>JALGPY010000005.1:122926156-123526156 GCA_023055425.1 Linanthus parryae | reverse complement strand
AGGCAGAAGAGGGGTTCTCATTCTGGTGTTTCCCATGAAACCATAGACGAGGACATCCTTGCGGAGTCTAGGAGAACAGCTGCGGAGGCTGGTGAAAGAAGAAGAAAGCGAGAAGAAGAGGAGATTGAACGCATAAAGCAAAGGAGCCTGGAAGAGCAACACGTCGACGACTTGGTGCGTCCAACCGATGAGGGAAATGCGGTTCCAAAAGATGCGGCTCCTCAAGTTGACGAGAAAGATGCGGCTCCAGAAGAAGATGCGGCTGCTCTAGAGCAAGTCCAAGCGGACTTCGAAGAGATCGCAGGCGGTAACGAAGGTGAGATTTTTAATCTTGCAGTAACTTACCGAGATGTGATTGTTGGTGCATTAAAGCATGGCCTATCGAAAGCCGACATTCGCCGCTGGTTAGTAAGCAAGTGCGGTGAACCTTCAGGTAATCATTTGAACAACATTTGTGAACTAGGCTTAGTAACCCAAACATTATCATGACTGGTTTCTTCACGCCCCAGGTCACGCTCATCTTAAAGATATGCTTAATGAAGATACATGAATAGGACATGGTTCCGCGTCCTTAGCATATGACAAAGATACTGCAATCCCACCCTCGCATGGAGGTGCTCGCTCTTAGTTTACCGAAATAATAAAATATTGTTCGACACAAGTTACCTCACATCATCCTGTCTTGTATCGCAGGTAATGTTGGTGAAGCTATGTTGGGACAGAGGAGTCATCCTTCTGCATCCTATGTCCCGGTGCCAAGTTCTCATACCGAGAAACCCGTCGCAGCTGCTGAGTATGCAGGAGAGCCCTTAGAGGATATCATCGAAGTTTCTAATGATGCCGAGGCCGACACCGTGCTGATGGAGGAAGATACCAATGCTGCTGCTGAGGAAACAGAAGCAGATGCTGCTGAGGCTTTCGCATCCGAAGTCATCCCTAACCGAGCAGCAGCTTCTACTATTGTCATGCCTCCAGCAAGGATTGAGCCTCCAGTTATTCCTCCTGCATGGAATTTTTGAAGTTCGCAGGTAGGAGCTGCAATCGCACCTGGTGCGGCTTATACCCTTCCTGCCAACTATGAGGAGCTATAGCTCGCAGTTGATAGGAGAGCAATGGAGCGAGGACAATTTTCAATTGCCCCGGCAATGCGCATTCCTTCTTTGCGCGAGATACTTGAAGGAACTGGTACGTTACCATTATCGTTCGCACTTTGCATTATTCATTTACAAGCTTGATATTCTGACTTGAACCAACATGGTTAGGTTTGAAGCAAGCTGATGTGGACTGGCTGGTCCAAATGCGTCTCTCTTATCCTCGATCATTTGCGAGGTCCTTGGAGATAGAGCCTTTCAACAGGAGGCTGTTCTTGACCGAAGCCATCTGGATTTTGGAGCAGCTGTCTGCGGCCACACCTACGACCATCTCTCATCAGAGTGCGCAGCTGCTTTTCAGCATGTGTCAAAACCTTCAAGCCAAAGTTCAAGGCAAGTTGGGCTTTGGGTATCTTGTCAACAGAGCCACCCAGATTCGCGCGGCTGTGAATCGGAAGCGTGGCTTCCATAACCTCGCAGCTGAGGAGCAGAAGGTGGAGCAGCAAAAGCAGAAAGCTGAAGAGGCTGTGAAGCTCTTCCATGAAATGAGCGCCAACTACGAGCAGTTGAAGCGAGAAGTGGAGCAAGTGGAAAATTTGTCACGTCAGTTTACTCCTGATGACTCCCTGGTCAAAGGCTTATTTTGAACAATAAAAAATTTGTTTTGAACAAAATGCTAAATCATTATTGTAATGTTGGTAGGGTTTCTCCCCCTTTTTTTTCAAAATTTGAATGCCTGTTTTGCCCTTCCCGGGATTTGCTCGAATATCTCTGTGCATATCAATTATGACGTCAGCTTAGCGATATTCTGCCTTGATTTTCGCGCTAATTGCTTATCACATAAGCACGCTTTCCTTGGGAAGTCCATCCGTATCATGACCTCCCGTCATTAATTAGGATACGCAACTGAATCGTCGTAGCCTTTAGTAGGGTAATTGAATGTTACCTCTTTTAAGGCGTAAGTGATTGATTCTTACCCCTTTTCCCAGCTTTGCTGACTCAGCTAAGCAACTGAAGAGTCTCAACTGGGTCTATATAAACTCTGCCTTCTGCTACTTGAGTTCTTCATCTCACAATGTGGCTTGCCATGAGTCCCTACAACTGTTGGCTTCAACGTTTGTCTTTCGTTGATTCATGGCAACTTCAAGTTGTGAAACCTGAGTTTGTGCTTTGTGCCATAGAAGTAGCTTCCAAGATCTTCTTTACAAGGCTTATTGATCTTCATAACTATCATAAAGAAGATGCACATAGTACCTCATGCTTGCTCGAAGAATTTTCTTCGTCTATTATATTTGCAGGTAATGAACGGCGGATTTCTCCTCTAGCTTTCCCGGAGGATAATCATTCGCCACCACGTTCTTGAACTCAGGGTGGCGAGCCATTGCGCTCGTCTCCGTGGACAATGAGCCTCTTGCCCTAGGAGTTGCTGCTTGCCTGTTCTTCACCGCCGCATACGCCGGAACAGGTGGTTCCTCAGGCACATCTCTTGGGGTGATGATCAGACAAAGGCCTTGTCAGATCCTGAGATCTTGAAGGTGGCGTCGCATAGCCTTTGTGACGTTTGGAGGACGTTTATTTTACAGCAAGACCCTACTTGCGACAGATCTTTGGTCGCAGATCGATACGTCGCATAGCTTTTGTTAGGACCAGTAGGCCGATCCTTTTACAGTAAGGATTTCCCTTCTGTGTAACTTTCGCATGTAGGTTACTATTTAGATGCATTGTAAGCCATGTTGGCTGTGTAACTAGCTCGTTCTGAGCTTTTCGCTTGTAAGCTGCTATCTAGACAGATAAATTTTAAGTCATTTTGACTCATAATGATAAATAGCTTTGTATGATTTGCTGTTCTTGTTACAACAAATTACAATTTCGCATGCGTGTTGGCAAATTTGGCTTTTATAGTGTTGTATTCACACTTTGCATTATTGCTATCCAATACACAGATTCGGAGATGAGTTTTTGGATCGTTTGAGATCGCATTTGCATAGCTTTGCTATCTTGGCAGATAGGCTCAAGAATCACTTAAGATTAGGCTCAAGTACGGCTGCTATCTCGGCAGATAGGCTTTGAAGATCACTTAAGATCATAGTCGTATAATGCTGCTATCACGGCAGATAGCCTTGAAGATCACTTAAGATCATTTTCGCATGGTGCTGCTATCATGGCAGATAGGCTTGAAGATCACTTAAGATCATAGTGCTGCTATCACGGCAGATAGGCTTAAAGATCACTTAAGATCATATTTGCTTGGTGCTGCCATCACGGCGGATGGGCTTAAGGATCACTTAAGATCATATTTGCTTAGTACTGCCATCACGGAGGATGGGCTTGAGGATCACTTAAGATCATATTCGCATAATGCTGCTATCACGGCGGATAGGCTTTCGCTATTGAGCAATGAAGAAATAAAACGATAAAGATAGTCGAAATCATAAAGTTCTTCCCATTTGGGAGAAGTCTTTTATTATAGAATACTCTCATATGGGAGAGGTGAGATTACAATTCCCTCGTATGGGAGAGAAGATGCATGAATCTTTAGCAATACAGAGCATAAAGTAGGCATTGTAATCTAACGCATGTAATAAGAGGAGTTAAGGATAATACTTCTTAATCCAACGCATGTTAACTGAGCTTGGGGTTGAGGTCGTCCCATGTAGCCTTTGTATGTTGCAGTAGCCACTATCAAAGACTTCTGTGACTTCGAAGGGCCCTTCCCAGTTGGCTGCGAATTTTGGGTGAGCCGCCTCCCGCATGCAGTGGTCCGATGCGCGCAAGACCAAATCTCCAACTGCGAAATCTCGACGTTGGACTGTTTTGTTGTACGCGCGAGCGATCCTTTCTTGGTATTGTTTGTTAGTCCCTTTAGCTTGCTCCCGCTTCTCTTCTAACAGGACCAAGTCATGATCGCGTTGATTGTCGTATAGTGCATGGAAGGCCAATCTTGCGGAGTTAACTTTTACCTCCGCAGGTACTACAGCTTCAGCTCCATAACATAGAAGAAATGGGGAGACTCCTGTGGGAGTCCTTGGAGAAGCTCGGTATGCCCACAAGGCTATGTTCAAAGAATCAGCCCATTTCTTGTGGTCATCCGCCACCATCTTGCTCAAGATTCTTAACAACGTCTTGTTGGTTTCTTCCGCTTGACCATTCCCTTTCGGATAGTAGGGGGTAGAACATATCTGCCTTATGTTGTACTCCGCCAGCTTCGCAGCTACTTGGCGATTAACGAAGGGGGTACCATTATCCGAGAGAATGGTGTTAGGAATTTTGAACCTGCATATGATGTTCTCTTGGATGAAATGGACTACAGCAAGCGCATTTGCTGTCTTCAGCGGGATTGCTTCTACCCACTTGGTGAATAACTCGGTCGCAGTAAGGATAAATTGGTTCCCGTGCGAAGCTGGTCGGATGGGGCCAACAAAATCCAAAGCCCAAGTATGAAACGGCCATGGCGTTCCCAGCGCATGTAGATCCACAGCAGGAGCATGTACTAGGTTGCCTTTGAATTGGCACTCCTGGCATCTCCTTACCTTAGCTCGGCAATCTGCTTCCATGGTGGGCCAGAAGTAGCCGACTGTGAGGAGCTGTCTGCATAACTTCGCACCTCCCTGATGTTCCACTTGATGAGAGAGGTCCATCACCTCTTCTACTTCCTTGCTATCTAGGCATCGCATCAGGTTACCCTCGTGGCCCCTTCGCCAGAGTATATTTTCTTGCACCACGTACCGGGCTGCCTTTCGCTTTAGCTTTTCGGTTTCTTTTCTCGATTCAGGCTCAATCCCCTATGTAAGAAAATCAAAGAGTGGCTTCCTCCAATCCGTGTCATCATCGACCAGAGCAATCGCTAAAGAGTCCTTGATCAGCGCGCAACTCTCACAATTTCCTTGAATCAATGTCACGGCCGTTGACATGTCCGGCCAGTGAATCCCATACCTCTGGGCTTTCCGATAGATTGACACCTCACTTTCCCCACAAGTATGTTGGTGAATTTTTTCTAACAGCGCTTGTCCCTCCTGCTCTGAGACGCATCGCATGAGTATTCCGCCTGGGCCTTTATAGTAGAGGGTGTTGTCATGTATGCAATACCCCTTTGTGGATGCCCAATTTTCGTTGCTCGTTCCTTCTGCGATGGCACGCAACATGGACTTTCTCCAGTCTGCATCATCCATGTATTCGTCGTCGCACGCGTCCTCTGTCAACGCCGAGGACGTTCGCACTTCAATCGAGATTTTTGCGGGACACTTATCCGCACTAACCTTGGATCCCAGGGTGGCCAAAGCATCAGCATGCCTATTGTCTGCTCTGGGTTTGTGCTCGTACCTGACATCGCAGAACTGCTGCACCAGCTTCTGTACCAAGGTCCGGTAGGGCAATAGGTTTATCTCCTTCAAACCGTACTCGCCTGAAGCTTGTTTGACAATTAGCTTGGAGTCCCCCATAACCGTCAAATTTCTTACTTCTAGTGCCCTTGCTGCGCGAAGACCTGCGATGAGAGCTTCATACTCTGCTTCGTTGTTGGTGACTGCGAAGTCAAGCTTTGCGGACATCTGTATGACCTCTCCATCGGGTTTGGTCAAGACTATTCCGATTCCTCCACCTTTCCTTGTGGATGACCCATCAAAATGGAGCGTCCAATAAGGCAACTCAACTGCATAGATCTCAGGACCCTCCAGTTCCTCCTCAATTACAGGCTCATAACTATTATCAGGGAACTGTGCTAGCAAATCTGCCACCGCTTGCGATTTGATTGCCCGGGGTCGAACGCATGTGATGTCGTATTGGGAAATGGTTATATACCATTTTGCCAGTCTTCCCCCAGGAGTAGTGTGAGTCAAAAGATACCGTATAGGATCACTCTTCGTAACCACCACCACTTTGTGCGAAGCAAAATAGTGCTTTAACTTCTCTATTACAAAGAATAGGGCAAGGCAATGACGCTCGATGTCCGTGTACCTTGATTCTGCTGGCTGCACTATGCAAGAAATGTAATAGATCGGCCTTTCCTGTCCCTCATACTCCTGAGCTAGGAGTGCCCCTATAGACCTCTTCGTTGATGTTAGATACAACAAGAGTGGTGATCCGAGCTGGGGTGCGAGAATTACCTTTGACGATGTCAACAGGTCTTTTAGCTTTCCAAACGCAGCTTCATGCTCTGCAGTCCAGTTATATAAAGCATCTTTCTTGAGAAAATCGCTGAAACAGAAGGTGATTTCGGCGATCGCTGGGATGAACCTTCGCAGGTAGGATAGCTTTCCCAAGAAGGTCTTCAAATCACTTTGGTGGTGCGGCGCAGTCATGCTAGTGATGGCCGATAATTTTGCAGGATCAGGCTCTATTCCTTGACGATGTACTACACATCCCAAGAATTTCCCGATGTCACTCTGAATGCGCATTTCATGGGATTCATCTTTAACTTGAAACTTCTGCATCTGTTGAATACTTTCCGCAAATCCCCCAAGTGATCTTCTTCTTATTTGGACTTGACGACCAGGTCGTCAACATAGAATTCTACTTCTTTGTGCATCATATCGTGGAATAGGGCCGTCATGGCTCACTGATAAGTTGCTCCTGCGTTCTTGAGTCCAAAAGGCATAACTGTGTAATTGAAGACTCCCACCGGAGTGATGAACGCAGTTTTCCGTGCATCTTCGGGGTCCATCTTGATCTGGTTGTACCCACTGAAGCCATCCATGAAGCTGAACATGCGATGACCCGCGGTCGAATCAATAAGTAGATCGATGTTGGGAAGCGGAAAATCATCTTTGGGACATAAACGATTAAGGTCTCGGAAGTCCACGCAAATGCGAAGCTACCCATTCTTCTTCACCACAAGCACAATGTTAGCCAACCATGTGGGATGGTGATTCGGCTCGATGAACTTGGCAGTCAGAAGTTTGACAATTTCCTGCTTGATCTTCACGTTGAGCTCCGCCCTAAAGCTTCTTGTGCTCTGCTTTACCGGTTTGGATCCTGGGATTACATCCAACCGGTGCATGGCGATGCTCGTGTCCAGACCGGGCATCTCACCGTATTCCCATGCGAACACGTCTTTGTACTCAGTCAAAAGTTGTAGCAATCTTTCCTCCTCCTCGCCCATGAGGTCCGCACTCAGAAAGACTGGCCTTTTCTTTCCTTCGTTTGGGCTTAGGAATACCTCCTTCGGTTCTTGCTTTTGCGGTTTGGGCTTGTCCTCCATGCATTCGGGCGCTTCTTTGAGCTTTTCCTCTAAAACGCTTGGCGTTGGTTTGTCTGGTACCATAACCTGCTCAATTTGATTGATTTGCTCAGGGATATCCCCATGTTCGCGTGGGGACACCCCCGCGCACCTTCATATGCGGTAACATTTCTTCCCATTGGCGTAGAAGCTCTCTATCTCCCTGCCTTCAGGATCATGTTTTGCTATCCTTTTCAGGGTATACACGTTCTTTCGCTGGTAGGCAATCCGCGGTGCCTCTTCTCGCGTAGACGGCTTTTCTTTGGACTCCTCTCTTATCACCATCACTCCTGCCGGTGACTGATCTTTGATGTCTTCCCAACGAGGCAAAGGAATGGGGTTGAATGGCCCCGGCGTTTGCTCATCCTCCATCTCAGTGAACCATACCGCCTCAGTGAGATGCGCTTCATCCATGTTGAAAGGATTTATCGAGGCTAGTATCTCTACTATTCTGTCATTCCAGATGGCTTTCATTATTTCGTGAGCTGTTGAAGGGACCGCATCGAAGCGATGGATCCAGGCCCGACCTATAATCATGTGATACGTAGTGTTCGCATCAATGACATAGAATTTAGCTGAACACTTAATTTTTCCAATCTGTACGCCCAGACGGATCCATCCTATCGTCATTCTGGAGTCGCTTCCGAATCCCATCAGCGGGGATGGACGCTTGACGATCTTGTGCTCTGGAATTCCTGCTAGCTTCAGAGTGTTGAGCGAGACAACGTTAACTGCTGCTCCTCCGTCGACGAACGCTCTTTTGAACTCCACACCATTGATGACCGCCGTAACATACAGAGGCTTCTGGTGGCTCGCATCTGTTTTCTTGTCGCTTGCGGAGAAGGTTATGACTTATTCTGTAGAGCGAGATGCCCTGACAACCTTTCCGTTGGAGACCACGATATCCTCCTCGTAATCTTCCGCTATCCTTAGGATCGCCTTTCTCATTTCCTTCCGGCATTTCTCTGAGAAGTGCATCTCATCGAAGAACCTGCTGAACCCGTGCGACCCCTTCATCCGATCAGCACGTTCGTCCTCCCACTACAAAAAATCGGACCTATTGCGGCATTAATTTAATGCGGTAACCGTATCGAATAATGCTGCTTTTGGCTTTCGCGGCATTATTTGCGGCATTATGTCAAAAGTTGTATATGCCGGTGCCGTTTTTGGTTGCACGACATTAATTTAATGCTGCAAAAGCAATTGCGGCATTTATTTTGAAAATGCCGAATTAGAACGTGATGGTAGCAGTATTTTTAATGCCGTATGTGACCCCCTTTAGCAGCATTAAGATATTGCCGCACCAGTAACCAAATACAGCATTATTTTAGTGATGTGGGTTCATTTCTAGAATCACAGATGATACCCTAATTTTTTACTCACCAAATCACTAAAATATGAAATTTTACCTCACTCACATAACTGAACTAAGCAATTAGAAACCAGAATCATTCTCTCAAAAGAAAACTGAATCATCATAAAATTGTACTGACATTGTAGAAGAATAATATGTGTAAATGAATAAGAGAAAGAATTACATAGGTGTTAAGTACTTTACAATATTAACATATAATTATCTGTCAAATAAATTATAGCACTAGAAGAGATCTCCGACGCATTGACTTTAAAGTTTATTTTGCAGCAACTAGAATCATCCTTGTGCTTACTTTCTTCACATCCTTTGCTCACAGCCCGTGTGACATACACCTACAAGATGCACACAAACTGTATGAGCACGCTGAATTAAATTTCTAGTTTTGGGAAAACTGCATACACTTAGCTGAACAAGCCTTCTCAAGTCACAAATTAACTCGTGTCAGACTATCCATTTAATAAGACTTTCTAGCAAATCATTAAGTTTTTAAACAAATGATCTGACTCATTAAGCATAATTTATTGACGCATAATGATCCTCATTACCAAGAACCCTTTGAAACCTACGAAGGGAACCTCATACCAGACAAGAAACAGAGAAAAACAAATCAATAGAAACTTGGCAGCAAGCATAGTAGGGAATACCCTGTTCAAAAGATTGAAAACCCTTTGAAGATAACAAAGTGCATGGTCCAACTGACTCAAGGTTCTCTCCTTAGACACATCAACCATAATATCCCAATATAACTCAAAAAGTTAAACCATTATGTCAAGGCTATGTAGGAGTACATGTGTCATTGCACAAGTCTGAAAGAACAGTCACCAATGAAGACATACCGCATAATACATCATCTGAAAGTAAGCCAATAAAGTTCTGCAACATGAAGTCACCTAAAATTTGATCTCAATCCACATAGATCAAGTGACCTCTGCTCCAACAGCCAAGCCAGAACCAGATACTTAAAGGAAAACTGTAACATCAAAATTAGTATATCAATTAGAAAACCATTGGTATCTAGAATTACCGAACACAAATACACTTGGGATTAATCGAGCAGCGCAAATCTGAACAGAACAAATTCACAAATTTCGAGAAGAATCGAAGATCTTAAGAAAAATAGAACAATATAGAATTTGGGGGAAACTTGTCTTGCATTCAAGCAGTAAACTCAGATACAAATCCAGCAGTTATAATAGAGTCCAAAGAGCTTCAGCTCTTCCCCTTCTCGTATTTGCTTTCGATAGGGATAGATTCTTAATCTCAAGAGGTTCGGCTCTACGTCTCAATCTGTATATCTATCTCTATTTAAGAATATTTAACTTACTGTCCGTATTGTAAATCCTAGCTATCTTCTGACATAGTTGTGAGCAAAGCAGTCCACAATCATTTACAAATTCAAAGCTTAACTACTAAGTACTGGAAGATTACTAACTTAGCTAACAAGTTTCTAAGAATTAAAAAAATCACCGAAAATAAAAATAAGTTTACAAAATTCAACTTTTAGACCGAGAGAGTGAAAGAATTGACAAATGAAACTCCATGTGTGTTGGTTGTGTCCCACAACGTTGCTTTAAAAGGAGAGACTAATGACCTTCTTTATGACTTCATTACTTTTGCAACCAAATATCAACCCCTACCATGTAAGAATTCCACTGGTTGGTTGACTAAGCCCAACCATGTTTCTAGTGTCAATTGGTTTTCCGAATTTCTTTCATTCAGAGATGGATTTAGATCAAATTTTGATGGGCATATTCAAATGTTCAAAGGAATACAATAGAATGAACATGTTTATCTCCTACCAAAGAGACTTCCACATTTGTATAATATAGTTCATCTATTAATGTTTCTTCTCCAGTATAGTATTCTATCCAATTTCAGAGTAGGAATAAATGATGTTTGATAAGAGACATCCATTTCTCTCTTTATGCCAATAGGATCCTGCTTATTGATCTGTACATGATGTAGTAGTCTTTGGGTCAGATAGAAACATACCAAAAGAACGATTATAGCCCATGGAGCTGTTGTTTCTCCTTTTCCTTTCATTCAGTCGTATTGCAAAAGCAGAAAAATCAACTGAAAAGAAGAACCTGAAGACAACAGACAGTGGCATTGTTGAAACTAGAAGAGAATTTCACATTGTTTCAGGAATCAAGGATGCAGAAAATCATTGAATCTCTAACCTGACGCACTCCTAGACTGGTTGGAGCTTGATGACCTTAAATTTTCTTAGAAATATCACTTGCAAGAAGCAGTTTGTGGGACAAATCGGTCCGTGACATTTCTAAATCCAGAAGCAAAAACCTAAATCAAATGCTCCAATTAAAGAAACCATGGAAGAAAGAGATGAAAATAAGTAAATTACCTTCATCTTGCTTTGTATCATCTTTCAAAGCCTCGCAATTTCCTCTTTCCGCGCCTTGACCTAAAACTTGCAGATCCAACAATCCGACGAAATTGATGTTTGAATCTGACTATAGGTTTTGAATTCTTATGGAAGCAATGAAGAAACTGGAGTATGTACCTCTAGATTCCAATTCTAAGAGTAAGAAGACGATAGAGGGCGGTTGGAGGGGGGCTTCTGGAGTAGCTTGGACTTAAAAATCGCCATTGTCACTGCAAGCTTGAACGAAATCTCCGAATCGACCAACTGCTGGATGTTGCTCCGAAGACGTCTTCCTCTCTCTCTGTCCGATTTTATGCAGAGGGACGACGAATCGGCCGACTGTTGGAAGATGAAGCCTGGGGAAGAAGGGCTGCTTAGCGAGAGGTGAAGTTAGGGTTAAAAAAAGTTGGGGGAAAAGAGGCTTTTATACTAAGGGTTTTGAGGCATTATTTTATAATGACGATTTTAGAACTAATACGGTACTAATAAAAAAATGCCGACACTACTAATTCAAATGCGGCATTTTATTATAAAATGTCATTTTACTTATTCAGAAACGGCAGTAAAATTTATAGCCGTAATACTTACCTATATGCGGCATTTTTAAACATGCTGCACAAAAAAATGCTGAATTAGCTCCGATTTTTTGTAGTGTCCGTGTCTATGCTGTAGTCCTCGTCGTTGTGGATCTCGGCAATGATGGGTAGACCCTCCTCCGCAACCTCTTCAAGGTCCATAATCGAGATCATGGCGACCTCTTTGCCTTTCGGCTCTTGCTCCGTGTGGGCGGGCAGTGGATTGTTTCGCACGTCCTGCCTTTGGTCGCTGACAATCAGCTCGCTATTTTTCATCTTTTGGCTTACCATGATTCTGAGCTTCTTACAGTCAGCCGAGGGATGCATGACCTTTCTGTGACATTCGCACCACTTCGGGTCCCTCACCATCTCCTTGGAGGGTGCTCTTTCGAGCGGCGGCAGGATACCATCCTTCACCATTGTCTGCACAGGTCACTCGCTTCCTCTACCGAACATGGCAGAGGTGGCGCATCGAAGTTTACTACCTTCGGCTGCTTTTGGGGCGAGACCGTATTTACTTCAGCCTCACGTCCTCTCTTGTAGCTGAACCTCCCAATTTTAAAAGTGGTCCCGCTCGGGGATCTCTCAGGGGCGTGCCACTTTTTCTGCCTCTCCACTATAGGCTCTATGTTCTTTGTGCATTCTATCAGTTTCGAAAATGTAGGAGTTTGCAGGTTGATAAGCATACCTTTGTACTCGTCTCGCATGCGTTGCAGGCATATCTCCACGAGCATGCTCTCAAGTATCACGTATTTGCATTCCAAGGACTTGGCCCTGAACTTCTTGATGAATGTTACTCCATCCTCTTCGCGCTTCTGGTACATCCGCGAGAGATGAATCATTGTCACCTTTTCTTCCATCTGGAAGAATTTAGTGTAAAACTTCTGGACCATGTCATCCCAGGTCTTCACGGATCCGGCTTCCAACGTCATGGACCACTTGTAGGCCACGTTCCCCAAGGATTTCGGGAACTCGCGCATCAGCAGCTTAGGATCAGCCCCGTATGGCCCCATCACATCGATGAAACGCATGACATGCTCATGGGCGTTCCCATTGACATCTTCGAACTTGTCCCATTTAGGAGCCTTGTACCCAGCAAGGTTAGGCATGAGGTAGATCTCTCGTGGGATAGGTGGATCGTTGTCAAGCTTCGGGATGATGGCGTCCGCGAACAATTGATTAGCCAAGATGGTTTCTATGCGCCGCTGCACCGACGTCATACACTCCGGAGCACTTCCCCCAGCAGCAAGAGGAGGGGTTGTCGCAGGCGGAGGCGACACATATGCCACGGGAGGGCTAGGAACATATTGTGAATTCACGTTGCCCCACGTTGCCGATGGAGGAGGCAAGGGGTACTGTGAGGCCGGATTGGGTACCATAGTTGGAGGTTGAGGAGTGTGAGTGGCAAGAGGCAAAATTTGAGTTGTTGGCCCCTGAATTGAGGGTAACTGCGTCGTTTCCGGTGGAGTTTGAAGGTAAGGATTGGGTGGTGTGGTTGACACTCCCAATCCTTGAGTGGTGGAAGCTCCTCCTCCCTGAGAGACGGTGGTGCCTGATGCGGGATTTGGGACGAGAGTCCCCAGGATAGCCATTATCCGTTCCAGCTGTGCAGATTGAGCTTTGAGAGCCTTTGCCTGGTTCTGGATGGTGGCGTCCAAGGCCTCTAACGTCGGAGCTTCACCGGCGGCTGTGGGAGTACGGCGGGCCTCCTCTCCCGAGGTGGTCTCCGTGGAAGGCGATATGTTACTGACATCATCTTCATGAGACATGGTTGCTTGCAATGGTAAGTTCACGTCGGGTTCACCATATGTGTACGAGAGAATCCTGCAGAGAGGACTCAATATACACCAAGAGTATAGGATAGAAAGGACACAGGAAGTGTGGGGTGTGTGTAGGGAGAGAGTAAGGCAATAGCACTGTGTGAGAGAGAGACAGGGTTTTGGCAGAGCTTCCGCGTATATCCAGTGTGTTCTCCCCTTGTATGGAAGGGTTAAAGATCTATATATAACGGAGAATGTGACAGTTGTAGTGTGGTTAATGCGCCCATCAATGGCGGCTTAATTAGCTTAACCAAAACGGCACGTTCGTCCGTGTATATAGGAACTGTTACAGCACGTTATCCGCGTATACCGGAACCGTTACGAGGTTGACCGGGTTGACCGGGTTTATGGAGCCCGTGCCATAAATCTCTCAAAAGCAGTTACTAGGGGTCGCGCGCGGGCTTGGTTGTCGCTCGCGCGCTACAGGACTTACTCTAGCCTCCAAACCACTAAGTCCCTACAAGTCCCGTGCGGTGGTATGAGAGGGCCCTGTCTCGCAGCCCCCACGTGGATCAGCGCGGCTGGTGATCCAGTGTGTGTGGAGCACATTATGGTGTGCTGGATGATCGCCACGTGGCTAAGATCTTCCTTTCCAGAAAGCACTATCTACATCTATAAAGCATGTGTTCCATCACCAGCTTTAGAATATCAATTTCATACCCATGCATAACCAAGTACATATAGTACAACACCATGTCAGTTACCAGTTCCTTTGAGTGTTCCCTAGGTACCACACATCTCATAAAAATGGTATACAAAACTTTGGATTCAACAGTTAGCACATAGTGTGTTAACTGCTTAGATGAGGTAGGGGTATTTGGTATAAAGAACTCTTCCTTTGCTAGTTTCAGGGCTTCACTCTTAGGAGGGTAGTTACTGGTGTCATATCTCTTAGGAAAACCTAGAACATTGCAACTCAGTATGATCTAGTTCCATGTCAATGCTAGCAACCTTAGTTTGAATCACCAGACTAGCAGACTTCTTGACTTGTTTCATGTTTAGGTAAAAGAACCTGGTGAGTCTAGGGTAAGCTATCTCTGGAGGATTTAGAATAAACCAAAGAGAAATTTTCCTCAAAATTTTGATGAATTCCAGATTCATACCATGTAACTTAGGAATACTAACCAGACTACCGAAACCAACTGGTCTAGAGGCACATACATCAAGCCACTGACCTCTATCAACATTAGTAATAAACCATGTACTATCAGGAGCTGATTTCTTACCAGCGTATTTCTTCTTTTCTGAATAGATCTGCAGTGTCTTTCCTATGTTCTCATCTGCTTCATCTTCTGGTTCATCCTCTGCAACCTTTTCTTTTCATTTTCCCTTGTATGCTTTGTCAACCTTCTTCTTTGACTTCTTTGGGCTACCAATCTAAATACCCTTCTGTTTCTCTGGTGCAGTATCCACTGCCTTCTTCTTCTTCTTGCTGGATACAAAGGTTTCATCCTTCTTGGCCTTCTTCTTGGGAGGAGGAGGGGCTATATCTTCTGCAGTAGGGGTTTTTGAACTGGAGTCCCCACTAATGGTATGAACCTCTTCCACAGTGGCCTTTCTTTTCTTCTCTGTTGTAGCCTTTGATCCACAAGCCATCATGATTCTGTCTGAGGTCCTTTTGGTGCTTATTAGGGTTTCGATAAGAAGAGAGAGGTAGATACGAAGGAGAGAAAGAAGGAAGGATATAAATAGAAGAGAGTTTCAGTTTGAAAAGGAAACAAAAATATTTTCTCTGATCTTTGAGATCTTGATGAATCAAAAAGATTCAAAATTGTGTGTGTCGTTGGAAATAGAATATATAATACTATTATGGCTGAAAAGGGGTTTTTCAAAATTGAGGGGCAAAATTGAACAATTATCTACATAGATAACACCCAATATTGAAAGAAAGATCCAGAAGTATTGACTAATTAACATGTAGTCTTACTTTCAAGGCTTTGTAAAGGATTTCAAAACCTTGAAAACCTATATCATGTAAAGCACACATACCCAAAGCTTTGAAAGGATTATCAAGGCTTTGAAAATCGGTTCAAACCTTTGAAACACATAATACTTTCCTGATTCTCCCCCTAAACCAAAGCTTCCTTATTTAGCATGCCTAATTCCAATCTTAAGGCTGAGAATCATTCATCTAGCATGGCTTAGTGAAGATATCTACAAATTGCATGTTAGTAGAAAAAAATTCAAGAACAATATCCCATTTCTCTGCATGATCTATGATGAAGTGATGTCTAACATCAAGTGCTTTGTTCTAGAATGCTGAAGTGGAATATTTGTAATTGATATTGCACTTGTGTTGTCACACTTGATAGGTATATCTCTGAAATCAAATCCAATATCTCTCATTTGTTGTGCTATCCAAAGTAATTGAGAACAGCAAGCTCCAGCTTCTATGTATTCAGCTTCAGTTGTTGATAGTGCAACTGAGTTTTGCTTCTTTGAGTGCCAGCTGATTAAGGATGATCCAAGAAATTGACAACACCCTGATGTACTCTTTCTTTCAACTTTATATCCTGCAAAATCAGCATATGAATATCCACATAATGAGAAGTTAGAATGTTTAGGATACCAAAGCCCCAAGTCTTTGGTACCATTGAGATATATAAAAATTCTTTTCAATACAGTCAAGTGTGATTCTTTAGGATTAACTTGAAATCTAGCACACATGCACACACTAAACATGATATCTAGTCTACTAGTTGTGAGATAGAGTAATGATCCAATCATACCTCTATACTCTTTCACATTTACACTCTTACCAGATTCATCCTTGTCTAAAGACAGTGTAGAACTCATGGGAGTCTTAATATCTTTGGATTGAGACATACTATACTTTCTTAGCAAGTCGTTTGTGTACTTGCTTTGATGTAGGAAAATGCCCTTCTTCATTTTATGAATTTTAAGTCCAAGGAAGAAGTTTAATTCCCCCATCAAGTTCATTTCCAATTCCCTTCTCATAAGACTTGAGAATTCCTTGCACAGAAGATTATTAGTAGCTCCAAACAGAATATCATCAACATAAATTTGAACTACAAGCATATATTTCTCATGAATCTTTATGAAAAGGGTCTTGTCTACCAATCCTCTTTTGAAATCATTTTCAAGTAGAAATTTTGACAATCTTTCATACCAAGCTCTTGGAGCTTGTTTTAAACCATAGAGAGCTTTGTCAAGTTTGTAAATATGATCTGGAAACTTGTCATTTTCAAAACCTGGAGGTTGAGAAACATAAACTTCTTCTTGTAGATAACCATTTAGAAAAGCACACTTCACATCAATTTGAAATAGTTTCATGTTTTTGTGAGATGCAAAGGCAAGTAGAATTCTAATTGCTTCTAACCTAGAAAAAGGAGCAAAAGTTTCTTCATAGTCAATACCTTCTTCTTGATTGTAGCCTTGAGCTACTAATCTAGCTTTGTTCATGATTACCTTTACATTCTCATCTAACTTGTTTCTGAGTACCCATCTGGTGCCAATAACAGACTGATTTCTTGGTGGAGGAACTAAATTTCAGACCTTGTTCCTTTCAAATTCATTTGAGTTCACTTTGCATATCTATAATCCAGTCTGCTTCTTGTAATGCTTCATTCACAGTTTTAGGCTCTACAAGAGAAATTGAAGCATTAAAAGCACAGATATTTTTCAATTTGTGATCTGGTTTGTGTACCAGTGGTTGGATCAGAAATAATGTTATCAGCAATGATAGCTATTTGAATCTCTTTCTTGGTGTCCATGGTTCAGGTTCTCCAGTTTGCTTCTCATGTCTTTGAGAGTTTGAAGTAGTAGCTTGTTCTCCTGTTTTCTCTGGAGATTTTGTTTCAAGGCTTTGAACCTTTGTTTCAAGGCCTTGAAAATGCCTGTCTTGTTCAAGTGACATCTCCGTGGATCCTTTTGAGGATTCTTCTTCAATATCTGAATCATGCTTATTCATATTGAGATCTGCAAAACCGTCACTCAAAGAGCCATCATAGCTTTCATCAAAAATAACATGAATCATTTCTTCAACAAGCTTGGTTCTCTTATTATAAACTCTATAGGCTTTGCTTTTCTGTGAATAACCAAGAAAAATACCTTCATCACTTCTTGCATCAAACTTACCAAGATTTTCCTTACCATTATTGTTGACAAAACATGTACAGCCAAAAGGTTTGAAGTAAGAAATGTTTGGCTTTCTTCCCATGGACAGCTCATAGGGGGTTTTCTTCAGAATAGGTCTGATCAAGAACCTGTTAAGAATATAGTTTGCTGTATTCACAGCTTCTGCCCAATAATACTTTGGCAACTTGTTTTCTAGAAGCATTGTTCTTTACATGTCTTCAAGAGTCATGTTCTTTCTTTCAACAACTCCATTCTGTTGAGGAGTTCTAGGAGCAGAAAAGTTGTGAGAGATGCCATGCTTATAACAGAATATATCAAACTCAAGTTTATCAAACTCTCTACCATGATCACTTCTGATTGAAGCAATAGGTAGGTTTTTCAAAGTTTGAAGTTCTCTACAAAGTTTGAAAATTCAAAGAGAGCTTCAGATTTTTCTTTCAGAAACATTACCCAAGTATATCTAGAGAAGTCATCAACAATAACAAGTATGTACTTCTTATCCTTTGGAGTTAGAGCTCTCATAGGACCACTGAGATCCATATGCAGCAGTTCAATGGGTCTAGTAAGACTTACAAAGTTATTTGGCTTGAATGAGCTTCTAGTTTGCTTGCCTTGTGCACATGCCTTACATACTTCTTCATATTTGAACTTGATAGAGGGTAGGCCTCTTACTAAGTTCTTGGAGACTAACTTGTTCAAGGTATGCAAGCTAATATGTCCCAACTTTCTGTGCCAAAGCTTTGATTCTTCTTTCAAGGCCTTGAGACACTTCAAGTTTTCACCTGCAACTTTGTTAGTTTGAAAAGTATAAACATTGTTTGATCTAGAGGCTGTGAGGATGCAATTGCCAGATTTCTCATTAGGCACCACACACTTCTCTTTATCAAAGATAAATTTGTTGCCATTGTCACAAAGTTGAGATACACTAAGCAAATTAAATTTCAAGCTATCAACTAGATATACATCAGAAATGAAATTTTCAGAATTTGTACCAACTTTACCAATATCAAGAATGTTGCATTTCCCTTAGTCACCAAGTGTAATTGATCCTTCTGATTCCTCTTTCAGTTATGAGAATAGAGATCTCTTTAAACTCATGTGTCTTGAGCAACCACTGTCCGTAAACCACTTTTGCTCTTTGATCTTGGTGACACCCCACAAACACCATTCACTGCCTTACCCAGCTGTTAGACCAAGTGCTGAATTTAGATTCATATTCAGGGTCAACCATGTTAGGTGGTCTAACCCCTTTAGGAACCCAAATCTGTCTAACTTGTCCTTTGAGTTGAAAGGGAAAACTGTTCCTCATAATGTGAGGGTCTCATCTTCTAAAAGGACAAGTCAGTTTAACATGACCAATCTTATTGCAGTAATGGCATTTAGGAGATGTTTTTCTTCCAGCTTTCACAAATCTGGTATTGTTGTAAAGAGATTCAAGGCCTTGAGATGAGTTTCAAGCCCTTGGAATAAAACAGTTGGAGAATAGAAGAATAAGTCTATTTCAAGGCCTTGAAATGAGTTTCAAACCCTTGAAATGAAACTGTTTTGAATGCTGCAAAAGTTCCAAGTTTGTAACAGAAAAGTAAATGCAAGAGACACAAGATATATAGAGTTCAGTCCACTTGGACCTACGTCTCTACCTCATGGATATTCTCCCTGTAGGATTTTCAACTCAATTCTTATTAAACAGCTAAGCCCTAGATCTCAAGCACAGAGAGATGCCTTACTCTGTTACAGCTTGTGGTTCTCACTAACCTATCTAGTACCTGCTCTAGCTATCTTATTAACTAAAAATTCTCTATTGTTCACCTTGAACAATCATTGAGAATGTGAACAACAGTAGTATATGAATGATATACAAATAAAGTTCAGAACAGAAGAACACAGGAAATGAAACTGCTGGGAGAATGCAGTGTTCTTCTGAGAATTGGATTGAGAATTTGATCTGCTTCTTTGTTGCTTGGAAATCCTTAAATGTGTTCAAGTGTCTCTAGTTTTTCCCGTTTAGTTGTGTTTTTATGCTTCAAACTGAGCTCCTTATATACAGCTCATTTGATCTGCAAATCTTCAAGATTTTCAGCAACAAACTTTTCTATTTTGTAGGCAGCAACTTTGACTTCTCTAACAGTCTTCTCCAACGGATAGTTTCTCAGTATCTTCAGGGATACTGATCTGATCTTGTCCATAAACATGTTGAGAAGCTGTTACAATCATTAGATTGATTGCAGAATCAAATCAACCCAGAATTTCCTTCCCTGCAAAACTCATGTTAGGAAATAAATCCTGCAGAATAGAAACTAAACTTTCCCTGCAAAACTGAGTCAAACAAATGGATTCGATAGTGTTAAACATGTCAAAATACTTTTCTTTCATCATCCAGTAATAACAGATTAAGAACAGGGAATTAGGAGTTCAAAAAGAAACAGAAACTCCCCCTAAGTTCATGCTTATAAGTCTAAGTCAGTTTCAAGGCTTTGAAAGCTGTTTCAAGGCCTTGAAATATTTCAAGTCTTTGAACACAAATAAAAACTGCTAATATTAAGATCCGAAGATCATGAATCCATAAATAAAGTAGAACTAGATACTGAATACGAAACCATAGGTTCACCGAGAACCTAGGTAAAAGAGTTTAGTTACTAAGAGACATAATTAAATAACAATGTTCTAAATAAAAGAGAGAATGAGATCAAACGAGCGTCTTGAATTCTGGATATGCGCTTATGTGCTCTCCGAGCGTACTTAGACTTCTCCTTCGGTGTATTCTCTGTCAAAAACGAGTTATGGACGTTCCTTTTATAAAGTGCTGAGAAGCTTCCAGAAAAACTATTTGAATTTACGAAACTGCCACTGGCCAAACCGCCACAGAATTTCCCACTGCCTGCGTGACAAGTGCGTGGATACTTGCCAGCCACGCAGTCAGTGGCCCAATCAGCTTCCAAAAGAGTCTCTCTCTCTCCCCTGCCTACGTGGCTGTTATGTGGCTACTGTTAGTCACATAGACAGGGGGTCTTTTGGCCTTGTTTCTCTATCTTCTTCCTCTCGGGCTGTGTGGCTACTGCCAGCAGCCAAATTCTTCCATACTTAGCCAAAAAGTGGTCCCTGAACTCTCGACCTACGTGGCTACTGCCAGCCACGCAGACAGCGACGCAGGCAGCCACCAAAACTGTCCAAAATCAGCCAAAATATGCTTCTGAGTATCGGCCTGCGTGGCTACTGCTTGGCTACTGCCATCCACGTAGACAGTCGAAAAACATGACATTTATGCTCTCTTCCTGTATGGCTACTACCAGCCACGCAGACAGCAACTGCTTTAACTTCGCAGGGCCATATATTTTTCATCTGGACTCTGTTTTGGCTCTGCGACCTGTCGTTGGAAATATCTTGAAGTATAATTTCATTTTCCACCAGCCTCACTCTTAAAATCATTGTATAACTCAATAAATCCTCAAAAGAGTGAAGACTGGTCATTCTAGCTTCTCCAAAATTGCTTCTCTTCACTCTGCTTGAGCGTTTCTTTGTTTCCGGAGTTCGTTTCATGCCTCAAAGCAACCACTAAGCATTCGTTCCCGTCAAGAAAGCATGAAAATCAAACGGTTATATTTGCCAAATAACATCGAATTATGCATAAAAACGCCCGGATTTCGCAATTAAGCTCAAATTCCTCTTTTTGTAGAATACGTAGGTTTTGTCGGCTAACACATGCGCAGAATTATGATAACTTGTCCTAGAACAGTCCAATATCATCTCACATATAAATCCTAAATGGGAGTAATCAGAAGGCTAGGAGAAGAAGAAATCAAGAAGAAGAAGAAGAAGAAGAAGAAGAAGAAGAAGAAGAAGCGAAAAGAATTGAAGAGTCCTAGCCAAGTGTAGTTTTGATAGTTTAGTAAATTAAACTTAGCACCCCAAAATAAAAGAAGAGAAAAGACTTCATGGATTTTCAGTCGCCAAAAAGGAGGAAAACTTGCTGTTTTACATGATCTCCTCAACTGATCGCACGATCTGAGCCTCAAGAGAAGCAAATTGCACGACCAGAAGGGAGACCGCACGTCCTGATGAAGAAAAATAAGGAGAAGACAAAACCCAGTAGATCGTGCCCACAGATCGCATGATCCGCAAGGGTCAGGGGCGCAAATTTAGCTTCTAAACGACGCGGTTTGGGCGATTATTTCTAACCCTAATTTGTGATTAATTGATACACGGTAGTTCATTATCTTTGGGGATTGATTACGAATAGAGAAGAGAATGGGAAGAACACAAGGGGAGAGACGAAGACTTCGAGATCCCAAGATCACCATTGATGACCTAGGGTTTGATTGCTTATTCTTCTTCTTCTTCATTCATGGAGAAACTCTTGTGTTTTTCTAGTTTGAATATGAGTAGCTAAACACTTCTTGGTAGGCCTCTCCATGAGAGCCTAGGGTATATGTAGACGATTGATTTTCCAATTTTAAGACTTTATTTCATGCTTTAAAATTTGATCTTGTGAATGAATAGTTGTTTTCTTGAACTTGTGAGGAGCGTAGTCTATTGACACAGCTAGGTTAGGAATTAATTGTTCATAAAAAAAAATGTTCTACATAGATTATAATCTTGCTTAAAGTTGATGTTCGTTCTAAATTAATGTTCATAAAATAAGCTTAATTCTTAGTGTGTAAGGAGTAATTACCTGGAAACACTATTTAACTACAAGTGCGTGAAAGCGACTCTAACTAGTTGTGATGAGTTTATGAGCACAATCCTGAATCATTGAGACTGAAAGGAGACGTGATTAGGATTAGCCATAGTATGTAGACCGGTAGACGTAGATGGAACGACATGACCCTAAGTAAATCGACATGAGACCGATAGGAGATTGTCTATGCTGGTACCCATCTTTGTAACACTCCCAAATGGCCAAACCCGAAAAGCCGAGAGGGTGTCACTCCGTACCCAGGGTTAAACCCGAATACAAGGAGGTTTTAATAATCAGAAAATCCAACGATTAGCCATGAAATCCTTTAATATAAATTTATTAAAATGTTGTGCCACAAATATGGGCATCAGAACTAGGAAAAATAAAACTATTTAAAAGATGTTTCATAACTAAACGTGCATCTCCTAACTATTGTGATGTGTCTCGATTTCCACAAAACCAAGCTTCCACCTAGACCTGTGGTGCAGAAACAAAAAGAAACACAACAGTTTCCAAAGTCAGCGGAAAATACTGAGTAAGTAACACCCAAGCATGTAAACAGATTATGAGACAATTCGCAAAATCAGAAGTATTTGGTAGTAGTTTAATTTAAGCACAGTGAAAATAAAATTTGACCCATATGAGAAATCAAGAGAGATTCAAATTTCGTTTATATTTTCCAAATCATTTCCAATATCCAAATCATAGGATTTCCAAAACTCACGATAGTCGATTTCCCATTAAAAGCATCCAATCCAAAACCAATTTGTTACTTTGTTGATACGGGGAAAACCAACCATCTCGCAAGCATACAGGACCTTAAGTGTCGACACCCCCCTAAGACTCTTGCGGCGAGAGGAGTGAGTACAAGGAGCTATCCGGGGACTTGCAACCGGATTATATAAAATAAATTGAACGGAAGACCGAAGTTAACACGCCCAATGCAATAGTAACCAATAATAAAGGTCCCCGCACAAATTTTCTACTTTACGTTGTCGTCAATTATTAGATTACAGTGATATTTGCAGAGAAATATTTCAACAATTTGAAACAAGTATTCATGTAGCACATATTTCACGTAAAATCATTTTGAGACAAATAAGAATGAAATCATTTGACATGAAAAGAGGAAAGGGTGCTATGCCTGGCATGTTTACTTACCTGAATCTCAAGCAAAAGCAAATCACTTCCTAGTAATACTCGACGTATCCTTCGTCGGAGAACTCGTTTCCTACAAATTTATAATTTCCTAATCAACATAATGCACGCAAAGTCCTATAGGTAAAAGCAAACAACCCCTTACTAACTCTCCCCAACCTTTGCTAAGGTGAACAAGCTCTTTTATAATAAAATACGTTTTATAAAGCTAACGTTTATTCTTTGTAAAAACATAGATATAGTTATATAAATATAACTTATAAGATTAACGAAACTATTGTTTTTATTATTTAGGGTAGAGAAGCATATTATTTTAGCCCAAAAACAATTATAACTCTACTAGTAGTTTCTCCCATTTCAAACAAGCCTTAGTAGAGGATAAATTATAATCTAACTAAATTTATTTAGAAGAAATAACAAATTTATTGGAGAAAATAACTTATTCTAACTTGTTACAAACTTATAAAAATAAATATGAAGGATATACTTATACTTTTATCATCCTTATTCTACACTTTTATTTTTTGGTAAAGATGAGTAAAAAACTAAATGTCTCTTGTGAGACTTGAACCCAAGACCTAGTTCTCATACCCTCTAAGCTTTAAATGTTAACAATCGACCACTGAGCCAAGCCCACATTGATGTTTCCTTCCCAACTACTAAGAGTCAACCTAACTTCCAATGATAATGAAAACTAAAAGGAGCAAAACAAAACAGAAGAGAGAGAGAGAGAGAGAGAGAGATAAAGCAACAAACGGGTTTGTTCTTATTTTCTTACCCGAACAGAGAGAGGAGTGACGGGTTTGGAGTAGGGGAGACCGACGGTGGCGCCGGAGGGAGGCGGACGACGGCGGCGAGGTCGCCTTCGGCGGACGGCGGCGTCGGGCAGCGGCGAGGTCGGTCCAGCAGCGGCTCCGGCGAATCCGAATGGGAAACGAGAGAGAGTGAGAGAGGGTTGTGTGAGAGAGATTGATGTGGTGTTGGTGTGAGAATTATTCTGAGATTGTAGGGGTTTATATAGGCGGAGAGATGAGAAATTCAACCGCTTGAAGGAAACCCACTTCGAAAACTTCAATTCCAAATTGGGACAAAAAATTGGCGAAATTGGTTTACTTTTCGCTAAAGTATCGAGCTTTGATGAGATTAAATCGAATTGGGATTGAATTGGGACAAAAATCAAGAGTTTTGGTGAAGATTTAAGGCGGTGGTGGTGTTGGATTCGGACATGGAGAAGGAGAAACAAATCCTCCATCGTTGGGTGAAGAAGATGACTAAATTATAGGGTAAAGACACTTTCACGCCATTAGGTTTAGGCTTAGTATTACTACCACCCCCTTAGTTTAAATAAAAGACACTATATAAGTTATAAGAAAAAACATAAAAGCACCTAGGTAGTTTACAACATTAAAATTAACTTTTTACATAATAACAACTAATATCCAAACTTATACTAATGTTATATTAACACCTAATATTATTATAAACTACCTGTTTTAACATATTAACACTTAATATTGTTTAAAAATACCCGTAATAACGGGGTATTTCAATCTTAATTAGAATTGAGTTCATGTGTGGTATCAGAGCATTAGGTTGTAGATACCTAAGATTAGTGGACCTTAGAAACTCATTATGTGCTTACTTATGTGAAACTTTATGTGTATGTATGTTATGTGTATGATTCTACTATGTTAGTATGACACTAATATTTAAAAGGCCCAAGATCATAAGTTAGATGCCATGTTTATATGATTTCTATGTGACATATGTGGCTAAGTATCGATTTATATGCTTTAGTGAATTATGTTTAAGTAGTCATGTAAGATCTTGGTCGAAGTTAACTTAATTCCTTTTAGATACATGAATATGTCTTATGCATGGGGATTGCTTTACTTTCTTTAGTCATTGGTAATATAAGAAAAACGAATGTAAGTTTCAAGAGAATGGTTATGCTAGGAGCATGTCTCATATGAACAAGATAAGGAATATGTTTATGCTAAGGGTTCGTGGATAAGTATAGTTACATGGTTATAACTTCTTGAATATTTGCCTAAGTAATGTGATAAATGGGATATTTGAAAGGTTATGTTATGAAGTTTTATTGTATGATAAGTGTGTTTATGTGATCCATATGCTATCATGACTCTTTCATGTATGCAAAGGTGTTAATGATGTGTAAATGCATGTACATGTTATATGGGGATTATTGACTCTAAGTACGCTATGTTTCACGATTATGCATGATGTTTAAAATATATATATATATATATATATATATATATATATATATATATATAACATGCTTTGAACTATGTCATTGGATGTTCTAATTGGAGTGTGTATATGCGACAAGTGTGATTTTCATGTCCAAAATAAAGTTGTAAAAAGAAATGTTTGTTGTGTTATGTCATGACACGTTATGTTATGTCCAAGTTATGTTCTTGAAGTATGCTTTTATTTTTACCATTTGAGCATATAAATTTTGTGATGTATTACGTGTAGATTATGCATGTCATGTATGTTTCAGCTATTGGTAAGTTTTTTCCATGTATATATGCATATTAGTAAGTAAATTAATTATAAATCTGAGCATGTCGAAAGTTTAAACCGATGTGCGAATGTCAAGTGTTTCGTCCGCTACATGTGCAAGATTGGACAAGCAGCTATATCATTACGATGGTATAAGTTGTTCCCGCTATGCTGTACGGTCGAACGGGGACTTCTGACACAATTACGAGCTTACTGGATCGGTACAAAGTGTGACGACACGATGTATTGGTTCCCTCTCGTATGCGTGAAAGACAGGACCTCTGAAACAATTACGAGCTTGCCGGAGCGGTACAAAGTGTGACGACCCTGCGTATTGTTCCCTCTCGTAAGCGTGATAGGCTTGATCCATTTGCTATTCCGAGTTAAAGGGTAAGACGACCTAAAAGGGTAAGTTGTGCATTGATGTCATATTAGTTAGAATCTTATATGATTTCATTCATGTTAGAAATGCGTTAAGCGAATTCGATGACGAATTCTGTATAAGGTGGGTAGAAATGTAATAACCGGCATTTCTAAGTCATGTTAGCACGTTAATAATATGTGATTATACGTCAATATGTCATTTAAATTTTGACTATCAACTCATGCAAAATTATGAATAGCATGTTATGTGTAAATAAACTAGAGTTTAATGCATTGTTTTATTATTCAAGTTCCATCTTGCAAAATATGTGATAAATGAATTATGTCCCTAGTTAGATTAAATGACTAGTTTTGGTGAAACTTAATTGTTGGGCGTTGAGTTGCTAATTACTAGTGCATTTAGTGTAAATTGTAAACCAAAACTAAATGTGAATAGTGCATGAGAAGAATTGAAAATTGAATGCAATTGTTTATGCATACAAGTACGACGTGGTAGTTTCCCTATATGGATCATATACGTAGCCATGTTCATGTATGTGTCGAATTTAGAATCGCATCAAATAATATAGTTGGTACAATTGTTACACCAAATAACTCCCAAAGACTCACCACATCTCTCTCTTATGTCTTGCCACTTGCCCTCACTCACTCACCACTTGTCACCACTCCATACAAGTGTCACTCTCTCCTTCCATACACATGTCCCTCCATGTACATGCATGTCTTCCACATTTTAAATCCCCAACTCCATTTCTAGAGATGTAATGTCTTCCATTGTACTTCTTTCTCACCAATTTTCGGACTTGTCCTTTGACCCTCCAAAAATATAGTCCAAACACAAGATTTGTGAGGTTCTAAATGATGGAAACTCATCTTGAAAGATAGTATATCAAGTGTGTAGGAAGTTTTGAGCATTTTCATCAAATGAAGCCCTTAGGAGGCCATTATTCACCACTTCTCATAAGCCTTCTCAAGAACGTCATGAAAAATGAGAGTAAGTTAAATTTCTTTGCATCTACATCATAATTTTGTTCTTCACACCTAATTCTTGTGATTTCATGGCAAATCTCTACTTGCATGTAAGGAATTCATCATCCACAAGACAAGTATTGAGCATGTATCATCTCATTTGTATGATAGCATAGTATATTTATGGGTGCATGTTCTCGATTCATCACAATCTCCATGATTCACATGCATGCATGTCAAAATCTAAGTTTGGATAGGTCCAACTTCTTAATTTGATGAAATAAGTCTCAAGTCTTCTTCTTTTAGACATGATTTTACTCCTTGAAAGATCATTATGTGTTTCTATGGTGAATTTCGAGTTGCATGTTCTTGATTCATCCCCATCTTCATGATCTAGGCACATGCATGAAAGAATTAGGAAGCAAGATCACCTAGTAGTGCAAATTATGTTTTACAACTTATATTCATGTTATGTGTATGAATTATCTTGCATATATGTCTTAGAGACCCAATTGGGGCTAGAGGAACGAGTTTCTTTGATAAAGTTTGAAGGAAATGAAAGAAGAAACAAGAATATTCGGACAGAAAAATGTGCTCTCGGGTAATAGTTTTGACCCAACTTTAGAGGGTCATAAATCACTCTTATGAACTCGGTTTTGGGCGGTTTTGGTACCGTTTGAAAGCTATAAGTGTCTACTATCATTTCCAGTTGGTTTTATGCCAAAAGAATCTCTAGATTTTCTGTAATATTGAAAATACTAAAGTGTGTCAAATCTGAATTTTCCTAGTTGCTTGACATATTTTATGCCATGTTTGGTAATCAATTTCTTGTACCTCCAAGAAATGGCATGAAAATAAGCATGCATGTGATTGAATATGTCTATTTTATGGTATTATAATTTAGATGTTCATAAGTTAGAAGATCACATGAAAGTAAGCAAGTCTTTCAAGCTAGTTTATGTAAGTTTCATGTCTTAGCTCATAATATGTCATCTTGCATTATGTGTTGCATTAGACATCTCATTTACTTCCAATAAAGAATATAAGGTACATGGAGTATGTGAATATAGAAAAAGTTAGTCGATATGCATCTAAGAGATGTAGACATGTGATATGCTTTGATTGAATTCATGCTAAGTGATTACATGTGTGATTTGTAGCACTCTTTGCTAGTTATATGACGAAGGAGTCGATGATCACGTGCTTTAAGTTGGTTGGAATTGGACTAAGAAATATTAAATGAATGGCTTAAGCTCGCAAGGTGAGTTTTCCTACTTCCCGAAGTTTGTACCGAACATCAAGTTTCTTACAAGCTTATGTATGTTCATGTTTTCCCTATTATGTATGTATGTATGCTTTCGAATCAAGTAAACATTTTATTCCACATGAATGCTAAGAAAATTAAATGATGATTCATAAAATAAAAACGTGTTTTCAGAAAGGCCACGGTACCGGAGTGAAACCCCCTGTCGGGTATAGGCAGGCTACGACCCTTTTCCCGGGGCAATATAAGCAGGCAACGCGTCGCCTCACGAGCCGTCGCGATAGACATGTCCATACGCTGTGTTATGTTAAGTCACGAAGGTTACACAGGCCATAAGATAAGAAAGTAAGCAAGCATGTTCAAGTACGTTATGGTCTCTACGTGAGACAAAGCAAGGTTCCTACTTGGAACAATATGATTTCCCACGACTCAAGTTATGCTTTACGTTATGCTTTCTCTACGATACACATTATGCTTTATGAATGCCATGCTCTTTCAAGTTTCACAAGTATATGTATGTATGACTATGCCTTATGTTCATGTCGCTCCATGAGAAAGTTAGCCCTTTTTAGTTTTTCAAACCTACGGAGGGGCGTAGATGTAACTCACTGAGCTAGTTGATCTCACCCTTTCACTTTACCTTTTTTTCAGGTTTTAAGGACACATAAGAAGCAAGAAGTAGCATGTCGTTAAGTTGATACATGATCATGTGCTTGATGGTGCTTATGTGCATAGATGTTGATTAAATGCTCGTTGGGTTGGAGCTATTATATAACTCATGTTGTTATTTGTCTTAAGAATGTATAAGTTAAGTATTATGTATGTATAAGACTTTGTGTGAGCCATTGTATGACACCTAGAACGTTTCCCGTGGTATGCTCTGCTTACGTTACGAGTCGAGATGGCTAAATGACATTGAATTTTTATGTTCCAACTTTCTTTTCTTTACAAGTCAAATTGTTTATCAAGACGACCCCAAGTAAATTTATCAATTACGCTTCCGCAAAGTTTTTTTCAAATACAATCTTTTAACCACGACTTTTAAAAATAACTCGTTTAGCCTCTCGACGAGTCGAGGCCGCACCGGCATATCGCGCCCTCCTCCTGTTAACGTAAGGTTTTATCATCGCTAATCGGGGTTGGCGGGAGTGGGATGTGACATAATGTGCTACATAGCTAATCCAAAAATCATCTACAGCCTTAGGTAATCTAGAGATTGCCTAGTTTCTTCATAATTGATTACGAACTCTTCATAATTCTTACCATCACTGTCTTTTCAGATTTAATTCACATCCACTTGTTTTGGGGTGGAAATCTCTTTCATCTCAGCAATTTTCCTCCCGATTACTGTTCTCTTGACTAATCTTATAACTAAATAATCCCTAGTCTGTTCTCGAGGGACCGATGACATAAGGTTGAAATATTTCCTATCTTACTTGAAATGTTCACTTGTGGTAACACATAAGAAATCGTGTCATTATGCGGCATCAGTGAACCTGCTGTGTGTTTCAGAGTCAGAAGCTGGAAATCTGTAAGTAACCCTAGGGGATCATGGAACTTATGGCATGTTTGTTTTTCTAGTATTAGTAATATTAACTAGTATTGGACTAATTATAGTAATGTGTTTATTAATATTTCGTTTGGTTTGTTCTGGATTAAATTTAAAACCGGTATTAAATAGTGAAAAAACATGGTTTTAATACCCTATTTTAATACCCTCCCCCAGGAGAGTATTAACAGTATTGGTTTATTCGGTATAGTTGGAATTGAACATTAATGACACCAACAACTATTCATAATACTTTGTACGGTACATTAGCAAACACAGTATTAAATATAATACAACTAATCCAGTCCAATCCTATCCGACCTAGTCCAGTCCAATACAGTCCAGTCCGGCTAGTCCAGAAAACCAAACGTGACCTTAGTCTTTAAACTCAGTATTCTCAGAAAACTATGTTAAAAGTTTTTACTATAAGTTAACGAGTAAAGAACTCTAAACAATGCTTAGAAGACACACAATATCATATGCACAATATCAATAAACAGTTCAACACCAGATCAACTTCACATGTCTGGAATAAATAGACTATAGGATGAACAAAACGTGAGAGATCCTATAAGTAATGAATCTAAATATAAAAACATTATATTTATCCCTCTTAGAAGATATTCATATTAAAAATCTAAATATAAAAACATTATATCTTTATCACTAAAATATTCATATTAAAAAGAAATAAATATTCATAATTAATCTCTCCCTCTTAGAAGATAAGGAATAAATTTCTAGAAACATAGAAAGAATAATTTATGACTGACTAGACTTCTGCTACAACTAGAGAGGAAGTCTAGAGAAATGATGAGGCAAACCTAACCGTCCCATACACCACGCACGACCCTCAGGTTACGTGCGTTGGTGTTGGAATAGATGCCCTAGAGGCAATCGTAGATTTAGTATGAACAATGTTTTTGGCTAGAATATTCATTTATTATTTATGGCGATATTTAATATAATGAAGTCCTTAGATAAATTGTGTTATTTATCTTAAATGTCCCTAGTCCATTATATTGATTAAAAGGACAATCAAATATAGACTAGTATGTGGGTAGATTGATATGGAGATATCAAGTCTAACACATGGGTATGCATTAGGAGTAATGGCATACTGGATTGACCCACGACGAAAAGGATACATTAGATTATGTGAAGTCACAATCGCTTTTCGTAGTGCTAATATTATTGCAATCCTTGGACTTGAAGTCACTAGATACTCTAGTTGTGAAATATTGCGCTTTGATGTTATCAAACGTTACACCGTAACTGGGTAATCATAAAGGTGGCTATCGGGCGTGATAGGAAGCAAGCTTAGAGATCGTAGTGATGTAGATAGGATTTGTCCCTCCCACATAATGGGGGTAAATATCCACGGCCACTCGAGGGATGAGGCTTATTGAATGTCTGGCCAGACTCAGATAAATTAATATGGAGATATTAATGTTATCTGCAGGTATAAGCATATTCCCAGGATCGAGGAACTATGTATTGGATATACGAGTGTGACTATTTATGTCTCGTGTCCAATCCGGATATGGAGACAAAGGGATAATGCAATATGACATATTGGGCACAAAGGTTTGTCGGGATCACTGACTATTTCTATTGGTTGGGTTGCATGGATGTGTTGCTAGACACCGCTCCATGTTAGTAATAGTTACTACCAACTATATAGAAACCTATGGGGTCACACGTCAAATAGAGTAGAGCTAGATTTGGGATTAATTAATATGGATTAATTAATAGAAGGATCATTGTGCAACACCTTGCAAACTTAGTAGGACTAATTTGCAAGGAAGGGAATAGTTCTAGTCCTACTAGAACAAGAAAACTCTTTTATGGAAACAACAAGGAGTTGTTGGAGTATATATAAAGGAGGCTCTAGCTTCCTTCCCACACATGAGTTATTAGTCATAGCACACAAAGAGTGGGAGAGAGCAAAAGAGAGAGCAAGACAAGTAGCTAGGGCCGAAACCCTAGCCACCCGTCCGCCCCCCTACCCGACGGCAAAAAGGGAGGCCGCCCCTCCTTTGTTGCTTTGTTGCTTTGTGCCTTTGATCTTCATCCCTCTTCCTCCAAAGTTCAAGCTAGCACTTGATTGAAGGAAGAATCTAGATCTCACCTCTAGACGTGGATCAACCGTAGAGACGAGGACATCATTCTTCGTGTGATCTCACAAACGAAAAGGTACACATCTTCTATGTCCTTAATCATGTTATGATGTCTCTTCCTGTGATCCTTGGTGGGCTTTGAGTAGGATTAATTTTTGTTATTCCGCTGCGTTACCTACGTCAAAACCCAACAGTGGTATCAGAGCCACAGGTCGTAGAGCATAACATGATATTATGTGTTTACGATTTCAGTTCATACACCGTATTATTGTTTATTACGCGAAAACTGAAAAATTGGCATAGTAGATGCAATATTGAATTTGATTCAATCAAACAAGACCCAATTTAACATTGGATGTTAGAATTGGTGAGTTTAATCACATAGGATGTGAATAATTGGGTTCTTGAAAAATTAGGGTTCATGGGCACATGATTGAAAAGGGGTTTTCAATTATGGAAACAAAATTATGGAAATAATTCCATAAGGAAACAACCTTGCTTGGGCAACAAGGAAGGAGGAAGGGGACTAGGACCGAAACCCTAGCCGCCCGCCCCTCCCTTGGGCGCCAAGCAAGGCCGCGGCCCCCTTAGGCGTGCGGCGGTCCTAGGGTTCGGGCCACTTGTTGGCTTGGACCCTTTGGACCGTTGTGAAACCCTAGTTACCCAATTTCATTAAAATTAAACAAGCGCGTTAAAAATTGGTTTTAACTGTATTATGTGCTTTATTGCATGGTGGATGGATATGGCCTAGGATTGTGGATGTTTATTGTTTTGTGGTTTGGTTTACGGCCTGCGAGCTGATCAAATTAATGTAATAATTAATTAAGTTTTACGGCCTGCGAGTCGTTCTTTTTCTCCTCGACATGTGAGGCTTTTGTTATTTATTTATTCTAGATGTTAGGCTAGAATTAGAAATATTTAGATGATAGCCAAGAACATGGAGAAGAAGACCGGAGAACCAAAGGAGCCAAAAGACATCCCTAGGCGCGCAGCTATGGTGGAGCACATGGAGATGAGCTCGGCACTTTAGGGCAATTGGATATTATCATTGGCTTGATAATATCATTAGTCTAGAGGCCATATCCATGCCACGTTTTTTTTATTTTTGTGGATGTTTATTATTCATGCCTTGTTATTTATTTTGTGTGTATGGCGCTACAAGCAAAACGATAACAAGATAATAATAAACAAGGTTGGTCTTTTATTGTGGATAGCCCAATCCAAATAAGTAGACCATGTTGATAAAGATCAACCAAACGAATTAAAAGAAATCCCTCAATTAAATATTGCGTTTTGCCTTCTCTTGCCAAAACACCCTTCATGATCATGGACTATTAAAATTCGGGCTTGCCAAAGCAAGGCGATTTTAATTTTTCATGATGTGTTGCGGACGACGCAAGCTAGTAATGCGTGTATGTTGAAAACAAGAGGTTGGACGCAACTAGGCAAGAATCAATTGGATTGATGAGCTTAGAGGCATGACAATTAGGAGTTATCCAATTGGATAAAGAATAAAAGGAATTCATTCACCTAATTGGACCAAGAGTTGCATGTGATGCAATTGGAATGGTTCCTACCTAAATAACCAATTCTTGGGTGACTTGCCAAAGCAAGCTCAAGAAGAAGTGAAATAAGGATCTTGGACCCACTAGAAAGTATAAAGATATTTTCCGCTTTAATGGTGAGGGCTATTAAACCGAGAAAAATAGTGGGAGCTATATTTGATGATCTAGCCATTGTTAAATATAGTCAAAATTGTTCAAAATACTAAAATTGCATATTTCTCGTTTTTGTAGAATTCCAAATGGCAAACAACAACGCATCGAGTTCATCCCTACGATCTGTCCTTGAGAAGGATAAATTGTCTGGAACGAATTTCCTTGACTGGTACAGAAACTTGAGGATTGTCCTCAAGCAAGAAAAGAAGCTGTACGTCTTGGACACTCCGATTCCAGACCCACCACAAGATGAGTCTCTACTAGCGGAAGTAAGGGCACGTCAGAAACATATTGATGATTCTAATGACGTGACTTGCCTCATGCTTTGTACCATGACTGGTGAGCTTCAGAAGCAACACGAGAACATGGAAGCCTATGATATGATCAGACACTTGAAACAATTGTTTCAGGAACAGGCAAGGCATGAGCGCTATGAAGTGTCTAAAGCATTGTTCAAAAGTAGTCTTGCAGAGGGGAATCCAGTAGGCCCTCATGTACTCCGAATGATCGGGTACATAGAGAACCTTGAGAGACTGGGGTTCCCACTCGGCCAGGACTTGGCGACTGATCTCGTCTTGCAATCGTTGCCTGACAATTATAATCAGTTCATTATGAACTATAATATGAATGAGATCAACAAGTCTTTACCAGACCTATTGAACATGCTAAAGACAGCTGAGCAAAGCATCAATAAAGGCAAGGGCAAAGCCATAATGATGGTGCACAAGAAGAAGGGCAAGTCAGTTGCATCTACTTCAAAAGGAAAACGCAAGAAAGTTGCGAAATCCAAGGATGCCCTAAAGCCTAGTGGAGGTGTGGCTAAAGGTGAATGTCACTACTGCAGCCAGCCGGGTCACTGGAGGAGGAATTGCCCTAAATATCTGGAGGATAAGAAGCTTGGAATAGTGATTCCACCACCACCAGGTATTTATGTTATAGACGTCAATCTTTCTATTTCATCATCCTGGGTATTAGATACCGGATGTGGTTCTCACATTTGTCGTAATGTGCAGGATTTGAAAAGAAGTAGAAGATTGCGAAAAGGGGAGATAGACTTGCGCGTCGGGAATGGAGCAAGGGTTGCTGCATTAGCTGTAGGCGTTTATGAGCTATCTTTTCCTTCTGGACTTATTTTAGAATTAGACAATTGCTTTTATGTGCCTGCTATGAGCAGAAACATTATTTCCGTTTCTTGTTTGGACGAGAAAGGTTTTTCTATTTCAATAAAGGACTAGTGTTGCTCCATTTATTTTGATAGTATGCACTATTGTAGTGCGCATTTGTCTAATGGATTGTATATCCTTGATCTAAATAATCCAATCTATAACATAAATACTAAAAGGATTAAAACTAATGATTTAAATCCTACATATCTATGGCACTGTCGTTTAGGCCATATAAATGAGAAACGCATATCTAGACTCCATAAGGATGGACTTCTAGACTCATTTGATTTGGAATCATATGAGACATGTGAATCTTGTTTATTGGGAAAAATGACAAAGTCCCCTTTCAATAAGAAAGGCGAACGAACTAGTGAGTTATTGGCACTCATACATACTGATGTATGCGGACCATTCCCCACGCCTGCCAGAGGTGGTTATACCTACTTCATCACGTTTACTGATGATTTCAGTAGATATGGATTTGTATACCTTATGAAGGCCAAATCCGAATCCTTTGAATTGTTCAAAGAATTCAAGAGTGAAGTAGAGAAGCAACTTGGCAAGAGTATTAAAGCCCTACGATCGGATCGTGGAGGAGAATACTTAAGCCAAGAGTTTGATGAGTATCTTAGAGAGTGTGGGATAGTATCCCAGCTCACTCCACCCGGAACACCACAGTGGAATGGTGTATCTGAGAGGAGGAATCGCACTCTATTAGATATGGTGCGATCTATGATGTCTCAAACAGATCTTCCGATATCCTTTTGGGGACATGCTCTAATGACTGCAGCTTTTACCATTAACCGTGTTCCATCCAAATCAGTCATGAAGACGCCATATGAGATATGGACTGGGAGGCGTCCCATAGTGTTGTTTATGAAGATTTGGGGCTGCGACGTCTATGTAAAGCGTTTACAAACAGACAAGCTCGGGCCTAAAGCGGATAAGTGTAAGTTTGTGGGATATCCTAAGGAAACTAAAGGATATTATTTCTATAACCCTACCGAGAACAAAGTGTTTGTTGCTCGGACCGGCGTGTTTCTAGAAAGAGAACTAGTCTCTAAAGAAACAAGTGGGAGGGTTGTAGAACGTGAAGAAATTCATGAACCACAAACCACTGAACCAATAATGGAACATGAACAGGAACCACAAGAAGTTGTGGAAGAGCCTGTTCAGGTAACACAGGAACTCCGTAGATCAGGAAGAGTGCGTCATGAGCCAGAGAGGTATGGACTTCTCGTGACTGAGCCCGATGACGTACCACTCATGGATGATGAGCCTGCAAACTATGGAGAAGCCATGAATGGCCCAGATTCTAAGAAGTGGCTGGAAGCCATGAGATCCGAAATGGATTCCATGTACACCAACAAAGTATGGACTTTGGTGGAACCACCCGAAGGGGCTCGACCCATAGGGTGCAAGTGGGTCTTCAAGAAGAAGACCGACATGGATGGCAAGGTAGTTGCCTATAAGGGACGATTGGTGGCCAAAGGTTATAGACAGATTCATGGTATTGACTATGATGAGACCTTTTCACCAGTCGCCATGACTAAATCCATTCGAATCTTACTTGCTATTGCAGCATACTACGACTATGAGATTTGGCAAATGGATGTCAAAACAGCGTTCCTTTATGGGAACCTCCTTGAGGATGTGTACATGACACAACCAGAGGGTTTTGAGGATCCAGAGAATGCCAATAAAGTCTGTAAGCTGCAAAGATCCATTTATGGATTAAAGCAAGCTTCTAGGAGCTGGAATCGACGTTTTGATGACGCGGTCAAAGAGTTTGGCTTCATCAAGAACGAAGATGAGCCTTGTGTTTACAAGAAGGTTAGTGGGAGCTCTATAGTATTTCTGGTCTTGTATGTGGATGACATACTAATCATTGGCAATGATATTCCTACTCTGCAATCTGTTAAAGATTGGCTAGGAAAGTGCTTTGCAATGAAAGACTTAGGAGACGCAGCCTATATACTGGGTATAAAGATCTATAGAGATAGATCTAAAAGGTTGCTTGGCCTAAGTCAGAGTACATATATTGACAAGGTGTTGAAGAGGTTCAACATGCAAGATTCCAAGAAGGGATTCTTGACCATGTCACATGGAGTCACTCTTTCCAAGAATGACTGTCCCTCCAACGAGATGGAGAAGGACCGCATGAGTAGGATACCCTATGCTTCGGCCATAGGATCCATCATGTACGCCATGCTATGTACTAGACCAGACGTATCATACGCATTGAGTATGGTGAGCAGATACCAGTTCAATCCGGGTGAGAGTCACTGGATTGCTGTCAAGAACATCCTAAAGTACTTGAGAAGAACTAAGGATGTGTTATTGATATTTGGAGGAATGGAAGAGCTAAGTGTAAAGGGTTACACTGATGCAAGCTTCCAAACCGACAAGGATGATTACAGATCGCAGTCTGGATACGTGTTTTGCCTGAATGGAGGAGCTGTGAGCTGGAAGAGTTCCAAGCAAGGCACAGTTGCTGATTCTACAACAGAAGCTGAGTACATTGCTGCTGCGGAAGCAGCAAAAGAGGCAGTATGGATAAAGAAGTTTATCACTGAGCTCGGTGTGGTCCCTAGCATAGTGGATCCCGTAGAGTTGTACTGTGACAACTCTGGGGCAATCGCACAAGCAAAGGAACCAAGATCGCACCAAAATTCAAAGCATGTACTTAGGATATTCCATCTTATTCGTGATATGATCGATCGAGGAGATGTGAAGATATGCAAGATTCCGACAGATGACAACGTGTCAGATCCGCTCACGAAACCTCTTGCGCAGCGAAAGCATGAAGGGCACGCCAGATCTATAGGCATACGAGATGCGCCAGATTGGCTCTAGTGCAAGTGGGAGACTGTTGGAATAGATGCCCTAGAGGCAATCGTAGATTTAGTATGAACAATGTTTTTGGCTAGAATATTCATTTATTATTTATGGCGATATTTAATATAATGAAGTCCTCAGATAAATTGTGTTATTTATCTTAAATGTCCCTAGTCCATTATATTGATTAAAAGGACAATCAAATATAGACTAGTATGTGGGTAGATTGATATGGAGATATCAAGTCTAACACATGGGTATGCATTAGGAGTAATGGCATACTGGATTGACCCACGACGAAAAGGATACATTAGATTATGTGAAGTCACAATCGCTTTTCGTAGTGCTAATATTATTGCAATCCTTGGACTTGAAGTCACTAGATACTCTAGTTGTGAAATATTGCGCTTTGATGTTATCAAACGTTACACCGTAACTGGGTAATCATAAAGGTGGCTATCGGGCGTGATAGGAAGCAAGCTTAGAGATCGTAGTGATGTAGATAGGATTTGTCCCTCCCACATAATGGGGGTAAATATCCACGGCCACTCGAGGGATGAGGCTTATTGAATGTCTGGCCAGACTCAGATAAATTAATATGGAGATATTAATGTTATCTGCAAGTATAAGCATATTCCCAGGATCGAGGAACTATGTATTGGATATACGAGTGTGACTATTTATGTCTCGTGTCCAATCCGGATATGGAGACAAAGGGATAATGCAATATGACATATTGGGCACAAAGGTTTGTCGGGATCACTGACTATTTCTATTGGTTGGGTTGCATGGATGTGTTGCTAGACACCGCTCCATGTTAGTAATAGTTACTACCAACTATATAGAAACCTATGGGGTCACACGTCAAATAGAGTAGAGCTAGATTTGGGATTAATTAATATGGATTAAATAATAGAAGGATCATTGTGCAACACCTTGCAAACTTAGTAGGACTAATTTGCAAGGAAGGGAATAGTTCTAGTCCTACTAGAACAAGAAAACTCTTTTATGGAAACAACAAGGAGTTGTTGGAGTATATATAAAGGAGGCTCTAGCTTCCTTCCCACACATGAGTTATTAGTCATAACACACAAAGAGTGGGAGAGAGCAAAAGAGAGAGCAAGACAAGTAGCTAGGGCCGAAACCCTAGCCACCCGTCCGCCCCCCTACCCGACGGCAAAAAGGGAGGCCGCCCCTCCTTTGTTGCTTTGTTGCTTTGTGCCTTTGATCTTCATCCCTCTTCCTCCAAAGTTCAAGCTAGCACTTGATTGAAGGAAGAATCTAGATCTCACCTCTAGACGTGGATCAACCGTAGAGACGAGGACATCATTCTTCGTGTGATCTCACAAACGAAAAGGTACACATCTTCTATGTCCTTAATCATGTTATGATGTCTCTTCCTGTGATCCTTGGTGGGCTTTGAGTAGGATTAATTTTTGTTATTCCGCTGCGTTACCTACGTCAAAACCCAACAGTTGGTGTGATGGGTTAGGGAGGCCGACCCACGATCCAAAACTACTTATCTTTTTTGCAATTCTGCCAGTTCAGTCTCTAGACTCTTGAATTTACGCAACATGAATAATTCTAGACCTAAGCATGAAACTGGACATTATGAAGAATACTTGAAAACTCTTGGAGCAATATATTGAAACATACCCGGGATCTCGGTTCAGGGTTAACGTGACAATCGACAACCAAAAGTAGATTATTAACTATTAAGTTTACATTTCGCTTAATGTACATAACAAAATTTCGATAATAAGTACAACCTAAAACAAATCGTGTGTGATCTACTAAGTGATCTAACTTAAGCTAAGCTTCTTCGTCTCGATCCGCGTTCCCATTCCCCAAACTTGATTGATGACCTGCGGTTTTAAAATGGCAAATGCCGACGCAGTTTTGAAGAAATAATCAGTAAAAACTGAGTAAATACATACTACGACATGTAAAGCAACGAGTGGCACGGAAGCATGAGTTGAAACAAATCAGAAGATTCAAACAGTAAAACTATCATATTGGATAATTTGGATCAACTTGAAGTAACCGAGTAACAAAAACATCTCAATTTAATAACATGAAGAAACCACGAGTAGTTGGTAAAATATTCAGAGTAAACAAGTTCGTTTGAGCTGATAACGATAGCAGTTCATGAGTAGCCAAGATTTACAATTCATTTCAATCGATTAGGGCATATCAAGAGCCACAAACAACATTAATAAGTAGTCAATTTTATAATTTCGACTTCAATCAACAGTTTAGTTTAGCTGAGGCGTGTCAAGAGCCACCAGCAGGATCGATGTAGACAGAGGGATCACGAAATAACCACTAAGGGTTCCTTCTAGGGTCTATCAAACCCTATTTCACCCGAGCGTTAAGGGAGCCCATTCGTCAACCCCGCTCATAACATTAGCTAAAAGGCCTTAAGTGTCGACACCCCTATACCGTAGTGACCCTTACAAGTATAAGTAGCACTCTATAGCTCTATAAAACCCTTGGCCTCAATATCTTGATACATTTTGGCTCATCGGGGGCGGATTTTTGAACATTGACGTTCTATCCAATAATAAGAAGCATTGCTTCAATGGTCTTAGCCATAAGAAAATGGAGGATCGCTTGACGCCTCCCATTGATAACAGTACTCTGTACATCGTCCTAAATCTATTAGAGGTCTTTTACTTCTTCTCTTTCACATGACCAGAATCATAAAATCAAAACTTCGCAAGTAATTTCCGAAAGTTCTCAAAGGAGATAAATAACAGAGTTTAACAACTTTCGAGTCGAAAACATGCATTCTCATACTATTTCATGTAACCAAAATTCATTTGATCATTAAAAGCAAACACACATTTTGATATGAAAAGGCCGTACATATGTACTTACCTCTGAGCCATGAAATGCGCAAAGCAACACTAGCACTCCTACAACGCTCGTCTCCGAGTCTCACAGGAAATGCAGCAACACGATAACGTACGTCTACTTCGAACGATCCTTAATAATGGCTGGATATACACAAGTAAAGTATACAAACTATTAGCATATATCCTCTATATGAGGTTTTATGCAAGAATGCAATAAAATGCAGGTCACGCAAGCTAACTTGACCAAAATGCCCCTAATACTTTGAAACTGTCCAGTACAGTCCCTGATTGTGCCTGGACCCCATATTACACTCACACTGGCCCAACAACATCCAAGAATGACTCTTAACTCATCCATATGAACTTAGCATCGAGATCTACAACTTTCAGTAAATTACACTTAGGCCCCTAAAGGTTGCTAAAATTACAGGAAGACCCCCACCATTGATTTGATAACTCCCGAGTCAAATAATTCATTCTTAAGGCTCCAAGTATCCTTCTAAGTCAGGTTGTTGGTCTCAAAACATTAACTTTGTTCAAATGCAAAGTTTTAATTAATTGCACATAGGCCCCCGAAGTTTAGTAAAACTGAAAAAAGACCCCACATTTGACTTGGTCAACCCTAGCCCAGAATTACATACAAGTACTCCAAACACGCATACAAGACATGCTGACAAACTCCAAGTTACTAAACTAACCTCAATTCAAAGTTTAAGTGAAATGACTATTTTGCCCCTCCTATACAGTTCAGTCAAACTAGGGTTTTTGAAAAGTCAAACTTGGTCAAACTTGGTATATAGACTCCGAATATGAATACGAACAAGTTTTGTGAAGAACGCTAAGGCCAGAAACGTCATTCAAATGCTCAAAACCGAATATCAAAGATAGCGAAAAGTCGTTTCAAGTAGTCAACTTTGCGACTGATTTCTGATCAATTGAGAAGGAGTTTTAAGAAACCGGAAATAGGGTTTTGAAGATGACACTGCAAGGATTCCAGAACATATTTGAACCCTTAAAAACTCCAAGTATTCAAATAGATATCGCTAGTCAAAGTTGGACAAAAATCACGATTCAATACTTAGAAAAATTCGAGAGAGTTTCATGAGTTGAAACTAGCAACTTTAGGCTCGTTTTGTGAGCAATCCGTTATAAATTTGAACATGACCCATAGACGATGATTTGAAGTATTATATACCAGCTACACATAGGAGAAAACAGATCTAAATTTCATTAAGTTTTGAAGAAGATACAAGGGTTTGAAAATGGGTGTTTCACCATGTCCTTCTATACTTAGAAAAATTTTGAGCACTCACAGCCAAGAACACATCGAATACCTAGCTAACTAGCCATGTTCAAGCCCGATTTCAGAGGGTTTAGAGATGAAATTGGACCGCGAAATTCAAATGAAACTTGTAGCTAGCATACCCAGGATTACACAGGAAGAAACCGTGCATGATTTGGACAAGAATTGAGGGAGTTACAGTCCCATAAACAGGGCAGTTTCATGAACCCAAAAACATGAACTACAAGAATCAAACTATAACGATTTGTTGTTAAAGTCACGATTTGATGATCTAAACGTGTTCTAGACATGATTAGGAGCATGAACAAGCTTTTAAACGATCAAATTGAGCAAGAAACGAAGCCGTACCGAGCTTGGCGCTTTTCCGGCGACCATGGCGGATTCCGGCAACAAACGGACGATTTCCGGCGATTCAACGCTTGCCCAGGAGCTTCTGGGTTTGCCTGAGTTGTCTTGGACGCCCAGAGACCTCAGAGCAGCAGCGTGGAGGGAAGAAATGGCCAGAAAACGAAGAAATTACCAACACCGTCGCCCGCCGCCGTCCCCGTCGGGTTTTCGAACCCAGATTCCGGCGAAGGTCGAAATCGATGAATTGGCTGCTGAGTTTGGGTGTTTCATGCTCGCAATCACCACAGGAACACAACAATACTGATTAGAGAGGCTGAAACGCAAGGATGAAGGAGAATTTGACCGATTACTAAGCTAGGGTTCTTACCGTTCTTCGTCGAATTCGCCCTCGATACGCAACCATTCGAGAAAATGATTGGGGGCTTTTGGTCCTCGTGTCGAGAGCTTCCACCAGTAGCAGCAGAATCGTGAAAGGCGTGGTGGACGTGGTGGCTGTGTTGGTGGTGGTTCTTGAGGGAAGAAGATGATGAAGATGAGAGAGAGAGAGAGAGAGAGAGAGAGAGAGAGAGATCTTTTTTTTTTCTCAGATTATGCTGGTGAAGAGGGGTGAGGAGTTGACTTCTCATCTAGTGAGGTGTCAAGTTGTGTTTGACAAGTGTCCTACATGCTAGGGGGGAGAAAAGTGTAGTTTTTCAAACTTTAGTGTATAACTAGAATTAGAGCTTCTATTTAATTTCAGATAATTGCACAACCACCCCGAACATCTCTAGTGCTCCAAAATCATTCTAACGACTCCCAAATATTGCAAACACTCCGAAGTTCCAACTTTAAAGCCGTGACAAAAATATTTACAAAATCGCCCCCAAAGTCTTGATATTGCACTTAGAGCTCGCTTGAGAAATAGGGGTGTTACATATATGATATTCAACTTGATGCACTAAATTCAAAGAAATCTGAATTGTCTGCAAAGAAACTGTTAACATCACAAACAATATAGATAAAGAGCTCGACTTGCTGCACTAGATTCAAATAAATGTGAATCACATGCAAAGAAAGAGTTAGCATCACAAACACAATGTAAATAAAGAGCTCGGAATGGTATGTCTTTCTATTCTTGTGTTCTAGTTTGGACAAACGATGTATTTTAGTTTGATCTTTCGGGTGTGACTACCCTTCTATAATGATAATTTTTCCCCTCAAAAAAAAAATAAAATAAAATAATATTTTCAAATGAGACCCGCAAGGGCGTTTCGGTCCCAGCGAGTGAATGTTATCCATAGAGATATAGCACTGGCATCCGAGGAGGAGGAAAAAAAGCAGCAGCAGCAATGGAAGTAACGAGCTCTGTGTTCAGCTCTTCTTCGTCTTCTTCATCCTTATTCTATCCATATTCTCCATCTCCCAAACCCCAATTCCTACTCCCATTAGACAAACGCCGGTCAGTTTCTTTTCTCCCGCACAACCGCCCCTTTCCCCGGAGCTCCGTTCTCCGTGCTTCGGCGGTGTCTGTAGACAACGTGGTCGAGAATTCGACGGAATCCGTTCCTTCATCACCGGCAACTTCGCTTCCCAAAATTGACAAGAGTGGGAAGCTTTGCAACCCCAGGGCCGCCAGAGAGCTCGCATTGTATGTTGTTCCTCTCTCCCTCTCATGCTCACAAACAATTGCACTTAAAAATATTGACATCACTAGGTTGTTTTGCAATTTTTTTTCAATGTCTCTTTATGTGAAAATGTTTGTGTGTGTTGGTTTTGGTGGGTTTTGACACACAGGTTAACCATTTATGGGGCGTGCTTGGAAGGTTCTGATCCAGTTAGGCTATTTGAGAGGCGAATGAATACCAGAAGAGGTTATTTTCTCCCTCTTTGTTTTACTAGTTTTGGGATAAATTTTGTCTGGGTTTGCTGGGTTCTTATTTTTATTAGCTTGTATGTTCAGAATCCAGCTACCAATTTGACAAGACATTGCTAACGGTGTACAATCACATGACCTTTGGAGGACCCCCGGTCAAAGCTGAGACTGTCGAAGAAGCAGACGAGCTTCTGCGCATCGATAATAAGGAGTCTGCGGTTGGTAATTCATCAATTAACAGCTCTGACAGTCTTACCATTCTTCCATTTCATGCCATATTTCGTTTCCTCGGATAGATTATTCAACCACCATGAAAGCAATTCTAACCGTCTACATGGTCTCTCTAACAAAAAGTACATCATTGAACGTAACTGATTTCCTAAAAGTTTATTTCTCAGCACTCATTACGTTGCTACAATTTCCCAAAAAAGTTTTAGTTGATTGGTGTGGATTTCTGGTATAAGCATAGACTACACTGTACGCATAACATTCACCACTAACAGTATGTAATGTTAAAAAGATGCCCTGTTAAGTTTTGAACTCTGTGGTTCTCAGTGTAAGAGTAGTCAAATCCTTGTTCTCAAATAGTAAGCAACCAAAAGGAAACAACAGCAGTCCATCAACCACTGAAAAAAATGTAACATAAAATGACACGTAACAACAAGAAGCGCTTGTGTTTTTGATGCGGTGAACCTTCTTCATGTGGCACAATAAATCACTTGATTGCCTGAAGTGAGCGTCCTGCTAACAAAATTTGATGGATCATGGCTCTCTTTTTGATGGTTTGGGACTTCTGAATGGAGAAGAAAAAATACTGGAATTTGATGTAGTGTTTGGAACATTGAGAACCACAGAGTGTTAAGTAGCAAGGCTGGACCTCAACAAGAATTAAACTTCAACATGTTCCAAGATGTTAGTGCACTTTCACTTTCAGGGGTTAAAGTATCACAAGCTTGCCCTCAAGAAGCGTAGTTTTATCGCCATAAAGTGGAAGAGTGGGGACATCCTTTTTAATGACAGGGAAAAAGGTTAACGAGAGTGTAAAGATTACATGGATCCTTAAATAGTTGGATCTCCCAAGTGGGACTAAATTATGAGACGGAGGCTGAGGTATACTGAGATGATAGTGTTCCAAGTGTTACTATAAATGTTATGCAACCATGTCTTATCCTGCCATGTCCATTACTCGTTTGTGTTTCTTGGGGAGAGATATTTTTCTGGTCTTATCGCAGCCCATTGGTAAGGTGTTTGGTTCAATGTTTCATTTTCTGAAAGATATGCCTATGTGTCTACTTCTTTGGATGATTCTTGTGGTAGTTGGAGTATTAGGATAGTGAAGTAGTTGTACCTATGTGTCTGTATGTTCGGAACGTAATATCGAATTGAGCATGGACTGATGGCAATGCTTACTACTATACAAGGATCTTTCTTACCCTTGTATATATGTAGCATGGATATAGAAATGTTTAGTCTGGAAGCTAGGTTATAGGTAGAGATGGGAATTTTTGTAGCCAATTCGTTTGGTGCAAGTGTGTAACAACACTGGAGGTAAAAGGAAACTGGGAGTTACTAAGATTTAAGGCATTGTTGGAGAGAAACAGGTACTAATTATTTTCATGGAGTGACGTGTCTTGCATTGTAATATGGAACTGATAAATAAACATGAATGCCCAATAAAAGAAGTAGGCACGTAGGCACAGGAGTGCAAACATCAAAACAAGGAGTAAAAGAAAAAACATAACACACTGGTTTGACGTGGTACGACAAATTGCGTACCTCCACGAAGCAACAAATCACTCTGTAATTTGAAACTCTAATTTCTTTTGGCAATCTGCAAATGCAATATGCTAGCCATACTCTCTAACTTCAAAATACTATGATATCTTATCATGCAAAAAGAGATAAAATTTATCGGGCAGGGATACAAAAGAATGGTGTTATAGCCATCTATTTAATATCCAACATTGCTTAATTCCATTGACCGGGAAACACATCTTAATATCTTATAAAATTAAAATTAAGTCAATAAACAATGATTAAGATGTAAGATTGAATTTGTAATCTGCAGAAATCAAACAGACAAAATTAAAACTGAACCCGTCACCCAACGTTGCTGAATAGAACTAGAGAAGAGGATCGCGTTGACAAACACTTTCCTTAAAGCGTTTTGCCCCCCGGGGCTATCCGTTTGAACACGGAACAATCGCCTCCCAGGACTCCCTCTTGTCATACTTGACTGGCGTAGCACTTGCCCCCAAGTACCCGGACGGAAAGACTGATATAGTTTAGACGAGAGTTAGAGCAACGGGATTGAGAGTGAGAGATGCGTCTGTGTTGATTTGAGAACGAAATCCGTTCTTAATAGAGAGGTGAAGAGGATTGTGGCTGAATGCACAAACCCACGTTCCGAGCCCTCTTCTCACGTTCTTAGGGCACGGTAGTTCTCCAGGAGAAACAAGATAAATGTGTTATTAAAATATAAACACCATATTACATCTGGGTCGACCCACGACCCAGACCCGCTTCAAAGCGGTGCGCGCGTGTGTGTTTATTAATTAACACCGTTTCTCCACCGAAAACAGTAGCCGAAAGATCGTCATCTCAACACGATAATTTGCTCATTCACATTTTAGCTCAAGAGCTCAAGTTGAGCTCACACTTGAGCTCAAGAGCTTCAACTATATCTAACGTAAGGTAGAGTCGTAACAAAGTAGGCAAATAAATTTGGATCAAATCAATCAGGATCAAATCTGAACACCTGGTTCCATAAAAAGTTACATCGCAGCGAGACCGCCATATAGCCATAAAAGAAATGTGAGCCACAATTCGAGTAGGTCCTCAACCGAGGAGCAGTGGAACCACACGGCGAAAATTTACACTGTAGTTAAATTCTTGTCAACAGCAAACAGCTAAATAAGCTTTCCACCTGGAACGTGAATTTTTATCAGTTTTGTGTTCGTCACATTCTGCGAACTGTTATGTGTTTGTTTGTCGAGCATTAGACTCCCTCCTCCGTAATGCAAATGACTGCAACCATTGCAGTTACACCGTTGTGTTTATCTTTGTGGTAACACCACTGGGAATACAACATGATCCAAGCCACCATGTACAGCACAACTTGTCCCAGATCGCACCAATCATGTTTGCTTTTGTTTTTCTGTGTTGCTTCACTGCATCCGCTTCACTAATTCTTGTGTGCTCTGCTTACAACCGGGCATCAGCTCACTGCGTGATACAACAATGCGTGGTGCCCTTTCCCGCATGGCACAAAGCAACAAAAACAATAGCAATAACTGGATTTATACTCAAAATTGTACTTCAATCTATATGAAAGCTAACACACCAATTCTGGCTTGTCTATCTCTTTTTGCTTGTATTCTTCGCCACCTTGTTAAATCAACATATTTATTTGTTCTCCCATGTTTTATTTTCTCTTGGTGACACAAACCACAAACGTAAAGTTCTTTTGATACCACTTCTTGTGCACGAAAGGGGCGCAAGCACCAAACAAACAATAAGAGACGTACATGGAAGGGGTGCAAGCACCGAACAAACAATAAGAGATGTTCACGGAAGGGGGCGCAAGCACCAAACCAACAATAAGAACCACACCGTTTTTGCGTGGTCGATAAATTGCGTACCTCCACAGTCCATGGTGCCATAAATAACTTTGTAATTTCTTCATCGAGAAGAACAAAGGAGAAAAAGAATGTTTATAAAGTTCATGCAAAATCCTAGTCTCACCTTTCCATTCTCTGCAATATGCAAATGGTAGCTTTCATAACTTCCCCAGCTAAGTCATAGTCTCTCTGTTGATGCTAAGGCATTGCTTTGATAATACAGAGAAAATTAGGAAAAATATTGTCTGAAAGTTTAAGCTGAAGAGAGATGACTAGGAAAAAGAGAGAGTGGCTCTCAAGCACTTCGTTCGTGCCCCCTACTAACAACTCTGCTCGACAGAGTAAATGGTTCCTTAAGAAAATAAATCTTCGGAAGAAAATATATCCTTTTGTAACTGGTTATCTAAACCTTTATCCTGTCTATTTTTTTTTTTTTTTTTTTTTTTTCTTCTCGGTAAATTGCTCATGACTACAATTTAACAGGAGAAATTGGCACTGAACTCTGACGCTCTTTCCTCTTGCCTACCACTCCCCACTGCAAAGAGCTAATTCATTCATTGTAGAGCAGAATGAACCCTAAAAGAGCAAAAAGTACTTGTCAATAAAAAGATATCAAACATTACCAAGAAATCAAGAATTCATAAGTTACAACTCATGAGTCACCAACATGGACAACCATGAAGTGTAGAAAGATTTCAATCAGTTAGCAATAGCCTCTCGGCGACATATATTCCCATTTAAGGTAGTGTCTAGTTATAATTTTTGTACATCTGTCTAGAAAGTAATATTTTGTCTCCGGTCCCAGTTTAGCTCCATTTGCCAACTTCAATTCACTTTAGGGAAGTTTTAGTTGGAGCTGCAAGAAGCACTGTCTTCAACATGGCACACGTACTGCTGAAAATAAGATTTTGGGTTTTGGTTTGTGTGTATGGAAGCCGTGGTCTTCAGCTTCTCCGGTGGACTGTGAACCCGATTTTTTGACACTATTACATTCCCTGTTCCTGCTTGCTGCAGATGTTATCATAAATTAGTATGAAATTCGTTTTTTTGGTGGGAGGGGTGGTCTTCTTTGTTAGATAACGGTAGACAATTTAACCCATATAAAGCCTTTATGCGAATTATATGATTCTTCTTTCTTGGAAAATAAAATCTTTTTATAACTCTCTCTCTCTCTCTCTCTCAACTGCAAGATGAATTTATTGGTTCATAATGATTGAGATTATTGAATATAGTAGTGTTATTATTATGCTAACTTTTTGCACCCATGTGCTGTGCGAGTTTGAGCCCACGAGGCTGTAATGGGACCTTGTTTTGCCCTGGGTATCTATAAAAATATCCTGAAATTTATTTGAACTAGTCTTTCATTTAGATTTACTTGTAAAAGTCGTGGTTGTAAACTATCAGTCAATGCTTTTCAGTAACATTAATTTGTTTTCTTTTTTCTTTTTACATCCTACTTTGCTTTTAAGCGCCCTAAATAAGATCATGTGTTCTTTTGTTTATCAGAAGCAGAAGTACTATCAGCCCCTCCGAAGTTGGTTTACAGCAAACTAATGTTGCGGTGAGCCCTTTATATGCTATGCTGGTTGCTGCAACAGTTCGATGCAGGGAGAGCCTGTGCAGATGAGAACTGAGAGTTAAAACCTAATTTTCTTATTTTCTTTATCACAGTTTCTCAAGAAAACTTCTAGTGGCAGTTGCAGATAGTTGGAACAATCATGTTCTTGTTATTGACAAAATAGCACCATCTAATTGGAAGGTACATGTTCTATTACTGTGCTAAATGTGTGTCTCGTGTTTATCTTCACTTTGTTCACCGTGTGATGATGTACTATAGTTTGAAGGTGCAACTTACGGTATCTTGAGAGCCATATATATTCTGCCCCACGTTTGCGGCCTTTTTTTTTTTTTTTTTTTTTTTTTGCTTCAACATTTCTGTCATTGTTCTCCCTTCATGCAGTAACTTGATGACATGTTTCTTCATCTCAAATCTGTATCTTTCTGCTAAGCTTCCGAGAGTTGTAGGAACTTTTCCCCTTTACGAGTCTCTCGTTTGTAAGATCTGTTTATTGATACCATTGTCATCATGACTGGTTGGACATTTACAGAAAGTCGGATTAGAATGTCATTTAAGCTATCTTTTTCTTCCGTTCTTTACATTTTTTAAGAAAAGTCCAACGACCTGCTATGCATCGAGTGTAAGTAAATGCCCATAGGATCACTGGATATTTAAGCATTATTAACAATCTAACTTTTTGGTGCCTATCTGACTATTGTTATAGTACTTAAGTTGTTATTATATGCATCACAACAGAATGAGCCAGCGGGCAGAATCCTTGAGCTCTCTATTCTTCACCTGGCAATGGCTGAGATAGCAGTGCTAGGGACAAGGCACCAAATAGTTATCAACGAGGTATATGTTCTTACCTTATTATGTTTGTGTGTCTTTTTATGTAAGTTTGTTGACTTACTATTGATCCTAATTTTTTTTTTTTGCTTGTGAATATCTGCAATTAAAGGCTGTTGATCTTGCAAAGCGATTCTGTGATGGGGCAGCTGCTCGTATAATCAATGGTTGCTTGAGGACATTTATCAAAGATCTTGAAGCAAGTGGTAAAGCTCAGGGATCATCAGAGAGCAAGCAGAGACTTCTGCTTTAGTTGATGATGTGCATCAAAAACGATAGAAAGTTGAAGATGGATATATTGTGTAATGTTCTGTTTTGGGGGAGATCACAAGAAATGGTGTTGTCCCCCTTGTTGGAGTGGTGTGATTCAGGAGGATCAGGAGGCGGGCGTGAAATAGTTGTCTCCTTTTGGGAGCGGTTCAGAAACGGAAGGGGCAGCAGTGGTTGGGGGAAGCAAGTAGTTGGTTGCCAGAAGATCTGATCTGTATGGTGTAATTCCTGTTAGTAGGAGTAGAATAAGAGAGAGCTTTGCTTGTAGGAAGCAGCATGTTGTACTAGTACGTAGGACTTCCGTATACTGTTGTAACCAAGGAGCTTTTGCAAGGGCCTAGCATCCCCCTTCTTCAGAGGCTTTCTTCCTCTTACCATGTAATAACACTACTATTAGAGCAAACCCATTAGTACTAGCTAAAAGTATTTATAATTTGACATCTTTATTTTAGATATTGCTTGATTAGTGCTAGGAAAAAGAGTAGCTACATATATTATATCATTTGCAATGGCGGAATAACAACGGTAGATTAAGCTCAACTTAGAGAAATAACTGGCTTACTGAGTTGGTAGATTTCCTTGAGTATTCTTTTTTTTTGGAAGAACGGGCAGTATTAGCCACCAGGTGGACGAAAATGTAACAATCCTTGAGATTTGGTAGATTTAGTCGAGGTTCTTAAACTGACCTGAACACTACAGTAATCTTAGAAAAAAAAAATGTAATTAAAACCCATGGAACTAATAAGAGCATCTCCAGCAGGTGTTGCAAACTAGTTTGATATACAAAATATAAAGGACTTGATCAAAAATTGCAGTCCAAGAGAGTATGCATCCGCAAATGTAAAATAGATATCATACATGTACTTACTATTTTTAAGGTTTGTTGAAAATATTAAAATTTAACTGATATACCTACCTTTAGGATACCATTCCAGGAGTTTTTTGATATGCTAAATGCAAAATTGCAATTTTATAAAAAGACTGCATTAAGTTTGCATGGCACTCCCTAATAACTAAGGGCTAGTTTGGGAATGTTGTGGCGGTGCTAGAAAGCTGTTGTGTGAAAACATTAGGAAAAAGCTGTAGTGAATTCTTGATAAAATGTTGTTTGGTAATATTATGTAATAGTTGCTGTGAAATATTAATATAGTAATTTGTGTTTGGTAAATTAACCGTGAACTTGCTGTGAGAGGGTAAAACGACAAAAATATATGACACGTGTCGTTTTCATAATGATAACTATTGAAATTTTTAAAAATTGTAATGTTAAAATCGGCTGTAGATAAGTCAATCAAAATCACTTTCTGGAAAAGCATTTCCCCCCTTACTTCCTGAAAACGGTTGTGGGATGACAAAAACAGTTCGAAAAAGCATTTTTGACTGCTTCTGCTGTCGGAAAACAGTTGTGCTAGCAGCAGAAGCATTCCCAAACTAGCCCTAAACCATCAATGACGGGCTCTAGGGGTGAGCAAAACCCGACCAACCCGCCACCACGAACTGCCCCGCACCAAACTGGTCCGAATTTAACATAAACTGATGCTACTTGATCGGTTACGATTATAAATTTGCCAACCCGAACAAATTTCGATCAAACATGATTTAGGAGTTGTAGAAACCGCTTAAAATTGGTCGGATCCGATTTTACACATAAAAGTTACAAGTTTTAGTCAAGTACATGGTTTAGAGATTAAGTTTGTCCATACTCCATATTATCATTATAATTGAAGTTCCTCAATTCATTCATCTTTTACAGAAAACTAACTTATATTTCCGCCTCCAAGATTAATATATACACATACTACAGAAAAATTTAACCAAATTAAAATATTTTTTCAAATAAGATTTCCACATTTCGCAACCCGCTTAACTAGTTTGAATCGGGCTGAATCGATAAATGATGATCGGTTTGTGTATCACAAACAATCGGATAGGTTTGGGTATAAAATTCTCCAACCCGAACATATTGGTTTAGATAAATTTTTGGACAAAACAGGTCCAAACCGGTCCGTGCTCACCCCTGATGGGCTCTTTAAAGAATGGGGGTAGAATTATTTGGATGAAAATGTAAATGGAGAAAAGTTAGAGGATGGGAGAGATGATTACACCCTCGGGTTTTATTAGGGTTTGTATGATGCGTGACCGGCCGCACAGATCTCACTGTCCAGTTTCTATATATATCCCACCAGTCCGTTGCTTTCATTCACAGCACATATCATTCGTTTCCCTAACCTATTTGTCCTTGATCGCCAGTTTGAGTGTGTTGTTGTTGTTATTTTTTTATTTTTATGGTGAGTGTGTGAGTGAATGAGAGTGAGGGTGACGCCTAATTTGCAAATTCCTTGATCGGGCTCTCTGTGAATCAAGGGATCTATCCTTAGGCTATATCGAAACCCTAAGCAGAGCTTATTCCTTTTTATCGGGGGGTTTCTGTGTCTTCCTTTAGCTCCGATGTATCTTTCTCTTCCTTTCTACTCTTTCCGAAGAGCAAAATGAAAAGCATATAGGATTCATCGGTGACAAGGTAGATACATTCATCCGTACTGATATATATTTATATATAATATATATATATATATATATATATATATTATTTTTTGTTCTTATAATTTTCTTTGTTGTTGGACAATTTTGGTTTGTGTCGGTTTGGTTTGACTGCAATAGTAGTAGATGAAGATTGGGGATATAGAGTGATGAAAAAAATCGTTCGGATTCCCTATGAATTCAATTAATGATTACCCAACCAGCTACTTCTGACTATATCTCATCTTCATCAAACAATCAATGTTGTTTTTTTAGGTTTTTATTGTAGTAATTAGTATGTTCTTCCAGAATCAGGAGAATGAGGAGGTCGGTGATGTAAGAAAGATATTTGCTACTCTTGATGGGGTTCAAAGCCCCACTTGATGAACTTTTATCCACCAAGATCTCTGAGGTCTCTTCCATCTCTAGTCATTTACAGTATGTTTGATTGCACTTTTATTTATGGCTTCAAAACTAAATTTTATGTGTAGGCTACCCTCAAACTCTATTAACCTTACTAGCTTGCAGACAAGCGGATGAACGATTTTTTTCTAAAGAAATTCGATTTGGTTAGTAATTTGTAATCCATGCTTCTTTGTGTTGTGAAGTCGTGGAAGCACATCTTGTACAATGATTTTTAAGATAAAACTTCATGAGAAAATTAATTTTAAATTAGTGTTGAAATATAAAATTTATTTTTAAGATCATAAGAGAATCAATTTTGATATGATTTATGGATTCCTTTTCGTTTTCTTTAAACAAATGGCTCAAATTTCTCATGCAGTTTGACACTTTTTTTTTACAAAACCAACAAACTGCATCCGTCTTCTTACAAGGATCATGTCCATAACAACAAGATTAGCAATATCAGTAGCAGTGTCCTCCAAAATGACAAGTCTTTAATCTTCATCTCTTCCTTTCTTCGTAAGAGCATCAACCACAATGTCCGTGTTTCTACGGATGTGATGGAGATTGCATCTACAGTCGTGCAGCAAAGTTTGAATCTCATGAATGATAAAGTGTGCCACGGCCTTCCCCGTGGAGAATAAAGTTCACTGCTTCAAGGGAGTCAAGTTCCACAGCCACTTCAACCAGGTTTAATTGATGCACTAGCACAATTCCTCTATGAATCCCCCATAGCTCAGCTTTAAGCACATTGATATAGCCAATATTCCTTAGATAGCCCTTGATCCATTACTCAGTTCATCACGGAGAACTCCACCATAGCCAGCAATCCATCTCCTTCCTTCCTACTTCCATCATTGTTGAGTTTGATTTTACCTGCACAAGGAGGACACCAATTAAAACTATTCACAGAGCTTACCCTAGTGGTAGCCTTATACTTGAAGGCCTCAGTAATCTCACCAGTCAACCTCTTAGCTTTAAAAACTTTCACATTCAGCGGGGTAATAAGACATAACCCGATAGACGAACAATCGATAAAAAGAATTGTATGCTCATAACTTTGAGTGACATCATTGAGATTGAAGGTAAACCAGTTTTGGGAAGTGTTCAGAGAAAGTTGGGGATACCACTGAGGGGAAAAAGTCATTGTCCAAAATCAAAGGCTTTAGGACAACTTTTGAAGAGTGGTTTAAATCCTCACTAGACCCAAGTCAGTGAGGATAAGAACCATCATTAGTGAGACCTCTAAGAGCATTTCCAACCATGAGGGGGGAGGGGGAGGGGGAAGGTGGGGGGAGAATTTAAGCATGGGTGGGGATGGTTAGTGAGTTCGGGTCAAATTTTTGTGTTAATTTTACTACGGATTGGCACCAAGGTTAGTGTAGTTTCGGGTTAACTTTGGTTCAGCCGTTAACGTCGTTAGTTGTTCGTTCGAAGGGACAAGCGACAATATTGTTTGGACTTGAATCCGTTTTCATTCATGGAATTCGTCCTTACAATCCATGGCATTCAGATGCTAATTATTAAATACAAATACAGCCAACAACATGGCGGTTACATCAGTTTCTAACTGTCCGACAAGTAACTACCCCGCTGGGAATAACTACCCGTAACCGACCTGGAACCAACTGCCTCACTGCGTCACTGCTGCTGCTGAGCTGCTGTGTATGGGACTGCATGTTCCCAGGACCAGAGCCTGGGTTGGCTTTGTGCCATCATCGGGTTGGCACTGAGCCATCATCGGGAAATCACAGGGACAACATCGAGGAACTGTGCCAACATCGGGTTGGCACTGGGACGTCATCGAGGGACTGTGCCAACATCGGGTTGGCACTGGGGCGTCATCGAGGGACTGTGCCGACATCGGGTTGGCACTGGGGCATCATCGGGTTGGCGCTGACCCATCATCGAGGCACCTCCCTCCCCTATAGTAGTCTTATAAGCATTTTCATAAGTGGCAGGAAGGAACATCATTATTTTTGAGGAGGAGTACTGGGGTTGGCACTGGTACATCATCGAGGAACTGTGCCAACATCGGGTTGGCACTGATGCCAGCGCCTGTGCCTGGCACCGATGCCACTGGTGCCAGAACCCGTATTGGGCCTGAGTCGTGAACTGTGTGTGGCACTGAGACCTGGACCTGAACCAGCGTATCCGGGATCGGGTAAAAGTCCTGAGTCGCGTCCTGAGCAGACCTGGGACCGTCCTGAGCCACATCCACCAATCCGTCTAAGGCAACAAGGCCAAGGCACCAAGCCAAGGCCTGATCATGGCACCAAGCCATGATCACTTCACGGCGTTATCTATCCGTCATGCACGTTAAGGCAACGTGGTTAAGCACTTGACCAACGTGCAGGTCTTCGTGCACCACACCGGGACCAAGGGACTACGATGGTGACAAACCACCCGGACCACCTGAGATTGACGTCCTCGTCAATGAGTCCAAGTAGGCTGTGATGAGATCTTCAAACTGCCACAGCGAAGTATCCTTCTCCCAAGTTGCGTCTTCAACCGGTTTGGTTTTCCATTGTACATAGAACTCAGTCCTTCAATTCTTTTTGTTGTACCCAAAGGTGCGATGGTCTAGCACTTTCTCAACGCCTTCGGTTAATTGTTTCCTTATCATCGGTGGGGCTCTCCGGGACTTGGACCGAGCAGGTTCAACTTCGTCTTCGTTGAACTTCCGAAGGAAACTCACATGGAACGTCGGGTGGACCTTCAATCTTTCGGGCAACTTCAAGCGATAGGCAACATTCCCAATTTTCTGCACGATCTCAAAGGGACCATCGAACTTAGGAATCAGCCCACGGTGCACGGTTTTGCTATTGATCTCCTTCCAAATCTGAGGAGTCAATTTCAGCAACACCTTGTCACCAACATTGAAATCCAGCGGCCTCCTCTTGCGGTCAGCTTTCTTTTTCATCCGTGTTTGCGCCTTGCGCAAACTGTCACGGGCTTCCTCGAGCATCTGCTGCTTGTCCTTGGCATATCGGTGGGCTGCTGGACACTTGCCATCGGACTTCACCGCCACGTCCAAGGGCGTCGTCGGCTGCTGCCCCAACACCAACTTGAACGGACTGCGCTCCGTGGCTGAGGAACAGTGCAGATTGTAACAGAACTGCGCCGTGTCCAGCAAGTCCAGCCAATTTTTCTGACTGGCCGTCACATAGTGCCGAAGGTACTCCTCCAACAAGTGGTTGATACGTTCGGTTTGCCCATCAGTTTGGGGGTGATTGGCCGTAGAAAACTTCATGTCGGTACCCATCAGATTGAATAGCGTCGTCCAGAACCGGCCTGTGAATCTAGCATCCCTGTCACTCACAACATCATTAGGCAAGCCAAAATATTTTACCACATAGCGATAGAATAATTCAGCAGCTACTTCGGACGTGCACACCGAGGTACAAGGGACAAACACTGCATATTTCGAGAAGCGATCAACGACAACCATCACGGCAGATTTGTCGTCGACCTTAGGGAACCTTTTGATGAAATCCATCGAAACTGAAGCCCAAGGCCTCTCCAGAACGGGCAAAGGCTGCAGCAACCCCGCCTCCTTCTTCCTCTCGATCTTGTCTTGTTGGCACACAACACATGTCTTGACATAAGTCTCGACGTCTTCCTCCATCTTTGGCCAGAAATAGGAACGAGACAATAGCGCCATCATCCGTTCACCACCCGGATGTCCAGCCCATTGTGGATCGTGCGTCTCTTTCAGTAGTTCCCGACGCAGCACGCCAATTGCAGGCACGAAAATTCTCCCCCCTTGAAGTAGAGGAGATCGTCCTCGATCCAATAGCGCTTCACAGTCCCATCTCAAACCTGCTCCATCAATTTCCCATAGGCTGCATCGGATGGAGCCACGGACTTGATCCTTTCCGTGAAATCAGATTCCACTCGAGTGATGGAGTAGAACATTGCAAGGACTTCCTTGCGGCTGAGAGCATCCGCAACCTGGTTGTGTCGTCCAGGTTTGTGTTCCCACACAAAATCATACTCGGCTAGCATCTCTGGCCATCTTGCTTGCTTTGCGGAGAGCTTTTTCTGCGACTTGAAGTAAGTGTTTGCGACATTATCGGTTCGCACCACAAACTTCGTACCCAACAAATACACTTTCCAAACCTGCAAGCAATGAATCACCGCGACCATCTCCTTTTCATGGGCAGAGTATCGCTGTTCCGCGGGGTTTAACTTGCGACTCTCAAAGGCAACCGGGTGGCTGCCCTGCACCAAGACACCACCAATGGCTTTGTCGGACGCATCGGTATGGACTTCGAAAGGAAACTCGAAATCTGGCAACCGGAGTACGGGCTCCGAGGCAATGGCTGCCTTCAATTTCTCAAAGGCGTCTTGGCACGCCTCACTCCAACGCCACTTTGCATCCTTCTTCAAAAGATCAGTCAAAGGGGCTGCCCGCTTGGAATAGCCGGCAATGAACTTGCGATAGTAGTTCGCAAGACCAAGGAACGAGCGCAACTCAGGGACTTTGGACGGGGGCTGCCAATCAACAATTGCTTGCACCTTCCTTGGGTCCATTCTGACTTGGTGATTCCCAATCAAATGGCCCTGATCTCCGTCTTTGCAAACTCGCATTTCTCAGCCTTCACGAACAGTTTGTGTTCCCGTAATTGAGCCAAGACCCTCTCCAAGTGCTGCACGTGTTCCTCGAATGACCTGCTATAGACTACAATATCATCTAAGTAGACTACAACAAAATCATCTAAGAACTCGTACAATACATCATTCATTAAATTGCAAAATGTGGCAGGGGCATTGGTCAAGCCGAAAGGCATAACCAGAAACTCGTAGGAACTGTAGCGCGTCACGCAAGTTGTCTTTGCCTCATCTCCTTCCCCGATCCGAACTTGCCAATAACCAGACCGCAAATCCAGTTTTGTGAACCAAGTGGCTTTGCACATCCTGTCCATCAAGTCTTGGATCAGTGGAACCGGGTACTTGTTCCGTATCGTCACTTTGTTGAGAGCACGATAGTCCACACACATCCGCAACGAACCGTCTTGTTTTTTCTGAAACAGGACCGGGGCACCGAAAGGGGCTTTGGAGGGTTGAATGAATCCAGCGTCAAGCAATTCACCCAACTGTTTCCTCATTTCCTTCAACTCCAATGGTGACATTCGATAGGGTGGACGGGCAGGGGGCATCGAACCAGGGTGGAGTTCGATTTTGTGATCAATTGCCCTCCTTGGCGGCAATTGTTTTGGCAATTCTGGTGGCATCACATCAGAAAATCGGGCCAACACTTTACCCACTGCATCAGGGACATCGACCTTTACATCGGGCTTCAACACAAGCAACGTAGCCAAGTAAGTAACCTGGCCCTTCTTGACACCCTTCTCAACCGCCATGGCTGAGATTTGCTCCGTCTTCCTGCACGGAACAGACTTGGAAATGGTAGATGCAACAAAACATGGGCTAGATTCGTGCATTACCATTACTCCATTCAAGTGGGGCATCGGGACTGAACGGGACTTCTTAGAAAATCGATTCCAAGGATCAACTCGAAGTCGTCCAGGGGTATCACCATCATGTTGATCTTCCCCTTGAGTGAGCCAACGGTAACAGGGACATCGTATGCCATGCCCAAAACGGACTGCAACTTGGCATTCGGCATCTTCAACCGGCTGGGGCACTTGGACGTGGACAAGCCAAGCCGTTTCACCAACTTCTCGGCCATGAAAGAGTGCGAAGCACCCGTATCCACCATCGCAATGATCTCAATCCCACTGAACGTCACCGAAATCTGCAACAACTTTTGCTGCGCGGATGCAACATCCTCGTTAACATTAGCCAAAACTTCGAATGAATTCAGGCTTACCAACGTATTTAGGAGTTGTAAGTCTGATGCGGCTGCTTGGCCAGACCGCGATCCATCGTTCCCCTCTCCCACAAGCATTGCATTCAACTTCTCACGTCGTGGGCATTCACGTGCTCTATGCGGACCATCACAAAGGAAGCAACCTTTATTTTCTGAATCCGGCTTGGATTGGGAAGAGCCACCCGCTGACTTTCCCTTCCACTTCTTGCCACCATCCTTCTTTTTCTCGTGTTTCTCCTCTCCCTTTTTCCCCTTTCCCTTCTTGGGTTTGGAAGAGGGCTGGGCATTGGACGTCTCCTTGCCCGAACGAAAATCAACAAGGGCCTCCGCGACTTCGGTGGCAGTGGGGTAATCCTTCACGTTTTGCCTTCTCAATTCGGCTTGAGCCCAAGGCTGCAAACCCAATATGAAGTTGAACAATTTGTCTTCCTCCGACATGTTGCGCACATCAAGCAAGAGCGCGGTGAATTCTCTGACGTAGTCCCTCACGGAACCCGTCTGCTTGAGGCGTTTCATCGCCTCTCTGGACTGCCAAGACGCGTTTCCGGGTAGGAATTGCGCCTTCAAAGCCGTCGTGAAGCCATCCCACGTGTTGATGGCTGGCCGTCCAGCAGCAGCGTCCTCTGAAACACGAGTCCGCCACCATAACTTGGCATCCTCTACCAAGTACATAGCCGCAATCGTCACCTTCTCGTCATCGGCAGTCTTAGCCGCGGAGAAATATTCCTTCATGTCCCACAGAAAGTTTTCCAGTTCTTTGGCATTGCGCGCACCACCAAAGTACTTCGGGTCGGGAATCTTATTCTTGCGGTCACGTTCGGCCATGGTGCCTCCCGTGCCACAAGCCCTACGGAGTAAGGCAACATCCGCAGTCACCGTTTCCAGCGTCTCACGAAGGGTCTGAACGGTTTCACGTAGCAGTTGGGTTTCCGTACCCAATTCTGCACGTAAGGCATCCATATCGGCATCGTGTGTGGCCTGGGTTTCACGCAGAGATTGAATCTCTGTGTTAGTCCCAGCAACCCGCTGTAACAGGTCCAATTCCACTTCGTCTTCCATGGGACCGAGCACTGACTCGATGCGAGCCAGTCTCTCAAGGATCTCTTCATTTCTTGCTGCCATGATCGCCAACCAAGCGCTCTGATACCAGTTGAGTCCGGGTCAATTTTTCGTGTTAATTTTACCACGGATTGGCACCAAGGTTAGTGTAGTTTCGGGTTAACTTTGGTTCAGCCGTTAACGTCGTTAGTTGTTCGTTCGAAGGGACAAGCGACAATATTGTTTGGACTTGAATCCGTTTTCATTCATGGAATTCGTCCTTACAATCCATGGCATTCAGATGCTAATTATTAAATACAAATACAGCCAACAACATGGCGGTTACATCAGTTTCTAACTGCCCGACAAGTAACTACCCCGCTGGGAATAACTACCCGTAACCGCCCTGGAACCAACTGCCTCACTGGGTCACTGCTGCTGCTGAGCTGTTGTGTATGGGATTGCATGTTCCCAGGACCAGAGCCTGGGTTGGCTCTGTGCCATCATCGGGTTGGCACTGAGCCATCATCGAGAAATCACAGGGACAACATCGAGGAACTGTGCCAACATCGGGTTGGCACTGGGACGTCATCGAGGGACTGTGCCAACATCGGGTTGGCACTGGGGCGTCATCGAGGGACTGTGCCGACATCGGGTTGGCACTGGGGCATCATCGGGTTGGCGCTGACCCATCATCGAGGCACCTCCCTCCCCTATAGTAGTCTTATAAGCATTTTCATAAGTGGCAGGAAGGAACATCATTATTTTTGAGGAGGAGTACTGGGGTTGGCACTGGTACATCATCGAGGAACTGTGCCAACATCGGGTTGGCACTGATGCCAGCGCCTGTGCCTGGCACCGATGCCACTGGTGCCAGAACCCGTATTGGGCCTGAGTCGGGAACTGTGTATGGCACTGAGACCTGGACCTGAGCCAGCGTATCCGGGATCGGGTAAAAGTCCTGAGTCGCGTCCTGAGCAGACCTGGGACCGTCCTGAGCCACATCCACCAATCCGTCTAAGGCAACAAGGCCAAGGCACCAAGCCAAGGCCTGATCATGGCACCAAGCCATGATCACTTCACGGCGTTATCTATCCGTCATGCACGTTAAGGCAAAGTGGTTAAGCACTCGACCAACGTGCAGGTCTTCGTGCACCACACCGGGACCAAGGGACTACGGTGGTGACAGTTAGGGTGCATTTCCCCCCTAACATCCCCCTCCCCCCCCCCCCCCTCCCCCACCATTACAACTAATTTATCCAATTTAGGGATATGTTAATTACACTGACTACTATTTTATTATTATTATAATATGCATTTTTAATTATACTTAATATATTTTAATTATTATTTTTATTATAAAAAAAATAAGTATATTTTCGATAATTGAACAAAATATTTACGAAAAATTATCGTTATTTTATTTTGTTGTCAATTTGATATATCTTATTATTTTTTTATAACTAGCAATTATATTTATTATTTTTTGAAAACATGGTTAAAAATATGCCAAATTTATTATTTTTATTATTGATATTATTATTATTTTATCATTTTTGTGAGTATATATTTATATTAATATTATTTCATATTTATTTTTATCAAATAATTTATTTTAAATCATTAAATATATTTTAAAAATATGCCTAATTAGGTGGGGGGAGGGGAATGGTTGAAGATGAGTAGTAGTTTGGGGGAGGGGGAGGGGGAGATTGGTGGGCCCGTTGGGGGAGGGGGAAATGCGACATGGTTGGAGATGCTCTAATGAGTCTCCAATGGTTAGTGAGTAGTTTGCGAAGTCTGATTTTCCAGACGAAGAGATTAAAGTTCATAGGCATTTTGATTTTCCAAATCCCACCCAAAGACTCGCTACCAGCCAGGAGATCATAAGCAGATGTAGTAGTGAAGGACCCATTACTAGTCCCAGACTATAACAAAAAGTCTTCAGTATTTGGATTTGCAAGAATACTCTTTGCAAATATAGTATTAAGGGTATTCACAGGGAGGATTTCTTTAATCAAATTGTTATTCTTTCTCATCAATGAGAATATCAATAGTGAGATTGGTGTCAAAACTTACATCAGGAAACTTATCTTGGTGGGAGAAATTTCCCAATCAGTTGTCCTTCTAGATAGATATAACTTTGCCTTTCCAACTTTTCTTTGAATGTGCTTAGCAATGAACTTGGCAGCATAAAACATGTTTTTCCAGGTTCTAGTACCACTCTTCTTTCTAGGACAATTAAACAGAGTAAAATTAGTCAAATACTTGTCCTTAAAGCAGGTAACCCAGATTCTATTTGTTTAAGTAAGCAAATTCCAACCCAGTTTAGCCATAAAGGCCTTATTTTGCATACTCATGAATCTCAGCCCAAGACCCCCATGATCCTTCTTTTTACAAACAGTAGCCCAGTTAACAAAGTGAATTTTCTTTCTGGTACTAGTATCACCCCATAAGAAACCTCTATCAATTATGTCCAGTCTGTTACAAATATTAGCAGGCAAAGATTGAGTGAGCATGGTATAAAGGGGGATAGCTGAGTTGACAGACTTAACAAGAGTAAACCTCCCACCCACAGAGAGCATAGTAGCTTTCCAACCAGCTAATTTCAAATGAACTTTCTCGATAACACGCCCATACTTAATCTTGCCAACTCTTTCCTGATTCATATAAGTTCCCAGATTCCTAGTAATGGGGATACCCAGCTTCTGAGAAATAACCATGGCAGAAGAGCTCCTCACATTAGGAGATATCAAGAGTCTAGACTTGCTAGGATTGACCTTTTGGCCAGAAAGATCACAAAAATCATCTATACTTGTTTCAATAAATAACAAGAGATGCTATCAGTCTCAGAAAAGAGAAGCATATCATCTGCAAACAGCAGATGGGTGATGGGGGTACTAATTTGAGACCTTTCCAGAGGCCCTGAGACTCAATCTGATTAATCATGCTAGTGACTCTTCCAAAGAAAGGACAAAAATGTAAGGGGATAGGGGATCCCCTTGCCTTAAACCTCTTTGAGCTTTAAAGTAGGGTAAGGCATCCCCATTCCAGAGAATAGAGTATTTCACAGAGGTAACACAACTCATGATAAGGTCGATAGTGTCAGCATCAAAATTAAAGGTAACCAGAGTGTCTTTAAGAAAGGCCCATGAAAGCCTGTCATAAGCCTTTTACAGGTCAATCTTAATGATCATAGCCCCTCTCTTACCTTTCTTCTTCCTGATAGTGTGAATCATCTCTTGCACTAAAATAATGTTATCACTAGTGGTTCTCCCAGAAATAAAGTTATTTTAATTGGGGGAGATGATTCTATCCATGAAGGGAAGAATCTTATCCACTAGAATTTTAGCAACAATTTCATAAGAGACATTACAAAGACCAATAGATCTAAATTGCTAAATATTCTCAGGGTTAGGACATTTGGGAATGAGAGAAATGAAAGTATGGTTCATCTCGGGGGGAACAGAGTGATTAGCAAAAATGCTAAGAACAGTGTCTATCACTTTAGTCCCCACTGTATCCCAACAAGTATGATAAAACCCAACATTAAACCCATCAGGCACAGGGGCCCTATTCTTGTTAATAGCTTTGATAGCTTTAAAATGATGTCTTTGTCCACCGGACTGCATATGGACAATTGCTCATCATCGGTTAACATCATAGTAACAAAAGTAATAAGTGATCTCAACTTTCCCTCTAGCAGAGGAATCAGAATACAGATGAGAAAAATAATCTGAGACATGACTTTTAAGAACTTCGGGATCAGAAATCCAACAACCAGAATTATCTTTCAGAAGGGAGATATTGTTCTTTCTCCTTCTAATAATTGTGGACAAATGAAATAATTTGGTGTTTCTTTCACCAAAGTGTTGGAATTGTGCCCTAGAGACAATCAATTTATTGTGACAAATATATGGATTTACGATTCATTATGTTATCGATATGGAGATATGATAACATGAATGAAGTCCTAAGAATATAAGTGTTCTATTCTTGAACATCCCTAGTCCATTATAATGCCTAAATAGGACAATCATTTATAGACTAGTATGGGGTTGGATTGATATGGAGATATCATAATCCAACACATGGGTATGCATTAGGAGTAATGGCATACTGGATTGACCCATCTCCTAGAAGGCTAAAAACAAGTTATGTAAAGTCACAAGTGCTTCTCGCGGTGCAATGGTATTGGCATCCTTAGACTTGAAGTCACTGGATATTCTAGTTGTGGATTATTGTGATTTTGGTAGCGTCAAACGCTACACCGTAATTGGGTAGCTATAAAGGCGTGTACCGGATACAATAATAAGCAAGCTTATTAATCGTAGTGGACGTAGATAGAATTTGTCCCTCCCACATAACGGGAGCAAATATCCTAGGCCACTCGAGGGATAGTGCTTATAAAATGTCTGGCCAGACTCAAATAAATCAATATGGGATATTGATGTTATTTGCACGAATAAGCTTATTCCCAGGATCGAGAAACTATGGATTGGATATACGAGTGTGACTTGTATGTCTCGTGTCCAATCCCGATATTGGGACAAAGGGATGAGACAATTACTTGCACAAGGTTTGTCATGATGACTATTCTATTTGTTGGCTAGAATGGATGTCTTGCTAGAGGCCGCTCCATATTAGTAAATAGTTACTACCAACTAAATAGAGCCTATGGGGTCACACGCCATATAGGGGTGAACTAGACTTGGAAATTAATTAATTAATTAATATAATTAATTAATTAGAATGATCAAATCGCAACAACTTGCTAACTTAGTAGGACAAATATGCAAGTTGGACTAATCTATGTATAGACATGATTAGAATTTGCTAAGGTGGCCTAATTCATGTAGAGACATGATTATGATTGATTTTTAAAAAGAACTAATCCATGTATGGACATGATTAGGACTAGTTTGTAAAAAGGGACTAATCCTTATTTGAGTAGGATTAGGAGAGGGGTTCTTTATGTAGTAGGACAAGGAGTTGTTGGACTATATAAAGAACACTCCTAGCTTATTTTCTCTACACACACACACATCTATATGATAGAGTAGGAGAGAATAAAGTAAGGAGAGAGAGCAAGTCCCAAAGGAAGGGCCGAACCCCCTTGGGACTGCCCCCTACCCGTCGGCCATGAAAGGGAGCCGCCACCTTGGTGCTCCATTGTTGATTGATTCGTTCTTCCTCTTCCATTCTTCCTAGCTAGCACAAGGAGTTGGAGGATCTAGATCTCACCTCTAGGCGTGGATCAACCGTAGAGACGTGACACAATTCACGTTAGAAGTCATCACAGGAGAAACCCTAAAGTGTGTAACTTGATTTCTTCCCTTACCATCGTTATGTCTCTTGTCCTGTGATCCTTGGAGGGTATTGAATGGATGAATTATGTTTTTCCGCTGCGTTTCCATGATCATAACCCTACACAAAGGTCAACCACTTAATACAAGATTTTTTTGCCTCAAAGATTCCTCTTGGGAGAGGACAGCGTTAAACTCAGCCACCAGCTGTTTCTCCAACAGATGGAGGCTATTGCAGAATTTATCACTCAGACATTTCTGAATACCATTAATTCTAGCAAGGAGAGTTCCTTTTTTTTTCTTTCTAAAATTGTTCCCAAATTCCTCTTTGTTCCACTTAAGGAGAGCAACACGACAAGAAATGATGCATGCTACTAGTGTTGGCTGTTAAGAAAAGAAAACCTCGAAATAAATGTGTCACAACGAGAATACTAAGATACACGAGAGGCAGAGATGATGAGATTCTTTTTTCAATGCCTTATTTCGTAAATCCTAAAATTAATTATGTTTTTGAACTTCATTTTCCAGTATGCTCGCATCAGCCGAAATAAATGTGTTCTTGAACCCATTTGCATCTGACCAATTGATTGATAACATTTAGAGTGTCAATGTATTTCTTATCTTGTTCAAGAGATTCTTTAATTATACATATTGTCTATAATACTTGATTTTCTAAGAGTTTTTCTTTAAATAGTTCATTTCTTCTAACTTTTTGTTAGTCATGAGTAGCAAGAGCTTTTGTTCAAGGGACTTCAAATATCACAAGGAAGAAACAGCACGTAATCTAAAATTCACGGGCATTATTTAATTCCTTGTATATGAAGGTAGATGTATTTGACCAAATGTCAAGGGAGAGGAATGTTATTTACCCATTCTTGTTTTGAGTCTCGAGATGAACTACGATAGGGTTGTTTGGATGAGCTTAAATCGCGAGGTCGAGGCTCGTCAAAAATCTCGATAAATGGGTCAAACCTCTACCAAAATTCGAAAATATTCCAGAGAAAATGAGGATGCTACACACACACCAAAACATCGCGATTATATTCAATTTCAAGGGAGGCCAAGCAAAACCTTTGAAAGCAATTACTCATCCCCGTAAGTAGTTACAACAGGATGTAAAACAATGGAGCTTGGTGACAAAAACCTCCCAATAGCCTTCCTAACTAGTTATATACAGCTAAGTCGGTCAACCATCATCATCAAAATTCAAAGGATGAAACGGCAAATGGGTAGCTACCTTCTCAAAAGTTTCTACCGACAGTTACTAGTTGTTAGCTTCAGATGTCTTCTTCCAAAACTTCTCTTGCAACTAGACTATGTACGTACTTCAAGAGAATTCCAGAAGACAAAACAGCACATCGACACTTCAACACAAAAATTCAGAAATTCAGTGATCACTTGCAGCATGTCACCTGGCTTTTCAGTTTTGCTCCAAAAGCATATGTGCTCCCTGCTGCTGAAGTTCCTTCAGAGAGCTCATGTCTTTACTCTGAGCAGCATCATGGCAGTTGAAACTTTTAACATCTGTGGTTAACTGTTGAATTAGACCTATTAGTTTATCTTCCCAACTGTTTTTCTTTGACACCTTCCCTTGTTTACCATACATTGCTTCAAAATCTTGAGACTTGGCAGCAGCTTTGACAAGTACAGAGTCCGGCAGCCCTGTAACGGCGGCTATCATTTTAGAATCCAATTTCGTTTAAGCATACTAAGCAACTTTTCAGTTGTCAACCACTCAATGAGAAATCAAGGCAAAGCATATTAAAAAGGTCACTGGGAGAAGAGTGGCAATCAGAACAAGAGGATTAGAATTCCCTGGGAAAAACTTCACAATTGAAAAAATATGAAATAGGATTTTGCCATCATAACTAATTTGGCTGCTTTTTAACGAAGAAGACCCAGCTAAGACCTAAGAAGTGCGGGTGCGGGAACTGGGTGCGGGTGGGGCCTGGGAGAAGCACCCGTGCTTCTTAGGCTAAGACACAATACTAGGTTTTGATTTTTTCTTGTTTTCAGTTACATTCATAACCCAAGCATCACTAAACTATCCGTATATAAGGTTAAGGGCCAAAAAAAAAAAAAATGTTTTCAGTTACATTCATAACCCAAGCATCACTAAACTATCCGTATATAAGGAAAAAAAAAAAAAAAAAAACTTTCTGAAACGACACTTTACCCGCTAGTCGTGCAACATTGGTGCCATAGCTTTTAGGGCATGCTCCAGGTGTCAATCTGTACAGGAAGGTTACCTCTTCTAGACCTCCATCACTTTTTCCAACTTCGCATGCCATGTGGGATAGCGAGACCTGAAGAGTGAAGACAGCAAAGGCAAGAGAATTAGTGAAACATTTTACATACAGAAGAACTGAAAGAACTGATGAAAGCTTTATTATAAGCAAAGAAAAAGTCATTATAACCAAGGAACTGAGAGCTTTACCTTGGGGTCCTCTTGATAATCTATTGCTAATCTATGATAGTGAGTAGAAAACATTCCTCGACACTGCACCTTATGAACAAAATGCTCAAGAACTGACTCTCTGCACATTAACATTTGAACAAGGATATAATGACAATGTTAGTTTCCATTTATCTGAAGGTCTATCTACTTTCTAATAAATTCAGTAACAGCACATACGCAATTGCTTGTCCATCAGAAGTTGATGTCCCACGTCCAAGTTCATCTAATGCCACGAGGGAATTCCGTGATGCCGATGACTGCATTTAACAAGCGAAGAAATTTACTGCAGATAACATAATTGTGTCCATAGAGAGAACACTGTAGATAACATCAAATCGGCATGCATAGGTTGGAAAAGGAAAATATTGAAGATAAGCACGATCAGAACATCTTATTATTATTTTTAGTTCAAAAGGAATGCTAATTTGGCGTATGATTATAATGTCCCTAATTCTTCATGCAGGCATTTTCTTGTAAATAAATACTAAACACAAGTTTAGTGTGAGTCCAATCAAACGTGTGCCGGAAAAAGAATTGAAAGAAAAAGCACCAAGCCAAACGAGAGAACTCCGTAGCCTATTTCCTCGTGTTGCATCTCATAACTAACTTTGGCAATTACTTATTGAAGTGTATATATGGGAGAGCGTAGAATCTTCTATCATAGAAGTTACAGCTAAGTAACCAAGAGATTCACCAGCATAGATGCAGTCTCTAAAAGCTCTGTAAGGAATGTGCTTTGGCCAGCCATGATATGATCTTTCGCTCCCATCCGGACAAAAACTTGGTCTACAGCTGACATTTCAAAGCTTTCTGCCGGGACATCTGCTCCAACCTGTGGAAGAGGTAGGAAGTAAGCCAACCAAAGAATGAGAATTAGCGAAATCACAGAATATGCACATGAATGATAGACTTACCTGGGCCAAAATCACAGCCAAGCAAACTTGGCGCAGAAGAGTGGACTTCCCACCCATATTAGGACCAGTAAGAAGGATGAAGTTTGATTGACCAGAGCCACCAATACTAATATCATTGGGGACAAATGTATTCTTTCCTAGAGAATCACTTCTGAGAACAGGATGGCCTAAACTTTTAGCATTGAGGTATGCCATTTCTTGTGGATCAGGCAACCTGGAGACTATAGGCCGACATGTGGGTCCTTCATAATAATCACTTGCAATAGCTAGGCTAATTAAAACATCCAGCTCTGCAAAAGTAGTTTCGTTATTTAATGTTAATATCCCTCTGAAACACTTGCAAAGTCCAATGTCCAAACCAAAGAAAAAAGGTAATGCACACAACAAACTTAAAGAACCAAACAGGTGATCAACATAATTTCCGACAAAGTTAGAGCATAAGGCAAGGTCTAAAAGTGACAACATGCAGAAACAAATGTAGTGTGACCCATCCTAAAACAAAGAAACCAAACAGATCATCAACGAGATCACAAATGGAAGTTGAAAAAGAATCCCTTTCTTGACATAGTTACAAGTTTCTATACAATAATTAACATCTGCTTTATTTATTGGGCTGAGTAAGATACGACTTTGAAATGACAAATGCAAAAAAGATTTTTTTACTAACCCTTTTGAAAGAGATAAGATCTGACGAATCGGAAACAATTAGTAAAAAAAAAAAAACTTTTTTCCTTTATTATGGAACATATATATATCAATATGTGTGGATCATTTCTTTTGAGCCCAAATTCTCGCTTTTCTATCAATTTCTAATTCTGTGACGTCATTGTTGCTGTGATTAAAGAAGCAGTGCCAATAATGCGTAAACCAGGACACACGGGGAGGATCATAGAACAAGCTCTCTTTCAACATGCAGAAGAGAAGGTCGGAATACCTGCAATTGTAGATACCAACTGTCTCCACTTATTATGATGCTCACAGAAGCTACCAACAAGCCTTTGTAAAATGCTTTTGAGTGCAGACTCCTTTGCAGACTCAGCTTGTGAGAGCTGCCCCACCAACGTTTTGATATCTGGAGTCCAGTAACGAAAAAATCCCTGCAGTCATGAAGTGGGCAATATAAGTGATAGACACACCTTATTTTATGTTGATAAGTTGCAGAGCATTTAGCATGTGCTAATGTGACTATCTCGAAGTTACAGCCCTCAATTAATGTATCTTGTTCTAGACTTGATACGTGTACGTCCTTATTAGTTCTGCGGCTTGGCAAATGATTTTCATTGGACAACATACAAAGGCCACGGCATTCAGTTTTGGCAATGGAATATAAAGAAGCTGTAAGATTAAATGGTCATTAGATTCTTCATGATCCTATGACCGAGGATTAAACATGCGTATCATACTAAGGATTGTGCATCACTAGGCAAGTAGGCATCGAACGTAGAAATTAACATCCAAAATAATAAATTGGGAAACCAAATTTAAGAATTCCCTCTGTCGCACAGTATTTACCTTCTTTGACGACTGCAACTCGTAAGTCCGAGGGACCCTTCTACTCAAACTCTCAGGGACCTCCAAAAGGTATGTATCTTTCCCAATAGTTACATACTTTATCTACAAAATAAAAATATTTTTTTGGAAAAATGAGTGTCAAAGAATCTGAGAGGAGAGGATAAAGCCTCCAATAAATTAATGTGGCATTATTTTCAGGACACATCTTACAGATGCATCGCCAATTTTTTTTTGCTGTTCCTCCAAGTGTGTTTCCAGACTAGACTCAACCTCCCGAACTGCTTTGCAAGAAGAGTCATACTCAATATCAACCCCTTCACGAGGTATTATCCGACCTGAACTATTTGCTTCCACCCAGTCAAAAGCATCCTTAAAATGTTTTATCACTGAGTGAATAGCCGGAAGACCTTTACCTGCAGATGATTACATTGTATAAGATAGATGTCAAATTTGGTTAATATGTTTTGGAACATAAGTACTAATTTACCAGGAGTTAGCAAATGATGTAGCAGCCTGGATGTAGTAGTATCCAGAATGTTGGCACCAAGAGAAGAGCAAGCAACAGTCATCGATTCACAACCACGAAGAGCCGATATGAACTCCTGAAGCTGCTTTTTGGCCGAATCCTCATACAGAATTACTCCATTAGCATTCCTTCCATTAGCTTCACTGCCATGTGAGTAAAATCAGTGAACAAACATCACCTTCAGAGTCGCAAATCAAGAATATTTTACGGAAGTTGCAGACAACATGAAGCTGCCATTTTACCTGCTAGCAAAGATCCGAGCCAACAATCTTTCCATGTCAGGAAGCTTTGATATATCATTCCGGAATTGAAGAGCATATGGTAAATTTACCTCCTACAAGAAATTTCTTGTTAGGACACTCAAAAATTGTCTCGATAAGCGAACATAACAGTGCAAAGAAAACTGACAAAAGAGTCCAAAGTAAAATTTTCCAAGTGAAATTAGCAAGATTTTAGAAGATAAGGTTCAGATATTCCACAAAAAGATTCATTAACTCAAGGAAAAACATGTTAGGTTTTAGAGCCTAACAGAAGTTAGTAGTAAGTCAAAAATTTAGAACTCAGTGCAAGAAGAAGAAACTAACGAACAGTCAGGCTGCACACCATGCAAGACAAGTAATAAATGAATAACAAAGCAACTCAATCGTAGCTTCTGTTTGCTGACCTACTTAATACAAAATTTACACTAAATGCTACTTGTCTCATGATCATCCACGGTTTTAAGATGGACAGATTTTTAAGTACTCATGGAGCTGTGAGGTGGTGCTCCTCAGAGCCTTATGACCAAAAGATTTGGGTGGGGACTCTACATACACTTTTGGTTGTGATGCTTCAGAAAGTGCTATGTTTCTTCAAGATGACTGCTAAATAAGCAAACAACCCAATTTAGACTATGGCTTTATATCCACCAAATAATTCTCTCTATATAATTTAAAAACCCATAAACTGATAATTTGGTGGATGAGCATAAAATGTGGTGAAGTAATTGTCCCTTCCAGCATCTTATAAGGCAACAACATGAACATATTAACAAAACCTTTGAATCTTTGACCCCAAATCAGCTGCAGAAAGAAACAGAAATCCTTTATCATCTTATTTTCGTATCTCGGGATTAATTTGCGGTAGACAGCAACTGGTTGCATAGAAGACAAGTATCATATGCATAACTATAGTGAACCTCCCCCCACGCCAACTCCATTTGATGAAAAATTCTTTTAATTGTCACTATACTGATTTTACGCAGATGAAGTATACCTTGAATCCCGCTACAGCATCCTGACGTTCTAAAATTGAATCCACAACATACAAAGGTCTTGCTAGCCATGTCTTCAGCAACCTCTTCCCAAATGCTGTCACACAGTGGTTCAGTTGCGCATAAAGAGTTCTACAAACACAAATAAGAAGTTGCAATGAGTAACAAAACCGCATTAATATAAAGAAAATAAGAATATGGAAAACTTACCCTAGTGAGTCTCCATTTCTACTATTCTCGAATATCTCAAGATTTTCTAGTGCAGCAGCATCAAGCATCATGTAAGGCTTCCGACCAATATCTCCAAAACCAACGCATGGAAGCAACTCAAATTTCGCATATCTGAGCAAAGTTTCATCTAGAAAAGCTTTCCTCAGATAGTAAATTGTTCCTCCTAGTGCTGATAGAGCGTGAGATGCATCATCTCCTGCATTGACTAGCTTCAATAGTAAATCTGGGAGGTAACTCATTTCGTTTTCTGAAGATTCACTAGCATGACAATTAGCTTCATTCATTGACAAAGATTCAATCTTCCCCTTAAAACGGCTGTAGATAGCCTTTACTTCATGAACTGTTTTCTCAGAGTCCCAGAATTCTGACAGTGGAACCAACTCGTTTACTAAAGGACTTCTTGTATGTCTTAGAAGCACTCTTTCGGTTTCTGGGCTAAGCAACTTAGCAGGTTTTACAATTTCCACTGGCCGTAGCTCAGATAATAGACAACACAAGGTGTTGCATTCAGCATCATCCTGGAACTGGCCACATTGAAGAAAATAGTCAAACAAAAGCAATGTGAGAGATTTAGTTCATCATAAAATGTGAATCTGACTAAGATATTAGGTAGACTTAAGCCTTAGATAACAGAGAAAAAAACACAGTATTTTGCATTTGGCTTCATTGTGGAACTAGTCATATTGACAATCATAATCAACATAAGGCCCTGTAAGAGACTTAAATAGCAAAGTCTCACAAGAAAACTGCAAAAGAATATAATAGTAATAATAATAGTTTTGCCGTGTTTGTACCTGCTTCGGTGTATACGACTGACTGTTAAGGAAAAGTGGAAAAGTATAATCAGAAAATGAAGGCAGCAAAAATGAGAACGTCTAGATGGGTGAGTGGTATAATTAAAAAAGGCAGAATACACAACAAAACCAGTTATGAACAGTCTAAAATAAGCACAGCACACAGAGACAAGATGAGAAAATAGCTTGAGTCAGTTTGGTCATGTTTATCATAGAGCCTTGGATGCACCAGTTAAGGGAAGTGTTTGGATCCAAGGAGAATGATCCATGTAAGCCGACCCTGGTTAAATTGGGAAAAGTTGAGTGGAGTTTGAGTTGTCATTCTGCTGCATTTGTTCCTACCTAAGATTTTCCAACAGTATATGATTCCTAATTCATATAAGCTTTCCTAAACTGGGACGATTTCTGCATCTAATTGTATAAAAGCTCAAGGCAATTTAAAAACTTAGTAAATTACAAGAATTGTCATCATTCCTGTGCGGGATGACCAAGGCAACTGATTAAAGAAAGTAACAGAACCAATACATTAGCCAAATATAATAGTAAGAGATAATAACAAAACATCATGTCCACATGAATTTTCAAATTCTAATAGGATATATTTCATCAAATTCATTGGGAAATCACACTGCTCATGAAGACGGTAGAGGGGGTGCTGCAGTCTACCAACTTTTATCAGGGTCCATCTACGTTTGAAATGATAGTCTTAAATATTATTTCAGAAAAATAAAACACCTAACTGCAGCAGAATTTCTTGAATCTTTCAAAATACCATGTCAGAAGCAGATAAAAAATGGTAATTGTTCAAATGGAAAAAAAACATGCTCCAAATAGGGTTCGTTAATGAATTGGTCTCTCAAGTTCTATTGTGGTCAATCCAATCCCTCAAGATATTTGATATTTCAACTTTGCCCCTTCGCTGCTATAACATTAATCAGTGAACCTTAACAATTAAGGAGAAATTAATCATTAATCTACAAGTACTCTATTAGGTCTAGACTCCTAGATGGCAAGCCAGCTCTAATCCTCTAGTTTGAGGGTTGACAATGAATGATGCTCTCCAAGCATGCTGCTGCCTTCATTTCTTAAATATTACAATTCTGTTGATTCATTGATTTGTAAATTTCGCACTCATACAAACCAAAGATTTGAAGTGAACAGCTTTCTTGAACTTACCTGACCAAGAATAACCTTGCTAGTCGCAACGTCAACCACACAGACACCAAAAGTCCGCTCCTCTTTGTTAGCCAAACCATTGCAGCTTTCTGTCACTGCCAGCAAGTAAGAAGCCTCAGGATTCGTTAAAATCATCTCTCCATCAGTTAAAGTTCCTTTTGTGACAACAGCACATACTTCACGTTTCACGACCTGCAGAGCAAAGGAAAGTTCATCTAAGACGAGGAAGATAAGATAAAAAAGGAAATGGTAATCAATATATTAAATCTTGAGCATGAGACGTGAACATCAAATATGACCTTGTCTTTTGAACCAGTCTCCCTGCGACGAATCTCAAGCTGCTCAGGAGTCTCTATCTGCTCCACAACAAGAACCCGATAACCCTAAACCAAGCTTAAAATGAATCATTCAAGCTAGTGGGGTGACCTAAGAAGAAACATAAGATCTAATGTAAGAAAGACACAATAGGTAAGGAGGATGAGACGAACCTTCCTGGCTAACTTCTCCACATTCATTGAGAAATTCTTTTCAGGAAATCCGCAATGCGGTTGTTCTCCCTAAACATGTCACGTGGAAAGCCAACACAGTTGCAGAACGAGAATAAGAAACCAAATAACTGATACAAAGAATTGGCTTGCAAGATGCTTTGATGTAAAGTTCCAAGGGAAGTAGGAGAACTAGCTTTATATAATCTGAAGTAATGTGCTATCTTGAACCAATTATACCTTCATGTATTGCAAATCGAGTTCCTTTGTTCCTACGTGAGCATCCATTTCGTATAGCTCATAAAACTTGCCCACCTGCAGAAAAAGGTTGAAAGGGCTATCATTTGATACGTGATTCTTGATACATTGAATGATAATAACTAGTTAGTTGTTAATTGAGGTTGATTTTGTTTCATCATAACATGTCTACTAAGCTATTACCTTGAAAAATAGAACCTTGTCCATATGCTTTGACTTGAACTCCCACCATTGTCTCTGCATGAAATCAAAAATAAACAATTGGCAGAGGTATGCCAGCACTTAGCAGCAGATTGATACGAGTAAATTTCACTTATTAATGCAAAACAGACAGAGGGCTTCATCTCATTCAAAACGGCCAGTAAATTAGTTTATATGCACTAGGATAACGTAGGAAGGTTCGGTGGATGAAAGAGACTATTTTTAAATTGGTGGCATATGCATTATAATTGAGTAACTACAACATTTGAAATTCTATTTGTAGCCAGAAGAAGAAAATACAACAAACCAAAACTAGTGAAGTAAAAAATGTAGAAGTTGTTACCTGCCCACCAGTCAAGCTCTTTAAGAAATCAGGGGGTACATAGAGAGTTGTTGGGTCATATCCAGCATCACCAGGACGTCTTCTGTTGCCATCCCTGCGTGCTCTGTAACATAGAGCTAGGGCTAAGTAAAATGATCTGACGAAAACTGCCAGGTTCAATGGCAAACTTTAAGGAATGATGCACGCATTAGTTGCCGACTCGAGCTTTAACATTCTTTCTCTATTTCCAGGAATCAGATTTAGATAATCTCGTGTCGGTTTTACATTATTGTTACAATGCAGATTAACAACGAAATGAAGAAAAGACAAGTTGCACTTACGCGCCGAGGAAAGGGAACTTTTGTGCTTCGCGCTGAGAAAACCTGTCTGTGGCATCACCAGTTGCACCATTGTCCATGGCAGGTGTTACATTTGCACCTACAAAGGGGTAAGTAAATTCATTGAGTACTTAGATAGATAGGACATTACATGAAAGCATAAAACAGTTGAATTGAAGGATCAATTTGATTGGGATTTCGCCACTTACCCAAGCCAGCTCTAAGCTCCATCAATTTTCCAACACTATTGCAGTCTCCAGAAAGCTTGCTTGTTGTCTTCTTGACATCCCGGGCGCTCTTGCTTTTCTTGTTGAAAATGCCTAACATCCCTTCATCGCTCATCGCCGTGCGCTTCTTCTTCTTCCCTTGCGTTTTTGAAGCACTAGCCACATTATTTTCTTCTTCCTCCTTGTCCAAGTCCATAGCCTTCAAGTCATCGTCCTCATCAGCTGCTGCATCAATATCCTCCACGTTCTTTCCCCAGTCTTCATCAGTGGAGTCATCATCATCTTCCTCCACATCCATGGAATTCGGAGTCTTCATTTCTTCAACACGGCGCAGTCTGCGGAATTTGGGGGTCTTGAGTAGTTGATCATCATCATCATCATGGCGGCACCACTGGGTTTTCTCCTTGGAAAGATCGAGAAGCTCCTCTTGACCGTCGTCATAAAGAATCAAATGGTGTCCGGAGGCTTGATCGAAGGATTTGACACAACCTTGGTACCAGGAGTTGTCAAGCGGCCAATACACCTTGATCTTTCGATTGACCACCTCCGGGCCAATGACTAAAAGGGGTTTATTACTATTTTGTTGCTTGGATTGGAGAGGGGAAGGAGTAGTGAGAGAAGGGCTAGGGTTTAGTTTGGAGGAAACAGAAGCGGGTGAGGGAGAAGGGGAAGGGGAGGAGGACTTGGTGGTGAAGAAGGAAGTGATTTGGCGTTGTGGATTCCTGCGACGGGAAGACATCGGAAAGAAATTGTAGACACAGATTACTGACTTACTTACAGAGGAGAGAGAGAGAGAGAGAAAGTGAAACGACAAATGGGGGGATTATGGTTATGGTTCAGTCGAATGGTTGGCGAATGTATGGGGAACTGTCGAGAAAGAATGGCGGGAACTTGCTCTCAGGCGACATCGTTTGGCGGGAATCGGGACGGACACCCACCCACTGGCGCTATAGAAGTAATAGAACTCCTCACCAACTAGAGAGTATACAGGTGTCCAGATAATTGGTTCACTACCAGTCATGGCAACTTAAGCTTTGAAAAATACTCTGACTGTTGACCTTTGAGCTTAAAAAATGTAATTAACTAAATTATACACTTAATTGGTCCTAACAAATCTACACACATCATCATCCTTACCCCCAAATATTCACTTTTCACTTCGCAACTCTCTCTCTCTTCTCAGCAAACAATCATCTTCCCTTTCATGGCGTCCTCTGCTGCTTCCTCTTCCTCCTCCGCTCCTGTCGCCATTGCACCCCATCCCAACCCCGTCGCCACTGTCACGGAGTCCGGTCTACCCACCGTCGAAGAACGGGTTGGGTTTTTGAAATACCTTCTTTCTCAATTCTTGCATTCTGTAACTTGATCATGCATGTAAATGTATGAAAATGTTTGAAAATGATGTTTGAATCTGTTGTGTGCCTATAAAATGTGATCATAAACTGTTCGAATTCCAACAAATCAAGAACTCAGACGAGAATAAGATCCAGATCTAGAATTGGGACGATGACATGTTCTAGATTTCGAACTCGTACGAGCAGTACTCGTCTCAGTATCACCAGATTAATACTGAGACGAGAACGGATAAAACTGGTACGAGGAGAAAATAAGACTTGCCAGATGAGCATTTTGGTCGTCAGGCATTGTACTAAAATGTACTAAGACGAATACTTCACTCGTCTTAGTATAAACCAGTATATACTGAGACGAGTGAAGTACTCGTCTCAGTATATACCTCGTCTCAGTAGAATCTGGTCTAGGCGAATAGGAAAAAAGACACTTATTCCAGACTTAGAAAAGTTTTGCAACTTTGACACTTAAAATTTTACAAGTGTCTAGACTTGAACACTTAAGGATCTCCCAACAACACTTCACTTAAACACTTCACTTAAAATAAAAATGTGGCACACTAACAGTTGAACACATAAGCTAAATTCAGTAACACTGAACACTTATAATAATTCATAAACTTTTAAACAATAACAGACAATTTAAAAAATACTTTGAAGTATTTCATTATCAATTTGACATTACTAATGACATTTTCATTTTAAATTGTAAATACAAATAAGTAAGGTTTCGGAGTTCGATGAGAAGTTGGGAGATGTACCGCTTCCATTGTGAGAGGTTAAAGTCGAGTGAGGAAACATCACTACGAGGGTAGCTTTGAAAGGATACAAGCAGAGTTTTCAATACGTCTGCCCTGAAGTTCAGGAATTGATCGAGGCAGGACTCCCCCAGCCGAAGTTTTTGTAGCACATCCATTGCGACAACTTTACCGTCCCCCAGCATGCTTGTGAATCTTGTCATGCACGCAAATATGAACGCAGGGAATATAGAGCCTGAGTTTTGGTTCTACATTAACAACATGCCAGTACGGTTTGGATTGCAGGAGTTCTGTTTGGTTTCGGGGCTGAGCTTGAACAAGACTGCTAGTTTAGCCGAGAAAGAGCGTGCATACAGTTGGGCTTCAAAGTATTTCCCCAAACATAAGCTTGGTAACAACATCAATGTATCGAAAATTGACAAGGTTTTGGCCGGCCTGAAGCCCAAAATTAAAGAGTTAACCGGGGAGGAGATATTTGATTATGCGAGACTGCTGATGGAATGCCTGGTTGGGCAAATGTTGTTTGTGAAAAACAATGCGGGCACAATATGCATGGTACCGTTTGGACAGGTTTCGGAGTTTGAGTGGGCAAACAACTTCGGATGGGGCAGATACTTGTGGCCACATTTCGTTGAGCAAGTGGGCCAGAAGGCTTGGGAGAAAAATATGGATCACCTCGGTCGCCGGAAGGACAATATGATGAAATTTCTGCACATATTTCTAGCATGGCTTTATAAGGCCATACCCCAATTTGGTGAGCTGCTGGAAAAAACGAGGGTAGTTGAGGAAAGGAAGTTGCCGCGCTTGACTAATTGGATGTGGAGAACATGCAACTTGGGCTTGGAAGAAGCATCCCAACATTGGAGGGAGATAAAGACGGTTCATCCTGCCCTCCTCGCAACGGAGGAAGAGAAAAAAGAACACTACTGGAGTAGTTTCATGGGATACAGGAGGACTCACCCCGACCAATCACTTCACCCAAGGTGGATTGAACTATTTGAGAAGAGGACAGTGCTTGCGAATGACGTGAGTTCTAATCGGAGATTCGAACCAAGCTACAACTTTGAGCGACTGGATACGGGTGAGAGAGCGGCTACGGATACAAAGCAGATGAGAAGAAAGAAGGACGTTGGATGATGAGGTCGGGCCATAGAAGAAGAAGCAGAAAAAACTATTAACGGCGACGAGCCTAGCCCACATTCGAAGAAGAAGAAGGCGAAGAAGCGCCAGGAAGTTGCTCTTGCAGATGAGGAAGAAGAGGAAGAGTAGGATGCCAGTCTTGCCTTGAGACAGAGAAAGAGTGCAGTTGTGATTTCCTCGCCTCCAACTCCATCTCCACCGAAAACCCAACCTTCAGTGTCTGCGACACCTCCAAGTACCGGTCAACCCGGAGCTGCAAGAACTGAGAGAGTGGACTTAGAAGACTTCAAACAGGTAATGCTGAAAGCTTTTGAAGAGGCATTGGTTCCTATGTCTGAGAAAATAGAACACACGAGCAGGAGGATGGATCAGATGGAGACATAACTACAAACGTTCAAAAAGGAATATAAGACCGGTTAAGCTGTTGTAGCTGAAAAGATCAGGCATCATGACACGAAAGAGGTGGAATGACTGAACCAGTTCGGCGATTGGGGCAAAACAATGCACAAAATATTAAAAGATCTACACGCCCAGTGGCAATAAGTGCGAGAAGACCCAACAACCGGCATTCGGTACCTTAGCGAGGTACGCATATTGTTCTTATTTACGGTGTTTGACTTCTGTAATATAAGATAATTATGACCTAATAAATGCAACAACCCCCTTATCCGGCTCGGACAAGACCGGGAGGGCGATGCTAAAAGTAACGGCGGAAATCAAAAGCATAACATCCCAAAATCTATATTTATTACATAATATTAAACATTACAAAAGTCTGTAGATATAACATGCGTTTTCAAAACTACTACATTATCTTGCTAGCCATACTAGATTCTATTCGTGATGAAATCCATCTACGTGAGTCTCGTACCCAGCTACACCTTAGTCTTCAGCTCCTAAACCTGCGGTGGGAAGGAAACATGAACCGCAGTTTTCAAAGTCAGTACAAAAATACTGAGCAAGTGACACCCAAGCATGTAAAACGGATGAAGAATAAATATCTTTTCTTTTGCAATAACTCAGAACAGGAAATGAACATGAGGAATAAATTTAAAATAACTTTAAGAAACAAAAGCTCAACTGAAACTTCTCTTCTTTAGTAAACTTATTTCTTTTATAATATCCAAAACTCAGAAAAAGCTGTATTATTAATCTGTGTTGATACGGGGAAGAATCTACTGTACTATCACTAGCAGCCATGACCTTAAGTGCCGGCACCCCCCTAAGACTCCTCGCGGCCAGAGAGGTGAGTACATGGAGCGACCCGACAGGTTGCGACCGGGTTAATATAACAACGGGTCGAGTGGACGAAGCCAACACGACCAATCTAATCACAGGCCGAGTGAACACAGTCAACACGGCAATAATACGCTTCTCCCGTACAACTCTTTCCACTTTACGTTAATTACGCATTATTATTATTTTTCGTGTGACGATGTCAAGCAAAACAACTTCTTTAAAATGTAAGAAAATCTGAAATAAACATGTAAATGAATAACAAACACTTTTCGAGACAACTATTAAAATCAACTTGTGACACGAAAGGAGCTTGGCAGGCAAGGCTTGGCATGTTCACTTACTTTACTTCCGTAGAAACTAGCACGTAAGAGCTCCTGCAAATTCACTCTGTCGTCGTCTACAAACCTAGGCCAAAAATGGCCGAAAACTGTCAAGATATGAGTCGGGTCGAAGTCTCACGTCGGAGTCGCCGGAGTTGAAGCTCACCGCCGGCTTTAATGGATTCCCCCGCCTTGTTTGAGCCTCCTAATGATCTGGTCGGCCCTCTAGGAGTCTACTGGAAGCAATTTGAGTGGGTGGGTGGCGTTGGTGGAGGTTTGCCAGAGCTTGTCGCCGGTTTTAATGGAGTTTCGGCGGCGGCGGGTGCCCTCTGTTTGGCCTCTGTTCTGGTGTTTTGGCCTCTGTTTTCGGACCGAGGAGAGTATGTAATAGATCTCCAATATATGGGTGGAAGAAAGAGGGAGAGGGAGAGTCTCACAGTGGGTTTACCGCCGATGGCTACGGCGGCAATGGCGGGGTTGGTGGTTGCTGGAACTTCTGAAGCTGCTGTTTCTGCTCGTTTCTGAGAATAGAGAGAGACAGGGAGGGAGAGAGAGAGATAGGTGGGCTTGCTTCGATGGTGGTTAGCGTCGACAACTATGGTGGCTGTGGTGGCTATGGTCATTGCCATCGCATGCTCTGTTTCTGCTGTTGGGTTCAGCGGTGAACAGAGAGGAGTAAGAGTGAGAGAGAGGTTGAGCAGTATGTGCTCTCGGGTTCTCGTCGCCGGAGATGTAAATGGTGGTGATGACTGATGATGATGACCACGATGGTGATGATGTTGACGGTGGTGGAGAGGATGGCGACTGTGGTGGTGTTGGCTGGTTGCTGGGTGTTGTGTGAGACAGAGGAAGAGGGAGCTGGCTTTATAGAGGATCTGGGGCGGTTCTGGAGGAGGCGCTGGTGTTGGAGGCGGCTTCATCTTCTTTGCCGTGAAGGCAAAGAAAGGAGGTGAATGTTCTGGTGATAGATTCAAATTAATTTATAGTACTTGGAAATAATTGGATGTGGGGGAGGTACCAAGTGCTAGAGTGATTGGGTGTTACACTTGTATGAGTTGTCGCGGTGGTTGCACACGCGTTAAAATTGGAGAAACTTTTACGTATTATTTCTACAATACTACCTTAATATTTTTCTTAAAATTTTACAATCGAACTCGATAAATTACCAAAAATATTATTTTGCAACTAAAAATTTATTTTAGTTCTAAAATTAATTCGCTATTGCTAATATAATGTTTTCTAAAATCTCATCAGAATTCCTTAGCTATAAATATGAAATAATATACCGAACTTTATTTTTTTCTTACCTAATTTCTTATTTAACTTCGAAAATTACTGTTTTACCCTTGCTAATCAGACGGGGTATTACAATAAACATGTCCATCTTATTTGTAGGATTCAGGGAGACAAGTTGTCATTGCATCAAACCGAGAAGGGGGGGTCAAGTCCAATCGAGGCAACCGAAGTCAGAGAGCAGCAGAAGGGGGTCCGAGCCAATCGAGCCAACCCATTCGAAGAAACAGAAGCAAGCAATGGATCCAATCCAATTGAGGCTAGCCCCGCAACAGAAATAGAAGTCGGGGGTCCAGGCAAGTCCATGCGACACCAATCAGAGAAACAGAATTAGGACCGTCCAGAACAGCAGAAGCGGGGGGTTCGGGCAAGATGGGGGTGAATCCACCGATGAAGAAATAGATAAATGGATGGGTTATGATTACTTGAAACTCCCTGAAGAATCAAATCCAGAGCCTGAAGGGATTGCGATTGATCAGTTTGGACCTTCTGATTGGGAACCGTTTATGGAACCGGAGGAACGAGATAGATTTGAAGAGTGCTGGACTCCCGAATCGCTTTATGATTTCGACAAGATTGAGGCAGCATATATCGTAAAATAAAAGGACGAGTTGAAAATTGTTTATGACGCACAAGGTAAGGAACGTTACTGGCGCCGTAAACGAGGTAAAATTGTCTGGGAGAATACCGCGTACGGGGTTGCACTGGATCAACTTAATATTCGTCATGTTAAGTTGCTATCTAGTGTGACTGTGCCAGCATGCCCCATGAGGCTTCAGAGTAATCCACGGGATGATTTCATACAGGCATTCAGTGCATGGTTGACAGACCCCGAGAAAGAGTACCCAGGTATAAATTGTGGATGCAAGACGCTTGGACGAGAATTCCTCCGTTACATTCTACTCATAAATCAACTTTTGCTTGGGGTCACATGGACAAAATGACTTATGTTCTAAGACGAATGTACTCGAAGAATCAACGCGAAGCTAGGACAGACATATGAATTAATGACTTCGAATGGTATGACGTATTTACAAACCATTGCTTAGATTACGAAGCGCGGATGAAGAAGTTGGATCTACATTTTGGAGGGCATAAGACTATTCGAGGCACTGAGGTTGCCAAAGCACGTAAGTGGCTCATGCCATGGTTTTCCAAAAAGCCGGTTGAAGGGGCAGGGCATTGGTTGCTCGTTTACATCGAAGTCAAGGATATGGTGGTTCATGTCTTCGATCCGTTGAAAGGCTCTAGATTCAAGCAATGGGATCTTGAAGAGCTTCCCAATGAATTCCCTACGATGCTCAGAGAATCTGGTGCATGCCAAGCTCCAAACAGGTTGCTAATCAAGAAATTAAAAATTAAGCACTTTTTTAAGCCAGCCGAAGGAAGGAACTATGCAACATGGAAGAAGAAAGAGACAGGCTTCTATGTCGTGAGAATTATAGAGCACCTTATGGAATGTTATCCCATTAGCGGTTGGACTGAGCTAGACGATAAGGCTCTGTATAGACATAGGTCTAATTATTGTACGTTGATTTGGATGACTGCTTTTCACTTCCCGGTTGTCGATGGAAAGGGTAATAGGAAGGACAAGAGGCCAACCTATTAGGTGGACTTAGTGTAGTTACTTGTAGAGATATAAAACTTTTGGATTGAAAATGTTGCTATGTAATCAAATTTTGTGTTTTCCTTTACTAACAATCGATTACAAACTCACGAACAACGACTACCACCGATTACAAACACACGAGCGCATAACTACGACATGATTATACAGCAACTACAAAACCAACAACAAAACCAATAACGAAAACAAGGAATGAATTAGCTTTCGGAGGCGCATGAGCAACTACGTCTACAAAAGTGGATGGATCGACGTGAACATTTCCCTCGTATGAAGTTGGTGGTCCGGTACGGTCATTTCCACGGCGGCGTTGTTGGTCCTCAAACCAAGCATTTTCAGCCTCTTCATATGTTGCACACCTAATATAGCAAGCGTTCTTATATCATGCCGTTTGATCCTATCATGCTGGCCAAGAAGCATATATTACGGTTTTTCGACCCACAAACACGACGTAATAATAATCTTTGCGAGGCATTCCTAACATTTAACAATATTACGTTAGATGATCTATGATTGAGGGGTTTAAAATTATTGAATAACATTTTAATAGCTTTTAGGGTTTACTGTTTACAATTTTAGGGTTTAGGTTAAATTATCTACTAGGTACTTACAATTAGCCTTTTTAACAAGAATGAAAAACATTTTATTTATGATATTACGATTTCAGGTTTCTAAAAAAATATAGGATTTCAGGGTGTAGGTTAAATTTTAGGGTTTGTTGTTTATAATTTTAGGTTACTCGTATTAGTATGTGTGTTGTTAATTGTCTGGAGACTAGGACACCTCCTGTCTTGTCAGATAAGACAAGTAACTGGGACGAGCAGGACCTAAGTCACCTGGAGCGGGAGCGAGAGCTGGAGCGAGAAAGCGACAAGATTCAGAAAGATTAGGTTTGAGAGCTGCATCAGAGATGCTATATAAAGACATTTTTTACTATAAATATGATAAATTTGGAGTATCAAGCAACTTGGATGTAAATGAACATTCAATTTATTAAAAGAAAACAGTACAACTATAATTATTTTTTCTTAATGTTCGGTTAAGTTTGTTGATCATATTTATCAAGTATGTTATAATAGCCAAAAAGAAGTTCAAATTTTCAATTAACACCTTGTAGACACGCAAAATTTGCGGCCAATCAAGTTTTGCCACCTGTCTATTGTGACCTATTTAAATGGTGGAATCAAATAACACTTGTCTTCAAATTAATGCCCCTAAGCATTAATTAATTAATGGAGGACTAAGTTGTGAATGAGACAAAACTTATTTACAAGCAAGGACTGCTTATGGCGACGCCATGTCACTACGTGACACAGCTACAAGTCAGCAAGCTCGGCCAATAGCGTTGCGCCACTTGTCAAAATGATGCAGCTATCAAGACTAGCAAGCTTGGCCAATAGTGTTGCGCCACTTGTCAAATTGATGCAGAAAATAAATAAATAAATAAATAAATAAATAAATAAATAATTATATTTATTTTCTACCTTGGCCAACAAGCCAGCCCATGCCTATATAAAGGAGCCATACCTAGGCATAAAACACATAATTACATCTTGCAAGGAGAGAGCTCTGAAGATCAAGCTGCTAAAGCCCTGAAGATTTCATCCATCCACAAGATCATCAAAGATCTTCGAGACCTTCGAAGATCCTACATAATTACACACAGTTACATCTTGCAAGAAGGAGAGAGCTCTGAAGATCAAGCTTTTCAAGCCCCGGCGAGTTCATCCATCATCAAGATCATCATCATCAAGCTCTTCAAAGTTCTTTATCAAGTTCTTCGAAGAACATCATCGAGTTCCTCAAGTCGTTGAAGATCTCCATCCGCGTTCTTCAAGACACTCGAAGATCTTCAAGCCGGTTCGTGTTCTTCAAGGCGTTCATCACGTTCTTCATCAACATCGAAGACACTCATCCGTCCGATTCGAGATCAAGCCTCTAAAGCCCTCGTTCGGCGTTTGTGTTCTTCGAGACCTTCATCGTGTTCTTCGTCAAAATCGAAGGCCGCTCATCCGTCCGATCCGAGATCAAGCTGCAAGGCCCTCGTTCGAAGTTCAAGGAGAAGAATCAGGGGATTTAATTTCTGTTTAGAAATTTACTATCAGAGATTGTAATCCACTCATCAATTTCATCAAATAAAATATTTGTTTCACCGAATTTCTCGCATTTGTTTCCAATTGCATAATTTTGTGTGTACAAATTTTGGCACGCCCAGTGGGACATCTCTTCCCCTCATCGCTTCTCCTCAAGTACAAGTTTTTGATGTCTCCTACGAAGGATAACGAACTTCCATCACTGAAGATTGGAGACGCCAAGTCTTCAACTTCAGAAACCAACTTCGGAATCCAAACCACTCGTCCAGTAACTCGTAGTATGTCTAAGGCAATGTCAATTGCTGGGGGCAAGGAAGATGGTGCAGCCTTGAAAGAGTCTTGGTCACAGCTCCTGGATAAGAGCCTAAACTTTCTCGATCTTCGCATATGAAGATTGTCTACAGCTCCTGTATAAGAGCCTAAACTTTCTCGATCTTCGCATATGAAGATTGTCTACCGCTCCTTGAAAAGAGCCTAAACTTTCTCCGTCTTCTCACATGAGATTGGTCAAAGCTCCTGGATAAGAGCCTAAACTTTCTCGATTTTCGCATATGAAGATTGTCTACCGCTCCTGGAAAAGAGCCTAAACTTTCTCCGTCTTCTCATATGAAGATTGGTCAAATCTCCTGGATAAGAGCCTAAACTTTCTCAATCTTCTCATTTGAAGATTGTACACCGCTCCTGGAAAAGAGCCTAAACTTTCTCCGTCTTCTCATATGAAGATTGGTCAAAGCTCCTGAATAAGAGCCTAAACTTTCTCAATCTTCGCATTTGAAGATTGTACACCGCTCCTGGAAAAGAGCCTAAACTTTCTCCGTCTTCTCACATGAAGATTGGTCACTGCTCCTGGATAAGAGCCTGAACTTTCTCCACCTTCTCATATGAAGATTGGTCAAAGCTCCTGGATAAGAGCCTAAACTTTCTCGATCTTCGCATGAGAAGATTGTCTACTGCTCCTTTAGTATGAGCATAAATTGCTTCACAGCTCTGGCACGAGCATAAATCGCACCACCGCTCCTTTAGTATGAGCATAAACTGCTTTACAGCTCCTAAGGCATGAGCATAAACCGCTTCACTACTCCTTGCACACAAGAGTATAAACTGTGAACGCACCCAAATTGAACTACGTTCGACTTGATCCTCAAAAGGGTACGTAGGCAGCTTGGGGCACCCCCGAGTGCAGTTGTAACCATCAAACACACCTCCGCACCCCGGAGCAAGCGAAATTTGTGCTACCTGGGAATGAAGGATGTCATCGAGGATATCACGGGGATTATGAATGTCACAAAAATTTAGAAGGTCCGTCAAGAATCCAAATATTCCTCCTTTTGTTTTTAAGGTGTCCTCGCTTCATTTGAGCCAGTCGGTAACCATGAAAATAACTCACTCCCTCTGAAAGAATAAGTGGGTACAATAAATTATTTCATCAACATGTTGGTAGCTTATGAGTATAAACATGATGGTTTACTTTGAAAGCAAAAGGTGAAAAGATTCTACAAAAAAATAGCTCCTGAAAACAGTGAAGGAAAAAGATTTCATTTTTTTTTTTAAATTTGAAGACTAGAGCAAAGTGGTGGTTGGGAGAACTATGTTGTTCCACCTCTTATGTAAATCTCATCTCCACTGCATGGGTAAGTGAATCGGGTAGATGACAAGTTCTTCTATCAAAACATCATGTTCTGAATTGTGAGGAAACACACGTCAAGAAGCTATCATGCTTATTTGCGGTCCCTTCTTTGGAACAAGCGACTCCATGCTTACTGCCTAATCTCATGATGATAGTACATCTTCAAAGAATATTACTAAACTATGACAGTTGGTCTATGGTTCCGTTTCATGAAAAAGAAATATACAAAAGGGCTATAGAGAACAAAACAATGACGCTAAAGAAGTTCTAGCAATGCAATGCCATGTGTAGTCGCGAACGTGAATTCTTCTCACTCAGAGATTTATACGCGCAAAATCCTGAATGAGTACGATGGCTCAACTGCCACAACGAGCAAGGACAGACTTCATGGCTAGTCTGCTTGAACGTTGCATCGTCCATTGAACACCATGCCTAGGGCGTCTTCGTAACACAGCAGCGGCGAGGTGGCTAAGTATCACTTTGTTGGATGTCAAGGCCAGGTCGTCTTAATAGACATGATGGCTCTATTTGTACTTCATGGCATTTCCTTCGTGTGAACTAGGGGGTCATTTGAATAAACATCACAACTAGGTGAGACATGAAGGCTCCAGATGGCTACATTTCTTGAACGCGATTCCAACGTTTGAGGAGAAGTCATGGCTGGGTCGGACTCTTCATGGTAGCTGCATCGCATAAATTGACATGACAGCTGTACCGCACGGACGGACAACTCATTCTCTCGGACAGACATGGCGGCTCCTTTGCTTGAAGGGACGTGGGTCAGCGTTGATTCGACGAACGTCATGGCTGCTCCTCCGCTTGGACGGACATCATGGTAGCTCCGATGTCTGCATGACGCTGTGTCACGGTGCTTAAATGGACATCATGTTTGGCTCGCCTAAGTGGGAATGACGAACTCCTTTGCTTGGGTGAACTTCATCACTTGGTCGCCTAAATGGACACGATGGCTCCATCGCTCGAATGGATGTCATGGCATCTCCTTCGTTTGGACAAGGTGGATCACCTGGATGAACAACATGGACGAGTAATGTATATGGAGGCTCCAAGTGGATTCTTCACTTCAACGCAGCTCCATCGCTGAAGTAGACGTCATGGCAAGGTCGGACATGGAGGTGTCAAGCGGCTCCTTTTCTTTAACACAGGGGATCTCTTGTTAGATCAGACATGGGGACTCCAAAGTTGCGTTCTCTTCTTGAGAAAACACCATGGTCAGGTTGTTGGATGGCTCCAACACATTGGCTTTGTCACTTGAAGGGGCAGCAGCTTCAACACTTGGACGGACACAATGGCTCCTCAGACGCCTCGTCACATCAATATGGTGGCTCGAAATATGATTCGTTGCTTCAATATGGTGGCTCAAAAGACGCTTCGTCATTTGAGCACGACAGCTTCATCCATTGAACACGATGGCTCCGTCGCGTGAACCGTGATTGCTCCTTCCCTACGATGGGCGTCATGGCTAGAACGGCTAGATGGAACATGCTTGCTGCGTCACGTGAGCCATGGTCGCTCTTTCGCTTGGGGAACATCATGGCTCTGTTTTCTGAATGAGCATTCATCGAGGGACTCCAAGATTCACATAAAGCTTGTAATTGATCATCATGATCATAAGGTAAAAGAGGTACATAAACATGGAATATTTTGCGTTGCGCAAAAGTGCCTGGTGGTGTTCGCCGATTGTGTATCGGAATTATACCATATATTGGGTGAACATCGCAAAGCCAGAGGTTGTGGTAAATAAACCCAACTTGGCATCACCATTGAAAGCTAACAATAAATAAAGATCAGGAAGAAGAATCTACAGCAGCGCAGGTAATTATAATTTCAAAGACTCATGACATCCCGGCTAAGGGCATCGCCGCAAATAAATCATTGCAGCTGCGGATCAAAGACCAACAACGGCTTAGAAAGACATAACTTAGTGGCTGGAAACGACAGCAGAGTTAGCCACCAATGAAGATCGCTCCGCCAAATTGTTGCCAAAATCAAGAGTCTGCAAGGAAAAAATGTGTTAAAAGAAAAAAATTGCAACAGTATGTAACATACACAGATGGTGAATATGCATGCACATAAACAAAACGCATACTACATGAAGCAAACCTAAGTTACTTCAAGTTACTTTGGTTGTGATGTGCACTGGATGCGTAATGCTTTTTCTGGAAAACTTTGCGCAAAGGAAAGAAATAATTTTCCTGTGAGGAAAGGGAAAGAGATGAATTTTAAGAGGAAAAAGTAATATTCTTTTTTATTCATGCAATCTCCGCGGCCGCTGCTTCGTCACTAGGGCAAACCCCTTGGAGTGGGCTTTGCAAAGAGCGGACTAAACAAGAGAAGATGAGCGGGCTCGTTAGAGCTGCTACAACCTCGTCACTAACTTGTCAAAGGGTAATGCTCCTGAACCTTGATTGCACTAGAGCAATTATTGAATCTTAGCAATGAAAATCCAAAAGTCTAAATTCTACACTGGATTAGGAGTAAAGAAAAAGCTTGTAAAGCCTTTCCAAGGTCACTCACTGTTTGGAGGCAAACCCAGCAGAGACAATGTCGGGTCGACGAGGCTTTCCTACGCTTGACAGTGTTGCAACGAAAGCTGGTCATTGACCAGCTCGAAACGCCATCTAAGGTGGGTTGTCGAGTAAACAGCGAATAAACCAAAGCGAAGTACAAGATCAAGCGACGGAAAGGGACGCGAGGCGGCGATGGATTCAGCAACCATAAACAAGACGCGAGGTCTGCTTTATGTTCTTCGCATGAAGCATCATAGCAACGAGAACCGAAAGGGCGGTGCGATAGATTAAGATCGCATTTGTAAGGCCGCTGCCACTGCCGCAACAAAAACAAGGGTGGTGAGATAAGTTCAGGACACAATTGAGGCTTCGTCGACCTTCGCAGACCGCAATGGGAGAAAGAATAAACTTCAGACTGTAACTAGACGGCAAATCATCTCCCATACTGCCAAGAGAGAGATCGTGAACGGCCTGACAATGGAGAAACAATAACATAGCAGTAGAAAGTGGCATCATAGGCGAAGACTGCAATCATGTCGACAGCTTCAAGAGGAAGTCAGAAGAAAATCCAGCCATAACCTTCCTGCAAGGGTGAACAAAAAATATTAGAGGAGAAGCTACCTCAGCAAAAACAAAGAATGTTTTTCCAAAAAATAAAAAAATTAAAAACAAAATAAACAAAGAATGTTCATGTAAACCCTATGAACATTGAACACTGCTTCTAAACCACCGGTACCCATCTCTTTTATAGATGGAAGCAAGGGGTAAAGAAAATTCTAGAATGTACCCGTTACAAAGGAAGAAGATCTTCTTAAAAAATTATTTCCAAAAATGTCATGCTACAAAAGAAGAAAATATTCTTCTAAATTATTTCCAAAAATGTCATGGATCATGCCGCTGCAATCGCCTCAGCCAAAGGGAAGTTTCTTTCCACTTTGTTTGCCGCAACACTCGAGTGAGCAAATTGAACGGATCACCCAAGGAACACATGAGTACAGTGCTTAAAACAAAAAGATTCCATTTGATTTATCAAGGCTCAAGCTAGTGGCACCGTGACACCCAGTGGCTAGCAAAGCAGCCAAGTCATGCGAAGGAATATGGCTAGCAAAGCAGCCATATGGTGGTCAAAAATATTGTAGTCGGTTACACCATTTCTTAAGAAATGGAGTTGCGATCACGCTCAAGAAAATAATTGAGTGCAACCCAGGCGTTGAGAAATACGAAATTAAGGGAACAACGTGAAGGGTTGGAATGTCCCTATTCCATTCAACAATGGTGTACTCAGTACATAAACCAAGATCAAAGTCGAAGTAGTCAAGATAAACGTTTATCGAGACTTGTCACGCCAACAAGTTTAGAAGCCGGTAAACAAGTCTCGAGGGGGCATTTGTAGACACGCAAAATTTGCGGCCAATCAAGTTTTGCCACCTGTCTATTGTGACCTATTTAAATGGTGGAATCAAATAACACTTGTCTTCAAATTAATGCCCCTAAGCATTAATTAATTAATGGAGGACTAAGTTGTGAATGAGACAAAACTTATTTACAAGCAAGGACTGCTTATGGCGACGCCATGTCACTACGTGACACAGCTACAAGTCAGCAAGCTCGGCCAATAGCGTTGCGCCACTTGTCAAAATGATGCAGCTATCAAGACTAGCAAGCTTGGCCAATAGTGTTGCGCCACTTGTCAAATTGATGCAGAAAATAAATAAATAAATAAATAAATAAATAAATAAATAAATAAATAAATAAATAAATAAATAAATAAATAAATAATTATATTTATTTTCTACCTTGGCCAACAAGCCAGCCCATGCCTATATAAAGGAGCCATCCCTAGGCATAAAACACATAATTACATCTTGCAAGGAGAGAGCTCTGAAGATCAAGCTGCTAAAGCCCTGAAGATTTCATCCATCCACAAGATCATCAAAGATCTTCGAGACCTTCGAAGATCCTACACAATTACACACAGTTACATCTTGCAAGAAGGAGAGAGCTCTGAAGATCAAGCTTTTCAAGCCCCGACGAGTTCATCCATCATCAAGATCATCATCATCATCAAGCTCTTCAAAGTTCTTCATCAAGTTCTTCGAAGAACATCATCGAGTTCCTCGAGTCGTTGAAGATCTCCATCCGCGTTCTTCAAGACACTCGAAGATCTTCAAGCCGTTCTTCGTGTTCTTCAAGGCATTCATCGCGTTCTTCGTCAAAATTGAAGGACGCTCATCCGTTCGATCCGAGATCAAGTTGCGAAGCCCTCGTTCGACGTTTCAGGAGAAGAATAAGGGGATTTAATTTCTGTTTAGAAATTTAGTATCAGAGATTGTAATCCACAACATCATTTCATCAATAAAATATATTTGACACCGAATTTCTCGCATTTGTTTCCATTAGCATAAATTTGTGTGTACACACCTAAGTTCACAGAAATGTGATGCTAAATACGAAAGTTTATGCTTCATTTCTTCAAAGATTGTATCTATCCACAACGACCAATTCATATGAGAATTAAGTATAACGGTGTCAATAATCGGTTTAAATGGTACAATTTTATCAAATGAAGGAAGTCGTTCACCTCGTGAAAATGATAATTGAAATGTCCCACATCGTTCTGGGCATTTAGTTGACTACTTTCATTGCTTACAAATTAGTGCAACAAAGTAGTGTTTAAAATTGTCCCACGTCGGTGGTGGAGAAGACTTCTCCTAAAATGCATCTCTATAAAGGAGTTAGTGGGTCGTCTAGTAGTCTTCAGCGTCTTGGGTTGTATTTCAATTGTAGATGTTGTCCTAAGATAATCGGCCCATGTTTAACTCGGGCCCAGTACTGGTCTTATATTAATAGGCCATGCATATCACAATATTATGGTTCAAGCCCTTATATTCTCATGAAATAAGCCAGTTCGCCCCTTCTTTCTATAATTCGCGCTCCAAAATTTTTTGAGCGCGTTTTGGGGCGATTTTGCTCCTAAAGCGTCGGAGCGTGGTTTCGGAACGGGAGCGGGGACCTAGTTGGACGTTTTAGGTGATCTATACCACCAAGACAGGGACGAGTTACTCCATCGTCTGGCGTTAGGAACAGAGACGAGCAAACACTCGTCTCAGTCATATTCATTTGCCCCTCCCAGTCAATGAAGTGAACAACTAAGACGTGGATGACCTCCAAGACTGAGACAAGTGATTTCCTACTCTGGAACTTCAAAATGAGACGAGAATTCACTCGTCTCAATCTTGGAGGCCTTATAATTTGAGGGTTCAGGTTACATGATATAGGGTTGTTGGGTTTTGACGTAGGTAACGCAGCAAAATAACAAAAATTTAATTACTACTCAAAGCCCACCAAGGATCACAGGAAGAGACATTCATAACATGATGAAGGACATAGAAGATGTGTACCTTTTGGTTCGGTAGATCACACGAAGAATGTTGTCCTCGTCTCTACGGTTGATCCACGTCTAGAGGTGAGATCTATATTATTCCTTCTCAAGTGCTAGCTTGAACCGGAGGAAGAGGGAAGAAGGAATCAAGCAACGAAGGAGGCAAAGAGGGGTTTCGGCCCTCTCTTTAAGGCCGACGGGAAAGGGGCGGACGCAGGGGGCTTCGGCCCTTTGTGCTCTTGCTCTCTCTTTTGGCTTTCTCTCCCACTCACTTATGTTATGAGCATTAGTTGTGGGAAGGAAGCTAGAGCATTTTCGTTTATATAGTCCAACAACTCCTTGTTAAATACATAAAGGCCCTTCCTAGTTCTGCATTAACTTGGATTAGTCCCTTCCTTGCATATTAGTCCTACTAAGTTTGCAAGGTGTTGGAAATGTGATCCTTCTTATTAATTAATCATATTAATTAATCTCAAATCTTGTTCAACTCTATTTGACGTGTGACCCCATAGGTTTCTACTTAGTTGGTAGTAACTTATTACTAACATGGAGCGGCGTCTAGCAACACATCCATGCACCCAACTAATAGAAATAAGTCAGTGATTCCGACAAACTTTTGTGCCCAATATCACATATTGAACTATCCCTTTGTCTCCATATCCGGATTAGACACGAGACATAAATAGTCACACTCGTATATCCAATCCATAGTTCCTCGATCCTGGGATTATGCTTATGCAAGCAGATAACATCAATATCTCCATATTGATTTATCTGATTCTGGCCAGACATTCAATAAGCCTCATCCCTCGAGTGGCCGTGGATATTTGCTCCCATTATGTGGGAGGGAAAAATCCTCTCTACATCACTACGATCTCTAATCTTGCTTCCTATCATGGCCGATAACTACCTTTATAATTACCCAGTTACGGTGTAACGTTCGATAGCATCAAAGCACAATATTTCACAACTATAGTATCTAGTGACTTCAAGTCTAAGGATTGAAATTATATTAGCACTACGAGAAGCGATTGTGACTTTAACATAATTTAATGTATCATTCTCGTTGTGGGTCAATCCAGTATGCCATTACTCCTAATGCATACCCATGTGTTAGACTTGATATCTCCATACCAATCTACACACATACTAGTCTATATTTGATCGTCCTGTTAATCAATATAATGGACTAGGGATATTTAAGATAAACAACGCATTGTATCTAAGGACTTCATTATATTAAATATCTCAAATAAATAATAATTGAATATTCTAGCCAATAACATTGTTCATACTAAATATTAGATTGCCTCTAGGGCACCTATTCCAACAGTCTCCCACTTGCACTAGAGCCAATCTGGTGCATCTCGTATTGTTGGGTTTTGACGTAGGTAACGCAGCGGAATAACAAAATTAATTCTACTCAAAGCCCACCAAGGATCACAGGAAGAGACATCATAACATGATTAAGGACATAGAAGATGTGTACCTTTTGATTTGTGAGATCACACGAAGAATGATGTCCTCGTCTCTACGGTTGATCCACGTCTAGAGGTGAGATCTAGATTCTTCCTTCAATCAAGTGCTAGCTTGAACCTTGGAGGAAGAGGGATGAAGATCAAAGCAACGAATCACCAAAAGCACAAGAGAGGGGCGGCCTCTCTTTGCCGTCGGGTAGGGGGGCGGACGGGTGGCTAGGGTTTCGGCCCTAGCTACTTGTCTTGCTCTCTCTTTTGCTCTCTCCCACTCTTTATGTGTTATGACTAATAACTCATGTGTGGGAAGGAAGCTAGAGCCTCCTTTATATACTCCAACAACTCCTTGTTGTTTCCATAAAAGAGTTTTCTTGTTCTAGTAGGACTAGAACTATTCCCTTCCTTGCAAATTAGTCCTACTAAGTTTGCAAGGTGTTGCACAATGATCCTTCTATTAATTAATCCATATTAATTAATCCCAAATCTAGCTCTACTCTATTTGACGTGTGACCCCATAGGTTTCTATATAGTTGGTAGTAACTATTACTAATATGGAGCGGTGTCTAGCAACACATCCATGCCACCCAACCAATAGAAATAGTCAGTGATCCCGACAAACCTTTGTGCCCAATATGTCATATTGCATTATCCCTTTGTCTCCATATCCGGATTGGACACGAGACATAAATAGTCACACTCGTATATCCAATCCATAGTTTCTCGATCCTGGGAATATGCTTATGCTTGCAGATAACATTAATATCTCTATATTAATTTATCTGAGTCTGGCCAGACATTCAATAAGCCTCATCCCTCGAGTGGCCGTGGATATTTACCCCCATTATGTGGGAGGGACAAATCCTATCTACATCACTACGATCTCTAAGCTTGCTTCCTATCACGCCCGATAGCCACCTTTATGATTACCCAGTTACGGTGTAACGTTTGATAACATCAAAGCGCAATATTTCACAACTAGAGTATCTAGTGACTTCAAGTCTAAGGATTGCAATAATATTAGCACTACGAAAAGCGATTGTGACTTCACATAATTTAATGTATCCTTTTCGTCGTGGGTCAATCCAGTATGCCATTACTCCTAATGCATACCCATGTGTTAGACTTGATATCTCCATATCAATCTACCCACATACTAGTCTATATTTGATTGCCCTATTAATCAATATAATGGACTAGGGACATTTAAGATAAATAACACAATTTATCTAAGGACTTCATTATATTAAATATCACCATAAATAATAAATGAATATTCTAGCCAAAACATTGTTCATACTAAATCTACGATTGCCTCTAGGGCATCTATTCCAACACGTATGCCCATAGATCTGGCGTGCCCTTCATGCTTTCGCTGCGCAAGAGGTTTTGTAAGCAGATCTGAAAGATTGTCATCCGTTGAAATCTTGCACATCTTCACATCTCCTCGATCGATCATATCACGAATAAGATATAATCTCCTAAGTAAATGCTTTGATTTCTGGTGTGATCTTGGTTCCTTGGCTTGTGCGATCGCCCCGGAGTTGTCACTATACAACTCTATGAGATCCACGATGCTAGGGACCACACCGAGCTCAGTGATAAACTTCTTTATCCAAACTCTCCTTTTGCTGCTTCCGCAGCAGCAATGCACTCAACTTCTGTTGTAGATCAGCAACTGTCCCTTGCTTGGAACTCTTCCAGCTCACAGCTCCTCCATTCAGGCAAAAAACATATCCAGACTGCGATCTGTAGTCATCTTTGTCGGTTTGGAAGCTCGCATCAGTGTAACCAATTACACTTAGCTCTTCCTTACCTCCAAATATCAAGAAGGCATCCTTAGTTCTTCTCAAGTACTTCAGGATGTTCTTGACAGCAATCCAGTGAATCTCACCCGGATTGGTCTGAAATCTACTCACCATACTCAACGCGTATGATACATATTTTCTAGTACACAACATGACGTACATGATGGATCCTATGACCGAATCATAGGGTATTCTACTCATGCGGTCCTTCTCAATCTCATTGGAGGGGCAGTCATTCTTTGAAAGAGTGACTCCATGCGACATGGGCAAGAATCCCTTCTAGGAATCTTGCATGTTGAACCTAATCAACACCTTGTCTATGTATGTACTTTGACTTAGGCCGAGCAGCTTTCTGGATCTATCCCTATAGATCTTTATACCATGTATATAGGCTGCATCTCCTAAGTCCTTCATTGCAAAACACTTTCCTAGCCAATCTTTTAACAGATTGCAAAGTAAGAATATCGTTTCCAATGATTAGTATGTCATCCACATACAAGACCAGAAATACTACAGAGCTCCCACTAACCTTCTTGTAAACACAAGGCTCATCTTCGTTCTTGATGAAGCCAAACTCTTTGACCGCGTCATCAAAACGTCGACTCCAGCTCCTAGAAGCTTGCTTCAATCCATAAATGGATCTTTGCAGCTTACAGACTTTATTGGCACTCTTTGGATCCTCAAAACCCTCCGGTTGTGTCATGTACACATCCTCGAGGAGGTTCCCATAAAGGAATTTTGACATCCATCTGCCAAATCTCGTAGTCGTAGTATGCTGCTATAGCAAGTAGGATTCGAATGGATTTAGTCATGGCGACTGGTGAAAAGGTCTCACCATAGTCAACACCATGAATCTGTCTATACCCTTTAGCAACCAATCGCCCCTCATAGGCAACTATCTTGCCATCCATGTCGGTCTTCTACTTGAAGACCCACTTGCACCCTATGGGCCGAGCCCCTTCGGGTGGTTCCACCAATGTCCATACTTTGATGGTGTACATGGAATCCATTTCAGATCTCATGGCTTCCAACCACTTCTTGGATTCTGGCCCTTTCATGGCCTCCCCATAGGTCGTAGGCTCATCATCCATGAGTGGTACGTCATCGGGCTCAGTCAGGAGAAGTCCGTACCTCTCTGTCTCATGACGCACTCTTCCTGACCTACAGAGTTCATGTGTTACCTTAACAGGTTCTTCCACAACAACTTGCGGTTCCTGCTCATGTTCCATCATTGGTTCAGTGATTTGTGGTTCTTGAATCTCTTCAAGTTCTACAGCCCTCCCACTTGATTCTTTAGAGACAAACTCTCTTTCTAGAAACACGCCGGTCCGAGCAACAAACACTTTGTTCTCGGTGGGATTGTAGAAATAATATCCTTTAGTTTCCTTAGGATATCCCACAAATTTACACTTATCCGCTTTGGGCCCGAGATTGTCTGTTTGTAAACGCTTTACATAGACATCGCAGCCCCAAATCCTCATAAACGACACTATGGGATGCTTCCTAGTCCATATCTCATATGGTGTCTTCATGACTGATTTGGATGGAACACGGTTAATGGTAAAACTGTCGTCCTTAGAGCATGTCCCCAAAATGATATCGGAAGATCTGTTTGAGACATCATAGATCGCACCATATCCAATAGTGTGCAATTCCTCCTCTCAGACACGCAATTCCATTGTGGCGTTCCGGGTGGAGTGAGGTGGGATACTATCCCACACTCTCCAAGATACTCATCAAACTCTTAGCTTAAGTATTCTCCTCCATGATCCGATCGTAGAGCCTTAATACTCTTACCAAGTTGCTTCTCTAGTTCATTCTTGAATTCTTTGAACAATTCAAAGGATTCGGATTTGGCCTTCATAAGGTACACAAATCCATATCTACTGAAATCATCAGTAAACGTAATGAAGTAGGTGTAACCACCTCTGGCAGGCGTGGGGAACGGCCCGGATACATCAGTATGTATGAGTGCCAATAACTCACTAGTCCTCTCACCTTTCTTATTGAAAATTGAAAGGTGACTTTGTCATTTTTCCCAATAAGCAAGATTCACATGTATCATATGATTCCAAATCAAATGAGTCTAGAAGTCCATCCTTATGGAGTCTAGATATGTTTTTCTCATTTATATGGCCTAAACGACAGTTCCATAGATATGTAGGATTTAAATAGTTAGTTTTAATCCTTTCAGTATTTATGTTATATATTAGACTATTTAGATCAAGGATATACAATCCATTAGACAAATGCGCACTACAATAGTGCATACTATCAAAATAAATGGAGCAACACTTGTCGTTTATTAAAATAGAAAAGCCCTTCTCGTCTAGAGAAGAAATGGAAATAATATGTTTGCTCATAGCAGGCACATAAAAGTAATTGTCTAATTCTAAAATAAGTCCAGAAGGAAAAGATAGCTCATAAACGCCTACAGCTAATGCAACAACTCTTGCTTCATTCCCGACACACAGATCTATATCCCCTTTAGCCAATCTTCTACTTATTTTCAAATCCTGCACATTTCGACAAATGTGAGAACCACATCCAGTATCCAATACCCAAGATGAAGAAATAGAAAGATTTACGTCCACGACATAAATACCTGGTGGTGGTGGAATCACTATTCCAAGCTTCTTATTCTCAAGATATTTAGGGAAATTTCTCCTCCAGTGACCCGGCTGGCTGCAGTAGTGACAATCACCTTTATCCACGCCTCCACTAGGCTTTAGGGCTTCCTTGGATTTTGGAACTTTCTTGCGCTTTCCTTTGGGAAGTAGAGGCAACTCCTTTGCCCTTACTCTTATGCACCATCATTATGGCCTTGCCCTTGCATTTGTTGATGCTCTGTTCAGCTGTCTTTAGCATGTTCAACAAGTCTGGCAGAGTTTTACAGATTCGCTCATATTATAATTTATGATGAACTGATTATAACTGTCAGGCAACGATTGCAAGACAAGATCAGTTGCCAAATCTTGGCTAAGTGGGAATCCCAGTCTCTCAAGGTTCTCGATGTACCCGATCGTTCGGAGTACATGGGGTCCTACTGGATTCCCTTCTGCAAGACCACTCTTGAACAATGCTTTGGACACCTCATAGCGTTCATGCCTTGCCTGTTCCTGAAATAATTGTTTCAAGTGTATGATCATATCATAGGCTTCCATGTTCTCGCGCTACTTATGAAGCTCAGTAGTCATGGTGCAAAGCATGAGGCAAGTCACGTCATTAGAATCATCAATATGTTTCTGACGTGCCCTTACTTCCGCTAGAATAGACTCATCCTGTGGTGGGGCTGGAATCGGAGTGTCCAAGACGTACAACTTCTTTTCTTGCTTAAGGACAATCCTTAAGTTTCTGTACCAGTCAAGGAAATTCGTTCCAGACAGTATATCCTTCTCAAGGAATGATCGTAGGGATGAAGTCGATGCGTAGTTGTTTGCCATTTGGAATTCTACAAAACGAGAAATGTGCAATTCTAGTATTTTAAACAATTTAACTATATTCAACAATGGCTAGATCATTAAATATAGCTCCCACTATTTTTCTCGGATTAATAGCCCTCACCATTAATGCGGAAAAAATCATTATATTTTCTAGTAGGTCCAAGATCCCTTTTTCACTTCTTCTTGAGCTTGCTTTGTCAAGTCGTCACCCAAGAATAGGTTATTTAGGTAGGAACTATTCCAATTTCATCCCATGCAACTCTTCGTCCAATTAGGTGAATAACACTTTATTCTTTATCATTTGGATAACGCCCCCTAGGTTCATCAATCCAATTGAGTCTTACCCAGTTGCGTTCAACCTCTTGCTTTAACATACACATATTACTAGCTTGTGTCGTACGGAACACACCATTGTATGTTAAATCGCCTTGCTTTGGCAAGCCCGAATTTTAATAGACCATGATCATAAATGGTGTTTTGGCAAGAGAAGGCAAAACGCAATATCTTGTTTGAGGGATTTAATCATTCTTAATTTGTTTGGTTGATCCAATCAACATGATTTACTTATTTGGATTGGGCAAATCCACAATAAAAGACCATCTTTGTTTATTATTATCTTGTTAACGTTTTGCTAGTATCGCCATACACACAAAAATAAATAACAATACATAAATAATAAACATCCACAAAAAGAAAAATAATGTGGCATGGATATGGCCCCTAGACTAAGATATTATCAAGCCAATGATAATATCTATTTTCCCTAAAGTGACAAGCTCATCTCCATGTGCTCCACCATAGCCTCGCGCCTAGGGTAGGGTGTCTTCTTCGTCTTTTGGCTTCTTTGGTTCTCCGGTCTTCTTCTCCATGCTCTTGGCTATCATCTAAATATTTTAATTCTAGCCTAACATCTAGAATAAATAAATAATAAATGACTCACATGTTGAGGAGAAAAATGACTCGTATGCCGTAAAACCTGATTAATTATTACATTAATTTGATCAGCTCGCAGGCCGTAAACCAAACCGCAAAAACAATAAACATCCACAACCTAGGCCATATCCATCCACCATGCAACAAATAACATAATACAGTTAAAACAAATTTTTAACGCGCTTGTGCAATTTTAGTTGATTTGGGTAATTAGGGTTACAACGGTCCAAGGGGTCCAACCCATGCATGGGCCGAACCCCAAGAGGACCGCCGCCCGCCACGTGGGCTGGCCCTAGGCCGGCCGCCCCTAGTTACCCGCGACCTTTCTTGGTGCGCAAGGGAGGAGGGGTCGGACGGCTAGGGTTTCGGCCCTAGTCTCCTTCCCTTCCTTCCTTGTTGCCCAAGCTTGGTTGTTTTCATATGGATGTTTCCATGCAATTGTTTCCATAATTGAAAAACTTCTTTTTCAACTATGTGCCCATGAACCTTAATTTTCAAGAACCCAATAATTCACACCCTATGTGATTAAACTCACTAATTGAGTCATCCGATGTTAAATTAGATCTTTTTTACATTGAATCAAGTTCAATTTCGCGTCTACTATGCCAATTAATTTCAGTTTTGCGTAAAATTAACAATACGGTGTATAAACTGAAATCGTAACACATAAAATCATGTTATGCACTACAACCTGTGGCTCTGATACCACTGTTTGGTTTTGACGTAGGTAACGCAGCGGAATAACAAAAATTTAATTCCTACTCAAAGCCCACCAAGGATCACAGGAAGAGACATTCATAACATGATGAAGGACATAGAAGATGTGTACCTTTTGATTCGGGTGATCACACGAAGAATATTGTCCTCGTCTCTACGGTTGATCCACGTCTAGAGGTGAGATCTAGATTCATCCTTCTCAAGTGCTAGCTTTGAACGGAGGAAGAGGGAAGAAGGAATCAAGCAACAAAGGAGGCAAAGAGGGGATTCGGCCCTCTCTTTGAGACCGACGGGAAAGGGGCGGACGCAGGGGGCTTCGGCCCTTTGTGCTCTTTCTCTCTCTTTTGCTTTCTCTCCCACTCGCTTATGTTATGAGCATTAGTTGTGGGAAGGAAGCTAGAGCATCCTTTATATAGTCAAACAACTCCTTGTTAACTACATAAAGGCTCTTCCTAGTTCTACATGAAGTTGGATTAGTCCCTTCCTTGCATATTAGTCCTACTAAGTTGCAAGGTGTTGCAAAGTGATCCTTCTTATTAATTAATCATATTAATTAATCACAAATCTAGTTCAACTCTATTTGACGTGTGACCCCATATGTTTCTACTTAGTTGGTAGTAACTTATTACTAACATGGAGTGGTGGCTAGAAACACATCCATGCACCCAACTAATAGAAATAAGTCAGTAATCCCGACAAACCTTTGTGCCCAATATCACATATTGCACTATCCCTTTGTCTCCATATCCGGATTGGACACGAGACATAAATAGTCACACTCGTATATCCAATCCATAGTTCCTCGATCCTGGGATTATGCTTATGCAAGCAAATAACATCAATATCTCCATATTTATTTATCTGAGTCTGGCCAGACATTCAATAAGCCTCATCCCTCGAGTGGCCGTGGATATTTGCTCCCATTATGTGGGAGGGACAAATCCTCTCTACATCACTACAATCTCTAAGCTTGCTTCCTATCATGGCTGATAACTACCTTTATAATTACCTAGTTACGGTGTAACGTTTGATAACATCAAAGCACAATATTTCAACTAGAGTATCTAGTGACTTCAAGTCTAAGGATTGAAATTATATTAGCACTACGAGAAGCGATTGTGACTTTAACATAATTTAATGTATTCTTCTCGTCGTGGGTCAATCCAGTATTCCATTACTCCTAATGCATCCCATGTGTTAGACTTGATATCTCCATACCAGTCTACACACATACTAGTCTATATTTGATCGTCCTATTAATCAATATAATGGACTAGAGATATTTAATTTAAAAAACACATTGTATCTAAGGACTTCATTATATTAAATATCACAATAAATAATAAATGAATATTCTAGCCAATCACATTGTTCATACTAAATATTAGATTGCCTCTAGGGCACCTATTCCAACAAGGGTTTAGTGGGGTACCTGACTTAGGGGTTATGGTTTTAGGTTGTAGGGATTCATGGAACTAGCATTAGATATGCGATCAAACAGGCTTTGTATTTCTACTACCATTAGATATATAGACTTTTGTCGTGTTTCGCTGCTGTCTAACCAGATAGTCTTTGAATGAGTTGCTATCTAGACATTTATGCTTTTGATCACATAGGATCATTTTGCTGCTATCTAGGTAGATAGGCTTTGGATCTCATAGGATCATGTTTTGCTATCGCTGCTATCTAGTTAGATAGGCTTTGGATCTCATGGGATCATGTTTTGTTATTGCTGCTATCTAGGCAGATAGACTTTGAATTAATTAGCATATATGAATAATTAAGTAAATGGAGCAACAAGGCAATAATTTGATAAAGTTCTCTCATATGGGAGAGTTATTATCATTAAAGCATCCTCATATGGGAGGAGTATGAAAACAGATTCCTCATATGGGAGGAAGCAATGCAGAATACATATGAACTGGGAAGCGATAAAACATATGAATTGAAAAGCAAATAGACAAATCTAAGGATAGTACTTCTTAATCCATCGCATGTTGATTGAACTTGGAGTTGTTGCGGTCCCATGAAGCCTTTGGATGGTGCAGTAGCCACTGTCGAAAACCTCTTTGACTTCAAATGGTCATTCCCAGTTAGAGGCAAACTTAGGATGAGCTGCTTCTCACATACAATGGTCCGAAGCTCGTAAGAACAGGTCTCCAACTGCAAAATCACGGTGTTGGACAGTTTTGTTGTAGGCGCGAGCGATCCTTCCCTTGTACCTCGTGTTAGCTCTCTTGGCCTCTTCACGTCTTTCTTCCAGCAGGATAAGATCGTGGTCACGTTGGTTCTCGTACAAATCATGAAAGGCTATCCTCGCAGAGTTAACTTTGATTTCAGTTGGGACAACAGCCTCAGCCCCATAGCATAGTAGGAAAGGGGAGACTATTGTGGGAGTCCTCGGCGATGTGCGATATGCCCATAGAGCCAGAATTAGGGAATTTTCCCACTTCTTGTGATCATCTGCGACCATTTTACTCAAGATCCTCAACAATGTCTTGTTTGTTGCTTCTGCTTGTCCAATACCTTTTGGATAATAGGGTGTGGAGCACACCTGTCTTATGCTATACTCTGCTAGCTTCGCAACCACTTGTCGATTTACGAAAGGATTCCCGTTGTCAGAGAGAATGGAATTGGGAATCCCAAAGCGATATTTGATATTCTCCTGAATAAAATCAACAACCTCCAATACGTTTGCTATCTTGAGTGGCACCGCTTCCACCCACATGGTGAATTGCTCAGTTGCTGTCAGGATGAATTGATTCCCATGCGAGGCCGGTCGAACAGGGCCAATGAAATCCGAGGACCACGTGTGAAATGGACAAGGTGTTTCCAATTCATGCAAGTCTACAGCAGGAGCGTGTACAAGATTGCCTTTAAACTGACATTCTTGGTACCTTTTGACCTTGGTACGACAGTCTACTTCCATCGTGGGCCAGAAATAACCAACAGTGAGGAGTTGTCTGCATAACTTCGCGCCTCCTTGGTGCTCCACTTGATGGGACAAATCCATCACTTCTTGCGCTTCTTTGCTATCCAAACATCTGAGCAGATTCCCCTCGTGACCTCTTTGCCAGAGTATGTTCTCTTTTACCACATACCGAGTTGCCTTCCTTTTGAGATTTTCAGCTTCTTTCCTGTGGGTTGGTTCAATTCCTTCCTTCAAATAATCAAACAGTGGCTTCCTCCAATCTGCGTCATCATCGATTGCAGCAATCTCTAGTGAATCTTTAACCAGTGCGCAATTCTCGCAGTTCCCTTGGATGATTGCGGCATACGTTGACATCTCTGGACAGTGGATCCCATACCTCTGGGCTTTTCTATAGATGGATACTTCGATTTCTCCACAGGAGTGCTGGTGGATTTTCTCTAATAGTTCCTGCCCTTCCTTCTGCGAGACACATCGCATGAGCACTCCTCCTGGTCCCTTGTAGTAAAGGGTGTTGTCATGCACACAAAACCCCTTTGTGGATACCCAGTTCTCTTTGCTCGTCCCTTCAGAAATCGCGCGCAGTATTGGGCTCCTCCAATCTTCAGCTTCTGCGGACTCTTCTTCGCATACCTCTTGTGCTAGAGCCGAAGTAGTTCTGACTTCGATCAAGATCCTTGATAACTCCGTTTTCGGAGTTATATTATTGCTTATTTTGCTACATTTTGCGCGCTTATAATGGAGAATGTTGCGTCTTTTCGAGTAGATCATGTGTTTATTTGAGAAAGTGAGTTCGTATGCTAAAATGTGAAGTCCGGGCGTTTCTTGCATTGTTTTACGTGCTATTTATCTTATTTTGTCACATTTGATCTTCGCGGGGTGTTCGTGTTGTGATTTTCAGGGCCGGAGCACGCGAGGAGCAAGTGGATAGAGGAAACGAACTTCGGAAGTGATGCGAGCTCAAGATTTGGGAAGGAAAGCGAGAGTTGATGGATCAAGTGCTAGAGAGGCTCAAGAGAAGATGATACGAGTGTTGAGGCATGAGGAGAGCTCAAAATGGAGGATTGAATGAAGAAACGATGCCCGGGAAGTGATTCGGAAGCAAGAGGAACAAGTGGGAAGAAGATGGAAAGATTTGATGAAGCAACTAGGTCGCATGACCTAGTTACTAGGTCACACGACCTAGTTAGCGAATCCAGTTGGTTTCAGTAGGTCATACGACCTACTACACAGGTCACACGACCTGTTCTGGGCAGCACAGTAGGTCGCACGACCTACTTAACTAGGTCACACGACCTAGTTCGGGCAGAGTTTAGTTTGTAACTTTTTGGGGTTGCTTTGTAATTACTCCTAACTTGTTCTAAACATTGGGAGAACGTATTAAACAAGGTTAGGGCATGTTTTTGGGGAGAATCACGTACTCTATCACATTGAAGAGAGCTTGGAGCTTAGGAGACGATCAAGGAGGCTTGGAATCATTCGTTTGATCTCTAAAACCCCGTTTCTTCTCTATTCTTGTTATTTGATCACGAAACTTTGTACGTGAATCATGTTTTTGAGTAGCTAAACACTTTTCTCAGGGTATCTCGTAGGGAGCTAGGGTTTTGATCACAATATTTGTGATTTATGGGTTTGATTTCATGCTATTATGCTTAATTGATGAACTTTTTTATCTAGCTATGTGTATTTTATGTGTTTAATTCATCTTTGCTATCAATAGACGTATTGTTAGGATAGAGCTAGGTTTTGAATGTTAGAGACATCAATATTCATTGCCCGGAAAATTGAAATGCACACTAGCCGTATCTAGGGTTGAGAAATCTTGCTAGTTAGTTAGAACAAAGAGTAGACAAATTCTCGTAATGCGTGTTTAAACTCAATTAGGCTAGAGAAATCAGTTTTTAATAGTTTAAACATAGGAGTTGGTTGAGACATCTTCAACGTAATTGTGCTCGTTTAGCTAGATAAATGTTAATCGTGTTAACAAAACATAAATCCAATATCGTGTGAAATACCTAGTGACCCGTAGAGATATCCTGACTTTTCCAAACTTTGAGAAATTTTATAATCGGTCATCTTTATTAATCGTGAAGCAATTCAATTGATTAATTGAGATACTTGTTTTTAATTTTAGTAGGATTAATAGAGCAACACAACTGCGCTTTGCCCACATAAAGAACGAATTTAATCGCTAATTTACGACGAAGTCTCTTGGGTTCGACAACCCGGATTTCCGGAATTTATTACTACACACGACAGCTGTACACTTGCAGTTGGAGCGTGTCAAGTTTTTGGCGCCGTTGCCGGGGACTTCAAATAAATTAGTTATTAGTTTTCTCTTTAGGGATTTACTTTTCAGTTTATATTTGTTACTCACCTGTTTTGTGTGTGTGATTCGCGTTTCAGGTCTGATTCATTTGGTGCATGTCACGTTCTAGAGACGAGCCTTTGCATCCAACACTTGAAGACCCGGAATCCTTATTGCGAGCACAGAATAGAGACAAGAGGAAAGCAAATTCAGTTCAAATGGACGAGCAAACTAGAGCTGAGTTTGAGAGGTTCCGCAAGGGCCTCGAAGATGCGGAAGCAGCTAGAGCTGCAGCTGTGGAGGATGCAGCAAATCGAGCAAGGGAAACTGAGGAGCTTAGGGCTCAAATGGCTGCGATGCAAGCCATGATTGATCGCATGAATCCCCAGAATCCACAACAACTCCCTGGTGCAGAAATAGTTAATGGGAACAATGGAGGAGTTAATGGTGGAAACAACGGTGGCAATGGGAACAATGGGGGTAATAATCGGAACAATAACGGCCGGAACGTAGTAGAGCAAGTCAACAATGCTGAGGAGGATGACCGTCCTTTGGTGGACTACTTCAGAACTACACCGGATGGATATCAGCCTACCATTGTCAGGCCGCAGATTAATGCCGCGCATTTCGAGATTCGCCAACCGTTGATTAATATGGTTAGGGATGAGTGCTTATTCACGGGAGCCCCGAGTGATGATCCACATCAGCACTTGCTCAACTTCGAGCAGATTACTTCTACCATGTATGACCAGAGAGTGCCAATCGAGACTATAAAGCTCATGCTTTTCCCCTTCTCTTTATCGGGAAAGGCAAAGACATGGCTTATGGAACTTCCAGCAGGCAGCATAGTTACATGGGCAGATTGTAGCAGAGAGTTTCTCAGGAAGTATCTTCCACCATCCAAGGTTGCTCAACGGATGGCTGACATAACTACATTTAAACAGCAGGAAGATGATTCTCTGGGTGACACGTGGAGAAAGTTCAACCAGCTCCTTCGCAGATGCCCTACACACGGAGAGCCATGGTATAAACTTCTCCATTACTTTTATAATGCCTTGGACAGAGAGACTGCTAGTGAGCTAGACATGATGGCTCAAGGAAATTTTATGGGAATGGGACTACAGAGATGTCGTGATCTGCTAGATAATGTAGCAAAACGTGAATCCACGAGGTCTGAGACTCGTAGAAACACGAAATCAGATGGGGCATTGGTTAGTAAGATAGAGTCTATGGTGGAACAGAAATTTGAACATCAGATGGCAGTGATGACTTCGGCTTTCAGTAATTTGAATCCTTCTGCACAGGTGAAGTCAGTGGGAGAGATGGTAGCAGATGCAAATCAAGGATATGGGGATGGCATTGAAGACGTGAATTACATGGGTCAACAAAGACAACAGCAATGGCCAAACACTTATCATCCCAACAATCGCAATCACCCCAACTTCAGCTATGCCAATCCGAATAGTGGTTTATATGCGCCAGGTCATAGGCCAAATGTTCCTTACCAAGCTCAGAGACAGGTTCCACAACAACAGGCCCCACCTCCACTCTCAGAAGAACAGGATACAAATGCGATGTTGAGGAAACTGTTAGCTAGCAATGATAAGATTGAGAGCAAGATTGTCGCAATGGAAGCTTCGCTAAAGAGCCATGAAACACAAATTGGCCAAATAGCTAATCAGAATCCTCGACTTCCACCAGGTATACTTCCGTCCAACACTATTACTCCAACTGAGCAATTGAAGGCTATTACTACTCGCAGTGGGACCACTACCCAGGATCCCCCGTATCCTACCCATGCGCGAGCTGAGGCGACTAAGGCCACTGAAAAAGCCTTGGATGAAGAAATTCCCGTGCCTACCGTGATTCCCCAATCAAAGGACACGGTGAGGAAGTCGGATGAGAAACAAAAGCCAAGGGAGGAATACAGTGTGCGAGTGCCATACCCGCAGAGATTGAAGAGTCAAGAGGATGCCAAGCATTTCAAGAAGTTTGTGGATATCTTCAAGAAACTGCACATTAATATACCTTTTGCGGAGGCAATTTCACAAATGCCTAAATATGCCAAATTTCTCAAGGACCTCCTTTCTAATAGGAGGCGCATGGATGATTTTGAAACCGTGACTTTGAATGAGGAGTGTAGCGCAGTTGTGCAAAAGGCGCTACCAAAGAAGATGAAAGATCCGGGCGGTTTCATCATCCCTGTTACATTGGGAGATGCGTTTCATGGGAGGGCATTATGTGATCTTGGTGCAAGTATTAATTTGATGCCCACATCGGTTTTTGAGCAACTTGGTGTTGGAGATCCTAAGCCTACCAGGATGTGCTTGCAGATGGCTGATCGCACTATAAAACGCCCCAGGGGTGTTTTAGAGGATGTATTAGTGAGAGTTGAAGGACTCATCTTCCCAGCGGATTTTGTGATCTTAGACATGGAGGCTGACGATGATGTTCCTCTTATTTTGGGCCGCCCATTCCTGGCTACTGGGAGGACTATCATTGATGTGGCCAATGGAGAGCTGACTATGCAGATCAACGATGAGAAGGTGGCCTTCAATGTATTTGAGGCTATGAAGTTTCCCGCATATGCGGTAAGTGAGCAGTGCTTCGGGGTGGAGGCATACACGCCGGACGAAGAGGATGATATTTTATTGGAGCAGCTATATGAGGAGCTTGTTCTACTTGATTCCAGCGAGAAAGAGCAAGCATTAGATGTTCATTGGCGTCAGCCCTTACCCCTCTTTAATGAGGGAAGCAGGAAGATTCTTACTCCTTCTCTTATTACTGCCCCTGTTTTAGAATTAAAGCCTTTACCTGTTCATTTGAAATATTTGTACTTGGGATCTAATGAGACTTTACCTGTGATTGTGTCTGCATGTTTGGACAGGGAACAGGAGGAGCAGCTTCTTAAGGTACTACAGGAGAGAAAGGCAGCTATGGGATGGACCATAGCAGATATCAAGGGGATCAGCCCCACAGTTTGCCAGCACAAGATTCGACTCATGGAAGATAAGAAGCCGGTAGTTCAGTTTCAGCGCCGCCTCAATCCTCACATGCAGGAGGTGGTGAAGAAAGAGGTGCTTAAATGGTTGGAGGCGGGCATCATTTATCCGATTTCCGACAGCACAAGGACTAGCCCGGTGCAGTGTGTCCCTAAGAAGGGTGGTATTACTGTGGTGGAAGGGGAGAAAGGTGATCAAATTGCTACCCGTACTGTTACTGGGTGGAGAGTTTGCATGGATTACCGCAAACTCAATGATGCCACATTGAAGGATCACTTCCCCCTCCCATTTGTTGATCAGATGCTTGATAGGCTGGCGCATCATTCTCATTATTGCTTTCTGGATGGGTACTCCGGGTACAACCAGATTGCCATTGAGCCAGCGGATCAGGAGAAGACGACATTCACATGTCCCTATGGGACTTTTGCTTTTCGACGCATGCCCTTCGGGTTATGTAATGCGCCTGCTACTTTTCAGAGGTGCATGATGTCGATCTTTTCAGACATGATGGAGCAGAACTTTGAGGTATTCATGGATGACTTTTCGCTTTATGGTGATGGTTTTGATGACTGTTTGCAGCAGCTGGCCCGGGTTCTGGATAGATGCATTGACACCAACCTAGTGCTCAACTGGGAGAAGTGTCACTTCATGGTTACTGAGGGTATTGTTTTGGGCCACAAGATATCCAACAAAGGTCTAGAGGTGGATAGAGCCAAGATCGAGGTGATTGAGAAGCTTCCTTACCCTACCTCTGTCAAAGGCGTAAGGAGTTTCTTGGGACATGCAGGGTTCTATCGGCGCTTCATTAAAGACTTCTCGAAGATCACGAAGCCTTTGTGTGGATTGCTTGAGAAGGATGCAGTCTTTGATTTTAATGCGGAGTGCAAGTCAGCTTTTGATTTGCTCAAGGAAAAGCTGATTAGCGCGCCTATCATCACCACACCCGACTGGACCCTACCATTTGAGCTCATGTGTGATGCTAGTGACTATGCGGTGGGAGCAGTTCTAGGCCAGCGGAAAGATAAGGTAGCTCATGTCATTTATTATGCTAGTCGTACTCTTAATGATGCACAGGTTAATTATGCTACCACGGAGAAAGAGATGTTGGCTATCATATTTGCGTTGGACAAGTTTCGTCCATATCTTGTGGGTTCTCAGGTGACGATCTTCACGGACCATTCAGCCCTCAAGTACCTTCTCACCAAGAAGGACGCCAAGCCAAGATTGATCCGGTGGGTTTTATTGATGCAAGAGTTCGATGTGGTGATCAAAGATAAAAAGGGGGTAGAGAATGTGGTTGCGGACCACTTGTCAAGACTGGAAAACGGTAAGCAGGAAGATTTGCCTATTCGAGAGGATTTTCCAGATGAGCAGCTTATGGTTGTGGTTGCAGCTGTGCCTTGGTTTGCTGACTTGGAAAATTTCAAGGCACTCAACATTGTACCCAAGGACATGACTTACCACCAGAGGAAGAAATTCTTTGCAGACGCGCGACAATACTTCTGGGATGATCCCTATCTGTTCAAGCTGGGAGCGGATAATGTATTGCGGAGGTGTGTTGCGGAGCCGGACACGTTAGAGATCCTCAGACATTGCCACGAGTTGAACTGTGGGGGACATTTCGGCAAATCACGCACAGTTGCTAAGGTACTTCAGAGTGGTTTCTTTTGGCCAACTTTACATAAAGACGCCCATCTATTTGTGCAGCAGTGTGACCGGTGTCAGAGAACAGGTAATATTTCTAACCGAAATGAAATGCCTCAGAATTTCGTGCTAGAGGTAGAACCGTTCGATGTGTGGGGAATTGACTTCATGGGGCCATTTCCTCCCTCACTTGGCAATCTTTATATACTTCTTGCTGTGGATTATGTGACCAAGTGGGTGGAGGCAGTGGCATGCCTGAAAAATGATGGTGCTACAGTTGAGAGATTTTTGCGCAAGAATATCTTCACACGATTCGGGACACCTAGAGCGATTATCAGCGATGAGGGATCTCATTTTGTTAACAAGCTCTTTGCCAATGTGTTGAGCAAGTATGGAGTGAATACGCACAAGATATCATTGGCTTACCATCCGCAGTCTAATGGGCAAGCGGAAGTGTCCAATCGAGAGATCAAGGGAATTTTAGAAAAGACTGTCAATCCGGGACGCAAAGATTGGTCCCTACACTTGGATGATAGTTTATGGGCGTATCGAACTGCGTACAAGACTCCCTTGGGCATGTCTCCCTACCAACTCGTGTTTGGGAAATCGTGCCATCTCCCGGTTGAACTTGAGCACAAAGCGTTTTGGGCGCTAAAGAACTTGAACATGGACGCCAAGCTCTCTGGTGAGAAAAGGAAGCAGACATTGCTGGAGTTAGAAGAATTCAGACTGATGGCATATCAAAGTGCCAAGATCTACAAAGAGAGAACCAAGCAATGGCATGACAAGCACATCATTCCACGAGACTTCAGAGTGGGCCAAAGGGTACTGATCTTCAACGCACGTCTGAAATTATTTCCGGGCAAGCTGAAGTCAAGATGGAGTGGTCCATTCACAATTACTGAGGTTTACCCATGGGGATCACTTGAGGTAGAAGCTGAGAATGGGGACCGATTCAAGGTGAACGGACAGCGAGCAAAGCCATACGTGGACGGGAATTTCATTGGGGTGATTGAGCGCCTCAAAGCAATTCCCGATATTTGAGCTCTTTTGAGGTAACTGGGTCGGGCCGTCGACCTTAAATTACAAAGCGCTTGTTGGGAGGCAACCCAACCTATTTACTGCTTTAGTATAGTTTTGTTTTTAATTCTGTTTTGTTATTGTATTCTGTTTGATTTATATGAGAGGTGCGGGAGAGTGGATTTAATGTTTATAATGAGTATGTGCAGGATTCCTAGGTGAAAGGCCTATTCCGGATCCCCCTTCTTGATGCGCACGGAGAAAAGTTCACAAAAATCGAGAAAAAGCAGCTAAAAAGGCGTATCGGGATCCGGAATGAAGAATTGGGGGAAAAATGATATACCAACACGCACTCAACACACGCACCTGAGGGGAGGCGCGAATCCGGACTCCCCCTCTTGATGCAAGCGAAGAAGGTATAGCGAAACCGAAAAAGCAGACACATTGGCACGGATTACGAGGCAAATTTTTGCAAACAAGACCGTGAGCTAAATTGAAGAGTGCCATTAGGTGGGGGTTGTCGAGAGCTTTCTGTTGATAGGTGGATCGCATGCATCGGAGTCCGGACGCGAGAGTTATGGCAATTTGGATGTTTTCGCGGAGAAAAAGTGACGAAAAGCATCCGGAATCGCCAAACGGGCCTTTAAAAGAGCAAATTTGAGAAATAAAGAATTCCCCGGACATTGGGAATTGTTTATATTCAAAATGGAGTCTCGAGGTCGAGGAGATCCATGAAAAAGTAAAGGAACGGTCAAAAAGGCGAGAAAGGATGTTTTCGTGAAGAAAAAGCGATAAAAAGCATCCGGAAAGGGCGAAAGAGGTTAAAATCATGAGCTACGGGTCGAGATGGTGAATGGGCATATTGGAGACCAAGTGTGGGGGTGAAATACCATGTTCGAGCTTATCGGAGGCTGTTTCAAGCTACAAATTCAAGAAAAAGCAAGTCGGGAGAAGTTAAATTTTTTGCGGGCTGGTAACTAGGTCGCACGACCTAGTCACTAGGTCGCACGACCTAGTTTGTCAAAACAGTTAGTTTCACTAGGTCATACGACCTAGTAACTAGGTCGCACGACCTAGTGTTGGGCGAGTTCAGTTTGGTCCAAATTTGGGGTCTTGGTGCAATATCATGAAACCTATGGGTGTAATATAAAAAAAAAAAAAAAAAAAAAAAAAAAAAGGCCATACATCATCGGGCAAAACTCAAAACTTCCAAAACCCTATTGTCTCTGCAACTCATTCACCCGACGGTATCACCACCACGCACGACCACTGCCATCGCCATCGCCATCGTCACAGCTCCACCCTCCTCCAGCCGGCGTTTCTCCGCAGCAAACTCGACAAACCCAGCGACTCTCCGGCGCCACTGCGTGCGAACCCGACAGGTCACCCACCCCCCAGGTCCGACTCCCTCCATCGCCACCCTCCCTCTTCCGCCATCGCCACCCTCCCTCCTCCGCCATCGCCACCCTCCCTCCAACGCACCCAAACCCCGACCCTCACCGCTGCAACAACAGAACCCAGGTCCGACCCTCTCTGCTCTCCCTCCACTTTCCGACGCCAACTCCGCCGTTCCTTCACACAGCTACACCTACTGCAAATCTCCGGCGAGAGAGAGAGCAAGGGTTGTTCTGAAGCTAAAGGTTGGTTGGTGGGAAGAAATTGAGAAGACAAAAGCTAGGGTTCCAAAAACTCCAATCTGAAATTCACGGTGATTGAGGTCAAATTGGAAGAAATTGACTTGGGGCTTTCGAAGAGGACACCGCAAGGAGCAAAAGGCACAACTTGATTGCATAATTTGAAGAAAAAATTTTCCGACGACCAAATCGGTCCTTCTTGTCGGACGAATCTGAAAATTGTGCCCGTAAGACTTGCTCCGGGCACGTAGGTACACTCTTCTCTCCCTCGCAATTAACTTTTTATCGAGTCTTAGGCACAATTGAGTAAAAGCCCAAATTTATTGTTGCGCTTAGTAGCGCGCTTGGGGGCGATTGACTAGAGTCCTAGGACTTATTTGTTAATTGCGTAACTGTTTCCTTTCCGTACACACATCCTGACACTGAGCACGTAGCTTAATTCTTTTTGTCACTTTGATTGTCAATTTGTGCTACCTTCTTGTGCCATGTCGAGTCGAAAAGATAAGGGAAAGGCCGTAGCTAAAGGAAAGGGGGTAGCTACGAGTCAGAATATAACCGGGGGGAAACGGAAGAAACAAAAAGTAGTCGTCGATAGTGATGACGAGTATATCCCCGAGGGAGAAGTGAGAGAGACAGGGGACACGGGTAGTAACCTAGCTAGGAATGCGACCTTTTGGGTTGTGGGGAGCATGGTTTCACCAGCTCCCTCGGACCCTGATGAGTTAGCAAGTGCGGAACCTGATAGAGTGCCAATAGCGAGGGCCACGAGAGAGTCTAGTCCTAGGGACCTTGACCCGGCGAAAGGAGTGTTTTGTGACTATCGGTTTATCACCCTACTAGCGCATTCTAGGTACGCCAAGCGGGAGGGGAGTGTGTTCAAGGGGGCAAATGTAGAAAAGCATTTCCCGTTTCAAACTGAGATGCCCCAACAAATCCAAGAGTTCATGAAAAGAGAGAATCTTGCAGGGTGGTGTGAGCTCGTCAAGGGGAACGCAAGTTCGGAGCTCATGTGGGAGATTTACTCAAACGCCAAGTGGTCTGGGTATGGGGAGGATGAAGAGTTGGATGATCGTAGGATCATTTACGCCCGTAGGAATTTTTTTGTTTTCTCTCCGGCTAGCATAGCCGCGGCCCTACAATGGCCACCACTCGAGGGCGACTGTCACTTTGAGACCACCATGAAAATGAACGTAGAGGAGTTAGTGACCGCAGTGTCAATCTTTGCCTTTGGTGGGGTGACGGGAGCGCCGTGGGATACTCATGCGTGTCAGGACGTTAGAAAGTGGACGGTTCCGGCCAGACACTTACTTCGTCGAGCGCGTTATTTAGTTAACATAGTGGAGGCATGGGTTGAGGGCGTTTCGACCCAGACCGACATACGTTTCGAGTGGTGTGTTATGGCTATGTGTTGGTATGAGGGCCATCGATTCAACGTCCCGAAGCGCATTTATTTGAGTTTTCGATCGAGACTTCGGGATTCTAACCGTCGAGCAGCCGGGTTTGGATATTTGCTAAAGCACTTGGCCACTAAGGCTGGTGCTGCGTTTTATGGTGGAGACCGTGCAGCCGAACCCCCGCGATACTGGACTCAGGTACCCGACCCGAAGAAAGATGAGGTAGTCGTAGAGAGCAGCCGGCCCCCACCGAAAAAGGGGGCTCAGAGGGGCGGTAAGGGTAAGACCCCGGCTGTGAGTGAGGAGTCGAGTCCGTCTGCCGCACCTAATGCTAGCCTCGAGGCCACTTTGCAGGCCATGCAAAGGATGATGATTGCAAATGAGAAAAAGGCCGTGGCTCGAGGGCAAGAAGCAGAGAGGAAAGCCAAGTCAAGGGCTATGCATGCGCGACGGAACCAGCGCCAGCTCGGTGACATTCTGCATAAGCAGAATCAGTGGTTACACGAGCTTGGCAGGGCAGGCGGGGTGACACTGACTCCGGAACCTCAGATTTTGATGTATTTGTCGAGTGACCACTCGGATGGCTCGGAGGAGAGCGAGTAGACCAGCCCGCCCTCGCATTGGAATGCTGAGTCCCTTTGTTTTATCTCTGAATTCGTTGGGGACAACGAAGCATTCTAGTGTGGGGGTGAGATTTTCTGAATATTAGCCAAGTCCGTGTCTGCATGAACCAATTGCATATAGGATGTTTGTGTCGTAGTGTGTTTCGTAGTCTTTGTCGTAGAGTATGTTTGTGTCATAGTGTTGTGTGATATATATATATATATATATGTGTTCGTATTATTTGATTGCACGTTTTCTTACTTTGAGTCCACCTACCCGAATTGAGTCAGTTTCGAGTCTTCTTTCGAGTCGGCCCATGCATATAGAGTAGGAAATATTATCTAAAAAAAAAAAAAAAAAAAAAAAATTAAAAAGTTAAAAATTTGAGAAAGGGCAATCAAAAAGATCTTAGTATTGGTAAAATCGAGGAGTGTGAGAAATTTAGGCATAGGGCGTGACTTGCGACCGAGATAGACAATGTGAGTTCCCCTTAGTACGTATAGAGAAACTTTCTTTACGGGAGTGCCTACCTATTTTTATACACTTACTTGATTTTCAAATCTAAAGTGTGTGCCTAGTTTTCTTACAAGAGTTGAGCTAGGTGTGAGCTAAACAAGCCGAACATTCATGTGTACGTCTTAGGTAGTCGCCAACCCGCCTCGTAGTGGCACACAGAACAGCTGTGCCAGGTGTGTATTAGAGCACTCACTGCTTATAGAACTTACCTTGTAGGACCACTAGTAAAACCTGTTTCGAACCTTGGATTCTTTGATAACCTCTGGACTTAGGGTGACGATTCTTGGCATTCATCATTGATTGGTTAGAATCACCGCTTTAGTGCGTCACGAGGGTGTTTGTAGTTGAGGGGGTTCGATGAGGGAGTACATCATGATATATTTGTGTGAGTCTTACATATCGCATGTACTTTGACATTTATGATTATCGAGGGGAATGCGAGGGTGAGTGAGAGTAGGCTTGCGCACTTCGGTGTGGCGGTGTTCCATGTCGTTACATCATGGACACAGTTGTGGAGAGCCGTGAGTGCGTGACATCTAATACGCACAAATTGGGTTGGGTGATTTAATTTGTGGATCGTGCTAGGTACTGCATCTCATTCATCGTGGTGTAGGAGGTTTGGTTGGATTAGGCACGAGACTTACATTGTTTTGATTACTTGAGAGGGGACGTGACTACATTCGAGTGTGGGGGTGTCGACTTTTGACCACGGACATCGAGATCGAGCTTGCGACGATTCCATCCCCACACATGTGATTTGATTTGTTTGCGGCTTTGTTTAGTGGCACCATGTACTTCATAGACTTAGGGGAGGAGGAATTTTATATGTGATACTCATTCATTGGATTGTTTGTTTTCTTCCCCTAACATACTCGTTTGACTACTCTTGGAAGACCACTCGTACATTTGAAAGGATTGTGTTGATTGTGGAATTTAAAAAAAAAATATATGAAAAAAAAAATGAACAAAAAAAATGAAAAAAAAGAAAAAAAAAAAGAGAAAAAAAAAAGAGAGAAAAAAAAAAGAGAGATGGAATAAAGGAAAGAGATTGAGCTTAACGGAAATCGAGTGGAGGAAGCAACTATTTCGGTAACGACGGTTTGAATTTTGTGCACGACTCAAGACGGTGGCCACGGGATCGTAACTGTACCGGGGTTTTGAGGGAATCGAGGGCCGGAGACGGTGAGTTTCGGGTTGCGGTTTCTATCATCGTGGTGAGGGTGTGTGAGATATGGGTTACAATGTGAGAATGTGACGCTTTAGGACGTGTTTCATCATGATTTTCCTTATGTCCCTAAGCCTCGACATTCTAAAACCGTTAGCGGATTAGGAGCTCGTACCTTGGATGTGGCTTAGCCTAGCGTAGCCTCTTACTTATCGGCACACGCGAAGAGGTAGGATACTCTTGTAGTTAGTAAGGTTAGGTTCTCTATACGATCTAAGGGAAATTCTTGTTGTCAAGTTTAGTTTCAATTCACGCCTTGTATCTAAATTGATCATCACTCCATGATCACCGATTTAGGGACTTGAGATTGCCCGATCTCGCCAAAAAGAAAAAAAAAAAAAAAAAAAAAGTTTAGTTTTGTGTGTGCGTGTAAATATATGTGTTTAGGATCGAGTCTAATTTGCATTGCATCATATTGTTGCATGAATCGAGTTGTGAATTGAGTCTTGTTTGCGTCAAGTCGGCTAATATTTGGTTATGTATGCAATATGGTGGGTTGAAAGCTAGTTGAGTTTGTGGCTTGGACATGATGTGAAAGTTGGGATTTGCTCGGGACGAGCAAAATGTAGTGTGGGGGTAGTTGATAACTCCGTTTTCGGAGTTATATTATTGCTTATTTTGCTACATTTTGCGCGCTTATAATGGAGAATGTTGCGTCTTTTCGAGTAGATCATGTGTTTATTTGAGAAAGTGAGTTCGTATGCTAAAATGTGAAGTCCGGGCGTTTCTTGCATTGTTTTACGTGCTATTTATCTTATTTTGTCACATTTGATCTTCGCGGGGTGTTCGTGTTGTGATTTTCAGGGCCGGAGCACGCGAGGAGCAAGTGGATAGAGGAAACGAACTTCGGAAGTGATGCGAGCTCAAGATTTGGGAAGGAAAGCGAGAGTTGATGGATCAAGTGCTAGAGAGGCTCAAGAGAAGATGATACGAGTGTTGAGGCATGAGGAGAGCTCAAAATGGAGGATTGAATGAAGAAACGATGCCCGGGAAGTGATTCGGAAGCAAGAGGAACAAGTGGGAAGAAGATGGAAAGATTTGATGAAGCAACTAGGTCGCATGACCTAGTTACTAGGTCACACGACCTAGTTAGCGAATCCAGTTGGTTTCAGTAGGTCATACGACCTACTACACAGGTCACACGACCTGTTCTGGGCAGCACAGTAGGTCGCACGACCTACTTAACTAGGTCACACGACCTAGTTCGGGCAGAGTTTAGTTTGTAACTTTTTGGGGTTGCTTTGTAATTACTCCTAACTTGTTCTAAACATTGGGAGAACGTATTAAACAAGGTTAGGGCATGTTTTTGGGGAGAATCACGTACTCTATCACATTGAAGAGAGCTTGGAGCTTAGGAGACGATCAAGGAGGCTTGGAATCATTCGTTTGATCTCTAAAACCCCGTTTCTTCTCTATTCTTGTTATTTGATCACGAAACTTTGTACGTGAATCATGTTTTTGAGTAGCTAAACACTTTTCTCAGGGTATCTCGTAGGGAGCTAGGGTTTTGATCACAATATTTGTGATTTATGGGTTTGATTTCATGCTATTATGCTTAATTGATGAACTTTTTATCTAGCTATGTGTATTTTATGTGTTTAATTCATCTTTGCTATCAATAGACGTATTGTTAGGATAGAGCTAGGTTTTGAATGTTAGAGACATCAATATTCATTGCCCGGAAAATTGAAATGCACACTAGCCGTATCTAGGGTTGAGAAATCTTGCTAGTTAGTTAGAACAAAGAGTAGACAAATTCTCGTAATGCGTGTTTAAACTCAATTAGGCTAGAGAAATCAGTTTTTAATAGTTTAAACATAGGAGTTGGTTGAGACATCTTCAACGTAATTGTGCTCGTTTAGCTAGATAAATGTTAATCGTGTTAACAAAACATAAATCCAATATCGTGTGAAATACCTAGTGACCCGTAGAGATATCCTGACTTTTCCAAACTTTGAGAAATTTTATAATCGGTCATCTTTATTAATCGTGAAGCAATTCAATTGATTAATTGAGATACTTGTTTTTAATTTTAGTAGGATTAATAGAGCAACACAACTGCGCTTTGCCCACATAAAGAACGAATTTAATCGCTAATTTACGACGAAGTCTCTTGGGTTCGACAACCCGGATTTCCGGAATTTATTACTACACACGACAGCTGTACACTTGCAGTTGGAGCGTGTCAATCCTCGTTGGGCATTTGTCTGCATTGATTTTGGACCCAAAGTGGCTAAGGCATCTGCATGTCGGTTGTCAGCCCTTGGAGTATGCTCATACTTGACATCGTGGAACTGTTGTACCAGCTTCTGAACCATAGTCCTGTAAGTCAACAAGTTGATCTCCTTTAGACCATACTCGTCTGAAGCTTGTTTGACAATAAGCTTCGAGTCTCCCATGACCATTAGGTTGTTTACTTCCAATGCCTTAGCTGCAAGGAGCCCTGCGATTAGAGCCTCATACTCTGCCTTGTTGTTGGTAACTGGGAAATCCAACTTAGTCGACATTTGGATGACTTCCCCGTATGGCTTGGTCAAGACAACACCAGTTCCTCCTCCTTTTCTTGTTGATGACCCATCGAAATGCAGCTTCCAATATATTTATTCAATCGCATAAATCTCAGGTCCTTCTAGATCCTCCTCTATCATTGGCTCGTGATTGTTGTCTGGGAACTGTGCCAATAAATATGCCACTGCCCGAGACTTAATTACTTTTGGACGAGCGAGCGTGATATCATATTGCGAGATAGTCATGTACCACTTTGCCAGCCTTCCACAGGGAGAGGAATGACTCAACAAGTACCGGATGGGGTCACTTTTTGTGATCACCACGACTTTGTGAGAAGCGAAATAGTGCTTTAACTTTCCTATGACGAAAAATAAAAGCAAGGCAATGGAGTTCTATGTCAGTGTACCTGGACTCAGCCGGCTGTACAACGCGAGATATGTAATAGATTGGTCTTTCTTGTCCTTCATGCTCTTGAGCCAACATCGCTCCTATAGACCTCCTTGTCGACGTCAGATATAGCAGAAGTGGTGACCCCAATTGGGGCGCGATCATTACACGTGGTGATGTCAACAGCTCCTTCAACTTCTCAAACATGGCTTGATGCTCCTTTTTTCCAGTTATACATGGCGCCTTTCTTGAGAAGATCACCAAAACAGAAGGTCAGCTCTGCGATTGCCGGTACAAATCTTCTTAAATACGATAGCTTCCCCAAGAACGTTTTTAAGGTGCTTTGGTTGTGGTGTGCCACCATGCTAGTGATGGCTGAAATCTTCGCAGGATCAGGCTCAATCCCATGGCGGTGGATCACACACCACAAGAATTTCCCGGAAGTTACCCCAAATGCACATTTCATTGGATTCATCTTTAGTTGAAAGATTTTGCACCTTTCGAACACCTTTCGTAGATCGCCGAGATGATTTGCTTCTTCTCTTGACTTGATGACCAAAATCATCAACATATAACTCCACATCCTGATGCATCATATCATGGAAAAGAGCCATCATGTCACGTTGATAAGTTGCTCCTGCATTTTTCAATCCAAAGGGCATAACCGTGTAGTTAAAAACCCCACATGGCGTGATGAACGCAGTTTTCTTTGCATCTTCAGGGTCCATCTTGATTTGATTATATCCACTGAACCCATCCATGAAACTGAACATCCGATGACCTGCGGTAGAGTCAATGAGCATGTCTATGTTTGGCAGCGGGAAGTCGTCCTTGGGGCAGAAGCGGTTGAGATCTCTGAAGTCCACACAGATGCGAAGCTATCCATTCTTCTTTACGACCGGCACAATATTGGCCAACCAAGTTGGGTGATTATTAGGTTCAATGAACCTGGCATTCAGCAGTTTAACTATCTCTTCCTTGATCTTCATGTTAATCTCTGGTCTGAAACTTCTTGCACTCTGCTTTACTGGTTTGTACCCTGGGGCAACATCCAACCTATGCATCGTCACCCCCGTGTTAAGGCCAGACATTTTGTCGTACTCCCAGGCAAACACATCCATGTATTCTATGAGCAGTTTTAGCCGTTTTGCTTCCTCCTCGCCCTTGAGATCCGCGCTCGGGAACACAGGCCTCTTCTTATCTTCGGATGGACTTAGGAACACTTCCTTTAGTTTCTGCTTATGTGGCTTTGTCTTTTCCTCCATGCATTCGGGCGCTTCTCTCAATTTCTCCTCTGGTAAGTCCGGGATCAGCTGGTCTTCTTCTGGTGCTTGCTCGATTTGATTGATTTGCCCAGGGATATCCCTATACTGTGGTGGGGGTACCCCCGCGCGCTTTCATATGCGGTAGCATTTCTTCCCATTGGAGTAGAAACTTTTTATTTCTTTGCCCTTGCTGTCGTGCTTCACCACCCTTTTCAGGGTGTACACATTCTTCTTCTGATAAACTATTTTTGGCACCTCTTTGCATGCATGCATCTTCTCTTTGGGGGTTTTTTCTCGTTACCATCACTCCTGCGGGTGACTGGTCTTTGATGTCTTCCCACCGAGGCAAAGGGGTTGGCTTAAATGGCCCAGGTGTTTGCTCGTCCGCCATCTCAGTGAACCATACTGCTTCGGTCATGTGCGCCTCATTTAAGTCGAATGGGTTTATCGAAGCTGGTATTTCGACCACTCTGCCATTCCAAATGGCCTTCATCTTGATGGGCTGTTGAGGGTACCGCGTCAAAACGGTGGATCCATGCCCTGCCGATGATCATATGGTAAGTTGTGTTCGCATCGATGGCGTAGAACTTAGCAGAACATTTTATCTTCCCTATCTGAAGTCCCAGGCGAATCCACCCCACTGTCATCCTCGAATCACTTCCGAATCCCATTTAACGAGGATGTGCGCCTGCCAATCTTCTTTTCGGAATTCCTAACTTCAGGGTGTTGAGCGAGACTACATTGACGGCCGCCCCTCCATCAACAAACGCCCTTTTGAACTCGACGTCGTTAATCACCGCCGTGACATACATGGATTTCTGATGGCTCGCATCTGTCTTCTTGTCTGATTCAGAAAAAGCCATTATCTTCTCAGTTGAGCGAGAGGCCCTTACAACTCTCCCATTGGAGACAACTATATCCTCCTCAAAGTCTTCTGCCACTCTGAGGATCGCCTTTGTCATCTCCGTGCGGCAATTTTATGAAAAGTTCATTTCATCAAAGAACCTTCTGAAGTCGTGTGATCCCTTCATCCTGTCGGCGTGCGAGTCCTCTGTGTCCATACTATAGTCTTCCTCATTATGGACTTCAGCTACAACAGGCAGCCCATCTTCTGCAATCTCTTCGAGGTCCATAATCGCGATCATGGCCACCTCCTTGTCTTCTGGCTCTTGTTCGGAATAGGCCGGTAGAGGATTGTTGCGCACCTTCCTTGCTCGCTGATGACCAGCTCCGCTTCCTTCATCTTCTTGTTTACAAGACATTTGAGCTTCTTGCATTCAGCTGTTGGATGCATGACTTTACCGTGGCATTCACACCACTTTGGATCCCTTAGCTGCTCCCTGGTGGGTGCCCTTTCGAGCTGAGGTAGGACCCCATCTTTACGCCACTGTTTGCAGAAGTCGATCACCTCCTCAAGGGAGCATGGTAATGGCGGGACATCTGTGGTCGAACCCGTGTGCTGTTTGTGCGGTGAGACTGTATTGACTTCAGCCTCGCGCCCCCTCTTGTAGTTAAATCTGCCAATTCTGAATGTCTACCCTCCTGGGGACCGTTTAGTGGCATGCTTCTTCCTTTGCCTTTCGACTATGGGCTCTATATTCTTGGTACAATCAATTAACTTCGAAAAAGTAGGAATTTGCAAGTTAATCAACATACCCTTGTACTCGTCTCGCATTCCCTGGAGACATTTCTCCACGAGCCGACTTTCAACCACCTCATCTATGCACTCCAGTGACTTTGCCCTAAATTTCTTGATGAATGCGACTCCCTCTTCATCACGCTTTTGATACATGCACGATAAGTGAATCATCGTTACCTTTTCCTCCATCTGGAATAACTTGGTATAGAACCTTTTGACCATGTCCTCCCATGTCTTTATGGAGACAGCTTCTAATGTCCTATACCACTTGTATGCGACGTTCCCCAAGGACTTGAGAAACTCGCGCATTAGTAGGTTAGAATCAACCCCGTGTGGCCCCATCATGTTGACGAAGCGCATGACATGCTCCTAAGCATTCCCATTGACATCATCGAACTTCTCTTACTTGGGAGCTTTGTACCTTGCAGGGTTGGGCATCAGGTAAATCTCGCGTGGAATAGGAGGCGCATTATCAACCTTCGGGATAACAGTGTCCGTGAAGCATTGATTCACAAGGAAATTGTCCAAACGCTGCTCCAAGGCCGTCATGCTTGTTGATGCACTTCCTCCCGCAACAGGAAGAAGGGTTGCAGCTGGGGAAGGCACATATGCAACACTTGGAGTGGGGGTGTAACCAACATTGTTTACAGCTGCAGGCGGGGAAAGCAGGGGGTGCTGTGGTTGGACATTAGTGGGAACGCCCGGTAGCTGAGAAACAGGCGTAACAAGCGATGGTTGAGCAATATGTCCTTGGGTAAGAGATGGATGTGCAGTTGTTGGTGGGCTTTGCAAGATGGAGTTAGGAGGTGCGGGCGTTACCCCTGTCCCCTAGGGGATATCAGTTCCCAATGCCGGATTCTGAGCAAGAGCTCCCATAATCGACATGATCTGGGCCATCTGTGCAGATTGAGCCTGGAGAGCATTCGCCAGGCTCTGGAGGGTTGCATTCAACATCTCCAGGGTTGGAGTACGACCAATTGTTGTGGAATTAGGGCGGGTTTCCTCCCATGAAGTTGTCTTTTTTGAGGGAGACCGGTTGCTGGCATCTTCATCATGAGACATGGCTGCTTGCTGAAGTCGTTTCACGTCGGGTTCACCAAATGTATACAGGAGGATCCTTTGACGAAGATCCAAGTGTACACCAGGGGTAGAGAATAGGAACACAGAGAGTGTAGGTTGTGAGTAGGGAGAGAGCAAGACAATGGTAACTGTGAGAGAGAGAGACAGTATATGGGCAGAGCTTTCGCGTAGTTGTATCAGATTATCGCAATGAAGGGTTAATGATCCTATATATAGTGGGAATGTGACCGTTGTAGTGGGTTAATGCGCCCATTAATGGCGGCTTAATTACCTCAACCATAATGGCACGTTCGACCGCATATATAGGGACCGTTATGCACCGCATATATAGGGACCGTTATGCACTTCGTCCGCGTATACCGGAACCGTTACTGAGTTTATGGGACACGTGGCCATAAGTCTCTCCAAGCAGTTACCAAGGTTCGCGCGCGGGCTTGGTTGTCGCTTGCGCGCGACAGATCTTACTCTAGCCTCCAAATCACTAAGTCCCTACAAGACCACGTGTGGAATGATATGCGAGGGGCCCTGTTTCGCAGCCCCCTTATGAGTAATCATGGGTCATGGTCGTGTAGTACTAGAGCACCACCAGATGTGCTGGATGACGACCACGTGTAAGCTTACTCACGCGGCTAGAACACACTATCTACAGCTGCGACGACACCGTCCTTTTCCTCCTCCTACTCTTCTTCTTCTTCTTCTTCTTCTTCTTCTTCTTCTTCTTCTTCTTCTTCTTCTTCTTCTTCTTCTTCTCTCGCTTTGTTGTTGTTTTTTTTACATACATTGAATTTTGAATACTGAATGTATAATGGACATTCAAAGTTAGATTTTAACGGATGCCAACCGCGTAGGGATGAAGCCACATGGAAGTTTATTGCAACATTTGGAACCCCGGAGGACTTTTGCACGAACCCCTAACCATAGGGGGGTAAAATGCAAATAACCTTACAAAAATATTTAGGAGAGTTGGATCGATTTGAAATAAAGGAAGAAGTGAAAGAGCTGTATCGTAATATCTTGATGTATGATACAGTAACAGGCAGGTGAGATTGTTATCTGAATGACGCACTGTCATCAATTACAACTATAGCCCTCAATCGGCTCAACATCTGTGTGGGAACAGAGGGTAAAATCGGCAATTGAAAGTTAGGGTCGCCTCCATAAGCTTCTCTCTCATTCATCTTCAGAAATCAGACCACACCCCTTGCCCTCTCTCTCCCAACATCTATCTCCTTCTCTCTCTCACTATAAATCATCATCGTCTATTATAAATCCCCTCTCTCAATCTCAATCTATAAATCATCCTCGTCTTCAAATTCCAACCGCTCCACTCCCAATCCTTGTCTGTGATTGACCGTTGAAATCACTAGAACCTCTTCTGAACACTTGAACAACAACAACAAAACCCTAGAATCTGGTCTTCTTCTTCCCAACCGGAAAAGGTCCGATATCTGCTCTTTTTGTCTCTATGTTTGTTCGATCTTCACTACCCATGGTCTTATTTCAGATGGTCGCCTTTTGTTGGTTTGATTTTCGAAGCTCCTCCTTGTTTTTGACTCAAAGACCTCCCCCGATTTGTCAAAGAACCCCATTCATCTTTAAGCTTGTGCAATCACCGTCGTCATTTTACTTGTTCAAACCCAACTAGATGGTTTCAAAATGGTCGATTTTGGCTAGCTGGATCAAGTAGTTCTAAATAATTATGATTTAGTTTAGTTTACTCTTGGAGTTGAAAAAAACCACGACTTTTTCAGCAATCTGGGTTTGTTTTCTGATTTAATTTCACTTGTTGTTGGAAATCAGAGGAGTCTATTCACATCACATCACCTGGATGGCTGATCAGGTCTTGGAGGGGAGCCAGCCGGTGGATCTTTCCAAGCACCCATCAGGGATCGTCCCAACCCTCCAGTGAGTCCTCTTTTCCATTTGGTTGATGTAGAGTGTTTACTCATGTTACCCATACACTGAAATAATTTGCATTCTAAACCTCTTGCCATGTGAGACAAAATGCTAACATTAGGAGAAGATGCATCAGTTGGTGGAAAGAGATGAATTACCTTTAGCGATAGGCGACTCATGTAATATGTAAACAACATGATGTGCAACGTGGGCATTTATTTGATCAACATTGATGGTGGCGAGTAAAGAGACAACCGAGAGTGATGGCTAGGCAAGGACATGGTTATTTAAGCTTTATTGAGGCTTTGTTATCTGAGAGATCAGCTGGAAGAACTTGATACATATGACATGAGGCACTGGAAAAGGCTCATTGAGTTGGCAGCCTCTAGACTTTCTAGTTCAGCTGAAATTGCTCGAAACATTGACTAGGCCTGTTCAGAACGAAGAATTTGTTTGTTTCAAGCTCACATCTAGCTTTGGAGGTGCAGTGGTGAAAAATCTCGTGGCTTGTTTGGCTATTTAAACTAAACACAAATTAATAGAGTTAAACTTCTTTAGGCTCAGTTTTTAATGCTAGGACAACTGAGTCCTGGAGGACATATAGTTCATTGAAGGGTCCATTATAGAGAACTTGACCTAGTAAGCATCAGCAGACATATAGTTCATGGAGAAGCCACCTAATGGATGGAACAATTTTCAACTCTCAAATTTATCGGTAGAAGGGTCCTTAATAGACCACTTTCCTGTTCATCCTTATCAAATTAATGAAGTGTGACAACTAGTTAAAGGGGTATCATTTATGAATGTCCAATTGCTGATACACAGAGATTAAGGTAAACACAACTATTGATCATAGGACAGATGAGTAATGTTTCTCTGTTTAGTACTACTATCATTTATGAATATACAGCTGCTGATTACCATAACGACCCAGATACATTTCAGATAGTCGAAGGGGTGTCATTCATGAATGTACAGTTCTTTATTATCGTTTGTTGCGAAGTATCTTTGTTGGACCTGCACCTGCACCTGCACCTGCAAGACTGGCCTCGTTTGGATTGGGACGAAGAGAGAGAAAGAGAGATACACAGTAATGGTTGCTTTCAGGTGTAAGAGAACTGGGTATAAAAGCAAATAATTTTTTTAAGTGAGCAGGCATACACGAACCTAAGACCTAAATACACCCCCTTATGATAATATCCCTGTGAGAAACCGCACACCACAGTTTTTGGTTGCTCTTCATCTTCTTGACCAGATATTGTAAAATTAGTTTGTTCTGCTATTTGACTTAAACAATCAAAATTCATGGTTGCAGTTCCACCCTTCTTAAGTTCTGTTTACCTGCATAGGTTGGTTCTTCCAATTTGCTATGGTATTGGAAAACAAAAAGTTTGGTCTCGGCTGTCCAACAACTCGGGTTTGCGGAGAATTTTTTCACTATTAGAGGAGAACTTTCTTCTATTTTTCTTTTTTAGCTAGTAATCTCAGCTTAAAATTCAATTCATGTCCATGAGCTACCATATTTTTTATGTACCCAATTGCTTAATTCCCGCCACAGTATAGTGTAATGATCAGTTACAACTCTCAATCTCGAAACACACATAATGCATCATGCCCACCTCCAACTGTGGTTTTTCCGTCCAAAATTTTCTGTTTAGTTAACGACTATTCATGGGCAAAGAGTTCCAATCAATTTAAACATGAACATAAAACACCACAACAAACACTCCCAACGTGCGCATATTCTGGCAAGAAAAATCCAGATTCCGGCATTTCCCAGTAGTCCTCACAGCCCAAAACATACATGAAAACCGGTGACCCAAAATCACAACTGCCTCTCTCTGACCCAAGAAACAAATCAGCTGATCCGAACATAACCCCCCAAAACCTCCGACTTTAACTTGGACACTCGCTCAAACAGAACCCAACCCTCCGCCAAAATTTCCCGATCTGTTGAGAGCTGGTCGAGAGAGCAGAGAGAGAATTGGGGTCGCTCGTTTTCATGGCTGTGTTGGGCTATGAGGACTACGCACTTCAACTGAACTTTTAGAAGGTGAGGTCTGGAATTGAAACACACACATATTTACATCCTTTTGAATTCAATCGAGTTTGTCTGTAGTTCATACTGTACTAATATCTCGGTTAATCATAATTAACATTTCTAGCAAGACATTATGGATATGTTATCCTGCTGTCATGCATATACAACTCATTACCTACTACAACAAGTCATCATTGTTGATTTTTCTGTTAGTCGTAATGTTCTCGCTATGGTGCTGGATCAAGAATTGAACATTTTGGGCGTGCAGAACAGTAGAAGAAATGTTTCTACACTACACACTATTATGTTGATTCCACTTCATAGATCTAGAAAGTTCATTACGAAAAATAAGCATTCACTCTGCAATTTTCTTTCTTGTGCTCAATATTCTATAATTGGTTTATAAAAAGACGGATCAGGCTGACTTCTGCACTGCTTAGTTCTTTTCTCTTATTTGGAATCCATAAACAAACCACACAATGCTGGATCTTACCGTTTCCTAACTTTTCTTTATTCTTGATTTTTGGTTGGAGGTGGTGTAAAAAGATAAGCCAAGTGGTATATGTGTATCCATATTTTATATCATGTGTTTTGTATATGACTGTCATGAATGGTAAGATTTTCATTAAGGAGCAAAATAATGAATTAATGGCGATTCAGGAGTTGCTCAAATGAGTAGTTCACAAGAACCATTGCCAAGGGGGTGGTCATTTGAAGCAGGGAATGCATTTAAGCCATAAATGTTTATGCTAGCTTCAACAACCCAGCAAAAAAATTGAAGGAGATGCAAAAAACTATAAAGGGCCCGAGAAATTATGTTAACTTCCTCTGTCGTTATGCCCGTCTGAGTAGACAATTTTACTTGAGAGAAAGAATCACCTTCAATGCAGCATTGTCTTTTTTGCTATCGTAAGCGTCTCGTAAGCCAATGAGTGCAGTGTGGAATTACTGTCTTCATTCCATTTGTCTGTCGTATTCGGGTGCTTGTTGGGGAAGTTAGCTCCCTCCATTGGCACTTACATATATTTAAATTAACTTTTATACTTACTGTTCTTAGGAATATTGTATCAACTGTCAATCTCGAATGCAAGTTGGATCTGAAGGCTATTGCACTTCAAGCTAGGAATGCGGAATACAACCCTAAGGTGAATGTTTATCTCTTGAATATTTGTATTCTTATTGATACTATCACCGCATTGATTTGCATTAATGGCAGCCTGCTCTAGTAATTTCTTATTCTTACCTATATTATTACTTCATTCATTTGCATATATAGCGGCCTGCTCTAGTAACTTCTGATAGCTGTGTGACATTCTGTACTCAGTTTGAGGCTTAGTCCTTAGAGAATTCAGAATAAGCACCCTTTATTTCATTTGAAATTTTGTCTTGAACTTCTAGCTGGAAGAAATAATTGCGGTTCATTCTTGCAGCATCTGTGATGGTTTTCTGATTCTTAGTTTGTTATTTTCCATACAGCGTTTTGCTGCTGTCATTATGAGGATCAGAGATCCAAAAACAACTGCATTGATATTTGCTTCTGGGAAAATGGTGAGTTCCTACATTGCAACCATTACAATGTTTGCTGTGTTGTATGTAGAAGTTTCCCAGTAGACATGGTTACTTGATAAGTTTCCAAATGCTAATGCCTGGTGTTGACTATTGGCTGTGACCATGTGTTGAAAGGATTATTTTTTGTGAAACCAGAAGAAGAAATGGACATAATGTCATACTTGAATTACCCGGAGAAGTGACATACTTAAGGACACATATGGTATACCCTAACCCGATGGGCTAACCGTTAGATTTAAGTTCACCTGACATATTGGCAAGTACCAACATACCCCTAAATATTCTTAACACCAAAATGAACATGATATCAGGCTATCAGTCATTGAAGATTGCACGCAATTGCATTCACTATGAGTAAAACCTAATTTTAAAGTGCACTCAAAAATACCTATTAACAATTAACAAATGTGGTTTCTTGTCACTGTAACCAAGGTGGGGTTTAGGCTTTACTTGCACAAGAGGAACTTACACATAAGTACGACACCAATGAGAAAGGTCTAACTTATAGATGAGACTCCATCATATGGAGACAATTTCCCTGCTTGAAGGTCAACCTGTATTTCTGCAAGATCACAAAATTTCAGTGGAGAGAGCATCTCAGAGAATTTTGAGGTGAAAATACAATTCAAGCAACTGACAGGGCGAAGCCGTGATTTATCAAACTGTGGGTGATACTGAGGAGGATGAGGTACTTATTAAAGCACTGGGTATAGACCTCTAACCGTACTTGTGACGATGGAATCAGAAGAACAGCCTGCCAGAAAAACATTTAGGCTGGAGGTGGAAGGTGATTGATGTTGTTGGAGTTGGGCTGGGCTTCAATAGCAGTAGGCTCAGATACGGTGTGGGGAAAATCTGGATAGAAGGTTAATGGTGGCAGTAGTGGGTGAGGTTAGGGATCTTGATGTTTTGATAATTGGACGAAAAACAACAAATGAAGAAGAAGCCAATTGAAACAAGGACGAGCCTGGCAGTTGGCTAACAAAGTAACAAGATGTTGCCTGCCTGCTAAGCGGAAGTTATATTTGGTACCATGTAAAACAGTAAAATGTAAGTGGGACGATTGAGTTATGGGGCTGGATTCCGACATGAAACCATTATATGTAGGGCTAACATATACGTTTTAACCTCAGGGACTTGCTCTAGACATGTGCCGTCATGTCATATTACAAATATATTTCTAATATACAGAACTTCTTGCTTCGTCTATTTCTAGCTCTATGGTGAAAATTGTACTGACAAAAGTAAAATCTTGACTGTCGTATGCTTATCGTATGCTTATATTCTGACTTTTCACGTGACTTCAGGTTTGTACTGGAGCAAAAAGTGAACACCAGTCGAAATTGGCAGCACGAAAGGTATATATGATGATAATTCTGCTTTTTGAAACCAATGAACTCTGTTTTATCTTCAATTTCTTTTTTGATTCAAACTAACATGGTTAGGAAGGGTGTGATGAAGGTCCATCTGTCATGTTATCTTTAAACTGATAAATAGCAAAAGGTGTATGATTTTTTTCTGGGATCTTAGTGCTTGTATAACTTGGGTTTAGATTTATAATACCTTGGGAGTGGTGTATGCCAAGAGGTAGTTATAGGGGTTATCTTAGAGTGGTGCATGAGTTTTCCGCTGCTGTCACATGAACAAAAAATCTATATTCTAGGTAACATACATGGGGACATTGACGAAGGTGTGTCACATATGATAGAGGCACGTCAGCTGAAATGAAGGTGTTTATCCTACAGTGTTCTGTGATTGTAGGGTGCTGTCTAAGTTTGAAGGAAAACTTTACAGGACAGGAAATGATGTATGCTACTAGTGTTGGCTGTTAAGAAAAGAAAACCTCAAAATAAATGTGCCACAACGGGAACACGAAGATAGATGAGAGGCAGAGATCAAGAGATTCTTTTTCCAATGCCTTATTTTCGTAATTCCTAAGATTATTTTTGTGTTTTAAACTTCGTTTTTCAGTATGCTCGCATCATCCAGAAGCTTGGTTTCCCAGCTAAATTCAAGGTATCAAGTTTTGCGTAAGATGCAAGCTATATTTCTTGATTCAACTCGAGAAGTTTACTCGATTTGACTTTATTCACTTGTTACTTTTTTCTACCTTGAAGGATTTCAAGATCCAAAATATTGTAGGTTCCTGTGATGTCAAGTTTCCGATCAGATTGGAAGGGTTGGCCTATGCCCATGGTGCCTTTTCAAGTGTAAGTTGATTTGTCTACGTCGGAGTTTGTGTGGTTAGCAATAACATCTGGTGCACTTTTGATTGATGGTGTTTATGGGAGAATGGCTCCTTTAATGAACATAAAAAAATGGAAATCTCTCCTTGCTTGCAAAGATCCACAACTTTTTGATGCAATAAGCACTTTTTTTTATTCTATTTATGTTGATATAATTGATTTTGGTTAAATAGAGCAGCTGATGGTTAGTTCTGTTTGGTGAAGTAATTTATTTATTATCAGGATAAGACAGAACAGAACTTTGTGGAAGTATTTCATAATTTAGGGAAGCTGTTAGGAAGGGGGTGTTGTGAACATATCCCCCTCGATCATGATAATTTGCAGTACTTTTTCATGAATGGTTACTGATTATGGTGGTGGTATAATCTGTTTCGTGCAGTATGAACCTGAACTCTTCCCTGGACTGATTTATCGGATGAAACAACCGAAGATTGTGTTGCTTATTTTTGTTTCTGGGAAAATTGTCCTCACAGGAGCGAAGGTGATTTAGAGAAGATATAATCGTCCAGTGCCATTTTGGTACTGCTGTAGTGATTCTAGTGCAATGCTGTAACCTTTCTTTCGTTCTTTCTTTCTTTCTCATCAGGTGAGAGAAGAGACGTATACTGCGTTTGAGAACATATACCCTGTTCTGACGGAGTTTAGAAAAGTTCAGCAATGGTATGCATGCATGCAAAGTGGTTAAGATTTATGTGTTTACTATAATACAATAGTATTGGAACCCAGTTACAGGGGTCATAAACAGTTTACGTCTCAGCAAGAAGTAACTGTTGTGGGGTCTAGTAATAATAATAATAATGTGTTTTTTGTGGCTGGCAGATACTAGCAAGAACAGGGCGACTGACGTCTGGATGGATTGAAGTGCAAGATCAAGTAGGGGGTTGGTTTTGCTGAATGTTGGGTAAACTGTAAATTTCTGGGAGGAAAACTGAGTGAGTGATGTTCTTGGTGCTGTTGCCTGTTGGCGAGAGGAATTAATTAGCTCTATTCGAGGTTTCAGGACTCTTTTGAGGGTTTCTCTCCCATAATGATAGTGTGTTTGTGAGCGTACTGGTGTAACTTCCTTGAAGGTATACTTCTATATAATATGAGACTGACGGACTGGTGTTTAATTGGACGCGTATTTTCAATTTGAGAAAATACTCCTAGAAAAAAGAGTTTTTTTTTTTCTTCTTTTCTTTAAAAAAAGTCTGCACAGAGAAGCATTTGGGAAACATACATAATAAGAGAAGTGAGTGTTAAGAGAAGTGAGTGTGCAGGATTAGTTTTACCCCTCATTTTACTTTGTGGGTGTAAATGAGGGGTACTAGCTCGACTAATAGCTGCTCCCATATGATTTTGAGTGCGTCGTTGATTGCCTTCAAACTTTAGTAACGATAAATCATTGAAATGTACGTAGTGTAGTAAGAAGAGGTACTCATCTAAAGACCCAATGACCTGAGTGGAGCTTCGAAAACCAGCCGACCTTTTTTTTGTTTGTTTTTTTTCTGTTTTATTATTATTATTATTATTATTATTATTATTATTATTATTATTATTATTATTATTAATATATTTTATTTTATTTATTTTTGGGTGACAAAACAACCTACTCATCTAACTTCTTTTAATACAATATGAGACTGAGGTGTTTAATTGGACGCGTATGTTTAGGGCCTGTTTGGTTGTTTCTGATATGTTTTTCACTTCCATGTATTTTACATGTCTTTTCTTTGTTGATCTCGGGTACCTTGTATAGATCTGGACCTTGGGTTAACATCTTTCACTTATAAATTCTGGTAATAATAGGTGTGTTTTTGTTCAAAAAATAATAAATGAAACAAGTTATTTTTTTTTGGAAAATAATGAAAATGTTAAACTATTAAAATAGTATCTGTGATACATTATAGTAGTATGATAATATCACGTGCTACAATTTATGTGAAAATATCAAATATTATCTGCAATTGAGCTACTAGATCGCGTGAGTAATTTGGCCGCAGTCGGTCCAGTTGAGCTATTAGATCGCCCATGTAAATAAACTGGTCAAAACCACCAGTTTTGAATCGAATCGGCAAACTGTCTGGTGCTAAGTCCAACCATTCCGAAAGTCGGCCGACTTTGAATATTTGTTCGTTTGGATCCAAGATTGCCAGTGTTGGGTATGATGTTTGAGCGGTTTGTCCAACATCGAAATGGTAGAGATGATGCACAAGGTTAATACAATATGATTTGGAACCTGACTCATAAGTGAAACCTTTTGGGTAAGTGGATCCCAATTATACCATGGTGCTCCTATTGCGCAGTGTTTAGTCTCCCTATAAGTGGTATCAGTGTAGGATTTTGATTCATGGATGCGCAACGGAAGCATAAACAATCATAAAACCATGCAAAACTCTCCAAGGATCACAAGTCAAGAGACATAACGATGGTAAGGGTTAGAAATCATAAACACACCTTAGGGTTCTCCTTTGATGACTTCAAACGCGAATTGTGTCACGTTCTCTATGGTTGATCCACGCCTAGAGTTGATCCTAGATCTCCCAAGTCCTTGGTGCTAGCCCGGAAGAGGAAGAGGAAGAAGAATCACGCAAAACGAGACCCAAAAGGAGGGTCTCGGCCTCCTTTGGCCGACGGGGACGGGGCGGCGGCAAGGGGGCGGTCGGCTCCCTTGTTGCTTGCTCTCTCTCCTTTTGTTCTCTCCCACTCTTTGTTATGTTCAATTATGAGCATAAGTTATGTGGGAAGGAAGGAAGGAAGGCCCTTTATATAGTCCAACAACTCCTTGTTAACTACCTTAAGGACTTATTCTAGTCCTGCTAGAATTCAATTTAGTCCCTTCCTTGCAAATTAGTCCCTTCTAATTAATTAATCCAATTACCACTCCGTCCCATCTCTTTTGCACCATTTGGACTTTTACCACTATTCACCGGGTCACTTTGACCCGATGATTTGGATAGCAAAACTCTGCAATTTTTAGATAATTTTTTCGAAGTGTTGTAGAGTAACTCTTATTCTACAAGGTCATATAAAAATTATCAAAAAATTGCATTATTTTGCGATCCAAATCACCGGGTCAAAGTGACCCAGTTACGGGTGAAAAAGTCAAATGGTGCGTTAGAGCTGGGACGGAGTGGTAATTAATTCCCAAATCTAGTTCAACTCTATGTAGCGTGTGACCCCATAGGTTCTATCTAGTTGGTAGCAACTATTTGCTAATATGGAGCGGTTTCTAGCAAAACATCCATTCTAGCCAACTAATAGAATAGTCATCTTGACAACCTTTGTACAAGTAATTGTCTCACCCTTTGTCTCTATATCCGGATTGGACACGAGACATACGAGTCACACTCGTATATCCAATCCATAGTTTCTCGATCCATGGGAATAGCCTTATTCGTGCAAATAACATCAATATCCCATATTGATTTATTTGAGTCTGACCAGACATTCTATAAGCACTATCCCTCGAGTGGCCTAGGATATTTGCTCCCGTTATGTGGGAGGGACAAATTCTATCTACGTCCACTACGATCTCTAAGCTTGCTTCTTATTGTATCCCGTACACGCCTTTATAACTACCCAGTTACGGTGTAGCGTTTAACGCTACCAAGATCACAATAATCCACAACTAGAATATCTAGTGACTTCAAGTCTAAGGATGACAATACCATTGCACCGCGAGAAGCGCTTGTGACTCAACATAACGTGTATGTAGCCTTCTCGGAGATGGGTCAATCCAGTGCAACATTCCCTAATGCACACCTATGTGTTGGATCGTGATATCTCCATATCAATCCAACCCCATACTAGTCTATAGATGATTGTCCCATTAATCATTATACTGGACTAGGGATATTTAAGATAAACAACGCAATTGTAAATCTAAGGACTTCATTATATTAAATATTCAATAAATAATAAATGAATTTCTAGCCACAAATAATTCATACTAAACTAGATTGCCTCTAGGGCATCTATTCCAACAGTCTCCCACTTGCACTAGAGCCAATCTGGCGCATCTCGTATGCCCATACTCCTAGTGTGCCCTTCATGCTTCCACTGCGTGAGAGGCTTTGTAAGCGGGTCTGACAGATTATAATCTGTAGGAATCTTGCATATCCGAACGTCTCCTCTATCGATAATATCTCGAATCAGATGAAACTTCCTGAGCACGTGTTTGGACTTCTGGTGCGACCTGGGTTCCTTTGATTGCGCGATCGCCCCAGTGTTGTCACAGAACAACTCAACTGGATCCGCAATACTAGGGACCACACCAAGTTCAGAAACAAACTTTCTGATCCAAAAAGCTTCCTTTGCTGCGCCATTTGCAGCAATGTACTCAGCCTCTGTTGTAGAATCAGCTACCGTCTCTTGCTTGGAACTCTTCCAGCTCACCGCTGCTCCATTCAGGCAAAACACATATCCCGACTGTGATCTAAAGTCATATCTGTCGGTTTGGAAGCTTGCATCAGTGTAACCCCTTACACGCAACTCTTCCTCACCGCCAAATATCAAGAAGACATCCTTAGTTCTTCTCAAGTACTTTAGGATGTTCTTGACTGCAATCCAGTGACTCTCACCCGGATTGGATTGGTATCTGCTTGTCATACTCAAGGCATATGACACATCTGGTCTAGTACATAACATGGCGTACATGATATATCCTATAGCCGAGGCATAGGGAATTCTACTCATGCGTTCCTTCTCAATCTCATTGGAAGGACAACCACTCTTCGAAAGAGTGATTCCATGTGACATGGGCAAGAATCCCTTCTTGGAATCTTGCATGTTGAACCGTTTCAACACCTTGTCAATATATGTACTTTGACTTAGGCCTAGCAACCTTTTAGATCTATCTCTATAGATCTTTATACCAAGTATATAGGCTGCTTCCCCTAAGTCCTTCATTGTGAAACACTTTCCTAGCCAATCTTTAACAGATTGCAGCATGGGAATGTCGTTTCCAATGAGTAGTATGTCATCCACATACAAGACCAGAAAAGCTACAGAGCTCCCACGAACCTTCTTGTAGACACAAGACTCATCTTCGTTTCTGATGAAGCCAAACTCTTTGACCACTTCATCAAAACGTCGATTCCAACTCCTAGAAGCTTGCTTCAATCCATAAATGGGTCGTTGCAGCTTACAGACTTTGTTGGCTTGCTTTGGATCCTCAAAACCCTCAGGCTGTACCATATACACGTCCTCGAGGAGATTCCCATTAAAGGAATGCTGTTTTGACATCCATCTGCCAAATCTCATAGTTGTGGTATGCTGCAATCGCAAGTAGGATTCGGATGGATTTGGTCATGGCGACTGGTGAAAAGGTTTGATCATAGTCAATACCATGAATCTGTCTGAATCCTTTAGCCACCAATCGGCCCTTATAGGTAATCACATTACCATCCATGTCGATCTTCTTCTTGAAGACCCATTTGCACCCTATGGGCCGCGCCCCATCGGGTGGTTCCACCAAAGTCCATACTTTGTTGGTATACATGTTGGAATAGATGCCCTAGAGGCAATCATAGATTTAGTATGAACAATGTTTTGGCTAGAATATTCATTTATTATTTATGGCGATATTTAATATAATGAAGTCCTTAGATAAAATGTGTTATTTATCTTAAATGTCCCTAGTCCATTATATTGATTAATAGGACAATCAAATATAGACTAGTATGTGGGTAGATTGATATGGGGATATCAAGTCTAACACATGGGTATGCATTAAGATTAATGGCATACTGGATTGACCCACGACGAAAAGGATACATTAGATTATGTGAAGTCACAATCGCTTTTCGTAGTGCTAATATTATTGCAATCCTTGGACTTGAAGTCACTAGATACTCTAGTTGTGAAATATTGGGCTTTGATGTTATCAAACGTTACACCGTAACTGGATAATCATAAAAGTGGCTATCGGGCGTGATAGGAAGCAAGCTTAGAGATCGTAGTGATGTAGACAGGATTTGTCCCTCCCACATAATGGGGGTAAATATCCACGTCCACTCGAGGGATGAGGCTTATTGAATGTCTGGCCAGACTCAGATAAGTTAATATAGAGATATTAATGTTATCTGCAAGCATAAGCATATTCCCAGGATCGAGGAACTATGGATTGGATATACGAGTGTGACTATTTATGTCTCGTGTCCAATCCGGATATGGAGACAAAGGGATAATGCAATATGTCATATTGGGCACAAAGGTTTGTCGGGATCACTGACTATTTCAATAGGTTGGGTGGCATGGATGTGTTGCTAGACACCGCTCCATGTTAGTAATAGTTACTACCAACTATATAGAAACCTATGGGGTCACACGTCAAATAGAGAAGAGCTAGATTTGGGATTAATTAATAAAGATTAATTAATAGAAGGATCATTGTGCAACACCTTGCAAACTTAGTAGGACTAATTTACAAGGAAGGGAATAGTTCTAGTCCTACTAGAACAAGAAAACTCTAATATGGAAACAACAAGGAGTTGTTGGAGTATATATATAAGAGGCTCTAGCTTCCTTCCCACAAGAGTTATTATTAGACATAACACAAGAGTGGGAGAGAGCAAAAAGAGAGAGCAAGACAAAGAGCTAGGGCCGAAACCCTAGACCCCGTCCGCCCCTCTACCCGACGGCAAAAGGGTGGCCGAGCCCCCCTCCCCCTTTGTGCTTTGTTGCTTTGATCTTCATCCCTCTTCCTCCGGGTTCAAGCTAGCACTTGTGGAGAAGGAAGAATCTAGATCTCACCTCTAGACGTGGATCAACCGTAGAGACGAGGACATCATTCTTCGTGTGATCTCACAAATCAAAAAGGTACACATCTTCTATGACCTTAATCATGTTATGATGTCTCTTCCTGTGATCATTGGTGGGCTTTGAGTAGGATTAAATTTTTGTTATTCCGCTGCGTTACCTACGTCAAAACCCAACAGTGGTATCAGAGCCACAGGTCGTAGAGCATAACATGATATTATGTGTTTACGATTTCAGTTCATACACCGTATTATTGTCTATTACGCGAAAAATGAAAAATTGGCATAGTAGATGCAATATTGAATTTGATTCAATCAAACAAGACCCAATTTAACATTGGATGTTAGAATTGGTGAGTTTAATCACATAGGATGTGAATAATTGGGTTCTTGAAAAATTAGGGTTCATGGGCACATGATTGAAAAGGGGTTTTCAATTATGGAAACAAAGTTATGGAAATAATTCCATAAGGAAACAAGCTTGCTTGGGCAACAAGGAAGGAGGAAGGGGACTAGGGCCGAAACCCTAGCCGCCCGCCCCTCCCTTGCGCGCCAAGCAAGGCCGCGGGCCTCTAGGCGTGCGGCGGTCCTAGGGTTCGGGCCACTTGTTGGCTTGAGCCCTTTGGACCGTTGTAAAACCCTAGTTACCCAATTTCATTAAAATTAAACAAGCGCGTTAAAAATTGGTTTTAACTGTATTATGTGCTTTATTGCATGGTGGATGGATATGGCCTAGGATTGTGGATGTTTATTGTTTTGTGGTTTGGTTTACGGCCTGCGAGCTGATCAAATTAATGTAATAATTAATTAAGTTTTACGGCCTGCGAGTCGTTCTTTTTCTCCTCGACATGTGAGGCTTTTATTATTTATTTATTCTAGATGTTAGGCTAGAATTAGAAGTATTTAGATGATAGCCAAGAACATGGAGAAGAAGACCGGATAACCAAAGGAGCCAAAAGACATCTCTAGGCGCGCAGCTATGGTGGAGCACATGGAGATGAGCTCGGCACTTTAGGGCAATTAGATATTATCATTGGCTTGATAATATCATTAGTCTAGGGGCCATATCCATGCCACGTTTTTTTATTTTGTGGATGTTTATTATTCATGCCTTGTTATTTATTTTGTGTGTATGACGCTACAAGCAAAAACGATAACAAGATAATAATAAACAAGGTTGGTCTTTTATTGTGGATGGCCCAATCCAAATAAGTAGACCATGTTGATAAGATCAACCAAAAAACTTAAAAGAAATCCCTCAATTAAATATTGCGTTTTGCCTTCTCCCAAAACACCCTTCATGATCATGGCCTATTAAAATTCGGGCTTGCCAAAGCAAGGCGATTTTAATTTTTCATGATGTGTTGCGGATGACGCAAGCTAGTAATGCGTGTATGTTGAAAGCAAGAGGTTGGACGCAACTAGGCAAGAGTCAATTAAGATTGGTGAGCTTAGAGGCATGACAATTAGGAGTTATCCAATTGGATAAAGAATAAAATGAATTTATTCTCCTAATTGGACCAAGAGTTGCATGGGATGCAATTGGAATGGTTCCTACCTAAATAACCAATTCTTGGGTGACTTGCCAAAGCAAGCTCAAGAAGAAGTGAAAAAGGGATCTTGGACCCACTAGAAAGTATAAAGATATTTTCCGCTTTAATAGTGAGGGCTATTAATCCGATAAAAATAGTGGGAGCTATATTTAATGATCTAGCCATTGTTAAATATAGTTAAATTGTTCAAAATACTAAATTGCATATTTCTCGATTTGTAGAATTCCAAATGGCAAACAACAACGCATCGAGTTCATCCCTACGATCTGTCCTTGAGAAGGATAAATTGTCTGGAACAAATTTCCTTGACTGGTACAGAAACTTGAGGATTGTCCTCAAGCAAGAAAAGAAGCTGTACGTCTTGGACACTCCAATTCCAGACCCACCACAAGATGAGTCTCTACTAGCGGAAGTAAGGGCACGTCAGAAACATATTGATGATTCTAATGACGTGACTTGCCTCATGCTTTGCACCATGACTTGTGAGCTTCAGAAGCAACACGAGAACATGGAAGCCTATGATATGATCAGACACTTGAAACAATTGTTTCAGGAACAGGCAAGGCATGAGCGCTATGAGGTGTCTAAAGCGTTGTTCAAAAGCAGTCTTGCAGAAAGGAATCTAGTAGGCCCTCATGTACTCTGAATGATCGGGTACATAGAGAACCTTGAGAGACTGGGGTTCCCACTCGGCCAGGACTTGGCGACTGATCTCGTCTTGCAATCGTTTCCTGACAGTTATAATCAGTTCATTATGAACTATAATATGAATGAGATCAACAAGTCTTTGCCAGACCTATTGAACATGCTAAAGACAGCTGCGCAAAGCATCAATAAAGGCAAGGGCACGACCATAATGATGGTACACAAGAAGAAGGGCAAGTCAGTTGCATCTACTTCAAAAGGAAAACGCAAGAAAGTTGCGAAATCCAAGGATGCCCTGAAGCCTAGTGGAGGCGTGGCTAAAGGTGAATGTCACTACTGCAGCCAGCCGGGTCACTGGAGGAGGAATTGCCCTAAATATCTGGAGGATAAGAAGCTTGGAATAGTGATTCCACCACCACCAGGTATTTATGTTATAGACGTCAATCTCTCTATTTCATCATCCTGGGTATTGGATACCGGATGTGGTTCTCACATTTGTCGTAATGTGCAGGATTTGAAAAGAAGTAGAAGATTGCGAAAAGGGGAGATAGGCTTGCGCGTCGGGAATGGAGCAAAGGTTGCTGCATTAGCTGTAGGCGTTTATGCGCTATCTTTGCCTTCTGGACTTATTTTAGAATTAGACAATTACTTTTATGTTCCTGCTATGAGCAGAAACATTATTTCCGTTTCTTGTTTGGACGAGAAAGGTTTTTCTATTTCAATAAAGGACAAGTGTTGCTCCATTTATTTTGATAGTATGCACTATTGTAGTGCGCATTTGTCTAATGGATTGTACATCCTTGATCTAAATAATCCAATCTATAACATAAATACTAAAAGGATTAAGACTAATGATTTAAATCCTACATATCTATGGCACTGTCGTTTAGGCCATATAAATGAGAAACGCATATCTAGACTCCATAAGGATGGACTACTAGACTCATTTGATTTGGAATCATATGAGACATGTGAATCTTGTTTATTAGGAAAGATGACAAAGTCCCCTTTCAATAAGAAAGGAGAGCGGACTAGTGAGATATTGGCACTCATACATACTGATGTATGCGGACCATTCCCCACGCCTGCCAGATGTGGTTATACCTACTTCATCACATTTACTGATGATTTCAGTAGATATGGATTTGTATACCTTATGAAGGCCAAATCTGAATCCTTTGAATTGTTCAAGGAATTCAAGAATGAAGTATAGAAGCAACTTGGCAAGAGTATTAAAGCTCTACGATCGGATCGTGGAGGAGAATACTTAAGCCAAGAGTTTGATGAGTATCTTAGAGAGTGTGGGATAGTATCCCAGCTCACTCCACCCGGAACACCACAATGGAATGGTGTATCTGAGAGGAGGAATCGCACTTTATTAGATATGGTGCGATCTATGATGTCTCAAACAGATCTTCCGATATCCTTTTGGGGACATGCTCTAATGACTGCAGCTTTTACCATTAACCGTGTTCCATCCAAATCGGTCATGAAGACGCCATATGAGATATGGACTGGGAAGCGTCCCATAGTGTCGTTTATGAAGATTTGGGGCTGCGAAGTCTATGTAAAGCGTTTACAGACAGACAAGCTCGGGCCTAAGGCGGATAAGTGTAAGTTTGTAGGATATCCTAAAGAGACTAAAGGATATTATTTCTATAACCCTACCGAGAACAAGGTATTTGTTGCTCGGACCGGCGTGTTTCTAGAAAGAGAACTAGTCTCTAAAGAAGAAAGTGGGAGGGTTGTAGAACTTGAAGAAATTCATGAACCACAAACCACTGAACCGATAATGGAACATGAACAGGAACCACAAGAAGTTGTGGAAGAGCCTGTTCAGGTAATACAGGAACTCCGTAGATCAGGAAAAGTGCGTCATGAGCCAGAGAGGTATGGACTTCTCGTGACTGAGCCCGATGACGTACCACTCATGGATGATGAGCCTGCAAACTATGGAGAAGCCATGAGTGGCCCAGACTCTAAGAAGTGGCTAGAAGCCATGAGATCCGAAATGGATTCCATGTACACCAACAAAGTATGGAATTTGGTGGAACCACCCGAAGGGGCTCGACCCATAGGGTGCAAGTGGGTCTTCAAGAAGAAGACCGACATGGATGGCAAGGTGGTTGCCTATAAGGGCCGATTGGTGGCCAAAGGTTATAGACAGATTCATGGTATTGACTATGATGAGACCTTTTCACCAGTCGCCATGACTAAATCCATTCGAATCTTACTTGCTATTGCAGCATACTACGACTATGAGATTTGGCAAATGGATGTCAAAACAGTGTTCCTTTATGGGAACCTCCTTGAGGATGTGTACATGACACAACCAGAGGGTTTTGAGGATCCAGAGAATGCCAATAAAGTCTGTAAGCTGCAAAGGTCCATTTATGGATTAAAGCAAGCTTCTAGGAGCTGGAATCGACGTTTTGATGACGCGGTCAAAGAGTTTGGCTTCATCAAGAACGAAGATGAGCCTTGTGTTTACAAGAAGGTTAGTGGGAGCTCTATAGTATTTCTGGTCTTGTATGTGGATGACATACTAATCATTGGCAATGATATTCCTACTCTGCAATCTGTTAAAGATTGGCTAGGAAAGTGCTTTGCGATGAAAGACTTAGGAGACGCAACCTATATACTTGGTATAAAGATCTATAGAGATAGATCTAAAAGGTTGCTTGGCCTAAGTCAGAGTACATATATTGACAAGGTGTTGAAGAGGTTCAACATGCAAGATTCCAAGAAGGGATTCTTGCCCATGTCACATGGAGTCACTCTTTCCAAGAATGACTGTCCCTTCAACGAGATGGAGAAGGACCGCATGAGTAGGATACCCTATGCTTCGGCCATAGGATCCATCATGTACGCCATGCTATGTACTAGACCAGACGTATCATACGCGTTGAGTATGGTGAGCAGATATCAGTCCAATCCGGGTGAGAGTCACTTGATTGCTGTCAAGAACATCCTATAGTACTTGAGAAGAACTAAGGATGTATTCTTGATATTTGGAGGTATGGAAGAGCTAAGTGTAAAGGGTTACACTGACGCAAGCTTCCAAACCGACAAGGATGATTACAGATCGCAGTCTGGATACGTGTTTTGCCTGAATGGAGGAGCTGTAAGCTGGAAGAGTTCCAAGCAAGGCACAGTTGCTGATTCTACAACAGAAGCTGAGTACATTGCTGCTGCGGAAGCGGCGAAAGAGGCAGTATGGATAAATAAGTTTATCACTGAGCTCGGTGTGGTCCCTAGCATAGTGGATCCCATAGAGTTGTACTGTGACAACTCTGGGGCAATCGCACAGGCAAAGGAACCAAGATCGCACCAAAAGTCAAAGCATGTACTTAGGAGATTCCATCTTATTCGTGATATGATCGATCGAGGAGATGTGAAGATGTGCAAGATTCCGACGGATGACAACGTGTCAGATCCACTCACGAAACCTCTTGCGCAGCGAAAGCATGAAGGGCACGCCAGATCTATAGGCATACGAGATGCGCCAGATTGGCTCTAGTGCAAGTGGGAGACTGTTGGAATAGATGCCCTAGAGGCAATCGTAGATTTAGTATGAACAATGTTTTGGCTAGAATATTCATTTATTATTTATGGTGATATTTAATATAATGAAGTCCTTAGATAAAATGTGTTATTTATCTTAAATGTCCCTAGTCCATTATATTGATTAATAGGACAATCAAATATAGACTAGTATGTGGGTAGATTGATATGGGGATATCAAGTCTAACACATGGGTATGCATTAGGAGTAATGGCATACTGGATTGACCCACGACGAAAAGGATACATTAGATAATGTGAAGTCACAATCGCTTTTCGTAGTGCTAATATTATTGCAATCCTTGGACTTGAAGTCACTAGATACTCTAGTTGGGAAATATTGCGCTTTGATGTTATCAAACGTTACACCGTAACTGGGTAATCATAAAGGTGGCTATCGGGCGTGATAGGAAGCAAGCTTAGAGATCGTAGTGATGTAGACAGGATTTGTCCCTCCCACATAATGGGGGTAAATATCCACGGCCACTCGAGGGATGAGGCTTATTGAATGTCTGGCCAGACTCGGATAAATTAATATAGAGATATTAATGTTATCTGCAAGCATAAGCATATTCCCAGAATCGAGGAACTATGGATTGGATATACGAGTGTGACTATTTATGTCTCGTGTCCAATCCGGATATGGAGACAAAGGGATAATGCAATATGACATATTGGGCACAAAGGTTTGTCGGGATCACTGACTATTTCTATAGGTTGGGGGCATGGATGTGTTGCTAGACACCGCTCCATGTTAGTAATAGTTACTACCAACTATATAGAAACCTACGGGGTCACACGTCAAATAGAGTAGAGCTAGATTTGGGATTAATCAATAAAGATTAATTAATAGAAGGATCATTGTGCAACACCTTGCAAACTTAGTAGGACTAATTTGCAAGGAAGGGAATAGTTCTAGTCCTACTAGAACAAGAAAACTCTAATATGGAAACAACAAGGAGTTGTTGGATTATATATATAAGAGGCTCTAGCTTCCTTCCCACAAGAGTTATTATTAGACATAACACAAGAGTGGGAGAGAGCAAAAAGAGAGAGCAAGACAAAGAGCTAGGCCGAAACCCTAGCCCCCGTCCGCCCCTCTACCCGACGGCAAAAGGGTGGCCGAGCCCCCCCCCCCCCCCCCTTGTGCTTTGTTGCTTTGTTGCTTTGATCTTCATCCCTCTTCCTCCGGGTTCAAGCTAGCACTTGTGGAGAAGGAAGAATCTAGATCTCACCTCTAGATGTGGATCAACCGTAGAGACGAGGACATCATTCTTCGTGTGATCTCACAAATAAAAAAGGTACACATCTTCTATGACCTTAATCATGTTATGATGTCTCTTCCTGTGATCCTTGGTGGGCTTTGAGTAGGATTAAATTTTTGTTATTCCGCTGCGTTACCTACGTCAAAACCCAAAAATACATGGATTCCATCTCGGATCTCATGGCTTCTAGCCACTTCTGAGAGTCTGGGCCACTCATGGCCTCCTCATAGGTAGTAGGCTCATCATCTATGAGCATCGTGTCACTGGAATCGGTTACGAGAAGTCCATACCTCTCGGGTTCCTGGCGCACTCTACTAGATCTACGAAGCTCTTGTGTTACCTGAACAGGTTGCTCCACAACTACTTGTGGTTCCTGTTCATGTTCCATAATCGGCTCTGTGATTTGTGGTTCTTGAACCTCTTCAAGTTCTACATTCCTCCCACTTGCTTCTTTAGAGACAAATCCTCTTTCTAGAAACACGCCGGTCCGAGCAACAAACACTTTGTTCTCGGTTGGATTGTAGAAGTAGTAAGCCTTAGTTTCCTTAGGGTACCCCAAAAATTTACACTTATCCGATTTAGGCCCGAGCTTGTCTGATTGTAAACGTTTTACATAGACATCGCAGCCCCAAATCCTCATGAACGACAGTGTGGGACGCCTCCCACTACACATCTCATATGGTGTCTTCATGACTGATTTAGATGGAACACGGTTAATGGTGAAAGCTGCACTTAATAGAGCGTAGCCCCAAAATGACAATTGAAGATCGGTTTGACACATCATAGATCGAACCATATCCAATAAGGTTCGATTCCTCCTCTCGGACACGCCATTCCATTGTGGCCTTCCGGGTGGAGTGAGTTGGGACACGACCCCACACTCTCTAAGATAGTCGTCAAACTCTTGACTTAAGTATTCTCCTCCACGATCCGATCGTAGAGCCTTTATACTTTTGCCAAGTTGCTTCTCTACTTCATTCTTGAATTCTTTGAACACTTCAAAGGATTCGGATTTTGCCCTCATAAGGTACACAAATCCATATCTACTGTAATCATCAGTAAATGTAATGAAGTCGACATAACCACCCCTGGCAGGCGTGGCAAATGGCCCACACACATCGGTATGTATGAGTGCCAATTGCTCACTAGTCCTCTCACCTTTATTATTGAAAGGGGACTTTGTCATTTTTCCCAATAAACAAGCCTCACATGTCTCATATGATTCAAAATCAAATGAGTCTAGTAATCCATCCTTATGGAGTCCAGATACACGTTTCTCATTTATGTGGCCTAAACGACAGTGCCATAAATAAGCAGGATTTAAATCATTTATTTTAATCCGCCTGGTATTAATGTTGTAGACAGGATTGCTTAGATCAAGGACATAAAGTCCATTAAATAATTGCGCACTAAAATAGTGAATATTATTTAAATAAAAGGAACAACAATTGTTCTTTATTGAAATAATAAAACCATCCTTGTCCAAACAAGAAATAGAAATAATGTTTCTGCTCATAGCAGGCACAAAATAGCAATTATTTAATTCTAAAACGAATCCTGAAGGCAGAGATAGCTTGCACACGCCTATGGCCAATGCAGCAACTTTTGCTCCATTCCCAACGCGCAGTTCTACCTCCCCTTTAGCCAATCTCCTACTTCTCTTTAGATCCTGTATATTTCGACAAATATGAGATCCGCATCCCGTATCTAATACCCATGATGTAGAGAAAGTTAAATTGACATCTACAACAAAAATACCTGGTGGTGGTGGAATCACTATTCCAAGCCTCTTGTCCTCCAGATATTTTGGGCAGTTTCTCCTCCAGTGTCCAGGCTGACTGCAGTAGTGACACTCACCTTTAGTCACGCCCTTGGAAATGCCACCAACAGGCTTAAGGGCAGGTTCCTTGGACTTGGCAACTGACTTGCCTTTGCCCTTGGAGGAAGAGGCAAACCTTTTGCCCTTTCCTTTCTGTACCATCATTATGGTCTTGCCCTTACCCTTGTTGATGCTCTGTTCAGCCGTACTCAACATGTTGAGTAAATCTGGCAGTGGTTTCACGATCTCGTTCATGTTATAGTTCATAATGAACTGTCCATAACTCTCGGGAAACGATTGCAACACGAGATCGGTTGCCAACTCTTGGCCGACCGGGAACCCCAGTCGGGCGAGATTCTCCAAGTACCCGATCATTCGGAGTACATAGGGTCCCACCGGGTTCCCTTCTGCCAGATGACACTTGAACAGTGCCTTTGAGACCTCATACCTTTCTAACCTCGCCTTCTCTTGGAAGAGCTGCTTTAGATGTTCGATCATATCGACAGCATTCATGTTTTCGTGTTGCTTCTGAAGCTCAGAAGTCATGGTGCAAAGCATAAGGCAGGCCGCATCATTAGCGTCATCAACAAGCTTTTGATACGCCTTTAAGGCAGCAGGTGTTTGGTTCTCTGGACCTTCTGGAACATGCTCCTCTATTGCGTACAGTTTCTTCTCTTGCTTGGGAACAATTCTCAAGTTTCTGTACCAATCAAGAAAGTTGGTTCCAGAGAGCTTGTCCTTCTCAAGGACAGATCGTAGGGAATGTTGTGAACTCGATGAGTTGTTTGCCATTTGGAATTATACAAAGGAAAATACGCAAGTTTTAGTATTTGTGAATTTTTGACTATATTCAATAATGGCTAGTTTATCAAATATAGCTCCCACTATTTTTCTACGGATTAATAACCCTCAAGATATTAATGCGGAAAATATCCCTATATTTTCTAGTGGGCCAAGATTCATCTTTCATCTCCTTATGAGCTTGCTTTGGCAAGTCACCCATAATTTGACTACTTTTAGGTAGGAACAATTCCAATTGCATCTCATATGCAACTCTTGGTTCAATTGGGCAAATAACTCCTTATTTATCCATCCATATGGATAATCCCAATTGATTGCCTGTAGATTTCTTAATCAAATTAATAGCCTAGTTGTGTTCACCCACTTATCTAAACAATTGCACATTGTTACGTGCCATCGCATTCCATCATGATGAACCAAGTCGCCATGCTTTGGCACGCACGAACTTGGTAAATAATGATGATAATGAGTGTTTAAATAACGAGAAGGCAAGAACACAATATTTGAATTTTTTTGAGGGATTTTTAAATTCAAATTGTTTTGTTGATCAATATCAACTAATCTATCTATTTAAGTTTGGGCACAACTCCAAATAATAGATCCGGGTTGTCTAATTATCTTATTATCCTAATTGCATGCATCATCCATACACCAACCACACAATAATAAGACAATAAAATAAACAACCACGAAACAGAAATTAAACGTGATGTGGATATGGCCTTTTCTAGACTAAGATAATTCCAAGCAATGGAATTATCTATGAACCCTAAAACGAACGCATCTCCATGCGTCTTGATCTTTTGCTCCATCCTTCGTAGTCGTGTGGAATGCTCCATGCTCCATGCTCCATCTTTTGTGGCTTCTCTGGCTTTGGGCTCCTTTTCTTCAATCTTGGCTAACAATCTACTTTATCTAGCACTAGCTAATATCTATACTAAATAAAATAAATCTCACAAGTTGAGGAAAAAATGGCACGCAGGCCATAAAACCCTAATTAATTATTACAATTAATTGGTCAGCTCGCAGGCCGTAAAAACAAACCACAAAATTAAACATCCACATCAAACCACATCCTAAGGCCATATCCAATCACCATGCGATTTGCACATAAACAGTTTAAATCCAATTTTAACGCGCTTGGTCAATTTTAATTGATTTTAGGATTTCTAGGGTTAAAACGGTCCATGGGCCCATCAATCAAATTGCCCGGGCCCAAAAAGGTGAACCACAAGGCCCTAGGGCCGGCCTGGCCCAAAACCCACAAGCCTAGGCCCGCAAGTTAGGGCCGCCCGGCCCCTAGGGCGGCCAAGCTTGGGCGGCAAGCAAAGGGGGGGCGGTCCCTAGGGGGGGCCGAACCTCCTTATGGGAGTTGTTTCCAAAACAACTCCCTTGCTTGGTGCCCAAGTTTGGTTGTTTCCTTGTTTTGGGAGAACTCCTTCTTCCCCAAGGATGCCCAAACCCTAGATCTAAGATCCTAAAATTTCTCAAACTCACCAATTCATGCATCCAATGCAAAAATTGGATCTTGTTATGATTAATTATTGACAAATTGCATCCCATGCTTGATTTGTCTTGTTTTACGCGATAAACAATCAAATTAAGGTGTAAAACAACTAAAACGTAACACATAAACCACGTTTATGCTCTACGACCTGTGGCTCTGATACCACTGTAGGGTTTTGATTCATGGATGCGCAACGGAAGCATAAACAATCATAAAACCATGCAAAACCCTCCAAGGATCACAAGTCAAGAGACATAACGATGGTAAGGGTTAGAAATCATAAACACACCTTAGGGTTCTCCTTTGATGACTTCAAACGCGGATTGTGTCATGTTCTCTATGGTTGATCCACGCCTAGAGTTGATCCTACATCTCCCAAGTCCTTGGTGCTAGCCCGGAAGAGGAAGAATATTCACGCAAAACGAGACCCAAAAGGAGGGTCTCGGCCTCCTTTGGCCGACGGGGACGGGGCGGCGGCAAGGGGGCGGTCGGCTCCCTTGTTGCTTGCTCTCTCTCCTTTTGTTCTCTCCCACTCTTTGTTATGTTCAATTATGAGCATAAGTTATGTGGGAAGGAAGGAAGGAAGGTCCTTTATATAGTCCAACAACTCCTTGTTAACTACCTAAAGGACTTATTCTAGTCCTACTAGAATTCAATTTAGTCACTTCCTTGCAAATTAGTCCCTACTAAGTTTGCAAGGGTTTGCAAAGTGATCCTTCTAATTAATTAATCCAATTAATTAATTCCCAAATTTAGTTCAACTCTATGTAGCGTGTGACCCCATAGGTTCTATCTAGTTGGTAGCAACTATTTGCTAATATGGAGCGGTTTCTAGCAAAACATCCATTCTAGCCAACTAATAGAATAGTCATCTTGACAACCTTTGTACAAGTAATTGTCTCATCCCTTTGTCTCTATATCCGGATTGGACACGAGACATACAAGTCACACTCGTATATCCAATCCATAGTTTCTCGATCCATGGGAATAGCCTTATTCGTGCAAATAACATCAATATCCCATATTGATTTATTTGAGTCTGGCCAGACATTCTATAAGCACTATCCCTCGAGTGGCCTAGGATATTTTCTCCCGTTATGTGGGAGGGACAAATTCTATCTACGTCCACTACGATCTCTAAGCTTGCTTCTTATTGTATCCAGTACACGCCTTTATAACTACCCAGTTACGGTGTAGCGTTTAACGCTACCAAGATCACAATAATCCACAACTAGAATATCTAGTGACTTCAAGTCTAATGATGACAATACCATTGCACCGCGAGAAGCGCTTGTGAATCAACATAACGTGTATGTAGCCTTCTCGGAGATGGGTCAATCCAGTGCAACATTCCCTAATGCACACCTATGTGTTGGATCGTGATATCTCCATATCAATCCAACCCCATACTAGTCTATAGATGATTGTCCCATTAATCATTATACTGGACTAGGGATATTTAAGATAAACAACACAATTGTAAATCTAAGGACTTTATTATATTAAATATCCAATAAATAATAAATAAATTTCTAGCCACAAATAATTCATACTAAACTAGATTGCCTCTAGGGCATCTTTTCCAACAATCAGAGCCGTTGGTTCATGTGCAATGTCGTGGTGAATTGAAGGCTGAGATGTGTAGTGTTGTCATGGATGGGTGTTCCATGTGAACATGTTACCACTTAAACCCAAATCAAACAATTCATTAAAAGATAAGGCAACCCTGAAATTTTCCATCAGTTGTTGGTCTGCTGAACCCCCCTTGCTTATCGTCTTTTGGAACAAAGACGTTAAAATTTCCCATAAAACACCATGGAATGTTGTTCGGGCTGCGAAGCCGTCTCAACAAATCCCATGAGTTCTTGCTCTCTCTGCTATCTGGGTCCCCATAAAATATGTTAACAGCCATTGAACATTCATATCATGATCAGTAACTACACAATTAATGAAGAACCTGGAGCATTTTAGAATCCTGACATCCGTACTGTCGTGCCAAAGTAAGGCCAATCCACCGCTTCGTCCGAAACAATCAGCATAAAGACTAGCGTTAAAACCTAAACAAATCTTCAACCGCTCGATGTCAGCGGATGTAAGACGAGTCTCCATTAAGAAGACTATTTTTGGGGACTTTCCTCTCACGGGGTTCTGGAGCTCTAGAGCATTACCTAGGTTCCCTATCCCTCGTATGTTTAAGCTAATCGCATTCATTGATCTTGGGAGGACTGCGCCACAATCGCCGCCATTAATGCATTTAAGGTCTGAAGAGAATCTCCGTTCCATTTTGATCCTTGTTCTCATTTATTGCAACTCCGAGGCCGTTCATGAGATTAGCGTACTTCCCGTGCTCAACCTCCGTCCCGTATTTTCTCCGTTGAATTGGGGCTGATAAAACCTGTTCGGTTTTTTGTTTCGCAACCGGATCAGTGCCCACTTCTTTATGTTGTGGGCAGTGTTCTGTTGGATCTCACCTCAACCATTGGTTTCTTGACTCTAAGATTCTGCATTACCTGGTCATCTTCAACATTGGGTTCCGCTGGTGAATTATTGAACAGAATGTTCCCCTTCTCCTTCGGATCAATTTCAATGGTGCCTAGTGTATCATCAGTTTCTATGCCAGAGTCGGAGAGAGCTTCATTTTTCTCTGTCACATATTCTGAATTTATACCCGTGTCAATTTTAGATCAGCGTGATCAAGTATTACGCAACAAAGTCATCCCGCTAGTGAAAGTTCTATGGCAAAATCATTTGGTGGAGGAAGCAACTTGGGAACGAGAAGATGAGATGCGAAATCACTACCCACATTTGTTTTGAGGTAATTACTTAAGTTTGGGGACCAAAATTCTATAAGTGGGGCAGAATGTAATACTCCATATTTGCATAATTACAATTCGCTAATTAAATGTCCTATTTGAAAATTTTGTCTCCCTCAAATTTATTGTTTAGTATGCTAATATTGGAAATTAGTTAGTTACGCTATTTGTTAGAAAAATAAAATAAATAAGCTTAGTGTAGTAATATTTGAGTTATTTGAAATTTATTTGAAGTACTAACATCAACATTTTAAATAAATGTAAAAGTGGTTACACTTTGAAAATAAATAGGAAATAAATAAGGAGGAAAAAAAAAGAAAAAAAATGTAGTGGTGTTGGTGTGTGGTTCGGCCGAGGCAAAGAAAGAAGGAGAGAGAGAGAAGAAGAAGAAGAAGAAGAAGAAGAAGAAGAAGAAGAAGAAGAAGAAGAAGAAGAAGAAGAAGAAGAAGAAGAAGAAGAAGAAGAAGAAGAAGAAGAAGAAGAAGAAAAAAAATAAATAAAAAATAAGTGTGGGTGATGATGCCGGCCAAAACAAGAGAAGAAGGAGTAATTATTGCTTGCTCCAAGAACAAATATGACATGGTGCTCTAATCAATACATCACAGGACACGTCAGGAATATGTAGGAAATCCACTTTCTGTTGTCTTCCACTCATTCTCTTTCTTCCTGACGTGTCATGTGATGTATTGATTAGAGCACCGCGTCATATTTGTTCTTAGAGCAAAAAGGAAGGAGGAGGGAGAGAGAGAGATATATTCGGCAGAGAGAGAGAAGGAAAGAGAGAAAGAGAGAAACAATGAAAGGTTGGTGTTTGTGGGGCCCACTTGTGTTGGGATTTGTGAATGTGTTGGGGAAATGAGAAATGTTAGCTGATTTGTTCACGTAATGTGAAGAGGAGACAAATTCAGCATTTCTTTAAGAGTAATGCTACATGGACAAAATTTTAGACATAAACATAGACATAATTTCCAAATATAGTAAAATCAATTACTACTATCTAAATATTAAACCCTAAGTAAACATTGAAACATAATCAAAATCACTAATAGTAGAAATTAGGTCTAAAATTCTGTCCAAAATTATGTCCGTTTAGAATTATTCATTCTTTAATGGGACCCCTCCATCATAAATAGCCCCCATTTCATTCATTACACAAGAGAGAAAACAGGAGAAGAGAGAGAGAGAGGAGGAGTGTACGTGAGAAAGAAAGAGAGAAAGAGAAAAAGAGATAAGAGAGGGAGAGAGTCAGCCGCACAAAGAAGAGAGAAAAAAAGGGTAAAAGACACTGACCACCCCTAAGTTTAGGCATAACTCCACCCGCTACCCTGGGTTTTGGATAAAGACACTCCGCACCCAAATAACGGAATATTCCGTGGACACTCAGCACCCTTCTGTTAGATTCCGTTAAAAAGTGAGTGACTGGATTTTTTCGGACCATATTACCCCTGTGTACTTTTTGATTTCTATTTGGCTATTATCATCAAGAACACCAAGAACATCTACAAAAAAAATCAACACCACCAAATCATCTTTCATTTTGAATCCAAAACATCAATACCACCAATAACAAATGAAGAACATCTCAGAAGATGAACGGAATTATTGAAATTGAAAACCCAACAAAACAACTGATTTACCCGTGTAGTGTCATTTTTCTTTAGGGTTCTTGGTGTTCATGATCAAGAACACGAACATCAAACATCAATATAAGGACAAGCATAACCACCAACATTACAACCGCCACAAACCCAAACCAAACTTCAAATCAAACCCAGAAGTACTTACATTGCCTATACCCAAAATGAAACCCAGAAACAAAAGCCAAGCTTTATGCGATTCTCATGACGGAAATCAGAAATTTTGAGCAATCCAAACACAGAAAGTAAACAGAGGACACTGTTAAAAAGATCAGAATCGTCTTCCACTCTCCTCACAAACCACCACAGCAACGTCCCCTTCGCACCCTTCTCTCGCTCTGACAAGCTCCGCCGAATCGCCGATTGGACCAGGAACAACTACAATCAGAACCGAAACCCTCAGAACACTGTTGATTTCACCTTCGATTTCATCGGCGATGAGTCCTTCGGCGTCGGCGCAGGCGACGAGGACGCCACCTTCCGTCTCGTCGTCGAATGAAGAACAAATCTTCCTCCTTTTCCGCTTTTTCCCCAAGCCCCCAAATTGCGCCATAGTCAAGCCATAGTCGGGATTTTGAAGTCAGAGGGTGTGGTCGGATCGGAATTGAGAGATCTACAATATCAGCTACTTTGGCGGCCGATGATTTGCTTCCATCCGACGATTTGCTCACAGAGTGAAAGAAACGGAGAAGAACGTGGAAAGGCCCGTCGTCCTGGTTGCCGACCGGGTCTTGGTTGATGGCGGCGACGGCTGGGTCTGGGTTTATGGGGGCGATTTGGGAGGCTGCTGTTTTAACAGCAAGAGGAGAGAGGGGAAGAGAGAAATAGGGGAAGAGAGAGAGAGAGAGGGATTAGGTTAGAAATGAAGGTGGGAGAGATTAGGGTATTATATATGAGGTAATTTTATAACATTTCAGGGGTAAAATTGTCTTTTTGCCTGAGCTGTTAGTCAACAATTAGCTTCCATCCAAAAAAAGATGCTGTCTGTCTTTATCCAAAACACATGGTAGCGGGGTGGAATTATGCCTAAACTCAGGGGTGGTCAGTTTCTTTTACCCAAAAAAAATGTGAGAAAAAATAGCAGTGTTGTTCGGGTGAGAATTTAAAGGAGAAAAAAAGGAGATTTTTGTGTGTGTTTTGGTACACCACATCAACTATTGAAGGAAGATAATTGCAAGGCTTTGTTTGGTGGTATCTTCTTGAAGATTAGTTGGGGCGTGTTATTGGAGCTTTTATTGAATTTATTTGGAGGCAATTTCTGAAAATGAGTACTCTCCACGTTTACGAACGTCGCGGTGCTGCGAGTAAAATTATTTATTTTTACTATATGTTATGTATTTATGAAAATTATTACTGTCCTACAAATGTTACATTTTTGTTACAAAATTTCAGTTTTTGTGACCCATGTTCTAAATAATGGAATTTTGACTATATGACTTGGAAACAACTTTCTGAATGTGAATAAAACTTGACATTTTGTGCTCCCCTTTAATGAAAATTACGATTTTAGTATAGTATATTTTGTAACTTGGACAAATAAAAATGTGTGTCATAAAATTATTTAGACACTTTGGGACGACGTTATGCCTTGGAACACTTGAGTATTTCTGGCCCGCCATCGGGATATAATATATGAGTTTCTGGCCCGGTAGCAGGGTATAATATGCGATGTGCCACAAAGATGGTGTATTCTGGACATGTCAAAATTTATGTATGATACAATGGTTACCGATGGCATTAACTGAATCTGAAATTCTGTAATCTGATATGAGAAATTTGATAAAATATTCAGTCTGAAAATATCTGGCTCCATTATTATGAAATATTCAGTTTATCAGTTCAGTTTTAGCATTTTCTGAAAAATATATTATTTCTGACAGTTATCAGTATATTTGATAAACACATTATTTTGAAATATAAAGGGGAGAAAAACCCTCACTGAGCTTTGTGGCTCATTTTGTTTAAATTAAATATTTTCAGGTGACATGGCACGTGCGGAAAATAAAAATTCCGAGGCGAGACCGTTGGAGAATCTAGTAGCTGTTATGTTTGAGTTTATGATAAACTAGCTAGTGTGACTTTATCGTCTAATTATGTGATGTAATATTTTGGTGGATCGTTGTAAGGCTTGGAGCATGTTTTAGTTGATATTTGGACTTTTGAATATTTGCGATATGGGTTATTTTAAGGCAAATATTTTAGTTGGCGTATAGTCTTGTCTCTGATCCGCTCATCGTGGTTGAACCAGTAAAATTGTTAAATTGACACCTTCAGAACGTACTTTTCAGAAAAGACATTTTTTTATGACTGAATTTTTATTAATTGATTAATAACTCATTTTTAAACAAATGTTACAATAATACATTTTTTTTTTACTATTTCGAAATAATTCATGTTGACCCCGAGAATTTAACTCGCTTCCGCACTTGATTTCATAAACTAAAATTTTATTATTTTGTTAAACGGTTCAAGCCACATGAGTTTTCGTTTGAGGCCTTTGTGGCCGGTCTCGACCCTCGGTCTCGAATTAATAAATCGGGGTCCGGGAAAAGGGGTCGTGATAAAGACCTCCCGCAGATCCGATTGGGTCAAAACTAATAGAAACAGGAAACCCTAAATTACAAAATTTACGAGAAATCCATTCAATGACTTTTTTGATTTCACTAAGGAAAATAAGAGAGAGTTTAAAAGAACGTGTCATTTTTAAAACTTCTTGAATTGCAGAGGCCTGACCCAAACCTCTGCAATTCCAAGCAATAATACTCATGGTGACTGTCATTGTTGTTTTCGGCCAACCATCGAAGCCTCAGAGAGAACAAGTGAAAACAAGGGGGGACATGAGCATACATATTTATCTTGTGATCTTTTTACCTGAATGCTACTTTACTTGGCTGCATCCTCTGGTGAAACAACTTCGACAATGGCACACTTCTTTGGAGGGAGTTTCCTTGGTACCTTCGCTGTGATATGAGATTTTCCTTCTTAGTGCTCTTTTTTGGTGGGCCTTCCTTCTTGATTTGATTTTTACTGCAGTTCACCGGCTTCGACTCCATAACCATCATTTCACTCTGCTCAATCCTCCCCTAGGACAAAGGGACCACCGAACCAATACTACTGTCATCCTAACTAAAATTCGGCACCTTCAGAATGAAACCAGAAGGCTTTATGACAAGTAGGGGAACACGTTCACCTGGGTCATGGAATGAAACCAAGATGAGGCTAGGGGCACCGTCACCGACGACGGAAGAAGATGAACATCTTTCATGGACTCCGACGAAGAGGTTTTAATGGCTGACAGTTGAAGCATGAAACGAGAGAGGTCATCATCCTCCACTGGAGTCTGGTTGGGTAAGGGTGCGGTGGAGAAGTCACGCAAGAGAGATCCCGTGGTTTCAGTGCAAGGTCGGAAAGGGTAGAGAGATGAATGTTGATTAATTATTCTTCTCTTCTATCAAAGGCTAGAAGAGAGATGGGAGTTTGTAGGGGGGACTGCATGCGGTGGTACAGTTCCCAAAACGGTAGGCTCTGAAGATAAACCAGTATGGTAACAAGGGACTAGGGAAAGATGTGAGTTGGGTTTATCCGGGACCTGATTGGATAGGTCCGAAAAGGGGATAGCTTGAGACCGGTCTGCGAGAACACTGGTCAGGTCAACTGGTGAAGGTCAATGGGTCGGAAACTGGCATTTTTATTTATATCATTCGAAACCAGACATTAAATCTCCTCAGCAAATAAAAAAGAAACGAAAAAGAAAATGTACATTAAACACTCGAAAGAATATATATATTTATTTATATTATTAAATGAATTTCCTTCAACTGGTTGAACCACAAATCACCATCTCGCCGGTCTGATCGCCAGTCCAGTTTTTAGACTTTGGATACAAGAAGCTTGTTCAAAACCCAAAAGTTCACAATGTTCTTCCATAAATGAAATGACAGATGAACAACAAGGCACATCATCTGGTTCTTATATACTTTAGAGCTTCATGTCGGTTCGGTTTAACCGTCGATTTCGGTTAAAACCGAACCGATTAAGCATTGCAGTTAGAACCGACGGACCGAGCCGCTCGAGATGGACTGAAGCCGAAGCCTGACCCGGGGTAATACGAGTTCGGTTCGGTTGCGTGTTTTTAGTAACCGGAACCGGGGCCGGAACTGGAACCGGTTGTTAACCGAACCGGAACCAGACCCGGCACCGACCCGGAATCGGCTTTTTTTAAAAAAATGTCGTTAAGTGTAGTCAAATCAACGGGTCAGACGGTTAGTGGCCGTTGGTGAGTTTTTCTGAATTATTTGTATGTTTTCATTAATTACACTCAGTCTCCCCTATCACTCTTCTATAAATACCCCACACATTTCATACATTTTTCTTCACTCAAACACTTCTGACACTCCATTTTCTCACACTTCATACTCTCAAATTCTCTCAATCTTCCAAATTTGTGAATTGCGGATTTCTCTCAATCATTAACAATTGTGAAGCACCAATCAATCAAAACATCCAACTCCTCCATCTTCCACATTCCTCCTCCAAGAATTATTCTTGGAGTTTGTAAGTTTTATTTTTAGTTCTTGTCATTTGTCATTTGTCTGCTAAACTTTATTTTAATTTTTTATCTCATATTTCTAAGAAAAAATGTCTTCCTCTCATCATAATATAGAAATTGATCTTAGTGACGTCGAACAAGTAATTGGTATAGGTGCCGGTCTTGATTTTGGTGTAAATTGTTGAGAAGTCCCACATCGGACATTCAAGAAGAAGAACTATAATTAATATGTGTCCTGGGCTACTCCCCTCATTGCCAATTGGTTTTGAGGTGGAACCCCATGGATTCTTACATAAATGATCCGACACTATGTGCGAATAAAAGAACTCGTAAAGGTACCAAAAAAAGTCCGGTTTGAGATTTTATGAAAAAAAATAGATGATGGATTAGATGCCGATGGTATTCCCCCCAATATAAAGCCGTTTGTAATCTTTGTCAAAAAAGATTTGTATACCATAAAACCGGTGAATTAGGATCAATGAAAAAACATTTACAAAATGCACACCACCTTTTTTTAGACAAACTCACCGTAGGTGACCTGCTTGTCCAAACCCAACTAGGATATGACGCAAACGGTAACTTAGTTGATTATTTGTCTATGTTTATGTTTTTTCAAGTATTAAATCACACAAACTAGCCTTAAAAAACTAAGGAAAAGAAAAAAAAAACAGTGCCCAGAACCGGTTCGGAACCGGAACTCAACCGAATAAACCCACCGGTTTCGGTCTACGGTTCCAGTCCGGTTCTTTATATCGCCAATTTTCGGTTCGGTTCAACGCGGGAACCGAAACAGCCCCTTGGACCGAAGAACCGAACCGTGAACCGACCTGTTTTGGCTTAACCGGTTCGGTTCCTGTTCGGTTCAACCGAACATGAAGCTCTACATACTTACAAGGTCAGAACCAGGAAGAAGGATAACAGGCCTAATCATTTATTATTTCAAGAACTGCAAATGTCAAATATACAACTTACTTAATACAATCATGTTTCACATCAACGTCGCAGCAACTTACTAGAAGAGGTGCAAGTACAATGTCTTATATGCAGTTTGCGCACATACAATCATCAGTCGGCCTTGGAGGATTTGAATATGTACTTGTTTATTCTGGCATTCTGCTTCAGCGATGGAGAGGACTTTGTTGATTAAACATACCCAGTTTAACTTATCCAGAGCAGAAGAACATCACTTGGACTAGTAATTCACTGTTGATTTAATCGCATCTAATATCTGGAATCAAAAGGAGGCGCAGAGGTCCGTTGTCAGTAACTATTGCTTACATTCTTATGTAGAATGCTATAATAATAATTGGAATGAATCGTACCTTATTCTTGGTCGGCATATAAAAAGGTTCAAACACAAGCGGGAAAGGAGTGTCGAGGCCACAAATTCTAGCAACAGGAGCTTCTAACTGCAAAAATATAGCATAACACAAGACAGAAAATGAACGAGATAAAATAACTCAGCCCTCCAACCACCAATGCTCCATCCATGTTTTCTTCTCCGTGATAATAAATTGCTAAAAAGTTTGCTAAATATAGACTATTCCAATTTGATTAGTAAATCTTGATTAGGAGTAGTTGGTTTCTTATATAAATTGCGACTTATAGTATACTTCCATTTCCTGAACTCATAATGAAGTCAATTCTATTTCAATTCAGTTTTCGCTAGTTGCACGTGGAATCAGAAGAATAAGAATGGTATTGGAAGTGTGAAAAACATGATGGCATTCATTACACAAAAAAATAGAATTGGCCATTCCTCATTTGATAGATAAGAACCGTAATTCCATAAAAACCTAGTAATATGTCATGCCCCACAATGAGTACCACATTACCAAGAAAAAACAAGAAGAAAAAGTGTGTGATAAGACAATTCTCTTCCATTCCTTCCCATTCCATTGTACCAAAGGATGCATCAGCATACCTTTTTGTGATTTTCCATTGAATGTTTCAAATTCACCATATTTCATATAGAAATTCGAGTTAAAACAACTTGTGTGGAGAGACAAATGAAATTTGGAGGAAACATTGATCCCACTTCCGGAACTCTGATCTTGTGAACATAAAGTGAAATGAAAGCATGATCTATGTCTGGATATATAGCTAAATAACCCGGAGAGCAAATGAAGCCAAATAATATTTGGGAGTTGGGACACATATTAAGAAGTTCATTGTTCCAGCAGATCCCAGGATTTTTTGGTATTTTTTTAAGAAAACATATTTACAGCATGTTATGTGACCAACCATATGTTGCTCATTACCAGCAATAGCTGTACCCAGTAATAATTGAGCATCCAAGACAAGTTTCAAGTTTGACATGTTTCACAAACTTATTGATTAACACACTTATATTTGGATTCAAGGAATGGAAGTTTTCAGATTTTACCCTCAAGAAGCATCGCTCAACTATGGAAGCAGAAATTTCAGCGCCAAATCCACCAGTGACTGGAGCTTCATGACTGATCTATAGACAAGACACAATCCATATCACAAAAGTAGAAAACTAATAGGAAACATATTCTACATATATTCTGACACTCACAAGCAGCCGCCCAGTCTTTCTCACAGACATCTCAACTGTTTCTTTGTCCCAAGGTATTAAAGTTTTCAGGTCAATCAGTTCACAAGAAATGCCCTCCTGCAAAACACACGTGAAGATAAGAATCGTCGTCAATAAAGATACAAATCTCATTTAAGAATAGCTAACTATTATGAGTAAAACGAAAAACGTTAGCTTTTGGGTGGGTTTGGTATGACTTTTTGGACTTCTAAGTCGAATTTTTAGTTGTAGTGAAAAAAGTTCTTGACAAAAAATTGATAAAAAAAGATGCACGTGTTTGGTGAAAAAAGTTGGTGTTGTTCAAAAGTTAGTGATGCAACACTTTTGTTAGTTAGTGAAGATTACCAATTTACCCTTTTAATATTACTAATAAAATTATAATAGGTCAAATTAATTGTTGAAGTATGAAAATACAAAAAAAAAAGGGTAGATTGGTCAATTTGTTGTTGAAGAAGAAAAAAGTCCAAAAAAGCTGGTGAAACCCAACTTTTTTCAGAAGCTAGTTTTACACTGAAAAGCCAGAATCAAAAATCTAAAAACTAGCACAATAAAGTCCATACCAAAGCTTTCGAAACAGATTAAAAGTCCAAAGTGGATTAAAAACTGGAAAAATGTCATACCAAACCCATCCTTTATCTTCGACAAAAGACGAGCATCTACAAAAATGGAGGACTCATTTACCTTTTCAGCCTCAACACAGGCCTGTTCCATGATTGCTAGCTGAGCTCCCCAGCCAACCAGTGTGATGTCAGTGCCTTCTCTTATCACCTGAATTTGAAGTATGCATACTTCTTCAAATTCAGTTACCCGTTCGAGCACAAAAGTATAAGTAAAAGAGAGGTACCTCTGCCTCTGATAGTGGCAACATATAGTCATGCTCAGGAACCTCTTCCACAGCTAAACGATACAGCCACTGAAGCCCAAAAAGAATCATTCAGGATGTTAAAATGTCTGTAAACAAGGTCTGAGAGAACTATTCAGAGAATAGACTGTGAAACGTAGTACCTTTGGTTCAAAGAAGACAACTGGATTTGGGTCACGTATGGATGACAACAACAACCCTTTTGCTTGCTTTGGGCTTCTGGGTATGACAACCTAGAAACAAAATACACCCGAGGTGAAAAACTATCTCTGTGTTCTTTACTTGTGCAAAATGTAAGAAACCCAGTTCTCTGAGCTTGACAGGAAGTTAAAGCCGATAGAACAAATTTAGTCTATATACTAGGGGAGTTTAGTAAACTTAATTTTTGGTTAGAACTGTAGCGTTTGAATGAAGCTATTTTATTTTAGTTTTTACATTTTTTGATAATCGGGTACCCGGAAGGGGTAATAGGGGTGCAGGTTGTTGGTTTTTTGTCGAGTAAACCCTAGAAACTTGTTAAAGAAAAACTAACGAAAAATCTTGGCTGTCGAAACACCACCAATGACTCCTACAGGCCAGTAATATATGTCACATGATACAGAACATTCTTGGTTAACATTGTTACCAAGCATCTTTTGGTGGATAAGCATTGCATTTTCTCTCTCGAGAGAGATTCATGTTTAGATCATTACTCGCAAGCAATAAAAAGAGAGACCTCACAAAAATCTTCCTTTTTTTCTCATCTTATCCATGATATTATTTCTGTGAGAACATAATTGATGTCCATTGCGAAACTGGACACCCAGAGTGAGAACCGATAAAAGGGCTATTCAAACAGAGAGCAAAGACATCGAAGAAAATAAGATATACCTTGATACCAGGAACATGACAGAAAAAAGCTTCAGGGGACTGTGAATGATAGTGCCCGCCATGGCCCACAGCTCCATAAGGTGCTCTTATTGTTAATCCTGTAAAATCAAATAGTATCTCGTATATCAATGCAACATAACGAATCTTCACTTATTCCCACTACCCTATTCGACCTTTTACCTCCACAGTTAAATTGATTGCCACTCCGGTATCTAAACTTAGCTGCTTCATTGACGATCTATGAAAGAAGTAGAAGAAAACCAATTAGTTGATTTATTTGTGGTGGTCATAATTAATTTTAAGTCAAGGCAGTCGACATGCCTGATCAAACGCTGGATAGATATAATCTGCAAACTGAATTTCTGCTATTGCTCGATTTCCCTATGATGTAAGAAAAGCAAAATACTCAGCAGTCAAAACAAAAGAAAGGAACACTGACAAAATTCGATAGAAGACTGCAACAAGATTGCTATTGAAGGAAGTGCATATATGTGACTGTTTTTGATGTACAAACAACAATAAGCTACAAGGTTTGTCTAAATTTGGAGCTCACCATTGCAGCCAGTCCAATCGCAAATCCAACAATGCCCTACGTACGTAGTCAAATCAGTACATCGGTTAAAGAATAATGTGATAGTTCTTTAACAGCAATTAAGAAGGATAGCAGCGATATGACAGATGTACCTGTTCACATAGAGGAGTATTGAAAACTCTCTGTTTACCAAATTTATCAACTAATCCTGTTGTGCATCGGAAGACTCCTCCGAAGCTCACATCTTCTCCAAATACATAAGAACTGTGAGAAGGAGTAAAAGATTTGAATAGAGCCCAGTTAGATAAAGAGCATACCCTTGTACCAAATGTTTTCTCAGACTGAAACAGTAAGCATCAATAATAATGCCTCTAGTGAAGTCAATAAATCAGGGAGGCTTGAAAATCGGAATGTGAATGAGAAAAGTCAGTTGGATTTTCACAGGGTAATCTTGTTTACTTAATCTTTAGGCGACATACATATATACACACACACACACACACAGACACACACACACACAAGCTTCTGAGTCTGAACAAGATGAGATACCCTTTGCTCACGACTGACAAGTTTACTAACCGTGTTTTAAGATTAGGCTCTTATTTGGCTCATCAATTTGAAGAATTTCACTCAGACGAGCCCATACGAAGTGAATAATCACTCAAAACGCGAGACCAGTACGTCTACGTAAGCAGGTAGTTGACATTGGGTGTCAAAAGAGCCCATCTTTTTACAATTGGGTAAGAATAGTTTTAGAGCTTTGGAATCGCATGTTATCAAGAAGACGTCATACCAAGAAAGCGAGAGCGGTCTCATCAGTGATCAGTAAAGTAAATGAAGAAGAAAAAGAAATGATGTACAGATTCAATGTGATCTAAAGGCTGGAAGATGTCTTTCTGAAGGGTGAATGCAGATAGAAAAGTGCAAGCTTGTTAGCTGTCCAGAGTTAGTAATGTTAAGAATCCTGACTCAAAACCAATTGGCAACGAGGAGAGCAACCGACGAATCTTATTAGGTACAGGCGAAAGAGACAGAGTAATACTAGCATGGGCATGGTGAGAAAAGAGTGGTTGAGATATAGCATACACATTTTCATAATCAAAGAAAGAAAGCATATAAGATTATTGAACCTTGGATGTAATAACTTAGTAGTAGTAGTAGTAGTAATTTGGGGGAAATCAAGCATTCACACATATGTGGTATTGAAGTAAGCAATTGAATTTGAAGAAAGAGATGATAATACCGACCGAGGATCAGAATCTAAGGCGATGTGAAGTGCTTGATTGACTGCAGTGAAGAGATTAATGGACTTGCCCACGCTTTGATTTTGATTTTGATTGCCCAGCTGCTGGAGACGAAGACTACGACTAGCATCGCCTCTTTCTTCATCAGACGAAGAGGAGGAGGTGGAATAGAAACATCTCCGACGACATATTATTGTATTTGAAATGAAAAGATCCGACCTACTTGCGATTATTCGTCTTCTCAAACCGCCGCTCGCCATAGACTTGGCTCCCTCTAACTTTCGTGCTGGCTGGTCCGATTGAAACCTCACGCAAGTAGTAGCACTAGAACACCAACACGAAGAAGCACGTGGTAGTTGTGACGGTGACGACGACGACTTGGGGTGTGGTTAGAAGAAAAAATATAGAAGATTAGAAGATATAGATCGATCTATAGGCAGCGTCGGACGGATCAGGATCCCCTCCAGCCCACTTTTCTATCCAGCCCCTCCAGCCTACGATCTAGACCGTCCAATTATTTAAGTGGTTAAGATTATAGAAAACCATCATAGACTGGCTGCTCCTTCTCACACATAATCGCCGTCTCTCCCATCCTTTTACTTCCCCTGCAATCTGTTTGACGAAACCTACCAACTGATGATGATTCCTCAAAAGAACCTACAATTCTCTCTTTCACAACACAGAACCCATCAATTGTGCAGTTTTATGTCGATCCTCGCTGATGTTTATATCTCGCACCAAAATATGAGATTAAAAGTGAAAATTTTATGAGGTTATCTTTGCATGTAATTCACTGCATTTCGAACTAGAAATTGAAATCAAACTAATCTGGGTTCGACTCTTAGGTATAGACGACTAATTGTCGAATTCAATTAGGTTACTCCATGAAGAAATCAAGTGTCTTATGTATGAGACCACAATGCTGTTTAAATCTGTTTCACATCGATCCAACGATCCGGTCTTTGTTTGGTACAGAGTAAGCGAGGGTTAGAGGTCGAAGAACGGGCAATAGATTGATGGTATTCTCGTTGGGGTTCCGCTTGGAGATAGAGACGGTAGTTGGGGCGAGAGATAAGATTAAAGGGGATGAAATGGGGGGAGTTCTGGTGTGAACACAGTGATGACAACATTGATGGAATGTTACCATCTCACCCATTCAAATAATTGGACGGTCAAGATCGTAGGCTGGAGGGGCTGCATAGAAAAGTGGGCTGGAGGGGATCCCAATCCGCGTCGGACAAGCAAGTAAACATAGATTTAATAAATGGTGAAATTAACTTACACCCCCTCAGTTTGGAATTACTTTTTCTTACACCCATTTTAGTTTGAAAAACTTCACTCACACCCATTATGATCAATTTTAATTTCCCGAATCTATTTTTTCCGGACAAATTGGCCCTTGCAGAGGCTTGCCAGATCATCAGGTGAAAATGACGCTCGAAGTCAAATGAGAAGAAGCAAACGAAACAGAACTAGTATTAAAAAATAATGATCTCTTCAGCCTTTAAGTTCATTGTTTTTTTTTTTAACTAGGCAACACCAAAATTAAGTTAGGCCAGCTAGGGGATCAAACTTTCTTCTTCTTCCACTAGTATTCTGGCCTAAGAAGCTCTATCAAGGTGGAAGAAACATTAAAAGGTTTCCACCCACCCGATTGCATTCCCTTCATCAGCGTACGATCACGTCCTATGAGGGACGCAATGCTTAAGGACGTTGGCTTGCGACTCCGTCTTAGATTTAATCGAGAGAGATTGTCGGATTGGTATGAGAACATGTAGGTAAAAACTATTCTTACAAAAGAATTGAACAGAAAGTGATGTGAATGGACATACGTCATTAATGGAAACACATAGTGAAGATTTACAAAAAAAAAAAGTGATATTTAGGCATGTACTGTTGTGACTTTTTTTTCAAACTTATGTTCAATTTTTATTCATGTAACATGGCTATTGATCTTAAATCCAAAGATCCCAATCTCAACCACACAATTCCCCAAATCAACATAATGTAGTTAAAAACCGTTATAAAGGAACTTAGATCCACGGGACAAAATCATTCCGATAATATTGGCTTGACCCAAATTTACGTCAAGCCGCAACACTCTCTCTTTCTCTCAAAGTTCTACACGAGTGCTCATTTCACTAAGTTCTCTGCCTTAAATCCACCAGAGAACTCAGCAATGACGTTCTCAGAACTCCATTCTCTCGATGGGCCCCTGACCCTGGATAAACATAAACCTCAATTCTGGGGACCGGACTAAGTGCGTTCTTCTATTTTGTCTACTTTCTTTCTCCTCACTCCGGTTGCTAACTTGATTGTTAAAGAGTATACGTAACGTCAATGATGAGGGTAAAGTTTTGTTGTTACAGTTTGTTCTTTGTCTACTACATCCTCTGATCATGCATGTTCTACCTCATTGGGTTGTTGTACACCAATTTGGTATTCTACTAGTTATGTGAACTCCGTTTATTTGAACCATACCAAGGATATGGGGGTGGTCGGACGCCGTCGGCCACGGCTATCGCCATGACAACGTCAGCGTGGAAATATCGGGGTTTAGGGAATTCATTGGCAGTTCACACCACGCACCAAATCGTCCTTGACTTGATTACAAGATTTCTTTTCTTTTCATGTCTGGAACCAAATGTGCGCTTTCTGTGGCATCTCATCATGGTCATAAATGGGGTTTTCACACACTGATCAGTGGGCCTCAGTGGTGGGTTTCTTGTTGCATGGAAGCCATCCATCAATTTTTCTGTAATTCATAAGTCTAAGAATTTAATTTTGGGAAAGCTTGAATGTAATCTGGGCGCATGGACTCTCGTGTGTATCTACGGTGCACCCGATTTTTCTGACCGGCATGCAACATGTGACTATGTCCGCTCACATCTTCAACATATATCCACCCCTCACGTTTGTATTGGCGATTTCAACCAAATTCTGTGGCCCTTATAAAAAAATATCTACCAATCGCCAATCTTATATCCCGGGGTCTGAATTTCTTAGTGACCTTCTGACTGCAATCTCCCTGAAATTCCATTTCGAGGACCCTTCCATACATGGAAAAATGGTAGAGACTACCCCCACTGCACTTATGAGCGCCTCGACTAGGGGTTCGCAAACCCCCAATGACTTACTACTTTCCCAGGCTCTTTCCTGCTTGACCTGCCAACTCTGTTTCCCCGAAAATTTCATACCCCTAGGTGGCATAAATTTAAAGTCTTTTGGCTTCGTTATGATACCTGCTTAAATATTATTTGAAGAGCTTGGAGTACCCCAATCTCATGCTCCCCATCCTATCGGTTAGTTTCAAGATGTAAAATAATGAAATCCCTTTTGAAGACTTGGGCTTAGTCAGGCATTAAATCGCAAGGGGAACGTATAAATCAGGCCCGACAGCGATTGGATATCCTATCCCATCCCACCTAGCCCTACGTCTTCTTACCAGCGCTGGACTCTCGAAGAAGCATCCGCCCGGCAGGATCTTAACGAGATCCTTCTTCAGGAAGAGATGCTTTGGCCCCAGCGCGCGAAGTACCGCTGGCTAGTTGAAGGGGACTGTAATACCCGTTTCGTCCACCTTCGCTACAGATGGCGAATATGCAGGAATTGTATATCCTCTCAACAATCCCCCACTGGGGACAACGTTACTACTCAGTCCGGCCAGCTGAACTTGATTCGCAATCACTTTGATCCCCACTTCACCCCCATGTCTACTGTCTTCTCTACTCATCAGTGGGATGGTTGGGAATCCTTCTCTCCTCGACTTACGCCACAAAACAAAGCTAATTTGCTTCAATCGTTCACTTCCTCGGAGGTCAAACAAGCTCTCTTCCAAATGAGTCCATACAAAGCACATGGCTCATATGGTTTACCACCTTTGTTCTTTCAGAAATCCTAGGACTTAGTTGGGCCTTCCACAACCTCAGATGTCCGTTCATTCCTTAATTTCAGACATCTTCTTTGGGAGCTTAACCACACTCTCATTACCCTTATCCCTAAATTTGACCACCCATCCACCCCCGCTGATTTTCGACCAATCAACCTCTGCAACACCACTTACAAAATCATTTCTAAAATTTTAGCCAATCGCCTAAAGGTTGTGCTCCCATACCTCATCTCTAGCAATCAATCTGCTTTCGTCCCCGGACGATCCATTGAAGATAACACCCTCTTCGAAAATGAGCTGATCTCTAAGATCAACAACCCAGGCTCAGGCCCTCCTCTAGCTGCACTCAAGCTAGACATGAGCAAAGCGTTTGACCTAGTCACTGCGACTTTCTTGAACATGCTATGCTTCTCATGGACTTCCCTGCATCATGGATCCGGCTTCTATCCAAAATCTTACGCACAGTAACATACTCGGTTCTAGTCAACTGGGAACCCTCGGCTCCCTTCTCCCCTTTCACTAGCCTGTGCCAAGGCGGCCCGCTTTCACCATATCTCTTCATTATTTACCTTGGAGCCCTCTCTTGTTATCTTAGGTCTCTGCACGAAAGGGATCGTACCAGGAATAACACTTGGTCGCCACATACAACCTATCTCCCACATCTTCTTTGCCGACAACTATTTTCTATTCTTTAAGCCTACTCTTGGATCTTGCAACAATCTTGCTTGTCAGTTGGACAGTTTATGCGCAGCTTCTGGACAGCGTATCAACATCGACAAGTATTCGCTTTTCCTTAGCCCAGATGTTCCACCGGAGCTAGGATACATGTTTCCGCAATTCTTTGTCCATCTGAAACGGCAAAATACCGGTGTCTATCTTATTTTGCCTCTTGCGGAATCTAAAAACAAAACACAAGCTTCCAAACAAATAGCGGATAAATACACTGCACGCATAGGACTCTGGTGAGACCGTCTCTTGAGCTCCGCAGGAAGGATTTCTCTCACCAAATCCGTCCTCTCTTCTCTACCGGTCTCTTTCGGCTCCTCATTCCAATTGCCTATGTAAATACTTCAGAATATCAACAAAAAGACTATTAACTTCTGGCGCAAACTAGATAGCCCTCGACTGCTTCTTATCATTCTTGATCAAGTTCTCTGGCATGCCAAATCACAAGGTGGTTTAAGGTTGCGCGATCAAACTTCGAGTAACCAAGCTTTTCTTGCCGGTTCCTTCTGGCGCCTCTACCGCAATAACACAACCCTTGCTGCCACTGCTATTAAGGACAAATAAACGGATGCTTTCTCCGCGTCTTCTCTTTTGACACCTTCTGACACTACGCATACACATCGTTATGGGTCGTGGTGCTGGAAAAGTATTGCCTCCGGACGACCTCTGCTTCAGCAAGGTCTCTCATGGTCTGTTGGCGATGGTTCATCAATAATGTTGGGATGCATCGATGGATCCCCCTCCTGTTAGTGCCTCTATCTACCTTTCTCAACACAATTTCCTTTAACTCTATGCATGTTTTTGACCTTATCCTACATACCCAAGAAATCCAAAGATGGGATACCAACCTACTAAACCAAATGTTTCCAGCTTTCTTAATTCCCCCTGTCCTCTCCATCCAATTACCCCCACAGCCTACTTCTGTCAGGTTTCTATGGCCTTTCACCAAAAATGTCGAGTATCCCGCCAGATCAGGATATCGCTTCCTTGATTGTGCACCAATAGACCCCTTTACCCTGCGGGCTACTTCTACACACTCCCTTACACAACATAGTTTGGGGGAAGTTGTAGGGCTTACCTTACCGTGGAAAATATAAAAATTTCCTCTGGAAGTGCCTTTACAATGGTCTCCCTTGTTCCTTAGCACTATCTAAGTACCTTCATGCTCAAACCCAAACATGTGCATTATGTTCCACCCACGCTGAAACCCTTGATCACATGTTCTTCCATTCCCCCATCCCTATGTTTCTGCGCAACAACATCCCCTAATTTATCCGCTTTCCTCGGGTTGTTTCCTCACATGGCTGGAACGTTGCCTCTAAGCTGATGAAAAACAACTTCGCTCCATGCTTCCTCTCTTATGGGCAAGCTGGAAAACAAGAAACTCAATACTCTTCCGTCAGTCGGTGGTGACCGAAGCGATTTCGAGGTGTTAAGCCCAAACCTCATCAGCCACAATCTTTTGGGATTCACGAACAGTAACTTTCCGTCCTATCTCCCGGATTATTCTCATGTTGCCGAAACGGCTTCTCGAGCCTTATCGGCTCGGGCGTTGTGATCCCTGCCTTCTTTCAAAAGTTTTTTCACGATCATCGGTAGTGAGCCAACCATGGCCACCTCTCCAGCGAGACCGCTTTCAGCCCTCTTGGATATCTCCATAAATCTCCAAGTTCGGACTGTTTTCCGGATCGAGAGGTAAATCCTCGCAGTCTGGACCAGGTAGTTGGCTCCCTGGAGCACATCTTTCCCTTCCTGCGAAAGCCGATTTTCTGCAGGGATCTCTTGAGAGAGTTGGCTTCCAAGATCCTAAGACTGGAAATGCAGCCTGTTTTGCAGCAGCTTCGTTAACTTTCTTGAACCTGCAACAGAAAATTTAGAGGGTAAGAAAGCAACAAGAAACATAAACTTTTGAATTTACTGTATGTTCTTGTGATTTTTTTTGTTTTGTTTTTAGGATTAAAAGATGAGGGGAGAAATAGGGTCCCGCTGGGCCTGCCAATTTGTTTACCCAGAATATTCATTAAGTTTCTGAAAATCTTGGAAAACAAATGATTTCAGATTTGGTGTGTGAGTTCACTATTCCCTGTTCGAATTTTAGAACCGTTAATTACCCTAGATGTGTAGGCAACCCTGATTAATAAACCTAAAAGAAACAATCACTTAAAAAAAGTTCAAAAACCCTGTAGCTTCACTTATTCAACATAAAAAAAAAAAAGATTGCAAGATCCCTTCATACATCCTATCACAGATCTGTATTTTGTCAATAGGGATAAACCCTTTTGGTATGAAAACTATAACTTTTTACCTAGCACAATATGTGGCTTCCATGAAACTTGTTGTTGGCTGCTCCTCTAGAACTTGTTTTCTGGCTTGTTGCTTAAAACGCCTCACTGCAGAGCTTTGAGTAGTTTGTTGTTGCAGTGAACAGCCTTGAATCCTTTGTTTCCAGAGAATTTTAGAGCCCCAAGACCTTTGAGCAACCCTGGATATTTGTCAAGATTTGATGTATTTCTCTCCTAGTCTGCTGTATTTTTTTTTGTCTCCAGCAATTCTGCTGTATTTTTCTCCTCATAACCCCTTGCAGCTTTGTAGAAACCCCTTATTTATAGAGGTTTCTTTAGCTAGTTGTTACAGAGATGTGGATAAAATTTCCAGACTTCAGAGATATCATCCCAATGTGCTGGACTTTATCATATCTCTAAGTTTTAAGAGATGAAGCATGATTTAAATTGAATAAAAACACAGTTTATCTCCTGCCAGATACTCAACAGAAACAGATAAGCTATTTTTTTTTTCTTCTGTTGACATGCTGGACTTTGATTTTTAATTAAATATAGTCTAAGTTTATTTTAATTCCCTTCTCTGCAGGCCAGGGAATTAAAATGGATATATATATATATATATGTATATATCTTTACATAAATTTGGTGGAAAAAATTATGTGCCAACAGACATTTCCTAGAGCTTCAAAGTAGCTTTCCTCTACGATTTTCATGATATAAAGCTTTATTCAGAAGATAGATAACAGACGAGCTCTTTCCAAGAAGAGGAGAATGCAGCGAGTCTAGACTGAATTAAAGACTATATTCTTGATCTTTCTTTTTTTTGGTTCGTTCTGGATACTTCTAGCTTATTCTGAGGAGAGTCGCACCCAAGGCAGGGAGCACCACCCATTTTTGGCGTTTCAAGAATAGTTTTGGGATAAAATTATTGTGTAAGTGTTATATTTTCTACTTTTAGTAATAGTTTGACGGTTAGTAAGTTGAGATAGGTACCTATGTTGGGGAAGTCTTAGAAATTTCGTTCTCAATTAGGAAGGTGAATTTCGTAAGTTTGAGAGTATGCCTTTTCATGAGAGCAAGGAAGGTGAATAACTGGTGGGGTAACCAAATCCGTGAGAGCCAAGGAAAGAACAAGGTCGGTGGCAAGAGAAGATGTTAGAAGAATCGAGCCGAGAAGTCTCCAGAGGGGGTTGGGTTCATATCAAGCGGGTTACTTCATCAATATGTTGATCAAGGGAGAAGTCCTCAAAAATAGTGAACTGCTGCGATAACATCCGCCAAATGGAACTCCCACGTCGAAATTGGAGATGATTATGCCGAGGCCATAAGGAAGACGAATGAAATGTGAAAAGAAGGAGCACACTTGATAGTAAGACCAAGATAGTTTTATGCTCAAATGAAATAAAGAAGGAAGATATGGCCCTCCTTCTTCAAAAGGAAAAGAAAGACTCTTCCAGTTTATTCAATGTATGTGGGGGCTCTTCCCAGAAGAACTGAAAAAGTTAACAAAGAGTGTATGCATTCTCCAAATCACAATCTTTCGAACCAGAATGAGATACATAAGATGGATAGGGTGAGGCACTAGCACACTATGAATCAAAGTTAATCTACCCCCAGCAGTAATAGGATGATTTTGTATATTCATACTTAATAGAGGACTAATTATGTAGTTAGGATATTTTGTAATTACTATTTATTATTGTGAATAGTCTATGAGAAGGTGAGGAAATTTTCACCATTGCATGGTATCAGAGCATGCAACACCCCGTGGTCCCCAAGCCTTCCGTTCCGGACCGGAAAGCCCAGGAGGGCGATGGCTTAAAGTAACGGTGGGAAATCCAAAGCACAACATCCAACCTTTATATTACATATTATTAAACAATACAGCACTTCTCAAGTCCTCATACGTGACTACTATTATTATTATTATTATTATTATTATTATTATTTAGCTTTCTAAATTACTAAATGTCCCCTAAAAATTAGACGGGGTATTACAGAGCAGGTCTTCTAAACCTAGCTCCACCTTCCCGTCGCCGGCCTCACGCCACCGAACATCGGGGTTGTTCTTCCCTCCGGACGAACGCCGCACATCTTCTCTACCTTCGGAACCGACGGAACCCTTCGACGACGGAAACCAGGTTTTCTGAGCCACAGTCCGGTCTCTGCTTCACCTCTGTTGCCGGTCGAAGCCATTGTCGCCGGTAGATATCCCCTTTGAGTTACCGTCGTCGACTGCCCTGCACACCGACGGTTCTGAAAATCGTCGTTCTCTTCCCCTCTGCTGCCGTCTTAGTCCCTCCACCGTCGACTGCCTCTGCTTCGCCTCTATCACCGGTAGAAGCTGCACATCGACGATTCTGGAAATCGTCGCTTTCTTCTTTCGGGTGTTGCCCTTCTTGACCTCTGCTACCTTGTTTGCAGTTTGCCGCAGCAAACCCGATTTGAAACCCAATCAGCAAACCCAATTTGACCTTGTGAGTTCCAAGTTCACTTGTGAGTTCAGTCGTTGGTCATCTACAATCAGCTTGGTCAATTTCAATTTCGATTTGTTTGGGTTGCGATTCTTTAATTGATCTTGTGCCTGATTTGATTGTCAGTTTTTTTTTCCCATCCCCTACTCTCTCGCGATGTCTACTGAATCAGCTTCCTCAGGCAACATCAAGGAACCCGCTGACACTGCCTCATCCAACACCACTAAGGAGCCTCTTCACCCTGTGTTCCTAGTTACCAACATTGAGAAACGTGTTCGTTTCATCCTGGACAATGAGAAAGTCTAGTATGATCACTGGGCTACGTTTTTTTGCATCCAAACGCATTCTTTGGCGTTTCGGATCATCTTGACAAACCACCCGATGTCTCTGATCCCCTCTGGAGCTCTATTGATTCGGTAATTCTGTCATGGATATACCAAACGATCAGCGACGACTTGGCTCTTGCTATCCTCACCCCTGGTCAGACTGCTAGAGATGTGTGGTTGAAGTTGGAAAACCTCTTTCACGACAATCAGGGATCACGGATGGCAGAACTGGAATTGGAGTTCGTCAATTTGCTCATGGAACACTGCTCGTCTCTCGATGAATATTCCACCAGGTTGAAGGACTTGGCGGATCGTATCGGGAATGTTGGCTCTCTAGTCTCGAACCAACGACTAGTTATTCAACTAACCAATGGTCTCACTCCTTCCTACACCGGGGTTGCCATGATCATTCAGCAGACTTGTCCCACTCCGGAGTATCTCTCTGCAGTCTCTATGATACGGCTACACGAGCGTCTTCTTGCTCGACAGGAACCAGTTCACCCTAGCCTGCATCAGGTGTTGGTTTGGACTCCTTCGAACCGACAACCGAATGTGGTCACTCACCAGCCCGGCAGTCACCACAGTGGCGGGAATGGTAATCATGGCGGAGGACAGTGCAGGAATGACAAGAACGGAAGTCGTAAATCCGGGATAGGGGGACATCCACCAGCTGCTCCGATGCCCTCTGCTGCCCCCCAGGGCTCGCACGACTCATGGGTTAGGTGCCCCTGCCCTATGGGACCAGTACCTCCTTGCCCTTATCCGACTACGGGTTGGAGCACTCCTAGACCTAACTCTGCTGGCCTGCTTGGCCCACCACCAGCTGCGCGACCACAGGCTCTCACAACTGCTTCTGCCTACACGACTGCTACTGATTTGGGGTCTCAGTTCTCTGGCATGACACTCAGCGTTCCGGATCAGACTTGGTATCTCGACTCCAGCGCATCTGCTCATCTCACTCCGCAGTCAGGTATACTCTCCTCTCTCTCTCTCTCTCGTCATCTTGTCCTTCTCATAACATACTAGTGGGAAACGGCTCTAGCATTCCAATGAAAGGATCCGACAATCACACCCTTACCCCCAACTCCCATTCCCTTCACCTTAGAAATGTATTACTCACCCCAAACGTTATCAAAAACCTAGTTTATGTTCGTCAATTCACTACTGACAATAATGTTTCCGTTGAGTTTGACCCTTTTGGTTTTTCTGTGAAGGACATTCGCTCAGGAGCTCTTTTACAGAGGAGCAACAGTTCGGGTGATCTCTATCCATTCCAGCCTGCCCCACCATCGTCGTCTGTCGTCTCTTTTGCTGCTATCCCTGCTCCAGTTTGGCATAATCGCCTTGGTCATCTCGGGCGCCTAGTTTTAGATTCTCTTCGTAGTAGTCATTTCATTTCTTGTAGTAGGAATAATTCAGAAACACTTTGTCATGCTTGTCAAATTAGTAAACATGTGCGTCTGCCTTTTTCACCGTCTACTTCTTCTACTTCTGGTCCATTTGACATTATTCATAGTGATTTATGGACATCTCCGGTACTAAGCAAATCACACTACAAATACTACCTGCTACTGCTTGATGACTACACCCATTTTCTCTGGGTTTTCCCCCTCAAACAGAAAAGCGAAGCGCTATCCAAGTTTAAACAATTCACTACATTCGTACATACTCAGTTTGAGCGACCTATCAACGTGACCTTGGTGGAGAATTTGACAATGGCGCTTTTCTCTCTCACGCCATTAATCATGGGCTTGCTTTTCGATTTGCATGTCCTCAGACGTCATCTCAAAATGGCAAAGCTGAACGCATGATTCGCCGAATCAATGACATCATTCGTGCCCTATTAGCTCATGCCTCCCTTCCAGCTTCTTTCTGGGTTGAGTCTCTTCTGAATGCGGTCTACCTACATAACATTCTTCCCACCACAGCCCTTCACAACAATATTCTCACTGTTTACCTCTATCATCGCTCACCCTCCTATGAGCATCTCCGCACGTTTGGCTGTCTGTGCTACCCGAACCTCTCTGCCACCTCACCCCACAAGCTTGCCCCACGCTCTGTTCGATGTGTGTTTTTAGGCTACCCTCTTAATCACCGTGGGTACCGGTGTCTAGATTTGAGTACTGGTCGGGTTCACACTTCCCGTCACGTGACCTTCGATGAGACGGTCTTTCCTTTCTCCATCCCTGAGTCTGTGTCTCCCTCTATTCACAGGACGTCTGATCCCGACAATAGTCTTCCATCTCCCATTTTCACTCATCGTGCTCATAACCCTGTGGCACACAAACCATCACCCACCCCTCCTGAGGCACCTACGCCACCACCCATCACTACTCGGGCACCCACACAGCTTCCCACGTCTCAGAATCTTATGGAACCTTTTCCTCATCACTATGTACGTCGGTCAGTGTCTACTCGTCCCCCCTCTATACCCTCTGTGCCTGTGTTGCCTGACCCTCCTCCGTCACCCACACTGAGCCCAGTGGCCACTCCTCCTCCTCCTCCTCAGCTTTCTCCTCAGATGACCACCAAATCCATGCATGGCATCGTCAAACCCGTCACTCGTCTCACCTTAGCTGCCCAGACACCTGATTCCGTCTCGCCCATCCCAAAATCCCACATCCTAGCTTTGTCGGATCCTCATTGGAAAGCGGCCATGGACGATGAGTTTGGAGCTATGGTTGCGAACCACACTTGGGATCTTGTTCCTCTCCCGGAAGGGGCTGATGTTCTGCGAGCTTTGTGGCTATTTCGACACAAGTTTCGCGCTGATGGTAGTTTGCAGCGGTATAAGGCGCGATTGGTAGCTGATGAGAAATCCCAGATGGTTAGGATCGATTGTGAGGAGACTTTCAGCTCGGTTGTCAAACCGAATACTATTCGTACAGTTCTCAGCATTGCTGTCACACGCTCTTGGCCTATCCGTCAGCTGGATGTCAAGAATGCTTTTCTTCACGGTGATCTCTCTGAGACGGTTTACATGCATCAGCCCCTGGCTATCGTGACATGCGCCACCCTGATTTTTTTTGCCGGTTGCGCAAATCCTTATATGGTCTGAAACAGGCTCCCCGTGCTTGGTTTCAGCGATTTGCCACTGTCCTCACGCAGACTATCGGTTTTTCTGGTTGCTCGTGTGATGAGTCGCTTTTTGTTTACAGTCGCGGATCGGACATCGTCTACCTCCTGCTCTATGTGGATGATATTGTTATCACTGGGTCGTCTCCGATAGTCTTGGATCAGATTGTCTCTCAGCTCTCTAAAGAGTTTGCTATGACTAATATGGGCCATCTGCATCACTTTCTGGGCATTGTTGTCACCCGTGATTCGTCCGGCTTGTTCCTGTCCCAGCATCAGTATGCGACCGACATTCTCCGTCGTGCCTCTATGTCCACATGTAAGTCTACTGCCACCCCTGTTGAGGTAGGTAGTAAATTCACAGCTACCTCTGGCCCACCGGTTGCTGATCCTACGCTATAGCGCAGCCTTGCGGGGGCCCTACAGTATCTCACGTTCACTCGACCAGTAATTCAGTATGCCGTTCAGCAGGTCTGTCTCTTCATGCATGATCCCCGTGAGCCGCATTTTCATGCCCTGAAGCGTATCTTACGCTACATCAGTGGCACACTTGAGTATGGTTTACGGATCTCTGCCTCTGCTGCCGATTCTCTCGCGGCCTACAATGATGCAGATTGGGCTGGTTGCCCAGACACACGCCGCTCCACTTCTGGTTATTGTGTCTTCTACGGAGACAATCTTGTCAGTTGGTCGTCCAAGCGTCAGGCAACTATCTCTCGCTCGAGTGCTGAGGCCGAGTTTCGTGGTGTTGCTAACGCCGTCTCGAAACTCTGCTGGGTTCGAAATTTATTACTTCAGCTTCGTGTCACCCCGCCTCGGGCCACTGTGGTGTATTGTGACAATGTGAGTGTTGTCTATCTCTCTGGTAATCCTGTTCAGCATCAGCGCACTAAACATGTTGAGATTGATCTACACTTCGTTCTTGAGAAGGTCCGTTTGGGTCAGCTTCGCGTGTTGCACATTCCGGCTGATTATCAGTACGCCAACATCTTCACCAAGGGTCTCCCTCGGCCTTTGTTCCAGCGCTTTCGTTCCAGTCTCAGTGCTGGCGCTCCTACCGTTTCAACTGCGGGGGAGTAATATGATGATTTTGTATATTCATACTTAATAGAGGACTAATTATGTAGTTAGGGTATTTTGTAATTACTATTTATTATTGTGAATAGTCTATGAGAAGGTAAAGAAATTTTCACCATCGCAAGCAGATAACAACTTGTCCTTCCAACCCGCGATTCGAGTATGAACCTTCTTAACAAGCCCATGGAAATTTGCAATATTTACTCGCTTCAAATAGATTGGAGCGTTCAAGTACCTAATCGTGAAATGTTTGAATCCAAACTCTAGCCAGCAAGAAATAAAATTTCTCCTAGATAAGGAGACTACATCTGCAAAAAAAAAAAAAGAGAGCTAATATTCCCTGGTTTAATCTGCTGACCCGAGACTGCCATGTAAAGAGCAAGAACGTGCTTCACCCCATCAATTGACCGTTTTTATTCATGAGTAAAATAAGACAATATTCTGCATAAAGAAAGTAAGAGACTGCAATCTTCGATCAAGAACATAGATAAGGGATAATAGAACCTTCCTCTATGGCTCGATTCTTAACCATACTTAAAGGTTCATGTGCAATAATAAACAGAGCTGAAGACAGGTGATTTGCTTGACAAACTCCTCGAGTGGCATTAAAGAAACCAAAAAGATGATCTGTTAAGTTGACGAAATACCAACAATTGGATAAGCATGGACATATTAACTCGCTGAAAATCAGAACGAAACCAAATCTACACATGACAAACAAAAAAAATTCCCATTGAACCCCATCGTAAGCCTTCTGCATATACAACTTAATTACCACATCGTCTCCATGATCCTTATGCCTTGCATCTTAAATGATCGATCTCTTGAGCAAGGGCCACATTCTCGTGGATGGAACGACCTGGGACAAAGCATGCCTACTCTGGGGATATAATGATACGGGTCGCGTATCCGTTATTTGATATTTATTTATCAAGTTATTTAATTAATTAATAATCCGGGCTTGGTCCATTAGGTCTAGGGTTAGGGTTAGGCCCTGCTTTCTTTACCTAAATTTAGGCGACTTTTATCTTTTTTTAAGTCATAAAAAAAGTTATAATTAGGTCATTTTCGTTAAAATTTATGTTTGATAAGTTTTTTACCTTTTTATAAGACTAAAAAAAGTTAGTGTTTTCTAACTTCGACTTTTTTATCTTTTTTACTCTTTAAAATAACTTTTTAGGAGATAAAATAGAAGTTAAGTAAAACAACATTTTCTACTAAAAATGTTACTAAAACTTTTTAGAAAATTTATTAGGCACAAAGTAAACAAGCTTTTTATCTTGATAAAAAGTTGCCTAAATTTAGGTAAAGAAAGCAGGACCTTAGTTTATTTGTCTATTTAAGCTGTGTAATGGTGCATTATAATTCAATTAATAAGAATATCGATCTCCGTCTCTCTCTTCGTCGTCTATCTCTCTCAATTTCTTCATCTAATCTATCAATTTCTTTATTTTCGATACGTATCATTGGTGCTTTTATTGAGAGCGGCGGCCAGACCTTCTCTGCGCCGCTCACCGTGAACCACCTCCACAACCCGTTTTCAGTCAAGAAGAGCGCGACATCCTCCAAAAACTCATCAACAAGATCGATAATATGCAAAAACGTTGGGCAGAAGAGGACGCCACGTGTGTGAAAGAAGACGCCGTGCTACGAACTTCCTTCGCAAACTTTGAAGAATTACTGCGGCGGAACCCACAATCGCCGCCGCCACCGCCGCTAGAGGAAGAAATACAGCAGCCAGAGTTATTGTCGGCAAAACACCCGGCAAACAGACCCGTGGCAACCACGGAAGACCCACCTTGCAAACATGGGAGCCCAGAATTGAAAAGCCAGTCATAGGCGGACCAGCAGCCGGCAAAACAGAACCAGGTCGCCGTCCTCCAGGCGGTGCAAACCGAGATTCACCCACCAGCCGCCTCCCCTGGCGATTTCCGGTCGTTTCCCTCACCGTCCGACCATCAATTTCAGGCGAATCCACCCCAGCAACAGATCGGAGAACCACCAGAGACCCTCCGTCCGTTACCGCCACCAGTTCCTCCACAACCACCGCCTCCGTCGCATCCGACCACCCCCAGCCGGCGATTCAGCAGCGTCGGCCGATCTCCGGCCACAACCAACTTCCAATCGACCCCTCCGGCGAACTCAATCGAACACCTCCGAACCCCAAGTCACAACAACCATCGATTCAACCACCGGCCACCTTCAAGCCCCAACCCACCATGCCGTCGGAATCACTGCCGCCACAACCGCCGCTCCCCAAACCGGTCGGCCAACCACCTGATTTCTCCCGACAACCCCCAAACGGCCACTGCCAGCCCCCACCGTGCGACCCTCCCTTCGTCGGCCAAACCCAGCCTCAGACGGGTTTCTTTAACCAGCATATGGATAGAGCACAATGGTTTGGGCTGTCTTCCTCTAATCAAAATGGGCTTAGTAACACAAATGAGCACAATTCAGCAAGTTGGCCCAGCTCTTCTCTTGAGCACAATTTTTTATTTGGACCTGATTTTATCTGGCAGAAAGAATTTGGCCTTACTGCAGATTTGGGCTACCCAACAAATAATATGGGTCAGCCACTTTATAAGAGCTGTACCAACTTGGACCACCCAACTTTTTACCACTGTCTAGTGAGAGAAAGTTAGTGAGAGAATTTCCTCTCCCTACTTATCTCTTGTCTAGTTTTTTTCACCGTTGTGGTATTTGCCGAGTCACATCTCCGTTTCTTTCTAGCTTACTCCTTTCTGTTCTTCTTTTTTCTTTCGCTCCGAGGAGTGGAACAGAAGTGTTTTCAAAAATTCCTACAAGGAGATAAAAAGATTGGAGTTATACAAGCAAGACCCTGGTCTACTCACAATGAGGAAGCTCAAGTTTCAATCAAGAAGGAAATTACTAAGTTGTGGGATAGAGAAGAATTATTTTGGAGAGAAAAATCTAGGGTTCAGTTTATAAAAGAAGGTGACAAAAACTCAATTTTTTTCTTCATTTCTACTATCAGGAGGAGGAATGGGAACAGGATTGAGATGATCAAAAACCAAGGAGGTGATTGGATTTCTGAAATGGCTAGAATTGAGGAGCATGCCAAAGATTTTTTTATGCATATGTTTGAATGAAACAACTGTGTGAATGATAGTGCAGTGGTGGATCACATTATGTCTACTATCAAGAAAGAAGATAATGACTTTCTGTGTGCTATTCCTACTATGGAGGAGGTGGAGAAGGTAGTTTTTTCTTTCAACCCAAACAAGGCACCAGGGTACGATGGTTTTAATGGTGCCTTTTATCAGACACAGTGGAGTGTGATCAAAGAAGAAGTGGTGCAATCTATCCAGTATTTTATGAGAACTCATGTATTATTACCTAGTATGAACAAATCTGTTATAGCTCTCATTCCAAAAGTAAAAGTCCACAAACTATGCATGATTTCAGACCTATTGGCCTATGCACCTTTATCTATAAAGTAATTGCAAAAATTTTGGCGAACAGACTGAAAGTTTTTTTACCTAAACTTATTAGTCAAGAACAGTCAGCCTTCGTACCAGGAAGAGCAATTCAAGACAATATTTTGATTGCTCAAGAGTTCTTTCATCTGATCAAAAACAAAAAGCAAGGAAAGCAGGGTCTTCTAGCTCTTAAACTTGATCTCCAAAAGGCGTATGATAAAGTGGATTGGAACTTCCTGTTTCTGATTCTGGAGAAGTTTGGATTTTGTGATACTTTTATAAAGATCATCAAACAATGTGTGACTACTGTGAGGTTGGCTGTGAAGATGAATGGGGTTATTGGTAATGATTTCTCTCCTAAAAGGGGGATTAGGCAGGGAGACCCTATTTCTCCTTATTTGTTTGTTCTTATGATGGAAATTTTGTCTAGGAACCTTAAGGAAGCTACTAAGGCTGGAAACATTCAAGGGATACAGATTGTTAGAGATGCTGAGCCTATTTCTCACTTGTTTTTCGCGGATGATGCAGTATTATTTATGCAAGCTTCTATTGAGGAATTTCAAACAGTTATGAGGATTTTGAATTCTTTCTGTCAAGTTTCTGGGATGGTGATAAATGTTCAAAAATCTGGCTCCTTTTTCTCTCCAAATACTCAACCTGAGATAAAGAATCAAATCCTAAGTTGTGAAATATTCCATCTGTGATACCAAATTCTAAGTATTTGGGGATCCCTTCTTTTTGGGGAAGGTCTAGATCTGAGAGTGTGAACTTTGTAAATGACAGAATAGAGGAGAAAGTTCAGGGATGGAGATTGCATAATTTATCCTATGCTGGTAGAGAAGTGTACCTGAAATCTGTGGTGATGGCCTTACCCAGCTACATTATGAGCTGCCTGCAATTACCAAAAAAGTTCTATCAAAATATGATTAAATATATGAGAACCTTTTGTGGGGGCGGGGGGGGGGGGGGGGGGGGGGGGGGGGGGGGGGGGGGAGAGAAACTACATGAAAGGAAAATCTGCTGGACTAGTTGGAAAGATATGTCTAAAGCTAAAAATGAGGGAGGTTTAGCTTTCAGGGATTTGAGGGCTTTTAATATGGCTATGTTGGCGAAAAATTGTTGGAGAGTTCTTCATAATCCAGACTCTTTATGTGCCAGGATTCTAAAAGCAGCTCATTTTCCTAATGTAAATTTTTTAGATGAAAAAATTGGTCTAAATCCATCATGGACCTGGAGAAGCTTTGTCACAGGTTTGAGGGTGATTAAGAAAGGCTCTTGTTGGAAAGTCAAAAATGGTAAGAACATATCCATTTATAAGGATTGTTGGATTCCTAATATTTTCCCTCAAAAGATTGCTAGAAATACAACTTTTCCTGAAGATAGTAAAGTTGATGTTTTGATTGATGAAGATTATAGATCCTGGAAAAGTGATCTTATTATGGACAATTTCTCTCCCTCAGAAGCACAAGCTATCTTGGCTATACCTCTTTCGTGGAGAAGCGAAAATGATAAACTGTTTTGGCCTAGTAGTGTTTCTGGAGCATATACAGTCAAGACTGGGTGTCAAATTGCAAATCAGTTACTGACTTCTGATGCATATCAAGGGAAGAAAGGTTGTGGTGAATATATTGATAACATATGCTCTTCATCTCTTAGATTTCCTAAAGATTTTTGGAAGAGATTATGGAAGATGGCTCTTCCTCCAAAAATTAAACTGTTCTGGTGGAGGGTTTCAAATAATGCTATAGCAACAAGGAAAAATTTGCAGAAAAGAGGATGTAATATTTCTGGTAGGTGTAGGCTGTGCAACAAGGAATGTGAAGGCAGAAGACATCTCTTTTTGGGCTGTGATTGGACTAGACCTCTGTGGTTAAACATGGGGTGTAAATGGGAAGATTTTATAGCCGGTGGTGAAAGTTTTATGGCTTGGCAAATGTATATTTATGAGCAGGATGTCAAAAGACAAAGTCATGAGCTTTTGCTAGAAAAGTTTGTCTTAATTTGTTGGGGAATCTGGAAAGCTAGAAATGGTTTCATTTTTCAACATGATGAGCTGAATCCTATGAAGGTGATGAGATATGTGGAAATACTTTTTGAAGAATTTAGAAAAACTTATGGTTCTGACAAACATGCCAGAATGAAAGAAAGACAAGAGGGAGAGAATGTTCATAGATGGAAGGCTCCAGTTTCTGGGGTGTTGAAATGCAACTTTGGTGCCACATGGAATAGCACAGCTTTAACAATGACAGGAGGTTGAATTATAAGAAACAATATGGGTTCTTTGGTGGACTCTGGTTGGATCAGATGTAATGCTGGATCAGCTATGATAGCTGAAGCTATTTGCTTAAGAGAAGCCCTCAGCCAAAATAGAGATATAGCTCATAAGATATGCATGGAAGGTGACTGTAAGGTGGTGTGTGAGCTGGCTAATTCTAAAGGCAGTGTGGGTTGGGAGCTAGAAGAGATAATGCAAGATATCCGGGCTATGGTTAGTATGCATCAGATTCAAGTTGGTTGGGTGGCAAGAAATGCAAACAAGGCTGCTGACTTCATTGCAAATTGGATCAAAGGAAATGTTGGAGATGGTAGTGAATTACTTATTAGTAGGGAATTTTGTAATATTTTGAACTCTAATGCTAGTTTATCTAGCGTTTTGTAGCTTTTCCCTCTGGTTTTATATATTGATGATTATTGACAAAAAAAAAAAAAAAACTTGGACCACCCATTTTTTAGCTCACGTAATATTCTCAAGCTCGGGCGACAACAATTTGATCCAGGCAAGAGTACTGATGTTTTTTCAACATCCACCTTGAGGGCAAGGTGGTCTTTAAGGGTGGGAGAGTTGATACGGGTCGCGTATCCGTTATTTGATATTTATTTGTCAAGTTATTTATTTAATTAATAATCCGGGCTTTTACCGTTAGGTCTAGGGTTATGGTTAGTTTATTTGTCTATTTAAGCTGTGTAATGGTGCATTATTATTCAGTTAATAAGAATATCGATCTGCGTCTCTCTCTCTCTCGTCGTCTATCTCTCTCAATTTCTTCATCTAATCTATCAATTTCTTTATTTTCGATACGTATAACGTATCTTTTGTTGATACGGGTAGCGTATCAATATTATTTAATCTATGATACGCGAAGCGTATTGATAAATTGAAAATACTGTAAATAAAGGAAGAGATTAGGGAGAACGAGAGAGAGTAGAGAGACAGTGTAGAGAGAGATTGATTATTTCATTGCTTGAATAATAATGAAGAAGTACACTGCTTAAATAGATAATACTAACCCTACCCCTAACCTATCAGGCCAAGCCTGTATTAATTATTAAATAAATAACCGAATAATAAAATATTAAATAATATTGATACGCTAACCGTATCATATAATCAGAGGAAGAACTCCCCTCAATCTATCCAAGATAATCCTAGCCACAATTTTGTAAGAGAAATTACATAGGTTGATCGGACACAAATCTACAAAAGACCGCAGGGGGACTATCTTTGGAATCAAAAGCAAATTCGCTGAGGTGAAGGCTTTTGGAATATAACCCCAGGGAAAAAAAACTTTGCACAATAGACACTACAGCTGTAGCAATAATATCCAAGTGCCTCAAGATCACAGTATAACCCAAGTCTTGGCCGATTTAGTTGAAACTGTTCAGTGAATTCAGTGTCAAATGAATCAGATGTTGGAATTGTTGATGAGAGCCATACCACCCGTACCCAAAGTAATCCTTGCTTCAATTGGAGGACCACCACAAGCCTGATTGCAAATGGATGCATTTTTTCGTTGGTGGATCTCAGTTGAGTACCATATATGTCACAGGTTCGCTCAATCCATGTGATCCACGAAAAAACACACTCATACAGTAAGTGCACAGTTGGAGGTGTAGTGATAATGCCTACTTAAAGCACTAGGTCAAGTCGAATCCAGACGACTTGGTGACATAGCTATCTAGGGTAATTGAAGTGTGAGAATTGATGGGGAATGATTCTAAATCCTTCTGAACGAAAAAGCAAAACATGAAATAACGAGATGGTGTAACACTCCACATACTAATCCTTCTTAAAGAAGAAAAGGAAATGTAGTTAAAGACTAAATGTTTGCTGATACTGGTACTAAAGAACATAAGAGGTTATCAAAGTGGATATAAGAAATTAGTTCTGATTTTCGCCCAAAACCCAGAGCTTGGCAGCACAAGCTTAATCCACGGTGTTGTTTGTGCCTCCAGTTACATCACCATAACTCGATCGAGGCAACTGACTCAACGGTCCACATTTTTCTTCATAACCTTCCACGAGTTCCATCCTTGAAAGAAAGAGAAAAAACAAATCAGAACAAGAATGTTTGTGAATTATTTAACAAATGCCAAGTCATTAACAAGAAGATCGTTCTAGTTGTCTAAATGCTCAAGTAATGAAATTAGAATGATGCTTACCAGTATGCCAGACACTGAAATGGTGCATACTTGCCGTAGATCTCCTGAATCATTGCTTTAATATCTTTCATTTTGCCAACTTTTCTTTGATGATACTGCTTCATGTGCCTGACGGTTTCCGAATCTTGTGGAATTATCTTGTAGCAACCAATGCACATTAGAATATTGGCACTAACGAAAGGGCCAAAGCCTTTAGCGTTGCGAAATTCTTGGTATACCTCTTCAAATGACTCGCAATCGGAAGCTTCTTCAAACTTGTCCAACTTGACTGCATTGCTGACAACTCTTTTAGCAAACTCAACAATATAATCTGCTCGATATCCAAGATTGCATCTCTTTTCTAGGAACTCCTTGTCAGCGCTAGCTAGTTCTTTCGGACTTGGAAAATTCACAACAGATTGCGGCTCAAAGCTTATTTCCTCTGACCTTTTCCTCTTGAGTCTATTCTTTCCTGATGTATCCACTTTGAGTAATCGCTTCCTGAGTTCTGGTTGGAGCTTACAAAGCGCTTCGGCCATTTCCAATGTCCTCTTCCACCTAATTAATTAACAACGCAACGTGTATGAATGGTTTGGATAATAACTGTGATCTTAACTCTTGACCACATGAAAATACAAGATTACAGTTAAATTAACTTGCAATACCCGCAACCGCATAACAGAATGGACTTGATAACATCTTCAAACAATGTCGAGGACCTGAAAATGCGTGCAAAACCTCGCTCTTGTGCTTGGGGATGAACTTTATAGAACTCTCTCGCATTCATTTCGTCTCTCTCAGATATTCTCAGCATTCGGCTAACCTGATCCTAAAAATGTCAATCAACTATGAAAACAATCATGTATACATGTGTACGTACCAATCATGTAACATACACACATTCATAAATACATTCTTTTCGTAAATCGGATTTCAGAAAATGATTATTTATACGTACCAAAATGGATTGACGATCTTTCAATGAGGGAACTTCTTCACAGAAGAATAATATACAAAGAGAAGATGGGGTGGTGCTAGGGTGGGAGATGGAGACCATGACAGAACGGTCGGCGTCAGCAAGTCGAAGAGGACGTCGAAGAGTCTTGGTTTTGGGTATCCAATTGTTTGGTGCCATCATGAACAGGCCATGATTGCATATTGCCTTCTCCAAATTGAATGTCGAGGCATGTTCCTCGCTTAGAGGTAAATTCAACCGGTAACAACAGTTACTCGTCGTCATTCTCAGTATGCCTCCAACACTCCTCGTGTATCTCCTGCACGCAATTCAATAATTAAGCATTCAGCAGCTGAAAAAACTTCTAGGCAAAACGGATAAACTAAACTGAACTAGTCATGTCCTCCCCTTGACATGCAGGGCGCGAGCTGCATATTTGAAGTTGTCATAGTTTTCATATGGTGGGTATTACATGTAATGAGATACAGAGTTTGCGATAAAAGTTTTATCATAAAACTAAAAGCAGTGACTTCAGAGAATCGCACTTCTTAGGAAACATATTTCACAAACAATTCAGGTAGGCCAACAATGATTTGAGCATACTCTCTACTATAGTGAAAGGGAAATCAATACTACATCATTATGATTCGGGTAGTCCTTAGGGTATATTTTGTGCTTATTTTCAGGACTCATGAGTTAAGCTACAATATTGAAAGGAAAATATGTAAAGACTCTTCCACGGAGTATGTAACGTGTGAACTTATCGAATCTTTCCACGATGCACGTTAGGCTATTAGACTCAATGTTCAACTGCTTCAGCGATCCCTTGCTTCAGCCAAATAATAATACCTTTGCATGGTTCAGGAAAATCGAAAAAAATATTTATCATGTTCCAAGGAGAAGTGCAGCAAACGAAACGAGTCTCTACGAGAAAAATTTAGAAGTACATACCTTTAGGAGATGTGAAATTCTGTTACTTATTTTCGATGGCTTCAGGAAATTTTTATAAAGAGAAACTCGTGGAACAATAAGAGAATTTGCATGTAAGAAAATCTAGATGCCTGTTAATTGGTAGTATAAATGAATCAATGTTTTGCAAAAAGAAAAAGAAACAAAAAAAAAAAAAAAAGAAAAGTTGTTCAAAGTAGTACCATCTAACCACAGCTACAGAAAAACGTCAATAATTTCCACAACAAACAATGATACAGAAAAGAAAGAAAGAAAGAAAGAAAGACAGACAGACATCTGATGGAGAAAATATGCTACCTAGCTAGTCATGTAATTACAGAGGTCATGTAATTACAGAGGCAGAGCAAATCTAATTACAAGGTGACGATGGGTTTACCTGGTGGATGATTATTCGACCGAACTCTCTAGTTGGGAGGTACTTTGTTTGAGTTATCTTCTGATTCTCTTAGTGGGATACATTCAAGCTGACAGTTCGCTGAACAGGTTCTTCTAAGTTGTTCATGAAGAAGATGACTTATTGAATTGACTTTAATACTCCAGAGAAGAAGCTGAAACGTTTTTTCCTTTTTCATTTTCTTTTTCTTTTTTGAACTTCACTTAAACACTACATTAACTCATGCATATTTACACAGCCAATCAAAAATGTTCTTGTTGTGTTTATTGAAGTGGAAGGTCAAAAGTTTCTTGTGTTAATAGGGAATAGCAAGTTACTAAATGCAGAGGAGGTGATGGAGAATTATTAGAAAGCTGATCTTGTTCTGGTTTGGACGTTGGAATATTGGGTTCTCTTTTCTGAATTAATTTCTCATGTGAAATATATGGTGTAGTAGAATTGAAATTGGTTTAATTCTCAAAAAAATGAAATTGGTTTTTGGTTGTGCTCTAACAAAAGTAGTGTTACATATTTGTTCTTTCTGACGACATATATTTTTAGGGTAAAAGACATTTTCCATCCTCCGATTTTAGAGAAAATACATTTTGCCCCCTGATTTATGGATAAATATATTTTACACCACTGTTAGAGTTAAAAACTAACACCACACTAACGAAGGGGCGAAAAGACAAAATTACCCTTAAAATTTGACGAAATTACCCCATTATAAATGTCATTTCCACCTCACTTCCTAACCCTAACAACCTTATATATTCCTCTCTCTCTCTCTCTCTCTCTCTCTCTCTCTCTCTCCAGCTCCTCCTTTCTCTTCTTCACGGCACAACAACGGTAACAACAAAAACCGCCCCCACCTCCTCCGTTTTGACCACGGAACCACCAACAACCCCATCACAAACCTCTCACGAAGAACCATAGGAACACTCCCAATCTACCGCCTCTACGAGACTCGAAGTCCTCCTACGAGAGCAGATCGAAGCCCTTAATATAATTCAAACACCAATCGAAACTCTCCGATGAAAAAAATACAAATCAACCCCAACTTCATCCAATTTTCATAGTTGTTCAGAGGTTCGTCTAAGGTGGATGAGAGAGAGAGAGAGAGAGAGAGAGAGAGAGAGAGATGTGGGACAAATCAAGCGAGAAAGCACCGAGCTTTGGACATGGGTCTCTCTAGTTTCAGAGATAGTGGATCCTCCCCAAAATCCAAACTGGAGCTCCATCGAGTGAGTTTGATTTTATGATTTCCAGATTTGATTTCGATTTGATTCCATATTTGCTCCTCTGGTAAGTCCAACTCTTGGTCAGCTCAGGCTGAATCTAATGGCCTAAAGTGCTTGGTGGTCCTGAGTTGCGTTGGCAATTGGATTGAGGTGTGGATGGAGGCGGCCAAACTGGTCCTATCTTGAAGAGGAGAGAGAGTTATTTGGTCTTCCTCGTTGCCTTTGTCTCTCTCTCGTCCTGCTCCTTCTCGCTCCCTCACCTTCCTCTATTCCAGATTGAGTTCTCTTCTTTTTCCGACGGCGGTGGGATTCTTAGGAGGATGTGGCGCCATACGGAGGTGTATTGATGTATCTGGGTTTTGGTGTTGAAGTAGGATACAAGAAATGGGGAAGAGGGAGGCTAGGTTAGAACAAATGATAAGGAGAACATAATGAAGGGTTTTATAGGTTTGTAATCAAATTTGGGTATTCATGTTGTGGGTACATGTTTCTTCCTTTGTTAAAGTTTAATTTTGTGTAATCTTTTATATTCCAATTTGTTTGGTGTTGGTGTTGGTGGTAGTGATTGTGGTGGTGGTGGTTATTTGTTTGTTTGTTTGTTGTTGATGTTGTTGTTGGTGTTGGTGGTGTTGGTGTGGGTTGTGGTGTTGGTGGTGGTGGTGGAGATTTCGTGGTAGTGGAGGTAGTGCTCAAGAACACCAAGACCATCAAGAACATGATGAATTCAATAGTAAACAAGAAAAGGGTGTTAGTTGTCCACAATTTGTAAGGGTAAATGGTCACAAAAAAGTCAGTTTGTACCCCTCCACTAACGAATTTTAACAAAAGGGTGGTATATGTCCACCCTCCATCCACTGACAGGGGTGCAAAAAGTATTTATTCATAAATCAGGGGGCAAAATGTATTTTCTCCATAGTGAGGGTGGAAAATGTCTGTTACCCCATATTTTATTGTTAGTAACCGAAGGGATAGGCTGATCTAAACAAGTATAGATCTAAACACGTAATTAAAGCGGAAGATTTACGCGTTTACCTTTTCGCCTAAGCTCCTACGCAGCGGATGCTCGTTGTTGTGCTTGTTCCCACGCGCCTGTCTTGATCCCAGCAGTCTAGCGCGAATCTCTTGGATGAACACTTTGATTTACACCACGTTCTACCAATGGAGGCTAGTTAGAGAGCGAGGCTAGGGTTTCTAGAACTGTCTTTGATCAGCGCATGATCTCTAGACAGTTGTTTCAGCATTAAAATATGTAGGAGGCTGTCTCCTTATATAGACAGAACTTCTAGTCAGTTTGCAACATACCCCTCAGGGTCTGTGCCTTATTGTAGCTAACCCCTTAAGGTTTGTCACTAATTACGTGTGCACACCACTGGGCGCTACACGTAATTTTTCTAACATCTACCACTCGTACAGTGGGGATGTGCATAGTTCCTTTAGTCTCTCTCAATCTCCAACCGTATCATATATAAAGTATTTTGTGCCCGTGGCGTGTGACTGCTGAGAGTTCCTGCATGTCGGGAGATCCATAATCTAAAATCATGCAAGATGAGCCAGCAGTAGGCGCTCTCTACCCTTTCGAAAAGATAATGCACATTATAGCTCTAGTATCCCCCAGATGCGATCGAATTGTTATCTCATGGACCATGAACACCTTCCTAGTCCCATAGGCCGTGCTCCATTGAGTCCACATATCCTTTATTATATTCATATCATGCATGACCACAATGGATCTGTAGGTAGTTCTAATGAAAATAACAAAGAGTAATGTAATGAGAATCTTCCTTCTATCCATGCGTCGCTTAGATTTGGCTTAGCTGCTTTCCCAGCAGTGTCCGAAAGGCCAAATCATCCAAAGCTGTAAGGCGTCATGCCAAAGTATCACCACCAACCCCTCTGTCCACGACACATATAAAATTACTAAGGGTATACAGTGTCGATCATATTTGTATGATCGATGAGGCTCACACAGGGAGGAATCTCAGGGACTAGTTCTACTCACCACCACTTGCCACAGATTAGTACATGTAATTGGGAAATACAAGCCATAGTGTTTGAACTCCGATCGGAGCGCATGTCTTATCTCATAAGGACCACTATGCAGATCTTAGTCCAGTATCCCTTTTGGCTACTGGCCCGAGTGTTGAAATGTCACACACATGCGCCTAAATATCAGTTCTCATACCTGGATTTCTCTACGCAGACTATACATGGTTCGGGGTATTAACCATGTCCGAATGACACATATACCAATCTCACCTTGGACTCTTTCCAATGCGACAATCGGATTCTTTCTGACAGGCATCTTGCTCTGATGATAGGCGTCTAGTTTGTATCATAGGCCTTTTGCTCTTATGATAGGCGTCATACTCATATCATAGGTGTCTTGCTCTTTTCGGGAATATGTCTCATCTTCTGCTCACCTAGACTATCCAGGATATCGCAAAGGCGGTCCCTTGTGTGAGGGAGCCGACCTCGTGTCTGCGCGACATGCTCGATGCTAGTATAGGAAATGCAACATATCATGCACGTGTCTAATCAAAATAAATCCAATTAAATCCAATCATAAATGTCTTGTTCTCATCAATCATATTGTCAGTCATCGACTACTGCAGCCCAATTCTCTAAAGTGACCCACAAAGAGGAATGTCATAAGTGGTTTAGGAATGGGACAAGCCAGTACTTTTGGCCCATAGTCGGTGTACTCCAAGATTACTCCTAAGGTAGTCATTTCATCAGTGGTGAAATGGTACCCTTCCAATGTGTTTGACTTTACTGTAGTGCTATAGTCGTATGCTAGCACAAATCATGGTAATAGGTTCGTCAGCAACATGTAGGTTGATGAATACCTTCTTTAAACAAACACATTTCCGCCCGGTGCGAGAACATGCAATTGTGCTTTGCTTCCATGGTCGATGGAGCAGTCTAATACGATCGTGCAATATCATATACTGTTGTTCCATGCGATGAGTATGTCATTAAGCATGGACGATAGCCTGAGGTAGATCCACGTCTTTCGAGGTCCCCACCCTAGTCAGCATGCGTAGCAAACTATTTGAAGAATCAATCTCCGATAGTCATAGCACGTGATCCATTGCATAGAGTTATTTGACTATCCTCCAGACTGCAATCTAGTGTCCTAAATTGGGATTTCCTGAAATCCACTCCTCCAATTGCATAAGGTCTCCTGGGTCTTAGTACACACCGTAGCGTACATGAAACTCCCACTGTTCCTGCATCGGGTTTTTCGATCAACTGGTCATTTTCATATGGTGTCTTTTAGGTCAGGTATCCAGGATCGTAGAGTCTTGCAACGAGATACAAGGTCGTAGAGTCTTGTAACATGGTTTTGGGTCCATTATCCTTCGTCACAAATCGAGAGGATAGCTACTCCTTAGTGGGCACTAACAGTCCTTAAGCTCCACTGGCGAATAGTGTGTCATCGATGGTTAGTGACATGATCATCAACTCTCAATTAATGAGAGTTATATATGCGACTTGTAGGGTTTTATAACGAATTACGCAGCGGAAAAACAATAATTATGATCCGCACAAGACCCTCCAAGGATCACAGGAATAGAAATCATAACGATAATAAGGGTTTGGTAATAATTACATTGTTTGTCTCCTTGGATGACTTTAAATGAAAAATAGTGTTCGCGTCTCTACGACTAGTCCACGCCTAGGATCAAGATCTAGATTCCTTCACGTCTTGTGCTAGAAACTAGTGGAAGAAGGAAGAAGAAGAATCACGTGAAGCAAACGAACATAAGGTCGTGCCTCTCTTTGGTGGCCGACGGTTAGGGGCGGCACTAGACGGGTTCGGCCCTCTAGTGTTTGCTCTTTCCTTGCTTTTTTCTCTCTCACTCAATGTGTGTTATGAGCATTAGTGAGAAAATAAGCTAGGAGTGCTCCTTATATAGTCCAATAACTCCTTGTTAACTACATATTAGCCCCTCTCCTAATCATGTCCTCACATGGATTAGTTCTCTTTACAAACTAGTCCTAATCATGTATACACATGGATTAGTCTACCTTGCAAATCCTAATCATGTCTATACATGGATAGTCCACCTTACAAATTAGTCCTACTAAATTTGCAAGTGGTTGCGTTTTGATCATTCTATTTAATTAATCATATTAATTAATTCCCGATTCTAGTTTAATCCATATGGCGTGTAACCCCATATGTTTCTACTTAGTTGGTAGTAACGATTAATAACATGGAGCTGTGTCTAGAAACACATCCATGTCACCCAACTAATAGAAATAGCCAGTAATCCGACAAACCTTGTGCAAGTATTGTCTCATTCCTTTGTCTCTATATCCGGATTGGACACGATACTTACAAGTTACACTCGTATATACAATGCACAGTTTCTCGATCCTGGGAATAGTCTTATCCATGCAGATAACATCAATATCCCATATTGATTTATATGAGTCTGAAATTTTATAAGCACCATCCCTCGAGTGGTCCGTGGATATTTGCTCCCGTTATGTAGGAGGGAAAAATTCTATCTACATCACTACCATCTCTAAGCTTGCTTCGTATTGTGTCCGAAACGTGCCTTTATTACTACCCAGTTACGGTGTAGCGTTTGACAAAATCAAAACAAAAAATGCCACAACTAGAGGATCTAGTGACTTCAAGTCTAAGGATGACAATATCGTTATCACTACGAGAATCTCTTGTGACTTTACATAACTTTTAAGTATCCTTCTCGTAATTGGGTCAATCCAGTATGACATTACTCCTAATGCATACCCATGTGTTGGATCGTGATATCTCCATATCTGTCCAACCCCATACTAGTCTATGGTTGATTTTCCTTTTAATCAATATAATCGACTAGGGATATTTAAGAATATAAAATTTATATTATAAGGACTTCATTCATGTTAACATATCCCCATATTGATAACATAATGAATAGTAAGTCCATACAAATGTCACAAGAAATAGATTGTCTCTAGGCATATATTCAACAGTCTCCCACTTGCACTAGAGTCAATCTGGTGCATCATATGCCTATTGATCTAGCGCGGCCCTCACGCCTCCGTTGCGCAAGGTAAGAGAGACATATGCTCGTACTTTGCATATGTTCACATCTCCTCTATCGACAATCGAATGAGATATAATCTTCTAAGTATGTGCATCTGATGTACCAATATACTCAGTCTTCTGTGATCGAATCGACAACTAGATCTTGCCTGGAAACTTTCCAGCTCACAACCACTTTCACCAGGGCAAAACATAATACTTGACTATAATATGAAATCTTCTTTATTAGATTGGAAATTCTCATCACCGTAACCCCTTACAGTAAACTCTTCCCATCCTCCATTTATAAAGAATTCATCCTTTAGTTCTTCTCAAGTACCTAAGGATATTCTTGATAATTTTCCAGTGACTCTCACCCGAATTTGACTAGTATCTCTGTGTCATACCATATGACATATCTGGCCTAGTACATAATATGGCGTATCTCGTGAATCTTATTCCTACGGTCCTTCACAATCTAATTGGAAGGACAATTAGTCTTCCAAAGACTAATTCCATGTGACATGGGTAAGAATTCATATTCTTGCATGTTGAACTATTTCAACATCTTTGTCAATATATGTAATTTGACTTAAGCTAAACAAATTTCTTGACCTATCTCCATATATCTTTATAGGTTGTGACGCCTAAGCCTTTCATTGAAAATCAATTCCCTAGCCAATCTTTACAAGATTGCCGAGTAGGGACATCATTTTCAATGATTAGTATGTCTCTACATAGAAGACCAGAAATATAACTGTGCTCACACTAACCTTCTTGTAAACACAAACTTCATCTTCAATTTTGATGATACCAAACTCCTTTGATTGCATCATCAAATCGAAGATTCCAACTCTGAGAAGCTTGACTCAATCTGTAGACAAATTACTGTAAGCAAGATGTGAATGGATTTAATCATCGCAATTGGGGAAAATATTTCATTATAGTCTATACTATGACCTCACAGGAAACATTTTCCAACCAATTGTCCCTTAAAAGTAATCATATTACCATCCATGTTGGTTTCCTCATAACCCACTAGCATCTTATGGGTCCTACCCTTTCAGGTCGTTCCACCAAAGTCCATACTTTGTTGGTATACATGGATTCCATTTTGTATCTCATGGATCCAAACCATTTATGAGAGTATGGCCCACTCGTGGCCTCATTATAGGCTGTAGGTTCATCTCCATGAGCAACGCATCAACGGGGTATGAGAAATCCATATTTCTCTAGTCCCTTGACATATCCTACTTGACCTACGAGGTCCTTGTGTTACCTAAGTAGGTTGCTCCACAACACCTTGTGATCCTGCTCATGTTTCATCAAAAGGATCAATGTTCTGTTGTGGTTCTTGAACTCCTTCAAGTTCTACTGTCCTCCCACTGTTTCTTTTAGAGACGATCTCTATCTAGAAACATAGCAGTTCGAGCAACAAACAATTTCTTCTCGATTGGATTGTAGAGATAATATCCTTTGTTTCCTCAGGATATTCCACATAGTACATTTATCTGACTTGGGTTCAAGTTTATTTGTAAACTATTCACATAAACTTCATAGCCCAAATTCCATATGAATGACATACTAGAACACTTCCTAGTCCATATCTCATATGGTGTTTTTCATACTTGATTTACATGGAACAAGGTTAAGGGAGAATTTTGCTGTAATTAGAACATGGCCCCTAAAATTAAACTGGAAGTTATGTTTGACACATCATGGACCGAACCGTGTCCAATAAGGTCCGGTTTCTCTTCTCAGACACTCCATTCCATAATGGTGTTCTAGGTAGAGTGGGTTGGTATCACATCCCATACTCCCATAGATGCTCAAACTTATTGGCTTAAGTACTCACGCCTCTATGATCATATCGTAGAGTTTTGATACTGTTGCCAAAATAGTTCTGTGCTTCATTATTGAATTCCTTGAACAATTGAAAGGATTCTGATTTGTTTCTTCACAAGATACACAAATCTATATTTCTATGATGCCATCAGTAAACATGATGAAGTACTGAAAACCACCTTTAGCATTTGTTCTTAGCCCCACATACATCAATATGTATGATTTCCAAATATCATATCTTGCCCTTTAAACAAGTCTTACATGTCTCATATGATTCAAAATCAAATGAGTCCATAAATCCATCCACATGGAGCCTAGATATGTATCTCTCATTTATGTGGCCTAAACAACAATGCCAAAGATAAGTGAGGTTCATATCATTATATGCAAACCTCTTGGTATTAATGTTATAGATGAATTTATCATGATCAAGGATGTATAATCCATTAGACAAAAGTGCATTACAATAATGCATTTTATCAAAATAAATAGAACAACATTTGTACATTATTTTAATAAAAGGTTTTTCTTGTCCAAACAAGAAAATGTGACACTGTCCTACTCAAAGTAGTGACATAATCGTATTTGTCTAATTCATGGATAATTTCAAAAAGTTAGAGATAATTACCTACGGCTAATTCAGCAACCCCTTGCTTCATTGCCCTACGTGTAGGTTTATTTCTTCCTTATCCAATTGTCTAGATCTCTTGAGATCCTCTTCTAGTATCATATTCTTATGATGATGAGATAGACACATTGAATTATATAACAAAAATACCTAAATTGGAATTCATAATTCCTTTATTATTTCCTTCCAAGTACTTTGGGCAGTCTCTCTTCCTCTACACCACCAATGGGACTTTAAGGCACAATTGGTTTTAGCAACAAGCTTTCTTTATACCCATGGGGTCGGCGGAAACCTTTTTCCCTTACCCACGCTATTAACCATTAACATGTATTGCCTTAGCCCTTTATGAGTGTTGTTTAGCGATTCTCAATAATATTGAGTAAATCACCTTTGAACAAAACTATAATTGCATCCACTGCAATTCTTGGTCCATTTGGGCGAATAAATTCTTATTCTTTATCTATATCATAGATAACTCCTAGTCTCTAAGCTTTCAATCCCATTGACCTCTTGCTTCAGCAGTCACACATTACTAGCTTGTGTTGTCGCGTCATATCTCGATGAATGAAGTCGCTTTGCTTTGGCAAGCCCGAACTTATTACATCTTGATCATGACGAGTGCTAATCAAGAGAGTACATAGTGGAGCAACACTTCAAACCTCTCATGTCTAGCTCACTCTTTTAAAGAGCTTCTTTTAATGTATGATCATATCATACGCCTCTATGTTTCTCCTTGCTTTTATAGCTCAGAGTTCATGGTAGCTGACATGAGGCAAGTTACATCAAGAGAACCATTCTTTGATGTTCGTTCCATTAGGCTTTAGTGTTATTGGCAGTTGGTGGAAGGATAACTTTTTGCTCTATGTACAATTTATTTGTTTTTTTAGAACATTCTCAGTTTTATACCAGTCTAGAAAATAGATTCCAGACAGTTTGCCCTTCTCAAGGACATAAATTCGCGTTTTGTTTGTTTAATGCCATGAGTATTCAACACAAAATGATTATGAAAATGTATTGTGACGTTGTACTATATTCAGCAACGACTTAAATTGTCAAACATAGCTCCCACTATTATTTCTCGGATTAATAACTTTCCATATTAATGCGCAAAATATCATATATATTTTCTAGTGGGCCAAGATCCATATTTCACTAATTTTTTTAGCTTGCTTTGGCAAGTCACCCAAAATTAGTTATTTAGGTAGGAACAATTTCAATTGCATCCTTATGCAACTCCTGGTCCAATTTTGCAAATAATTTCTTATTTATCCATCCTATGGATAATCCTAATTGCTTGCCTCTAGGTTTTTAATCCTATTAAAATTACCTAGTTGAGTTCAACCTCTTACTCAAAAAATTGCACATTACTTGTTTGTGCTATCACATCACATCATGACAAACCAAGTCGCCTTGCTTTGGCACGCACGACCTTGGTAATCATGATCATGATGAGATGTAATGAGAAGGCAAAACTCAATATTTAAAGTTGAGGGATTTTGCTTCAATTTTTGTTGTTTTGTTGATTCATATCAACTGATCTACTTATTTGGGTTGGGTAACCCCAAAATAAAAGATCCGGGTTGTTAATTTTCTTATTATTAATTTTGCATGCATTATCCATACAACAACAATAAATAATAGGGCAATAAATAAACAACCACAAAATAGGCCTCGTAGACTAAGAAATTCCAAAGACAATGAGAATATCTATGAAACCTAAGATTAGCAAGCTCATATCCATGTGCCTCCAACTTTTGGTCCATGCTCCGTAGCTTGTGGAATGCTCCATGCTCCTTAGCCTTGTGGAATGCTCCATCTTGTGGTTCTTTAGGCTTCTTCTCCATGTATTGACTATTATCTATTCTATCTAATACTACCTAAAATCTATACTAAATTGAAAGATCTCACAACTTGAGAAGAAGACCGGCTCGCAGGCCGTAAAACCTAATTGACTATTACATTAATTTTACCGACTCGTAGGAGGTAAAACAAACTAAAAAAATTAGATATTCACAACATCCACATCTAAGGCCATATCCAATCACCATGCGAATAGTAAACAATTAAATTCCAATTTTAACGCTCTTGGTTAATTTTAGTTGATTTTGGACATACTAGGGTCAAAACGGTCCAAGGGGGCCCACAATCACTACGGTCGAAACCTCAAATGACCGCCACAAGGCCTTGGGGTCGCCTGGCCCCTAGCCCACACGCCTAGGCCTGCGCTAGGGAGGCCCGCCCCTTGGTCGTGGCTAGCTTGGGCGGCAAGGAAGTGGATGGGCGGTCCCTAGGGGGGCCGAAACCTCCTTAGAAGTTGTTTTCAAAAAAACTTCTTCTTCCTTGTTTCCCAAGTTTAGTTGTTTCCAAATTAACAAACTCCTTTCAACTTGTTCTCTAACCCTACTTTTCTAGATTCAAAATTGCACATCATATGTGATCCAAATTCACTAATTCTTACATCCCATGTAATATTAGAATTTGTTTGGTTGAATCATATTCAAATTTGCATCCATATGCTTAATTATTTAGTTCTACGCGATCAAATCACAATTTTAAGGTGTAAAACTAACAAAATTAACACATAAACTACGTTATGCTCTACGACCTGTGGCTCTGATACCACTGTAGGGTTTTTTAACATATTACTCAGCAGAAGAACACTAATTATGATCCGAACAAGACCCTCCAAGCATCACAGGAAGGGATATCATAACGATAGTAAGGGTTTGGTAACAATTACCTTTTTTGTCTCCTTGGATGACTTCAAACGCAAAATAGTGTTCGCGTCTCTACGACTAGTCCAAGCCTAGGATAAAAATCTAGATTTATCCACGTCTTGTGCTAGCAACCAGTGGAAGAAGGAAGAAGAAGAATCACGTGAAGCGAACCAAGAGAAGGCCGCGCCTCTCTTTGGTGGCCGACGGGTAGGGGCGACACTAGGGGGTTCGACCCACTAGTGTTTGCTCTCTCCTTGCTTTGCTCTCTCTCACTCAATGTAGTTAATGAGAATTAGTGAGAAAATAAGCTAGGAGTTCTCTTTATAAAGTCCAACAAATCCTTGTAAACTACATATTAGCCCCTCTCCTAATCATGTCCTTACATAGATTAGTTATGTTTGCAAACTAGTCCTAATCATGTCTATACATGGATTAGTCTACCTTGCAAATCCTAATAATGTCTATACATGGATTATTCCACCTTTAAAATTAGTCCTACTAAGTTTGGAAGTGGTTGCATTTTGATCCTTCTATTTAATTAATCATATTAATTAATTCCCGATTCTAGTTTAATCCATATGGCGTGTGACCCCATAGGTTTCTACTTAGTTGGGAGTAACGATTACTAACATGGAGGGGTGTCTAGCAACGCATCTATGCCACCCAACTAATAAATAAAGTCTGTAATCCGAAAAACCATGTGCAAGTATAGTCTCATCCCTTTGTCTCTATATCCAGATTGGACAAGAGACATACAAGTCACAATCGTAAATCTAATCCACAGTTTCTTGATTTTGGGAATAGTCTTATCCATGCAGAACCTGAAAGTGTGTAATGTAGGTGTAAACATGTATAATAATACTCTAGAAGGGGGGGGGGGGTTGAATAGAGTATGCTAGCTTTTGCCAAAACTCAAGTTTTTGAAACTTTGGTAGAACAATCTGTTGATATCTCAAAGCTTTGACAGAGATTTGAGAAGCTTAAAGATATAACAGCAGAGTATAGAGGCTTCAAAGCTTTGAGACTTGGAAAGCTCCAAAGCTTTGAAACTTCCAATTTAAACTGTAAGTAAGTACAACAAAAGTAAATAGCAAGAACACAGATATTTTACAGAGTTCAGTCACAATTGGACCTAGTCTCTTCCTGAGGGATCTAATCCCTCCAGGATTCAAACACAACTTCTTATTAATCACCCAGGTTTAGCCCTAGATCTGAAGCCTAAGTGAGCTACCTTACACTTTTACATCTTGTGGTTCCCAACCTATCTAGTTACAGGCTACAGCCTGTTGAAACAATAGGAACCTCTTTTTGTTCACTTGGAAAACCAAACTACTAAGTTTAGTGAGGTTTTTGAGATAAAGAATAAATGATACAATTGAGTACAGAGAGAAGAACTCAGAAAGAATAAGCTGTTTAAAGCCTGGAAGAGTTCTTCTGGATTTGAATTATCTTCAGCCTGCTTGAATTGAATCCTGAATGATTTGAAGAGCTATATGTAATTGATCTTCCCAAATGATTGCCCTCCTCTAAATCACGACATCTGTGTCTCTAATAAGTCTCTGCAATTAAAACTTAAGTAGCTGTTTTAGTCTGCAACTAACTTGAGAGATTTCAGGAACATAATTCCTAAAACATCTCCTATCTGATAAGCCCCTGTTAACAGCTCAATTTGAAAACATTGCTGATCTGTTTATGGACGTTGGAGAGTCCAACGAACCTGCAAATACTTAGCAAACAAGATCAAACAAATAACAATACAATCTAGCAAAGAGATCTGCTTGAAACAGCAGCTAACCATTAAAGAGAAAATCATGCTAGAATTGTCTGCTGATAGTTCTGAGTTAACAAGTATATTCAATCTCATGAATATATCTAATAACCAATAAAGAGTCCACAATAATAGACAATAAACAGCATGTAACAACATCCAAGTAACACTGAATCCATCTACACACAGAAATATGGTTAGTATAACTTAGAAGTAAAGAGTGACTAGAATATCTCAAAGCTTTGAAGCTTTGCCTGCTAACTTCACCAGAATGTATATTGGATTTTCGAACCAACTTAATCCTGAAGTGATCATCTTAGAACATAGATTACTGAATATAATTATATAACTAAACCAATCATTATCAAAACATAACAAAAACCTGCACAAAATAGTTAGATAATACAACATATAGGAACTGCTACAATAACTCAAAGCTTTGAAGCTTTGGTACTTAGCAATTTCTTACGCTTGTGTTTCTGGCTTTCATCATCAAGGAGCTAAGCTCTCTGCCTGTATTTTCATATGATAATATCCATGAGCTTTAGACTTATCAATCCCCCCCTTGATGAAAGACAAAACACATTATCTTAATATTGATATCCTGCAACTTACAAACAGCAGTAAATAAATTTCTGAAAATAAATTCAGAAACCACATAATTGCATAGATAAACATCTACAGAATTGCATAGATAAACATCTACATAATTTCATAGATAAGCATCTACCAGATCCATAGTAAATTATGCACCGTAAAACTAGATACTAAACATCATAAAACTACTAAAAACATTAAAATAACACTATATCTAACACATAATCTTCTCCCCCTTTTTGACTTTCACCAAAATAGTTGAAGAAAATGTTGAATCTTGTTCTGAGTTTTTAAAAGAAAATAGGAATAATAACCTAAGCTTCTGAAAAGAGTAGAAAGAATAGAGAGATAAGGTTCAGGGCTTTGAAGATCCTGTAGACTTTGTTGTTCTTTTTCCTTTGCCCTGAGTCTCTTGTTCTTCTTGTGAGACTTCTGCATCTTCAGCTTTTTCCTCAGCTTGCTCTCCTTGCTCTTCAGCCTTCTTTCCATGAGCTTCCTCATTTTGCATCTTCTCAACAAACTCATCAACCAATTTGTCCAGATTAGTAGCTTCCTCTTCAGCAGTTTCCTCATCATCTGCCTCCTCCTCATACTGATCAAAGAGATCCTTTGATGTCAGAACAACAGGAATACCTTTCTTCTTCTTATGTTTCTTGAGAGCTTCTCCTAGAAATTCTTCTGAATCAATGCTGGTATCTCTGCTTTCTGAAGAAGGCACTTATCTAGATCCAAACCTTTGATGATCGGGTCAAGCTTGTTAAGCACCAAACCTTTATTCAGATCATTGGACAAGTCAAACAATCTCTGTCTCAAATCCTCCACACCATCTTCCAAAACCTCAACCCTATCTATAATCTGTGAGAAATCCAGATGACCTGGCACCTTAGGGATTGAAGCAGCTCTAGGTTTGATGAAATCCTTTTCCTTCAGCTCTTTAGCACTCAACTCTGAATAGAACTTCCACTTTCCCTTAGCAGTATACACAATCCCAATCCTTTGAAGGGATGCTTCATCAACTACCCCAAAAACTAGTAGAAATCTTCTCTTCATCCTTCAAAGACACTCCAAAATGTTTGAAAAACAGTGGTAAAACATTGGCATAGGGTAGAGAGTGGTTTCTAGTCCCAGTGCCACAGTAAACCATGTGTTCCATTACCACAATATGAAGGTCTACCTCAAACCCTCGACAAATCAAGTACATCAAGTTTAAAACCTTGTCTGTTACCAACTCTTTGGAGTATTCCCTGGGTACCACACACCTCATAATAATGGAAAATAGGATTTTGGCTTCACATTTGAACACATAATGTGTTAACTTCTCGGGATCAGAAGTGGTTCCCTCCAAGAAAAACAAGGCTTTGGCTTTCTCTAGGATCTCTTTTCTATCAGGATAGTCACCAACCTTATACTTCCTAGGCACTCGGAGAACACCCTGTGATCTAACCTAATGTCCACTCCAACCACCTTTGAGGTTAGTGTTGAAATTGTGCCCTAGAGGCAATCAATTAATTGTGACATTTATGGATTTACGATTCATTATGTTATCGATATGGAGATATGTTAACATGAATGAAGTCCTTAGAATATAAGTGTTATATTCTTATATATCCCTAGTCAATTATAATGATTAATGGGACAATCATCTATAGACTAGTATGGGGTTGGATTGATATGGAGATATCATGATCCAACACATGGGTATGCATTAGGAGTAATGGCATACTGGATTGACCCATCTCCGAGAAGGCTACATACATGTTATGTTAAGTCACAAGCGCTTCTCGCGGTGCAATGGTATTGTCATCCTTAGACTTGAAATCACTAGATTATCTAGTTGTGGATTATTGTGATCTTGGTAGCGTTAAACGCTACACCGTAACTGGGTAGTTATAAAGGCGTGTACTGGATACAATAAGAAGCAAGCTTAGAGATCGTAGTGGACGTAGATAGGATTTGTCCCTCCCACATAACGGGAGCAAATATCCTAGGCCACCCGAGGGATAGTGCTTATAAAATGTCTGGCCAGACTCAAATAAATCAATATGGGATATTGATGTTATTTGCACGAATAAGGCTATTTCCAGGATCGAGAAACTATGGATTGGATATACGAGTGTGACTTGTATGTCTCGTGTCCAATCCGGATATTGGGACAAAGGGATGAGACAATTACTTGCACAAGGTTTGTCATGATGACTATTCTATTTGTTGGCTAGAATGGATGTCTTGCTAGAGGCCGCTCCATATTAGTAAATTGTTACTACCAAATAAATAGAACCTATGGGGTCACACGCCATATAGGGGTGAACTAGACATGGGAAATAATTAATTAATATGATTAATTAATTAGAAGGATCAAATCGCAACAACTTGCTAACTTAGTAGGACTAATATGCAAGTTGGACTAATCCATGTATAGACATGATTAGGATTTGCCAAGGTGGACTAATTCATGTAGAGACATAATTAGGATTAATTTGCAAATAGAACTAATCCATGTATTGACATGAGAAGGACTATTTTGCAAAAGGGACTAATCCGAACTTGAGTAGGATTATGAGGGGTTCTTTATGTAGTAGGACAAGGAGTTGTTGGACTATATAAAGAACACTCCTAACTTATTTTTCTCTTGACACACCACACATCTATTTGATAGAAGTAAGGAGAGAACAAAGCTAGGAGAGAGCAAGTCCCAAAAAGAGGGCCGAAACCCCCTTTGGGACCGCCGCCCCCTACCCGTCGGCCTAAAGGGAGCCGCCCCACCTCTTGGCACTCCATTGTTGGCGATTCCTTCATCCTCCTCCATTCTTCCTAGCTAGCACATGAATTTGGAGGATCTAGATCTCACCTCTAGGCGTGGATCAACCGTAGAGACGTGACACTATTCGCGTTTGAAGTCATCAAAGGAGAACCCTAAGGTGTGTTTATGATTTCTAACCCTTACCATCGTTATGTCTCTTGACTTGTGATCCTTGGAGGGTTTTGCATGGTTTTATGTTTTTTTATGCTTCCGTTGTGCAATCCATGAAATCAAAACCCTACAGTGGTATCAGAGCCACAGGTCGTAGAGCATAAACGTGGTTTATGTGTTACGTTTTTAGTTGTTTTACACCTTAAATTGATTGTTTATCGCGTAAAACAAGACAAATCAAGCATGGGATGCAATTTGTCAATAATTAATCATAACAAGATCTAATTTTTGCATTGGATGCATGAATTAGTGAGTTTGAGAAATTTTAGGATCTTAGATCTAGGGTTTGGGCATCCTTGGGGAAGAAGGAGTTCTTTCCATACAAGGAAACAACCAAACTTGGGCACCAAGCAAGGGAGTTGTTTTGGAAACAACTCCCAAAGGAGGTTCGGCCCCCCTAGGGGACCGCCCCTCCTTGCTTGCCGCCCAAGCAAGGCCGCCCTAGGGGCCAGGGCAGCCCTAGCCCGCGGCCTAGCCGCGTGGGCTAGGGGCCGGCCGGCCCTAGGACCTTGCGGTTCACCTTTTTGGGCCCGGGCAATTGGATTGTTGGGCCCATGGACCGTTTTAACCCTAGAAATCCTAAAATCAATTAAAATTGACCAAGCGCGTTAAAATTGGATTTTAACTGTTTATGTGCAAATCGCATGGTGATTGGATATGGCCTTAGGATGTGGTTTGATGTGGATGTTTAATTTTGTGGTTTGGTTTTACGGCCTGCGAGCTGATCAATTAATTGTAATAATTAATTAGGGTTTTATGGCATGCGTGCCATTTTTTTTCTCAACTTGTGAGATTTATTTTATTTAGTATAGAAGTTAGCTAGTGCTAGATAAAGTAGATTGTTAGCCAAGATTGGAGAAAAGAAGCCCAAAGCCAAAGAAGCCACAAAAGATGGAGCATGGAGCATGGAGCATTCCACATGACTATGAAGGATGGACCAAAAGATCAAGACGCATGGAGATGTGTTTGTTTTAGGGTTCATAGATAATTCCATTGGCTTGGAATTATCTTAGTCTAGAAAAGGCCATATCCACATCACGTTTAATTTCTGTTTTGTGGTTGTTTATTTTATTGTCTTATTATTGTGTGGTTGGTGTATGGATGATGCATGCAATTAGGATAATAAGATAATTAGACAACCCGGATCTATTATTTGGAGTTGTGCCCAAACTCAAATAGATAGATTAGTTGATTTTGATCAACAAAACAATTAAAATTGAATTTAAAATCCCTCAAAATTCAAATATTGTGTTCTTGCCTTCTCGTTATTTAAACACTCATTATCATCATTATTTATCAAGTTCGTGCGTGCCAAAGCAGGGCGACTTGGTTCATAATGATGGAATGCGATGGCACGTAACAATGTGCAATTGTTTAAATAAGAGGTTGAACACAACTAGGCTATTAATGTGATTAAGAAACCTAGAGGCAATCAATTGGGATTATCCATAAGGATGGATAAATAAGGAGTTATTTGCCCAATTGAACCAAGAGTTGCATAAGGGATGCAATTGGAATTGTTCCTACCTAAAGTAGTCAAATTATGGGTGACTTGCCAAAGCAAGCTCATAAGGAGATGAAACATGGATCTTGGCCCACTAGAAAATATAAGGATATTTTCCGCATTAATATCTTGAGGGTTATTAATCCGTAGTAAAATAGTGGGAGCTATATTTGACAATTTAAATCCTTGTTGAATATAGTTATACGTCACAAACTTTGCATAATCCTATTGTGTTGAATACCCATGGCACTAACAAACAAAAACACGACTTTATTTATTTCCTAGACTGGTATAAAATTGAGAATTGTTCTCAAAATAAAAGGAAATTGTTGTACATCGTAGAACATAAAGTTCTTTTCCTACAAACTACCAAAATACACTAAAACCTAATGGAAGGAACACCAAAGAATGGTTCTTTGGTTATGACTTGCCTCATGCTAGCTGCCATGAACTCTGAGCTTTGGAAGCAAGAAGAGAGACATGGAGAAATATGATATGATCATACATTGAAAGAAGCTCTTTCAAAAGAGCGAGCTAAACATGAAAGGTTTGAAGTGATGCTCCACTTTGGGTTATGCAAATATACTAATTCAATATGATTGAAACATTAGTGAATATGCATTATCTATGAGATAGACTAAGAATAAACGGTTATTCACCCAAGTGGACCAAGAATTGCATTGGATGCAATTATAGTTTTGTTTTAAAGTTGATTTACTCAATATGATTGAAAAATTCACTAAACAAAACACTCATAATGGGCATGGGCAAAGCTGTTAATGGTTAACAGCATGGGTAAGGGCAAATTGTTTGCACCGACCCCATAGGTATAAAGCAAGCCTGTTGCTAAAACCAAGTTGCCTTGGAGTCCCATAGGTGGTGTAGAGGAAGAGAGGCTACCGAAAGTACCTGTAAGTAAGTAATAAAGGAATTATGAATTCCAATATAGGTATTTTGTTATAGAAATTAATGTGTCTATCTCATCATCATAAGTATATGATACTAGATGAGGATCTCACATTTATGGAAGTGTGGAGGATCTCAAGAGATGAAGACGATTGGATAAGGAAGAAATAATCCTACACGTGGCGCTATGAAGCAAAGGGTTGCTGAAAAGCCGTAGGGAATTATTTCTACCTTTAAGAAATTGTTCATGAATTAGACAAAAGCGATAATGTCCCTACTATGAGTAGGACCATTATCATAGTTTCTTGTTTGGACAAGAAAGCTCCTTATCATAATAAAAGGACAAATGTTGTTCCATTTATTATGGTATGCATTATTGTAATGCAATTTTGTCTAAGTGGATTCTATATCCATGATCATGATAATTTCATCTATAACATTAATACCTAGAGGTTTGCATATAATGATATGAACTTCACTTATCTTTAGCATTATCGTTTAGGCCCCATAAATAAGAGATACATATCTAGAACCCCATGAGGATGGATTTATGGAACTCATTTGATTATTGAATCATATGAGACATGTAAGACTTATTAGGCAAAGATATGATCTTTTGGGAATCATACATATTGATGTATGAAGGCCGCTAAGCACAAATACTAAAGATGGTTTTCAATACTTCATCATATCTACTGATAGGATCAGAGAAATATGGATTTGTGTATCTTATGAAGAAACAAATCAGAATCCTTTTGAATTGTTCAAAGAATTCAGGAATGAAGTAGAGAACCAGCTTGGCAAAAGTATTTAGGCTCTACGATTGGATCATAGAGGAAAGTACTTGAGCCAAGAGTTTGACAAGAATCCATGGGAGTGTTGGATATGATCCAAAACTCGCTCCACCTAGCACGCCACATGGGTTTGGTGTGTCTAAGAGGAGAGTTCGGACCTTGTAGGACATGGTTCGGTCCATGATGAGTCAAATAGAACTTCCAGTTTACTTTTGGGGCTATGTTCTAATTACAGCAAATTTCGCCCTTAACCTTGTTCCATCAAAAACGGATTATGAATAACGCCATATGAGATATGGACTAGGAAGTGTCCTAGTATGTCATTCATAAAGATTTGGGGTTATGAAGTTTATGTAAAAGAGTTTACAAATAAACTTGGACCCAAGTCAGATAAATGTTTTGTGGGATATCCTGAAAAGGATATTATTTCTACAACCCAATCGAGAACAAACTGTTTGTTTCTCGAACCACAGTGTTTCTAAGTAGAGATTGTCTCTAAAAGAAACAGTGGGAGGACAGTAGAACTTGAAGAAGTTCAAGAACCGCAACAAAACATTGATCCGTTTGATGGAACATGAGCAGGATCACAAGGTGTTGTGGAGCAACCTACTCAGATAACACAAGAACCTCATAGGTTAGGTAGGATATATCGAGGGACTGGAGAAATAAGAATTTCTCATAACCAGTGATATATTGCTCATCGAGATGAGCCTACAACCTATGAGATAGCCACGTGTGGGCCATACTCTCAGAAATGGCTAGGAGCCATGGGATACGATATGGAATCCATGTATACCAACAAAGTATGGACTTTGGTGGAACCACCTAAAAGGTGCAAGTGGGTTATGAGGAAACCAACATGGATAGTAATATGATTACTCTTAAGGGACAATTGGTTGGATAAGGATTTCATGTGAGTTCATAGTATAGACTATGACGAAATCTTTCCTAGTTGTGATGCTTAAATCCATTCGTATCTTGCTTGTAGCAATCTATTTATAGATTGGATGAAGCTTCTAGGAGTTGGAATCTTCAAATTGATGATGTAATCAAAGGAGTTTGGTTCCATCAAAATTGAAGATGAGACTTGTGTTTACAAGAAGGTTAGTGGGAGCACAGTTATTTTTCTGGTCTTGTATGTGGAGACATACTTAATCATTGGGAATGTTGCCCCTACTTGGCAGTCTTACGTAGATTGACTAGGGAGTTGACTTTCTAATGGTAGACTTAAGCGAAGCAACTTGTGAAGATCTATTGAGGTAGATCAAGATGGTTGTATAGCTTAGGTCATAGTACATAAATTGACAAAGGTGTTGAAATGGTTCAACGTGAAAAGAATATTGATTCTTACCCATGTCACATGGAATTAGTCCTTGAAAGGCTAATTGTCTTACCAATTAGATTGGGAATGGACCGTATGAATTAGATTCGCGAGATACGCCATGAGATGTACTAGGCCAGATGTGTCATATGGTATGACACAAAGATACCAGTCAAATCCAGGTGAGAGTCACGGGATAAATTATCCAGATTATCCTTTAGTACTTGAGAAGCACTAAGGATGAACTTTGATAAATGGAGGATACGAAGAGTTTACTGTAAGGGGTTACAGTGATGCGAACTTCAAATCTGACAAAGAAGATTTCAGATTATAAGCCGAGTTTTATGTTATGCTCTAGTGGGAGCGACTGTGAGCTGGAAAGGTTCCAGGCAAGATTCAGTCACTGATTCTAACATAGAGGACTGAGTAAACTACTGCATGAGATGCACTTACTCAGAATATTCAATCTCAATCAAATTGTTGATAGAGGAGATGTGAATATTTGCAAAGCACCAGCGGATGTCTCGCCTATACGCAGCGTAAGCGTGGAAGGCCGCGCTAGATCAATAGGCATATGATGCAGGAGATTGACTCTAGTGCAAGTGGGAGACTGTTGAAATTGTGCCCTAGAGGCAATCAATTAATTGTGACATTTATGGATTTACGATTCATTATGTTATCGATATGGAGATATGTTAACATGAATGAAGTCCTTAGAATATAAGTGTTATATTCTTATATATCCCTAGTCAATTATAATGATTAATGGGACAATCATCTATAGACTAGTATGGGGTTGGATTGATATGGAGATATCATGATCCAACACATGGGTATGCATTAGGAGTAATGGCATACTGGATTGACCCATCTCCGAGAAGGCTACATACATGTTATGTTAAGTCACAAGCGCTTCTCGCGGTGCAATGGTATTGTCATCCTTAGACTTGAAATCACTAGATTATCTAGTTGTGGATTATTGTGATCTTGGTAGCGTTAAACGCTACAGCGTAACTGGGTAGTTATAAAGGCGTGTACTGGATACAATAAGAAGCAAGCTTAGAGATCGTAGTGGACGTAGATAGGATTTGTCCCTCCCACATAACGGGAGCAAATATCCTAGGCCACCCGAGGGATAGTGCTTATAAAATGTCTGGCCAGACTCAAATAAATCAATATGGGATATTGATGTTATTTGCACGAATAAGGCTATTCCCAGGATCGAGAAACTATGGATTGGATATACGAGTGTGACTTGTATGTCTCGTGTCCAATCCGGATATTGGGACAAAGGGATGAGAAAATTACTTGCACAAGGTTTGTCATGATGACTATTCTATTTGTTGGCTAGAATGGATGTCTTGCTAGAGGCCGCTCCATATTAGTAAATTGTTACTACCAACTAAATAGAACCTATGGGGTCACACGCCATATAGGGGTGAACTAGACATGGGAAATAATTAATTAATATGATTAATTAATTAGAAGGATCAAATCGCAACAACTTGCTAACTTAGTAGGACTAATATGCAAGTTGGACTAATCCATGTATAGACATGATTAGGATTTGCCAAGGTGGCCTAATTCATGTAGAGACATAATTAGGATTAATTTGCAAATAGAACTAATCCATGTATTGACATGAGAAGGACTATTTTGCAAAAGGGACTAATCCGAACTTGAGTAGGATTATGAGGGGTTCTTTATGTAGTAGGACAAGGAGTTGTTGGACTATATAAAGAACACTCCTAACTTATTTTTCTCTTGACACACCACACATCTATTTGATAGAAGTAAGGAGAGAACAAAGCTAGGAGAGAGCAAGTCCCAAAAAGAGGGCCGAAACCCCCTTTGGGACCGCCGCCCCCTACCCGTCGGCCTAAAGGGAGCCGCCCCACCTCTTGGCACTCCATTGTTGGCGATTCCTTCATCCTCTTCCATTCTTCCTAGCTAGCACATGGATTTGGAGGATCTAGATCTCACCTCTAGGCCTGGATCAACCGTAGAGACGTGACACTATTCGCGTTTGAAGTCATCAAAGGAGAACCCTAAGGTGTGTTTATGATTTCTAACCCTTACCATCGTTATGTCTCTTGACTTGTGATCCTTGGAGGGTTTTGCATGGTTTTATGTTTGTTTATGCTTCCGTTGTGCAATCCATGAAATCAAAACCCTACAGTTAGGATATATCTATCACTATCATCAAGCTCTTGAACCAGATTCAAATAGAACAGTCTGGTTAACCTAGAGTAGGCTTCAGAGGGTGGATTCAACATACTTCCGACAGATGAACTTCTCAAATTCTTAATGTAGTCTAAGTCTAAAATCTCCAATAAATCAGAACTGATCATACTACAAAAAGACACATTTGATGATGCATACCCATCCATCCATACCTTATTGACACCAGAATTAACAAACCAAGATTCAGGCAAGAGATTCTTACCAAATTTTGTGGCTTTCTTGGTTTTTACTGCATTGTGTTTTGCCCTCTTCTTCTCAGTGGTTTCTTCACCCTTCTTATCTGGGGTTTCTTCTGATTTCTTGTCACCAGCCTTCTTCTCCTTTTTAGAAGGAACATTCTTCAAAAATCACTTCTTTCTTCTTCTTGCTTGACACCTCCTCCTGATCCTTGTTTCCATTTTCTTTTACCACCTCATCTTTTGCAGATTCTGAATCTGACCCAGCCCTATTTTCTTCTTGAACTTCCTTCCCTTTCTTGGTCTTCTTTGCAGGGGGTGAAGTCTCATGAGCACTAGCCGTGTCTTCTGAGTCTGATCCATGAATGGTGATCTTTCTGTTAGCTTTTCTCTTCACCCTCTTGTTGGAGGTATGACCTAGCTGCTTGATCCTTTCAGATTTTCTCTCCATTTGGGTTAGGGTATGAGAAATTGAGAGAATGGGAGAGAGGGAGAGAGAGATAGAGACGAATAGATTGAAGTAGAGAATGAGATAAAATAAGTCCTGAAGATGGATTAAGTAGGTAGATGAGTTTGACTAAAAGTATGAGATTTGCATGCAAAAAGATTTCAGAAGATTTCAAGATATTTGTAGATATTTTGATCAAATCTCTGAACATTTGAAAATATACTGTAATTATCTAAAAAGATAACACAAATTTTTTCATGATCCTATGTTTTAAAAATAATGCAAATCCACTCATCACAGCACTGAAACAGTAGTTCAAAGCTTTGAGAAGTTTCAGAGTAATACAGAAACTTCAAAGCTTTGAGCTATATTTTCAAGGCTCTAGAAAATATAATCTCAAGGCTTTGTAATCACACAGATACTGCATAGTAACTGATTACTCCCCCTAAACCAATGCATCCTTGTTTAACATACCCAATTCAAGCCTTAGGGATGCAAACCTCTCATCTGGCAGTGGTTTAGTGAAAATATCAGCTATTTGCTTAGAAGTAGAAATAAAAGATAGAACAATGTCACCTTTTTCTGTGTGATCTCTAAGAAAATGATGTCTCATATCTATATGCTTTGTCCTTGAATGCTGTACTAGATTATCTGATATTGAAATGGCAGTTGTATTTTCACAGTTGATAGGCACATTTTTAAAATCATATCCAAGATCTCTTAGATGCTGTGCAATCCATAAAACCTATGATCAGCAAGCTCCAGCTGCAATATATTCAGCTTCTGCAGTTGACAAGGCTACTGAATTCTGTTTCTTTGAATGCCAAATTATCAATGAAGATCCAAGAAGCTGGCAACATCCAGAAGTACTCTTTCTGTCTACTTTGTATCATGCAAAGTCTGCATCTGAATATCCACTCAACAAAAAGATAGTCCTTCTTGGATACCAAAGCCCCAAGTCTTTGGTTCCATTCAAATATGTAAAATTCCTTTTTACAGCAATTCAATGGCTTTCTTTAGGATCAACCTGAAACCGTGCACACATGCACACACTAAAAATAATATCTGGTCTACTGGCAGTTACATACAAATTTGAACCAATCATACCTCTATATTCTTTCTGATTTACACTCTTACCAGTTGTGTCCTTGTCTAAGGACAGTGATGAACTCATAGGGGTCTTTACAACCTTGGATAGTGATATGTTATACTAGTAACAAGTCCAGGGTGTACTTTCCTTGATGCACAAAAATTCCTTTCTTCATTTGATGTACATGTAGTCCAAGAAAGAAATTCGGTTCTCCCATCAAGCTCATTTCAAATTCCTTGCACATTAGACTTGAAAAATCTTTTGAAAGAGCATCATTAGTAGCACCAAAAAGAATATCATCTACATATATCTGAACAACTAACATATATTTTTCCTGATTATTGATAAAAAGAGTTTTATCAACCAGACCTCTCCAAAACCATTTTCTAACAAAAAAATTTGAGAGTCTGTCATACCAAGCCCTTGGGGCTTGCTTAAGTCCATATAATGCTTTGTCCAGTTTGTAAACATGATCAGGAAATATGTCATATTCAAAACCTGGTGGTTGAGCAACATATACTTCTTCTTGTAGATAACCATTCAGAAAAGCACATTTGACATCCATTTGAAAAAGTTTTATGTGATTATGTGATGAAAATGAAAGCAGTATTCTGATAGCTTCTAAGCTTGCAACATGGGCAAATGTTTCCTCATAATCAATACCTTCCTCTTGATTGTATCCCTGTGCAACCAGTCTTGCTTTGTTTCTCACAACCTTACCTTTTTCATCAAGCTTATTTCTGAACACCCATCTTGTTCCAATCACTGATTGATCCTTTGGTTTAGGAACCAAATTCCAGACCTTGTTCCTTTCAAACTCATTCAGCTCATTCTGCATTGCAATGATCCAGTCTGCATCCTCTACTGCTTTCTTTACATTTTCGGGCTCAATGAGTGATACAAAAGCACTGAATGCACATAGATTTCTCAATTGTCCTCTTGTCTGAGTTCCAATTGTTTGATTCGATATAATATTATCATCAGGATGATCTGAGAGATATTTGAACTTCTTCCTGGGTGTCCAAGTGTATGGACCTTCAAGGATTTGAGTTCTTGATACAGTAGAAGGAGCATCATATTTCCTGTCAATCTCTGTCTCAAGGCTTTGAGATTTTTGCTCAGCAGGGGGTTCAAGGCCTTGAGATTCTTCTCAAAGTTTTTGATGCTTAGTTTTACTTTTGATGACTTTCTCAAGGTCTTCATCAGCCTCATATTTATTCAAACTAAGATCTGCAAAACTTCCACTCAGAGAATAATCAATACTTTCATCAAAGACAAGAATATACTCCTCTACAATCTTATATCTCTTATTGTAAATCCTGTAAGCTTTGCTGGTTTGAGAATAACCAAGAAACACACCTTCATCACTTCTAGCATCAAACTTACTAGAATTATCTTTGACATTGTTATGTACAAAACAAGTACAACCAAAAGGCTTAAAGTAAGCAACACTAGGCTTCCTGCCTTTAAACAGTTCATAAGGGGTTTTCTTCAAAATTGGCCTGATCAAACATCTATTGAGCACATAGTTGGCATTATTAACAGCTTCTGCCCACAAAGATTTTGGCAAATTACTTTCAAGTAACATGGTTCTAGACATGTCTTCAAGAGTCCTATTTTTCCTCTCAACTACACCATTTTGCTGAGGAGTTCTAGGTGCAGGAAAGTTGTGTGAGATGCCATGCTTTGCACAAAATAAATCAAAATCAAGTTGATCAAATTCCCTACCCTGATTACTTCTAATAGACTCAACATGTAAGTTTTTCAAAGTTTGAAGCTCCTTGCAAAGTTTGGAAAATTCAGATAATGCTTCAGACTTTTCTCTAATAAACATAACCCAAGTATATCTAGAGTAATCATCAACTACAACAAGCATATATCTCTTACCTCTGGGTGTTTGAACCCTCAAAGGACCACACAAGTCCATATGCAGCATTTCTAAGGGTCTGGAGGTACTTACGAAATTCTTTGGCTTGAATGAGCTTCTGGTTTGTTTACCTTGAGTACATGCCTTGCAAAACTCATTATCTTTGAATTTAAGGATTGGCAATCCCCTTCCAGATCTTTTGAGATGAGTTTATTCAAGGAATGCATGCTTATATGACCAAGCTTTCTGTGCCAAAGTTTTGAGTCATCCTTCAAAGCTTTGAGACACTTCAGACTATCACCTGCAACTTTTTCAGTACATAGTGCATAAACATTATGTGACCTAGGAGCAGTGAGAATGCAATTGCCTGATTTTTCATCTTGCACCGCACATTTCTCCTTGTAAAAAAAACCTTATTACCTTTGTCACAAAGCTGAGAAATGCTCAACAAATTATACTTAAGACCATCAACTAAATAAACATCAGAAATTGAATATGCAGAATTGTTACCAACACTTCCAATACCAATTATGTTGCACTTTGCTTTGTCACCAAGTGTGATTGTTCCATCTGATTGTTCTTTCAGTTATGAGAATAAAGATTTCTTCCCACTCATATGACTGGAACATCCACTATCCAATATCCATTTCTGATCTTTCAAAGATTTGGTGACATCCTGCAAAAATCAATCAATGCCTTAACAGGCTATTAGACCAAGTGTAGAATTTGGATTCATACTCAGAGTCAACCATGTTAGGTGGTCTAACTCCATTTGGAACCCAAATCTGTTTCACTTGTCCCTTAAGATGATAAGGATAGGTGTTCCTCATTATGTGAGGTTCTTTCCTTCTAAAGGGGCAAGTTACTTTTACATGTCCAATTTTACAGCAATAATGACACTTTGGTGAATGTCTGCTTCCTTCTTTCACAAATGTGGGTTGGCTTTTTCTTAGAAAATTTGGATTATATCCAACTCCACTTTTGTGAACAGACTGCAGACTTCCTCCAAGAATGAGACTTAACTTCTGTTCCGAGCCAGCAAAAGTTGAAAGAATTTTCTTGGATTCTTGAAGCTTACTAGTCAATGTAGTGTTTTATTGTTCTAAATCATCAGAATGATTTTTTAGATCACAAACTTGTAAATTAAAATAGTGTTTTGATAAACTACTTCTTTGACTTGTGATTTCAGAGCTTTGAATCTACTGTCCAGGTCTTTGAAGTCACTGTCAATTTTTAACTTAGTAGCTTCAAGACATTTATTCTGAAAAACCAAATCTATATTTTCTTTTGCGTGCTCATGAACCTTCATTTTCAAAGAGTCAATCACATTCTCGTAACTCTCCTCATTTTAAAACATTCTTTTGAGGATTTCAGGTAAAACATCAGAAGGACTAGATAAGAGATTTTTTACCATGTCTTCAATTGGCTTCTCAGTGGAATGATCCTCTTGATGTCCAGCCATTAAACAGAGATTGGCTTGCTCATCATCAGAGTCTGAGTCTGAAAAGTCTAAGTCACTCCATGAGGCCACCATTGCTTTCTTCATTCTGTTGTCATTTTCCTTCTTTGAAAATTTTATTTTATTTTTCTTTTGAAGAAAGTCTCTCACCAAGTGATCTGCATCTCCACATTCATAGCAATTCATAACTTTAGATTTATAAGATTGTGAAGAAGACTTACCTTTCTGATCCTTGCTAGTTGAGGATCTGAACTTTTCTTTGTTGTAATCCTTGTTCCCAGAGTTCCTCTTTTCTTGAGTATTCTGGCCAAGGCTTTAGAAATCAAGGCTAAGGCTTCCTCATCATCATCATCATCATCATCATCTTCCTCTGGTTCAAGGCTTTGGGATTTATCATTGTCTTTTTCCTTGAGTGCCAGATTCTTTATGTTGTCACTCAGTTCACCATCAACCTCCTTCATAGAGATCTCATGAGTGAGTAACTTTCCTTGCAAATCATCCAGTTCCAGAATGCTTAAATCCTGAGCTTCTTCAATGGCAGTAGTTTTAGGCTCCCATTTGTCTTTAGGCAGGTTTATGAGAATCTTCATGACTTTTTCTTAATTTGAGAATACTTTTCCCAAAGATTCTAAGTTGTTCACAATTTCTTTAAACCTTTTGAACATATCTATGATGGACTCATCAGGGTTCATCTTAAACAGTTCATAGTGTCTCAAAAGGATATTAATCTTTGTCTGCTTGACTTGGCTAGTTCCTTCATAGGTAACAATCAACTTCTCCCAGATCTCCTTTCTATTCTTGTAGTTGGATATTCTGTTGAACTCATCTGCACTAAGAGAACAATATAATATGTTCAAAGCTTTGTAATTTTTTGATACCTTTTCCAGTTCAGTAACTAAGAGATCTTCATCAGGTTTGACAGTTCTAACACCATCCACAGTAGTATAGAATAGGTTTGGCCCATTCACAATAATATACCATAGTTCCATGTCATGATCTATGATGAACATTTTCATCAATGCCTTCCAATGCACAAAGTTATCACCACAGAATAATGGAGGTCTATTAGATGCCCTTCCCTGTGAGAATCCTCCTTCACCTACAAAACTCATTGTCACAAGATTGTTAGATTTTTAAACTGTGACCCAAAGCTCTGATACCAATTGAAAGTGTGTAATGTAGGTGTAAACAGGTATAATAATACTCTAGAAGGGGGGGGGGGTTTGAATAGAGTATGCTAGCTTTTGACAAAACTCAAGTTTTTGAAACTTTAGTAGAACAATTTGTTGATATCTCAAAGCTTTCAAACAGATTTGAGAAGGTTCAACATATAACAGCAGAGTATAAAGGCTTCAAAGCTTTGAGACTTGGAAATCTCCAAAGCTTTGAAACTTTCAATTTAAACTATAAGTAAATGCAACAAAAGTAAATAGAAAGAACACATATATTTTACAGAGTTCAGTCACAATTGGACCTAGTCACTGCCTGAGGGATCTAATCCCTCCGGGATTCAAACACAACTTCTTATTAATCACCCAGATTTAGCCCTAGATCTCAAGCCTAAGTGAGCTACCTTACACTTATACAGCTTGTGGTTCCCAACCTATCTAGTTACAGGCTACAACCTGTTGAAAGAATAAGAATCTCTTTTTGTTCACTTGAACAACCAAACAACTAAGTTTAGTGAGGTTTTTGAGATAAAGAATAAATGATACAATTGAGTACAGAGTGAAGAACTCAGAAAGAATAAGCTGTTTAAAGCCTCGAAGTGTTCTTCTGGATTTGAATGATCTTCAGCCTGCTTGAATTGAATTCCTGAATAATTTGGAGAGCTGTATGTGACGCCGGAGTGAATCAGGCGTTTTTGGGAGCAGCAAGAAGAAACGATTTAGAAAGGAAAATCATGAAAAATACTAGGGGAAAAACCTCTCTAGGTTCTGATTTTTTTAATAATTCATAGCGATAGGTCCACAATGTTGGGTTTTGAAGTAGGTAACGCAGCGGAATAACAAAATCTAATTCTACTTCAATGCCCACCAAGGATCGTCAGGAAGAGACATCATAACATGATAAGAGACATAGTATTATGTACCTTTGAATTTGTGAGATCACACGAAGAATGATGTCCTCGTCTCTACGGTTGATCCACGTCTAGAGGTGAGATATAGATTCTTCCTTCAAACAAGTGCTAGCTTGAACCCGGAGGAAGAGGGAAGAAGATCAAAGCAACAGAGGCACAAAGGGAGGGGCGGCCTCCTCTTTGAGCCGACGGGAAGGGGGGGGGGGGACGGGGCTAGGGTTCAGCCCTAGCTCTTGTCTTGCTCTCTCTTGCTTTCTCTCCCACTCACTTTGTTATGTCTAATAACATTCGTGTGGGAAGGAAGCTTAGCCCTCTTTATATACTCAACCAGCTCCTTGTTGTTTCCATAAAAGAGTTTCCTAATTCTAGATGAACTAGAACCATTCCCTTCCTTGCAAATTAGTCCTACTAAGTTTGCAAGGTATTGCACAATGATCCTTCTATTAATTAATCAATATTAATTATTCCCAAATCTAGCTCTACTCTATTTGACGTGTCACCCCATAGGTTTCTATATAGTTGGTAGTAACTCTTACTAACATAGAGCGGTGTCTAGCAACACATCCATGCCACCCAACCAATAGAAGTAGTCAGTGATCCCGACAAACCTCTTGTGCCCAATATGTCATATTGCACTATCCCTTTGTCTCCATATCCGGATTGGACACGAGACATACATCGTCACACTCATATATCCAATCCATAGTTCCTCGATCCTGGGAATATGCTTATGCTTGCAGATAACATCGATATCTCTATATTGATTTATCTTAGTCTGGCCAGACATTCAATAAGCCTCATCCCTCGAGTGGCCGTGGATATTTACCCCCATTATGTGGGAGGGAAAAATCCTATCTACATCACTACGATCTCTAAGCTTGCTTCCTATCACGCCCGATAGCCATCTTTATGATTACCCAGTTACGGTGTAACGTTTGATGACATCAAAGCGCAATATTCCACAACTAGAGTATCTAGTGACTTCAAGTCTAAGGATTGCAATTATATTAGCACTGCGAAAAGCGATTGTGACATGACATAATCTAATGTATCCTTTTCGTTGTGGGTCAGTCCAGTATGCCATTACTCCTAATGCATACCCATGTGTTAGACTTGATATCTCCATATCAATCTACCCACATACTAGTCTATATTTGATCGTCCTATTAATCAATATAGTGGACTAGGGACATTTAAGATAAACAACACATTTTATTTAAGGACTTCATTATATTAAATATCACAATATATAATAAATGAATATTCTAGCGAAAACAATGTTCATACTAAATCTACGATTGCCTCTAGGGCATCTATTCCAACAGTCTCCTACTTGCACTAGAGCCAATCTGGTGCATCTCGTATGCCTATAGATATGGCGTGCCCTTCATGCTTTCGCTGCGCAAGAGGTTTTGTGAGTGGATCTGAAACATTGTCATCCGTTGAAATCTTGCACATCTTCACATCTCCCCGATCAATCATATCACGAATAAGATGGAATCTCCTAAGTATATGCTTTGATTTCTGGTGTGATCTTGGTTCCTCACCCTGTGCGATTGCCCCAGAGTTGTCACATTACTACTCTATGGGATCCACGATGCTAGGGACCACACCGAGCTCAGTGATAAACTTCTTTATCCAAACTGCCTTTTTTGCTGCTTCTGCAACTGCAATGTACTCAGCTTCTGTTGTAGAATCAGCAACTGCCCCTTGCTTGGAACTCTTCCAGCTTACAGCTTCTCCATTCAGGCAAAACACGTATCCAGACTGCGATCTGTAGTCATCTTTGTCGGTTTGGAAGCTTGCATCAGTGTAACCCTTTACACTCAGCTCTTCCTTACCTCCAAATATCAAGAACACATCCTTAGTTCTTCTTAAGTACTTTAGGATGTTCTTGACAGCAATCCAGTGACTCTCACCCGGATTGGACTGGTATCTGCTCACCATACTCAATGCGTATGATACATCTGGTCTAGTACATAACATGGCGTACATGATGGATCCTATGGCCGAAGCATAGGTTATCCTACTCATGCGGTACTTCTCAATCTCATTGGAGGGACAGTCATTCTTGGAAAGAGTGACTCCATGCGACATGGGCAAGAATCCCTTCTTGGAGTCTTGCATGTTGAACCTCTTCAACACCTTTTCTATATATGTACTTTGACTTAGGCCGATCAACCTTTTAAATCTATCCCTATAGATCTTTATACCAAGTATATAGGCTGCGTCTCCTAAATCCTTCATTGAAAAGCACTTTCCTAGACAATCTTTAACATATTGCAAAGTAGGAATATCTTTGCCAATGATTAGTATGTCATCCACATACAATACCAGAAATACTACAGAGCTCCCACTAACTTTCTTGTAAACACAAGGCTCATCTTCGTTCTTGATGAAGCCAAACTCTTTGACTGCATCATCAAAACGTCGATTCCAACTCATAGAAGCTTGGTTTAATCCATAAATGGATCTTTGCAGCTTACAGACTTTATTGGCATTCTCTGGATCCTCAAAACCCTCTGGTTGGGTCATGTACACATCCTCGAGGAGGTTCCCATAAAGGAACGTTGTTTTGACATCCATTTGCTAAATCTCATAGTCGTAGTAGGCTGCAATGGCAAGTAGGATCCGAATGGATTTAGTCATGGCGACTGGTGAAAAGGTCTCATCATAGTCAATACCATGAATTTGTCTATACCTTTTGGCTACCAATCGCCCCTTATAGTCAACTACCTTGCCATCCATGTCGGTCTTCTTCTTGAAGACCCACTTGCACCCTATGGGCCGAGCCCCTTCGGGTGGTTCCACCAAAGTCCATACTTTGTTGGTGTACATGGAATCCATTTCGGATTTCATGGCTTCTAGCCAGTTCTTAGAGTCTGGGCCTTTCATGGCCTCTCCGTAGGTCGCAGGCTCATCATCAACGAGTGGTACGTCATCGGGCTCAGTCACGAGAAGTCCATACCTCTCTGGCTCATGACGTACTCTTCCTGATCTACGGAGTTCCTGTGTTACCTGAACATGTTCTTCCAAAACTACTTGCGGTTCCTGCTCATGTTCCATCAACGGTTCAGTGATTTGTGGTTCTTGAATCTATTCAAGTTCTACAGTCCTCCAACTTGGTTCTTTAGAGACAAAATCTCTTTCTAGAAACACGCCGGTCCGAGCAACAAACACTTTGTTCTCGATGGGATTGTAGAAATAATATCCTTTAGTTTCCTTAGGATATCCCACAAATTTACACTTATCCGCTTTTGGCCCGAGCTTGTCGTTTGTAAACGTTTTACATAGACATCGCAGCCCCACAACCTCATAAACGACACTATGGGTCTCTTCCCAGTCCATATCTCATATGGTGTCTTCATGACTGACTTGGATGGAACGCGGTTAATGGTAAAAGCTGCCGTCATTAGAGCATGTCCCCAAAAGGATATCGGAAGATCAGTTTGAGACATCATAGATCGCACCATATCCAATAGAGTGAGATTCCTCCTCTCGGACACGCCATTCCATTGTGGCGTTTCGGGTGGAGTGAGATGGGATACTATCCCACACTCTCTAAGATACTCATCAAACTCTTGGCTTAAGTATTCTCCTCCACGATCTGATCGTAGAGCCTTAATACTTTTGCCAAGTTGCTTCTCTACTTCATTCTTCAATTCTTTGAACAATTCAAAGGATTCAGATTTGGCCTTCATAAGGTATACAAATCCATATCTACTGAAATCATCAGTGAATGTGATGAAGTAGGTATAACCACCTCTGGCAGGTGTGAGGAATGGTCCACACACATCGGTATGTATGAGTGCCAATAACTCACTAGTCCGTTCACCTTTCTTATTGAAAGAGGACTTTGTCATTTTTCCTAATAAACAAGATTCACATGTCTCATATGATTCCAAATCAAATGAGTCTAGAAGTCCATCCTTATGGAGTCTAGATATGCGTTTCTCATTTATATGGCCTAAAAGACAGTGCCATAGATATGTAGGATTTAAATAATTAGTTTTAATCCTTTTTGTATTTATGTTATAGATTGGACTATTTAGATAGAGGATATACAATCCATTAGACAAATGCGCACTACAATAGTGCATATTATCAAAATAAATGGAGCAACACTTGTCCTTTATTGAAATAGAAAAACCCTTCTCGTCGAAACAAGAAACGAAAAAATGTTTCTGCTCATAGCAGGCACATAAAAGAAATTGTCTAATTCTAAAATAAATCCAGAAGGCAAAGATAGCTCATAAACGCCTACAGCTAATGCAACAACTGTAGGGTTTTGATTCATGGATAGCGCAACGGAAGCATAATCAAACAAATAACCATGCAAAACCCTCAAAGAATCACAAGTCTAGATGCATAACGATAGTGAAGGTAAGAAATCATAAACACACCTTTGGGTTCTCCTTGATGACTTCAAACGCGAATAATGTCACGTTCTCTATAGTTGATCCACGCCTAGAGTTGATCCTAGATCTCCCAAACTCCTTGGTGCTAGCCCGGAATAGGAAGAGGATGAAGGAATCACGCAAAACGAGACAAAAAGGGGCTTCGGCCCTCTTTTTGGCCGACGGGGTGAGGGCGGCGGCAAGGGGGTCGGGTCGGCCTCCTTGTTGCTTGCTCTCTCTCCTTTGTTCTCTCCCACTCTTGTTATGTTCACTAATGAGCATAAGTTATGGGAAGGAAGGAAGGAGGGTCCTTTATATAGTCCAACAACTCCTTGTTAACTACCTAAAGGACTTATTCTAGTCCAACTAGAATTCAGTTTAGTCCCTTCCTTGCAAATTAGTCCCTACTAAGTTTGCAAGGGTTTGCAAAGTGATCCTTTTAATTAATTAATCCAATTAATTAATTCCTGACAGCGTAAACCTATCTGCTTTTTCGCAAGTGTACGATCAAGTAATATAGAGTATGTAATTGCGACTCTGGTTGTCGAACCCTCGAGAACAGTTTAAGTTGTTGCTAATTAGAATTAGAATTAGACGCAAAGTTTGTAAAAAGGAGGAAGGTCTGGGATTCAACTCTACTCACTAAATTGCAGTAAATAAAACAGTATTTATAAAAGCTTATTTTATTTTTCTGTTGAATATTTTGCAGAAATTGTTGTAGTTGTAAAAGTCGATAATTCTAAAAATCTAGGTTCCAGGATCCCCTAGGGTTACTCTCCAGCTTTTATAGTATATTCAATTTCAGAAACACACAGTGGTTTTTGTTTATGCCAGCATACCAATAGTACAATCTCCTCTCGGTCTCATGCACCTATCACTCGACTGCAGATTTTCGGGTCCTCTCGGTCCACCTAAATCTGCAGGTTCGTTCTAAGTCTGCTAGTTTTACAGGTTCTCCTCTCGGTCTCCCCCTAAACGTCTAACAGTTGGTCTAATGCTTATGGGCTAGTCCCCTGATTCTCTTCACCTCTCGGTCCATCAAGGCAGAGTACTAAATCCTGTCTTTTCTTCCTAACTTTCACTGGTCACTCTCGTGCACCAGATCCTGTCTGTAACACTCCTGGGTGATCAAGCCATTCATGTATGTAAATAAAATCAAAGACAGAACAATAAACAAACCATCCTGTATTAAGACTTAGCTAGCCATGCATCTGAAAATCAAACACCCAAGTCTGCTGAATTCATAAACCCTAGGTTCCCCAAGAACCTAGCCAAAAGGTCTAGCTAGCTTGCATTATTTAAAAACAATGTTTCATAAAGAGAGAAAAGATCAAACTAGTTATTTTTCTGAAAATACTGGAAAACTGCTCCAATCCTGCTCTGCTCCAACTCCTGGCTGCTGTGAAACTGGCTGCTGATGATGATGATAGATGTGAGTGTGTATGCGTAACCCTAATTCAGTGCTGGGACACCTCCTTTTATACTGCCACAGTCTCCAAAACTGATGCACGAAATTCCTGTTTTACCCTCGAAAAGACCCGTCCTGGAAGCTTCTGGAAACCTTCTGTGCGTTCGAACGCACACCTCCTGCGTTCAAAGGCAGTGCGTCTGAACGCACACCTTCTGCGTTTGAACGCAGGCCTTAACCGTTTTTTCCTCTTCTGGCTTCTGGCTTCTGGACATGTGCGTTTGAACGCAGCTCCTCTGCGTTTGAACGCACCCCTTGGCCTTTTTCTTCTCTTGAGTGTTGAGTCCTGCGTTTGAACGCAAGAAGTGCGTTTGAACGCACCCCTTGATTTTTTAGCACTTCTGCCTCTGACCCCTGCGTTTGAACGCAGACTGCCTGCGTCTGAACGCAGGACTTAGCCAATTTTCTGCCATTTTCCTGCTGCTCCCATCTCGTGCGTCTGAACGCAGATTCCCTGCGTTTGAACGCACCACTTAGCATTTTTTCCTCTTTTTCTGCTCAGCTTTCCTGACACGCTGCCTCCCATCCAAGTTAATCTCATGCATTTTTTTTTTGCACCTGTTACCTGCACATCATAACACGCACCCGCGATCATATCCAACAAACAAAAGTATGCATAAAATTACTCAAATTTTACAATCATGATCTATAAATCTCTGCCTCGTATCAGGTGGAAAATAAGCTGAAAATGGCCAAACTCAACTCTCACAGGGTTAAAACCAATGGTAAAAAGATGTCCCAAACTAATACATTTTCAAGCTGTCAAAATACCCCCACACTAACCTCTGCTCGTCCCGAGCAGACCCTTGCATACTGCCTTGCAGACCCTTTTTTGCACACTTTAATTGCATACTTCCCCTCTTTCACAGATTCAAGACACAGACCAAAACACTCAATAGACGACTGACTCAGATACAGAATATACACAAACTGACTCAAGACACAGCTAATATATATATATATATATATATATATATATATATATATATATATATATATATATATATATATTTTTAAATATATTTTCTGAAATTGGGCAACCTCTCTATCATAAACTGAAATCATCAAATCCTCACAAGCTCATTTCGAAATTCCACAACACGCAGCAAGAAATGATATAAACTGATCCTATGCACAAACTCACTAAGGTATCCCCAAACATCCACCAAACCAACCATGATGACGCACGTCTTTTGACTTTGAGTCCACATAAAACCGACTCTACACGAAGGTCCACCCCAGATTCCAAGAGTCCACCAGTTTCCACGGGAAACAGAATATTCAACTATCTAAAGACCAAATCTGCCTAGCACACTAGAGAAGTCAAAAGTATGCCTGTTATCTACTTTCCACATTCCTGAATACCCGGGATAGCCTGTCGTGAAAATTGTGCACAAAATACTAAAATTTGAAGTATCCCTGCTACGGTGCTTCCTACTCTCATAAGCTCTTTCATTGGACTCTCTTCAGTTTCTAGGTCCTAAGTTGCCCTTTCTCAATTTTTTTATTTATTTATTTATTTATTTATTTATTTATTTATTTATTTTTTAATTTTCCCTATTTATTATTATTATTATTATTATTATTATTTTTTTTTTATTATTTTTTTTTTATCATGCAAAGTCAGAAAGGTTGGTGGGTCGACTCAACATAAAAAAAAACGTGCTGACTCAAAAATGAAAATAAAATGAAAAATAAAATTGACAAAAATATGCTGACATGGCTATGCAGGAGGACACGATTCCCCACCCCCACACTAGAGGTGGCGCGTCCTCGCGACTCTACTGATCTGGTCGGTAACTCGAATCTGTGTTCTCCGGAGTAGACTGGTCAGTCGGCTCGGGAGATGGTGAAGGGGTTCGCCCTCTGGCGCGTTTGCTCGCAGCATGGCGTGCTGCGGCAGCGGTACCAGCATGGCTGGCACCGGGATGGGCACTGCTGGCCCCTGGGTCTGCATGCTCTCTCCTAGGTGGGTACTGGGTACCGGGTCTGCCGGGGTCACCTACACTGTCTGCATGTTCAGGGCTCGGTGTGGGGTCATGGCCAGAGAAGCTATCATATGGCCGGCTATCCTCCATTGTCCAGCTTGGACAATTATCACTCGAATAGCGGTCCGGAAAATTAAACCTCTTACCACGCATGTTGCTCTGTATTTCAGCAAGTGCCGCCTCATGAGCTCTCATGGCGGATGTGTGAGCGTGGTAGATATGCTTCTGGGTCTTGAACAATTTGCCAAGACCCCTGGCCATTTTCTTGACCGTCCGTACCAGGTAGTTCTGTACTTTTTCTTGGGCCTTAATTTTCTTTCTGACCCACTCCTCATGCTCAGTCCTCTCCAGGCGCCCAAAAGAGCTGCGCCTGGCCCCTCTGCTGGACTGCCCCAAGTCAGGGTCGGCCTGCCTGTGTTCACTGGAACTGGCAGAACGGGGCAGTGGGAAGGGACCTGGTAGGGCTGGAAAACCCCCATCACCGGGAGGGGGCGGTGGTGGCATACCAACACCCCCACCCTGAGGTGGAACATCATCATCATCGTCCACTTGGACATATTCAGGAGGCCCGTGCACGGCCTCATGCAGCGCACATCTCATGTTTTTGTACTTTCTAACCTGAATTGGTCGAATATCTCTCAGATCGCCAGGAATGACCACCAGATAGTCCTGTGCCATTTTTGTTAACATCCCCAGGAGACCCAAACCCTTCTTGCTGTGAGTCTCTCTTCGTTCCCGGAAAAACTCACAAATAATCTCCGGAAGGCTCACAGGCTCGCGGGCCATCAGACAGTAGACCAACAGGGCAATATTATAATCAATGCGGGTAAAGTGTTTTATACCCACAACTCTGTTGTTCACCCACTCGGTCCACCATCTCGCCTCTCGTATCAGGTAGGTCGGAGGGAGTTTCCGGTAGGAAGGACTCCGCTCAGGGTAGTACCAAGCAGCGCCTGGTACACCAGCACACAAGGTGGTCAAGATCTGCTCACTCAACTGCTCAGATGGATGACGTCTCAGTTCCTGAAACTGACAGTCATCCAACACTAACTCCAGACCCAGACTCTCTCGGATACTCTCTGGGGTGATTCGAATCCATCTCTTTCTGCAGTAAATCCAGTCAATTGACTGGGCTTCACTGTTCATGCACTGCTGGAGATTGCTGTAAATCTCCTTAGCCAGCACAGAACTGACCTGCAGATTGGTAAACCCAGTAAACAAATCCCCAAAATGATCCTGCCCAGTATAGTTGAACAGTTCATCCCCCATTGCTACTCTATCACGGGGAAAGGTCCTCTCAGCAAGAATGTCATACCGAATCTTTTTGTCTTGCAGAAAGAAACGGTGAGCCTCCATGTTAACAAACCTATGGTCGCAGAAATGGTTAACCCTAAGCAATCGGCAGTCTATGATATTCAAAGGTGCAATCGCCCTATCCGGCCTCATGTAAGGTTGATCCTCCTCCATTTCAAGATTCAAACCGAAAAAAAATGAAAATATTCAAAGAGAGTGAAAAGATAGAACCTGGCTACCCGGAGTGAATCTTACGGGTACAGATCTGGAAATTTCTCTCTGAAGTGGATCTGTCGGTGTTTGGATCGGATGAGTTTGACCACCCCCACACTGTTCCTGACCTTCTGGTGGACCTGCGGTGGTCGTCGGAGGTCGCTGGCGGCAGACTGCTCTGGCGGCTGCTAGGGCAGAGAGAATTTCTAGAGAGAGAGTTGAAAACTGGAAGACTTGGGTGAAAATGAGTCACTGTCATCCGTACAGTATATATAGGCAAACTTTCAGAAATTGCAGAGTGGCCCCAAAATTTCAAGATTTTTCAAATTTTTCCGAAATTTTTGATCCCGCTCAATTGTGCGTTTGAACGCAGCTCCTGCGTTTGAACGCACAGCTTAAATTTTTCTGGAATTTTTGAAGATCTGATGATCTGCGTTTGAACGCACGGTGTGCGTTTGAACGCAGTGCTTGAATGTTCTTGAATTTTCTGGGTCTGATGAGTTGCGTTTGAACGCACATGAGTTGCGTTTGAACGCAATGCTTATCTTCTGCAATCTCTCTGATGAGCTGCGTTTGAACGCACGTGAGTTGCGTTTGAACGTACGCCTTTGTCTCTAGAAATTCTCTGCTGATTGGGTCTGCGTTTGAACGCAGGATCTGCGTCTAAACGCACGTCCTTAGATTTTTCCACCTCATCTCTGTCTTCTTGCGTTTGAACGCACATGAGTTGCGTTTAAACGCACCACTTGGTGGCTAAAATTTTTACTGCGTGTTCTGCGTTTGAACGCAGCTCTTCTGCGTTTGAACGCAAAAGTGTTAACCGTTTCCAGTGCTTTTCCTGTCCGTTGGTGGGGCTGCGTTTGAACGCGGGGTCTCTGCGTTTGAACGCACAAGTGCGTTTGAACGCATGTCTTCTGCGTTTGAACGCACGCCTCTGCTTCCTGAAACACTGAGTTCAACATTAAATCCCTATTTCTTACTTTTCTCTCGAATTATGAACATTGTAAAAATTATATAAAAACAACTAATCTATGTTGGGTTGCCTCCCAACCAGCGCTTGTGATTTACAGTCGACAGCCCGACTTTGTTACCTCTGCTGTAATCACGGAATGTCGAGGTAGAGTGCCTCTACCTCCATGATTTCCTGAGGATCCCTGTATGGCTTGACTCTATTCCCATTCACCTTGAAAACTGTATTATCCCTCGGGTTCTCCAGCTCTATCACTCCCCATGATGTAATGTCCTTCACAATAAATGGTCCAGACCATCTTGAGCGCAGCTTCCCTGGATAGAATTTCATCCTTGAATTGTAGAGGAGAACCTTCTGCCCGATTTCTATCTTCTTTGGTAGAATGCGGTTGTCATGCCACTTTTTTGTTTTCTCTTTATAAATTTTTGCACTCTCATATGCAGTTTTACGGAATTCCTCCAGTTCGAGTAGTGCCATCTTCCGTTTATTTCCTGATAAACTGTGATCCATATTCAGCTGCTTGATTGCCCAGTAAGCTTTGTGTTCCAATTCTACTGGTAAGTGACATGCTTTTCCAAACACCAGCTGGTATGGGGACATTCCCAGTGGGGTTTTGTAAGCAGTTCTGTATGCCCAAAGTGCATCATCCAGCTTTAACGACCAGTCCTTGCGTCCTGGATTCACAGTTTTTTCCAGTATGCTCTTTATCTCCCTGTTAGACACCTCTGCTTGCCCGTTTGCCTGAGGGTGATAAGGCAGTGATACCTTATGGATAGACACCCCGTACTGCTTTAGAACCTTGGCAAAGACTTTATTGATAAAATGAGAACCTTCATCACTGACCATGGCCCTCGGTGTTCCAAATCTGGTAAAGATGTTACGTTTGAGGAACCTTTCCACGACTGACGCATCGTTCTTCTGGCAGGCTATTGCTTCCACCCATTTTGACACGTAATCTACTGCCAATAAGATGTAGAGATTTCCCAGAGACGAAGGAAAAGGACCCATAAAATCAATACCCCATACGTCGAAAGGTTCGACTTCCTGCCAAAGTGTCATGGGCATTTCATTCCGCTGGGAGATATTTCCTGTCCTTTGGCAGCGATCACAACTCTGCGCATAGTCATGGCAGTCCTTGAAAACTGTTGGCCAGAAAAATCCTGACTGCAGCACCTTGTGAGCTGTTCTCGGTCCGCTGAAGTGTCCTCCACACTGTGCTGAGTGGCAGTGCTGAATTACCTCCAAAATTTCGTGACATGGAATGCATCGTCGGAGAATATTATCTGCCCCTTGCTTGAACAGATAAGGATCGTCCCAAAAATATTGCCTGCAATCTGAAATAAATTTCTTTTTCTGCCAAGGGGTGATGTTTTCAGGGAGTGCTCCATTGACCAAATAATTGGCTATGGCATAGTACCAGGGCCGTCTATTGGTCTTGATCTTCATAATATATTCATCTGGAAAATTTTCTTGAATGGGCACCACTTCTTCTGTAGGCTTTTCCAGACGAGATAGATGATCAGCTACTACGTTTTCAACTCCCTTTTTATCCCTGATTTCGACGTCAAATTCCTGCATCAGCAGAATCCAACGCAGCAGCCTTGGCTTTGCATCCTTCTTCTCCAGTAAGTATTTCAGTGCACTGTGATCTGTAAAAATAATGACTTTAGAGCCTACCAGGTACGATATGAATTTATCCAGGGAAAAAACGACTGCCAGCAGCTCCTTCTCTGTAGTCCCATAATTAATCTGCGCCTCATTCAGTACCCTGCTGGCATAGTAGATGACGCTGCACACCTTGTCCTTCCTCTGTCCCAGTACCGCGCCCACAGCGTAATCACTGGCGTCGCACATCAGCTCGAACGGGAGGGTCCAGTCTGGTGTTGTGATAATGGGTGCAGTCGTCAGCCTTTCTTTAAGCACGTCAAAAGCTTCTTTGCAGGCTTCGTCAAATACGAAGGGCACATCTTTTCCCAACAAATTACATAGTGGCTTTGTAATTTTTGAGAAATCTTTAATAAACCTTCTGTAAAATCCTGCGTGGCCCAAAAAGCTCTTGATTGCCTTCACTGTGGTTGGGTACGGCAGCTGCTTGATCACCTCTATTTTTGCTCTGTCTACTTCCAGCCCTTTACTGGAAATCCTGTGTCCCAGCACTATTCCTTCAGTAACCATGAAGTGGCATTTTTCCCAGTTGAGTACCAGGTTTGTTTTTCTGCAGCGAATCAGAACTCTGGCCAGATGGTATAAGCAATCTTCGAAGCTGTCTCCGAATAATGAAAAATCGTCCATGAAAACTTCCAAATTTTTCTCTATCATATCAGAGAAAATAGCCATCATACATCTTTGGAATGTTGCTGGAGCATTGCACAATCCAAATGGCATTCGTCTGAAGGCGAACGTTCCGTACGGGCAAGTGAACGTCGTCTTTTCTTGGTCTTCTGGATTTATATAGATCTGGTTGTAGCCAGAGTACCCGTCAAGAAAGCAGTAATAAGCATGGTGCGCTAGTCTGTCCAACATCTGGTCCATGAATGGCAGCGGAAAGTGGTCTTTCAGTGTGGCATCGTTCAGCTTCCGGTAGTCCATACAAATTCGCCAGCCAGTGACAGTTCGCTGGGCGATCTGTTCCTGATCAGCATTCTGCACTACTGTAATACCCCCCTTCTTTGGTACACACTGGACAGGACTCACCCAGGTGCTGTCTGATATGGGGTATATAATTCCTGCTTCTAGCCACTTCATGACCTCCTTACGTACCACATCTTTCATAATTGGGTTTAGTCTTCTTTGAGGTTGGATAACTGGCTTCTTGCCTTCTTGGATCCTTATTTTGTGCATGCAATAATCAGGACTGATTCCCTTTAAGTCTGCAATTGTCCATCCTATGGCTTCCTTATGCTCTCGGAGTACCTCCAGTAACTTTTGTTCCTGTTCCTGAGATAAAAGAGAAGAAACAATTACCGGCAGGGTATTATTTTCACCAATAAAAGCGTACCTGAGGTGTTCTGGCAACTGTTTTAATTCCAGGGCTGGTGGTTCCTGGAGTGACGGGACCAGTGTCATTTTCTGCTCGCCTCCTTCATCTCTGTATAGCTTGACCCAGCTTTCTGTTCCCATGATCTGCTCATCCTGTTGCTCCTTTGTTTCCTCTGGATACATGTCTTCAAATTCCTCCCATAAATCTTCTATCTCATCGCTTTCCAGATCATCAATTACCTCTACTGCAAAACAGTTTTCATGCCCATAATGATCGGGAAGCTGGAGAGATTTGAAAACATTAAATTTTACTTTTTCTTCATTGATTTGCATGGACAGCTCTCCACTTTTGCAGTTAATAATGGCTTCACCAGTCGCCAGGAAAGGTCTGCCCAGGATCAGCGGAACCTCTCCTGCCTCCATATCCAGTATCACAAAATCTGCTGGAAAAATAAGCTCTCCCACTTTTACCAGGATATCTTCAATTACTCCATAGGCAGGTTTCACGGATCTGTCAGCCATTTGAAGCATAATTCTTGTTGGACGTGGTTCTCCGACTCCCAGACTTTTGAAGATGGTCAGTGGCATCAAGTTGATGCTGGCACCCAAGTCGCATAAGGCTTTTCCTGTGTATGCACTGCCCAGGGTTACTGGAATAACAAAGCTGCCAGGGTCTTTCTTTTTCAGTGGTAGACCATTTTTTACACAACTGCTCGCTTCTGCCGTCAGATTCACTGTTTCGAAGTCACTCATTCGCCTTCTACCATACAAGATGTCTTTGAGAAACTTCGCATAAGTAGGCATTTTGGCAAGTGCTTCAGCAAAAGGTATATTTATCTGTAATTGCTTGAATACCTCCAGAAATCTGGCGTAGTCTTTGCTGTCATCTCTCTTACGTGTCTTCAGAGGGTAAGGAACCTCCTTAGAAATTGGTACTGTTTCTGGATTACCCTCATTCGTCTGCTCTGCTTCCTGCCCGACCGAACCCCTTTTCTGAGGGTTAGCGGTTGAACTGTCTTCCCGGTCAATCACTTCCTGTTCAATAACCTTGGACTTTTCTGCGCGTGCATGACTGGGATACGGTGGATCCTGCAGTGCAATTCCACTCCGAGTTGTGATAGCATTGATTTGAGCGCGTGGATTGTTCACTGTGTTAGATGGTAAATTCCCTGGGGCTCGTTCTGCCTGGTTCTGTGCAAGCTGTCCATTCTGTACTTCCAAGTTTCGGATAGCAATCTTCATCTGGCTTACATCAGCAGTTAATGAGTCCATTTGTGCGAATCTAGTTTCCAACTGCTTATTGAATTTCTCCATATAGGACTCAAAATGTTGCTGAGACAGGTTTAGTTGTGGTGCTGCTTGTGCAGGCTGAGCTGGAGCTGTCTGTTGTGCCTGTGGCCTGTGCTGGAATCCTGGTGCGTATACTGCTGCATTGGGATTTCCGTAGCGAAACCCTGGATGGTCACGTGTGCCTGGTCTGTAGCGACTAGGATCCCACTGCTGCTGAACATAGTTGGCATCTTCGGTCTGAAGCTCCAGAATTGCTGCGTCAAAGTCAGGTTCGTCCACTGATGCCACCGGCTTCTTTTCTGTATACACCTTCTTGACTAGGTCCTGTACCACTTTCGTGAGATTGTCAATCCTGTCATCAACCACTGGTTCTGCTGCTGCTGCGAGCCTGCGGTCATCAAACAGGCGAGTATCCTGTTTGGCTAATTGCTTCATCAGTTCGTATGCTCCATCTTTGTCCACATGGTATAAAAAGTTACCCCCAGCTTCCCTATCAATCCTGTCTGCATTCTCCCTGTCAAGTGCATGGTAGAATACCTGCAGAATCTTTGCGTCCCCGAAGCCGTGATTGGGGCATTTTTTAACGAGTCTCATCAGCCTGTCCCATGCATCTACCACTGTCTCCCCCATCTGCTGTTTGAAAGATAAGATCTCACTCTGCAGCTTGATAACGCGGGATGCAGGGTAGAATTTTGCCAAGAAATCAGCAACACACCCTTCCGAGGTAGTAATAGACCTCGGTGGTCTTGCCTCCAGCCAATCCTTTGCTGTTCCGAACAAACAGTATGGGAATAAAATCAGCTTTAGCGTGTCCGCTTCGACTCCTCTATACTTAATCTTGTTGCAGTAATCCTCAAATTTTCCGAGGAAGTCGTTTGGATCTTCATCTGCCTTCCCATTAAAAGGACAATGAGTCTGGGCGGTCTGAATGGTAGATGATTTCAGATCGAAGTGCTCTGCTGTAATGGGTGGCACTACAATAGCTGGTTGATGTCCTCCGGTTGGGATTTCAAAGTTTTCGACCAGCGCCCTTCCAGACCTGTTATAAGTCCTCTGATTGTTCCTGGCAGCAAAACCTGCTGCTATCAGCTCTTCAATGTAAAGAGCCATCTGGGCTGGAGTACGTTGCGGCTGTCCTGTGGGTGTTCCTGTTTCGGTTGTGGTGTCTTCTCCGTGTTCAGACATCGCGGCTCGGTGTCTGCGGCTTTGCTCTCTGAAAAGTTTTTCGGGATCTTCGAGTGGTGATACCAGTTTGCTGGGCAATCTGGGCATAAACTAGAATAGCCTGAAAATCAGATTTCAAGAGCAGTAAGTCGAAAGAAAGTAACTGTAAAAATAAAAGAAAAACTCTGAGACTTATTCTAATGTCTTTTTAACAAAAACTGTAACCGTTCCCCGGCAACGGCGCCAAAAACTTGACAGCGTAAACCTATCTGCTTTTTCGCAAGTGTACGATCAAGTAATATAGAGTATGTAATTGCGACTCTGGTTGTCGAACCCTCGAGAACAGTTTAAGTTGTTGCTAATTAGAATTAGAATTAGACGCAAAGTTTTTAAAAAGGAGGAAGGTTTGGGATTCAACTCTACTCACTAAATTGCAGTAAATAAAACAGTATCTATAAAAGCTTATTTTATTTTTCTGTTGAATATTTTGCAGAAATTGTTGTAGTTGTAAAAGTCGATGATTCTAAAAATCTAGGTTCCTGGATCCCCTAGGGTTACTCTCCAGCTTTTATAGTATATTCAATTTCAGAAACACACAGTGGTTTTTGTTTATGCCAGCATACCAATAGTACAATCTCCTCTCGGTCTCATGCACCTATCACTCGACTGCAGATTTTCGGGTCCTCTCGGTCCACCTAAATCTGCAGGTTCGTTTTAAGTCTGCTAGTTTTACAGGTTCTCCTCTCGGTCTCCCCCTAAACGTCTAACAGTTGGTCTAATGCTTATGGGCTAGTCCCCTGATTCTCTTCACCTCTCGGTCCATCAAGGCAGAGTACTAAATCCTGTCTTTTCTTCCTAACTTTCACTGGTCACTCTCGTGCACCAGATCCTGTCTGTAACACTCCTGGGTGATCAAGCCATTCATGTATGTAAATAAAATCAAAGACAGAACAATAAACAAACCATCCTGTATTAAGACTTAGCTAGCCATGCATCTGAAAATCAAACACCCAAGTCTGCTGAATTCATAAACCCTAGGTTCCCCAAGAACCTAGCCAAAAGGTCTAGCTAGCTTGCATTATTTAAAAACAATGTTTCATAAAGAGAGAAAAGATCAAACTAGTTATTTTTCTGAAAATACTGGAAAACTGCTCCAATCCTGCTCTGCTCCAACTCCTGGCTGCTGTGAAACTGGCTGCTGATGATGATGATAGATGTGAGTGTGTATGCGTAACCCTAATTCAGTGCTGGGACACCTCCTTTTATACTGCCACAGTCTCCAAAACTGATGCACGAAATTCCTGTTTTACCCTCGAAAAGACCCGTCCTGGAAGCTTCTGGAAACCTTCTGTGCGTTCGAACGCACACCTCCTGCGTTCAAACGCAGTGCGTCTGAACGCACACCTTCTGCGTTTGAACGCAGGCCTTAACCGTTTTTTCCTCTTCTGGCTTCTGGCTTCTGGACATGTGCGTTTGAACGCAGCTCCTCTGCGTTTGAACGCACCCCTTGGCCTTTTTCTTCTCTTGAGTGTTGAGTCCTGCGTTTGAACGCAAGAAGTGCGTTTGAACGCACCCCTTGATTTTTTAGCACTTCTGCCTCTGACCCCTGCGTTTGAACGCAGACTGCCTGCGTCTGAACGCAGGACTTAGCCAATTTTCTGCCATTTTCCTGCTGCTCCCATCTCGTGCGTCTGAACGCAGATGCCCTGCGTTTGAACGCACCACTTAGCATTTTTTCCTCTTTTTCTGCTCAGCTTTCCTGACACGCTGCCTCCCATCCAAGTTAATCTCATGCATTTTTTTTGCACCTGTTACCTGCACATCATAACACGCACCCGCGATCATATCCAACAAACAAAAGTATGCATAAAATTACTCAAATTTTACAATCATGATCTATAAATCTCTGCCTCGTATCAGGTGGAAAATAAGCTGAAAATGGCCAAACTAAACTCTCACAGGGTTAAAACCAATGGTAAAAAGATGTCCCAAACTAATACATTTTCAAGCTGTCAATTCCCAAATCTAGTTCAACTCTATATAGCGTGTGACCCCATAGGTTCTATCTAGTTGGTAGCAACTATTTGCTAATATGGAGCGGTTTCTAGCAAAACATCCATTCTAGCCAACTAATAGAATAGTCATCTAGACAACCTTTGTACAAGTAATTGTCTCATCCCTTTGCCTCCATATCCGGATTGGACACGAGACATACAAGTCACACTCGTATATCCAATCCATAGTTTCTCGATCTATGGGAATAGCCTTATTCGTGCAAATAACATCAATATCCTATATTGATTTATTTGAGTCTGGCCAGACATTCTATAAGCACTATCCCTCGAGTGGCCTAGGATATTTGCTCCCGTTATGTGGGAGGGGCAAATCCTCTCTACGTCCACTACGATCTCTAAGCTTTCTTCTCATTGTATCCAGTACACGCCTTTATAACTACCCAGTTACGGTGTAGCGTTTAACGCTACCAAGATCACAATGATCCACAACTAGAATATCTAGTGACTTCAAGTCTAAGGATGACAATACCATTGCACCGCGAGAAGCACTTGTGACTCAACATAACATATATGTAGCCTTCTCGGAGATGGGTCAATCCAGTGCAACATTCCGTAATGCACACCTATGTGTTGGATCGTGATATCTCCATATCAATCCAACCCCATACTAGTCTATAGATGATTGTCCCATTTAATCATTATACTTGACTAGGGATATTTAAGATAAACAACACAATTGTAAATCTAAGGACTTCATTATATTAAATATCCAATAAATAATAAATGAATTTTCTAGCCATATACAAATTCATACTAAACTAGATTGCCTCTAGGGCATCTATTCCAACAACAACTTTTGATCCATTCCCGACGCGCAGGTCTATCTCCCCTTTACTCAATCTTCTACTTCTTTTAAAATCCTGCACATTACGACAAATGTGAGAACCACATCCGGTATCCAATACCCAAGATGAAGAAATAGAAAGATTGACGTCTATAACATAAATACCTGGTGGTGGTGGAATCACTATTCCAAGCTTCTTATCCTCCAGATATTTAGGACAATTCCTCCTCCAGAGACCCGGCTGGCTGCAGTAGTGACACTCACCTTTAGCCACGCCTCCACTAGGCTTTAGGGCTTCCTTGGATTTCGCAACTTTCTTGCGCTTTCCTTTTGAAGTAGAGGCAACTGACTTGCCCTTCTTCTTATGAACCATCATTATGGCCTTGCCCTTGCCTTTGTTGACACTCTGTTCCGCTGTCTTTAGCATGTTCAATAAGTCAGGCAGAGTTTTACCGATCTCGTTCATATTATAGTTCATGATGAACTGATTATAACGGTCAGGCAACGATTGCAAGACAAGATCAGTAGCCAAGACTTGCCCAATGGGAACCCCAGTCTTTCAAGGTTCTCTATGTACCCGATCATTCGGAGTACATGAGGCCCTATTGGATTCCCCTTTGCAAGACTGCTCTTGAATAATGCTTTAGACACCTCATAGCGCTCATGCCTAGCCTGTTCCTGAAACAATTGTTTCAAGTGTATGATCATATCATAGGCTTCCATATTCTCATGCTGCTTCTGAAGCTCAGGAGTCATGGTACAAAGCATGAGGCAAGTCACGTCATTAGAATCATCAATATGTTTCTGACGTGCCCTTACTTCCTCTAGAAGAGACTCGTCTTGTGGTGGTGCTAGAATTTGAGTGTCTAAGACGTACAACTTCTTTTCCTGCTTAAGGACAATCCTTAAGTTTCTGTACCAGTCAAGGAAATTTTTTCCAGACAGTTCATCCTTCTCAAGGACAGATCGTAGGGATGAAGTCGATGCGTTGTTGTTTGCCATTTGGAATTCTACAAAACGATAAATGTGCAATTTTAGTATTTTAAACAATTTAACTATATTCAACAATGGCTAGATCATCAAATATAGCTCCCACTATTTTTCTCGGATTAATAGCCCTCACCATTAATGCGGAAAATATCATTATATTTTCTAGTGGGTCCAATATCCCTTTTTCACTTCTTCTTGAGCTTGCTTTGACACGTCACCCAAGAATAAGTTATTTAGGTAGGAACCATTCCAATTCCATCATATACAACTCTTGGTCCAATTAGGTGAATAACTCTTTTATTCTTTATCCCATGGATAACCCCTAATTGTCATGCCTCTAGGCTCATCAATCCAATTGATTCTTGCTCTAGTTGCGTCCAACCTTTTGCTTCAACATACACAAATTACTAGCTTGTGTCGTCCGCAACACACCATGGTAAATTAAAATCGCGTTGCTTTGGCAAGCCCGAATTTTCATAAACCATGATCATGAAGGGTGTTTTGGCAAAAGAAGACAAAACGAAATATTTAATTGAGGGATTTTTCTTTTAATTTGTTTGGTTGATCTTATCAACATGGTCTACTTATTTGGGTTGGGTAATCCACAATAAAAGACCAACCTTGTTTATTATTATCTTGTTATTGTTTTCGCTAGTATCGCCATACACACAAAATAAAATAACAAGTCATAAATAATAAACATCCACAAACATAAAAGAAACGTGGCATGGATATGGCCCCTAGACTAATGATATTATCAAGCCAATGATAATATCCAATTGCCCTAAAGTGCCGAGCTCATCTCCATGTGCTCCACCATAGCTGCGCGCCTAGGGATGTCTTCCTTGTCTCTTGGCTCCTTTGGTTCTTCGGCCTTCTTCTCCATGTTCTTGGCTATCATCTAAATATCTCTAATTCTAGCCTAACATCTAGAATGAATAAATAACAAAAAGCCTCACATGTCGAGGAGAAAAAGACGACTCGCAGGCCGTAAAACCTAATTAATTATTACATTAATTTGATCAGCTCGCAAGCCTTAAACCAAACCACAAAGCAATAAAATATCCACAATACTAGGCCATATCCATCCACCATGCAATAAAGCACAAAATACAGTTAAAACCAATTTTTAACGCGCTTGTTTAATTTTAATAAAATTGGGCAATTTAGGGTTTACAACGGTCTAAGGGATTCAAGCCAACAAGGTGCCCGAACCCCTAGGACCGCCGCCGCCACAAGGCCCGGCCCAAGCCCGGCCGCTCCTATGGCCCGCGGCCTTTGCTTGGCGCGCAAGGGAGGGGGCGGACGGCTGGGTTTCGGCCCTAGTCTTCCTTCCCTCTTCCTTGTTGCCCAAACAAGGTTGTTTCCTTATGGATTTATTTCCATAAATTTATTTCCATAATTGAAAACCCCTTTTCAATCATGTGCCCATGAACCCTAATTTTTCAAGAACCCAATTATACACATCTTATGTGATTAAACTCACCAATTCTAACATCCAATGTTAAATTGGATCTTGTTCTATTGAATCAAATTCAATTTTGCATCTACTATGCCAATTAATTTCAGTCTTCGCGTAATAAACAATGAAACGGTGTGTAAACTAAAATCGTAACACATACATCATGTTATGCTCTACGACCTGTGGCTCTGATACCACTGTTGGGTTTTGAAGTAGGTAACGCAGCGGAATAAAAAAAATTAATTCTACTTCAATGCCCACCACGGATCGTCAGGAAGAGACACCATTACATGATAAGAGACATACTATTGTGTACCTTTGAATTTGTGAGATCACACGAAGAATGATGTCCTCGTCTCTACGGTTGATCCACGTCTAGAGGTGAGATCTAGATTCTTCCTTCAAACAAGTGCTAGCTTGAACCTGGAGGAAGAGGGAAGAAGATCAAAGCAACAAAGGCACAAAGGGAGGAGCGGCCTCCTCTTTGAGCCGACGGGAAGGGGGGGGGGGGGGGGCGGACGGGGCTAGGGTTCGGCTCTAGCTCTTGTCTTTCTCTCTCTTGCTTTCTCTCCCACTCACTTTGTTATGTATAATAACATTCGTGTGGGAAGGAAGCTTAGCCCTCTTTACATACTCCAACAACTCCGTGTTGTTTCCATAAAAGAGTTTCCTAATTCTAGATGAACTAGAACTATTCCCTTCCTTGCAAATTAGTCCTACTAAGTTTGCAAGGTATTTCACAATGATCCTTCTATTAATTAATCAATATTAATTATTCCCAAATCTAGCTCTACTCTATTTGACGTGTGACCCCATAGGTTTCTATATAGTTGGTAGTAACTCTTACTAACATGGAGCGGTGTCTAGCAACACATCCATGCCACCTAACCAATAGAAATAGTCAGTGATCCCGAAAAAACTCTTGTGCCCAATATGTCATATTGCACTATCCCTTTGTCTCCATATCTGGATTGGACACGAGACATACATCGTCACACTCGTATATCCAATCCATAGTTCCTCGATCCTGTGAATATCCTTATGCTTGCAGATAACATCAATATCTCTATATTGATTTATCTGAGTCTGGCCAGACATTCAATAAACCTCATCCCTCGAGTGGCCGTGGATATTTACCCCCATTATGTGGGAGGGACAAATCCTATCTACATCACTATGATCTCTAAGCTTGCTTCCTATCACGCCCGATAGCCATCTTTATGATTACCCAGTTACGGTGTAACGTTTGATGACATCAAAGCGCAATATTCCACAACTAGAGTATCTAGTGACTTCAAGTCTAAGGATTGCAATTATATTAGCACTACGAAAAGCGATTGTGACATGACATAATCTAATGTATCATTTTCGTTGTGCGTCAATCCAGTATGCCATTACTCCTAATGCATACCCATGTGTTAGACTTGATATCTCCATATCAATCTACCCACATACTAGTCTATATTTGATCGTCCTATTAATCAATATAGTGGACTAGGGACATTTAAGATAAACAACACATTTTATCTAAAGACTTCATTATATTAAATATCACAATATATAATAAATGAATATTCTAGCGAAAACAATTTTCATACTAAATCTACGATTGCCTCTAGGGCATCTATTCCAACAGTCTAATTATTCGCCTAAATCGCTGAAAAGTCTAATTATTCGAAATATGGTAAAAATCATAAAATTAATGCTAAACCATAATTCTAACCTAATGGAATACTCAGCAACAAGATTCGCCTAAATCGGGTTCAAATCGAAATCCTAATTAATAAAGAAACAATTACGGAAAAATAGAAAACTGCCAATTTTGGCCCTTAAACGGACGATTTTGGCTAAATCAGGGCGGTGCCCGTGACAAATCTCGAGTTCTTTTTAGAACGTCATTTTCAGTCAAAATTATGCATGGTTCGACCCGAATCTTCAAGCCTTCAATTCTGCCTCTGATTCTTCGTTTTAACCGAAAAAACTTTTTTGAAACTGGCAGACGATTCTTTAATATTGCTCCGACATCAGTATGTAATTGATCTTCCCAGATGATTTCCCTCCTCAAAATCACGACCTCTGTGTCTCTAATAAATCTCTGCAATTCAAACTTAAGTAGCTATTTTAAGTCTGAAACTAACTTGAGAGATTTCAGGAAGAGAATTCCTAAAACATCTCCTATCTGATAAGCTCCTGTTAACAGCTCAATTTGAAAACATTTCTAGTCTGTTTATGGATGTTGGAGAGTCCAACAAACGTGCAAATACTCAAACAAGATCAAACAAATAACAATACAATCTAGCAAAGAGATCTGCTTGAATAGCAACTAACCATTAAAGAGAAAATCATGGTCGACTTGTCTGCTGATAGTTCTGAGTTAACAAGTATATTCAATCTCATGAATATATCCAATAACCAATATAGAGTCCACAATAATAGACAATAAACAGCATGTAACAACATCCAAGTAACACTGAATCCATCTGCACACAGAAAGATGTTTTGACTCAAAGACTTCTAAGTGTGTTGAGAAGTAACTGTTTAGAGTGATGAAAGACAAAGAAAAAGTATTTATGAGGCTCCAAGGCCTTGAGATACTAATCAGAGCTTCATAGCTTTGACATATGTTTTCTATATAATGTGATCTAATAATCTTGTGATGCAGGTGTTTCATCTGATGTTTAAGATAAGAGATTTGCTGAAAATATCCTTTATATATATATATATATATATATATATATATATATATATATTCTTTATATATCTAACACAATTGCAGATATCTTAATCAGAGTGAATCAAAGGTTTCTGGTCTTAATATTGAAAGACTGTGAAGCATGTTCAGAGCTCCAAGGCCTTGAGATGTGCCTTAAGCTGCTGACAGTTTTACAGAACTAACTTGATTCTCTCTTGCAGGATTTGATCTTTGTTATTATGATTTTTTAATGAATTTTATAAGTCTTAAACTAGTTTATCATGAGTAATATGTTTCAGAAGTTAATCAGGTTATTGATTTATTCATATGATCCAGTTTTTATTCAGAAACTGGAAATCCAGACAGACTTAGTGCTGTTATATTTCTGGATTTTTTTGTTGCTGTGTTTAATGTTGTTGCAGGTTTTTCAAACGTGCAATGCAATCTCAACAAACTCCAACAGATATCTACTCAAAGCTGTTTTGAATTTCAGTTAGAAAGGATGAGGATACTGAGATCCTAAAATCTCTCATTCAGTTGCAGAGAGTGGATGAAAACACTGGTTTGAAATTTGAATGAAAAAGAGAAGCTTACATAGAACTGAGAGAGGTGTGATACATTCGTGGAAGATCAGACATTCAATCCCTCACAACTTCAGGCTTCAATCACTGCTTTCAGAAGATCAATCATTCCAGTTTTCCAGAAGAACACATCCATGCCTTCACAAGCTTATTCTTCTAATGTGTTCTTCTAGTGTATTGTAATTTTCTTATCTTTTGTATATCTTAAACCTCACAAAACCTAGTGGTTGGTTGTTCAAGTGAACAACAAGAGGTTCTTGTTAGCTCAACAATTAGTAGCTGTTACTAGATAGGTTTGGAACCACAAGCTGTATAGGTGTAAGGGAGTTTACTTAGGCTTGGAGATCTAGGGCTGTTTCTGTGTGAGTAATAAGAAGTGTTTGCCCAATCCTGGTGGGATTAGATCCCTCAGGCAGAGATTAGGTCCATTGGGGCTGAACTCTGTAAATTGCCTTATGTTCTTTACTTTACAGTTTTGCTATTTCCTTCTGCAAGCAACTCAAATCAAACTAGGGTTCATAAACTGTTTATAACTGGTGACAGTTCAAGGCCTTGAAGCTTTCTGTTTGCCTTAGAAAGTTTCTGACTAGTTTTGCAAAATCTCAAGGCCTTGAGATTTGAGTCTTTCACTTGTTCACTTAGTTAAAATTTGTGTTTTAGGAAACAGTTTCCATACTCTATTCAACCCCCCTTCTTTCACTTGTAAAGAGTGACTAGAATATCTCAAAGCTTTGTAGCTTTGCCTGCTAACTTTACCAGAATGTATATTGGATTTTAAAACCAACTTAATCCTGCAGTGATAATCTTAGAACATAGATTGCTGAATATAATTATATAAATAAACCAATCATTATTAAAACATAACAAAACCTACACAAAAATAGTTAGATAATAAAGCATATAGGAACTGCTACAGTAACTCAAAGCTTTGAAGCTTTGGTACTTAGAAATTTATTATGCTTGTGTTTCTGGCTTTCATCATCAAGGAGCTAAGCTCTCTTCCTGTATTTTCATATCATAATATCCATTAGATTCAGACTTATCAGATAACATAAATATCCCATATTGATTTTGATAACTCTCTTTTAGGAGTTATTTTTATACTTCCATATTATTTATAATAGGCTTATTTCACATGATTTATATGTTATGTGTGCACAAATATGTGAATTTGACTATTTCTAAGCCTAAGAGTGAAAAGTTGTGTTTCTAGCTTATTTGTGCATGTTTTCTCTCATATTTGCTATGGTAATTGCACGGGTTGTTTAGTGTTGTGTATCTCAGGTAAAATAGGTGCAATGGAGCTTATGAGATGTTAGGATATGCTTGGAATGGAGCTATATGAAGACGAGAAAAGGAGACGCACAAACGAAGCAAAGTTTGAAAAGTCACACAGGACCAGCCTGCACTCTTTTCGATGCTCAAGAAAATCTACAACGAATTTTGGAGAAAGGCTTGCGGCATTGGAAATTACACATCCATATATTTCCAATGATATATGGTAGGCTCGAAGACGAGTCCGTATGAGGGAGATATAGCCCGCGCATAATCAGCAAATAATTCTGTCCGGGAATTACAAAGTAGAGGGGCTGAAGTGCAATTTCGACTAGATTTCATTAAAGAGCGTGCCCCGCTGGTAAAAAACGATGGGGACAACCTAAGAAGAACAGATTCACGCATCTTTGAAGTCTTGGGAGAGAAGACGGGAGACAAAGCTTGGAGCTTGGAAGATCATCAAAATTGAAGATTTTAGCGTTTGATCATCTTTTCTTCTTCTTTTTCTTCATGAACTCTACTATTTTGTTTATGTTAAACTCTATTATGTCTAGCTAAACACTTTAAGCTAGGTGATTGATGAAAACTAGGGTTTGAAGATGATTTTCCGGATTTTGGACTTGATACATGCATTAGCTTAAATTTTATGAATGTTCTTGTTATCCAAACTATTCTTGATTATTATTTATTAGTGTTCTTGGCTTGATCACCCGTAGGACGCTACTTGTTGATAAGATTGCACGAAAGTGAATTCTTTGAGACGTGTTAAAGAATAGTTAGGTGATCTTGTAGTTTCTTGAGACCGAGAGGAGATAGAAACTTGATTAATCGTGTGAGGGTAGTTTCAATTGATTTTTGTTAGAACTTAGTGAATTCGGTGGACCGATAGGACCCGGTGAACGAGCCTAACAAATCAATTAGATTGTAGTAATAGACGGAGGTGGACCGAGAGGACCCGAAAGCTATTGTTTTTACAAATTCACGTGAGATCGAGGGAAGATCGTGATGAGCATTACCCGATATAACTAGAACGTGACTAGAGTGTTTCAAGCATAATTCCGGAAATCGTTAACAACCCTAGGGATCATCAATTACCCAGTTCTTTCTCATTAATCGTAATCAAATCACAATTTATCTTTGTTTAAAGTGAAAACCCTACAAAAATATTTAGTTACTTGTTATTTAATTTACGTCGCTTGTTTGTGGGCGACAACGTTACAAATTCAAACACCATTTTTACTTGTTACTTAGATATCGTAGAGTTAATTTCTAGTTAGCTAGTAATCGTAATTTCCCTTGGGTTTGATACTCGGAGTTGTAAAATACTCCACTTACTACTTGACCGTATACCTGCGTTTAAGCGCGTAAAGAATTCGTGTCAAGTTTTTGGCGCCGTTGTCGGGGAATTTAACAGTTTATTAGTTTAGTAGAAATTGATTTAGGATATCTCTTTTACTTTTTGTTTAATTAGTTAATTGTTTTCTCACTTGTATTTGAGTCTGCTTTTCAGGTCATCAGTGTATGTCCAGGATCCCTAGAGAACTTGTGCCCCCACTTGAAGACCCAGAGCAGTTATTCAGAGATCAGAGGAGAAGACAGAAACAGAGCCCTATGGGTGATCAATTGACCAACGCGCAACTCAATCAGCGGGTGCAAGAGTTGTCTAAACTGGTGAATGATCGCAAGGCCCAGACACCATACAACAAGTCTGGACAGGCTATTGTGGAGAAGTTTCAGTGGTCCACCTATGGACACAATCCGGAAATTGTGGTGCCAGAGATACAGGCCGAGCACTTAGATCTTAAGCCTGCGACAATTCAGACGGTGACCAATAAGTTCCAATTCTATGGGAACAGGGATGAAGATCCCAATGAATTTATTGGGAGGTTCAACGCGTACATAAAGACTACCAAGTACAAGGATGTAACAGGAGAGGCATTGAAACTTATTCTATTTACCTATTGTTTGAAAGGTGCAGCTGAGAAGTGGCTACAGTCAAGAGCTCCTGATTCGATAACTACATGGGCTCAGTGTGTGGATGAGTTCATGGCCAAGTTTTATCCAGTTCAACGGGTGATTGAGCTACAGGGTGATATTCTAGGCTTTCGGCAACATGCCGATGAAACTGTAGTAGATGCATGGGACCGTTTTATGCATTTGATCAGGAAGTGCCCAAACCATGATTTTGGGGATTACAAAATTTTGCAAGTCTTCTACTATGGTCTAGAACGTCACAATCAGGAGCTGGTTAACAGAGAATCTGGAGGCAATTTTCTTTACTCAGTTGACAAGGAAGGAGCCTATGCGCTCATGAAGCAGCTCGCTAAGCAGGACTCACAACTCTATGATTCCAGGAGATTATCGGCATTGCCTGAACCTAGAGATGATGAATGGAAGACTGGGATCAGCAAGATGGTGTCAGAATTAGCCAAGCATGTGTATCGGGATAAGAAGCCAGTTGCATGAGTAGAGGAGCAGGAATTTGATTCAGCCTTGGCCCTGATTGCAAGTGAAGATGTGAAATTTGTGGGGGCACAAGGACAGAGGCAGAATTGGAACCAAGGGAACTACAGACCAGGCACAAGAGATCATCCAGGTTTCAGGTATGGGGATCAGTCTGGAGCTATATACGCACCTGGGTTTCAGCACATGCCACAAGCACCAGTGTCGCAGGCTCCACCACCGGCTGTTGTAGCGCCAAACCCAGAGATTTCTGTACTCACTAAGGCGTTGACACAGCTGAGTAACAACATTAACGATATGACCACGACGGTCAATGCTATGTCTTCTGATTTGCAGGCTACGAAGACTTCTCTTCGTGCACTAGAGGTTCAAGTTGGGCAAATTGCAACGCAATTATCTGCTAGAGCACCTGATTCTCTACCGTCTGACACGGAGAATGTGCGCAAGGTAAATGCCATTAGCACTCGCAGCGGGGTTTCGTTGACTGATCAACCATACCCGAGCCATGCCAGAGCTGTAGCATCAAAGGCTAAGGAGCATGAGGTCTTCGATTCTGAGAAGACACCAGTCATGGTCCCCCAATCAAAGGGCATGACTCCACATGATGAGGAGAATTCCAATGAGGTATTACCACCACCCTCTTCTTCTAAAGATGTACCTTTTCCATTGAAAACTAGAAAGAAGAAGGATGACTCTGAGGAGTACAGGAGATTTCTCAGTATTTTCTCCAAACTGCACATAAACATTCCGTTGATTGAGGCGCTGCAGAAAATGCCGAAGTATGCGCGGTTTATCAAGGATGCAATCTATGGGAGAAAAGCTATGGATAACTTTCAGACAGTGAAGCTGAATGAGCATGTGAGTTCATGTGTCTTGCATGGATTGCCTAAGAAGAAGAAAGATCCAGGTAGTTTTGTGATTGAAGCTACACTTGGCGGGGCATATACAGGCAAGGCTTTGTGCGATCTGGGGGCGAGTGTCAACTTAATGCCGCTTTCAGTATTTAAAAAGCTAGGTGTGGGGGAGCCTCGTAAAACTTGGATCAATCTTCAATTTGCGGATAAGTCATCCAAGAAGGCCATTGGGGTGGTAGAAGACCTACTTGTGAGGGTTGGTATTTTGATCATACCTGCCGATTTATTGATATTGGACATGCCAGTTTGTGACGTTCCGATCATTCTTGGTAGGCCCTTTCTGGCTACCGGTCGGACGTTAATTGATGTAGAGAATGGGGAGTTGATCATGAGGGTCAACGACACTGTGGAGACCTTTCGGGTTTTTAAACCGACTCCTCAGTATACTCGTGAGGTAAAGCCAGGATTGCCATTTCCCGTTCAAGTTAGGTGCGGAATCCCAGAGCTAACATAGGATGATCCGCCGGAACTTAAGGGCAAAGCATCGAGTGTGTAGGCGCATGAGGTAGTGATGAACATCCAACGCCAAAAATTGGATGCACAACGACCTGCCAAACCACCTTTCTGAGCTTCATGAGGTAACCGGGTCGGGCCGTCGACCGTAAATTACAAGCGCTTGTTGGGAGGCAACCCAACGTATTTTTTTTGCTTTAGTTTAGCGAGTGTGTTTTAAATATTGTTGTGTGCGTTTTTTTATTCCGTTTTGTTATCTGAGGGGTGAGAGAGCGAGAATTGGACATTTGAAATGAGTCTCTGCAGGTTACAGGGTGAAGACGCGATCCGGACTCCCCTTCTTGATGCGTACCGACGAGAATGTGCGCATCGGAGTCCGAACACAAAAGAGGAACGCAAAAGAAAGAAGAAAAAAAAAATTGGCGGATTGCGAGGCAAAGAGGTATTTCATGGCTTGAAGGTAGAATTCTCGAGTGTGTTGAGAAATTTCTCACACTTATGAATTCCACACGAGTTGAGGGAATTAACAGTGAAAACGGCATACGCATTGGAGTTCGGGTCAAGATGCAAAAAAAAAAAAAAAAATCTGGAGTCAGGGGTGTTCGCACGAACACCCCCTGTGTTCGCACGAACACCAGCCCCCCAAAAACTTTCTGCTGAATATTAAGAACAGGAAAAAATTGCTCGCAAGAACAGTGTTCGTGCGAACACAGTTTTGCTCGCACGAACAGGGGCAAAAAGGGAAGTTCATGGTTTTTTGAGGGTAAAAAAAGGAATTCAGGCAAGTTTTGTGTTCCATCGGGGCTATACCATAGTCAATTCTTCCTCTTTCGAACCCAGAAAACTCTAGCATATCATATCTTTCAATCGGAGCTCTTCTCCCTCGATTCTACGGCGAGCTGCTGAGGTTTCGCCGTCGCATCTTCACGCCGCCTCTCAATCCGGCGGCTTCTCGCACTCCGGCGATTCCAGAAACACCCACACCCTCACCCTTCACCACCCGACGGCTTTCTCACCACAAACCACCACCATCTCTTTATCCGACGGTTTCGAGGTGGTTCTCAGGCCGGTCGCCCCTCCGATAGCCTCTCTCTTCTCACTTCCGGCAAACCCGCTGCAGACACACCCTCTCTCTCCCCGACGGATTTCATGCCGCCCTCTGGACTACCACCCAAGAACCCCCATCCATTATCAATTCCGACAAAAACCCAGCAACCTCCATCTCTGACCTTCAAATCAAGTCCGCAGCCCAACCATCGAGAACCGCCATGGATTCAGAATCCTCGTCCTCCACAGCCTCCCTCTCCGATTCATCGCCCCTACATCCATTAAATCCGGCTACTCGCCACGGTTTAACAAAACCAGACAACCCCAATCCACTCAATGTTCTAAGTGTTTGGGTGCATAATCATTGTTCTAATCGAATTAGGGCTGTGACTGTGAGCAATTTCTGGAAATCTTTGTGTGTTGGAAAGGAGATTGAGCAAAGGACAAGAATTTGTGGTTTGAGGGGAAAAATTGATACAGAGGGGGTCAAACAAGAAAATGATATTGCTCAAAATTGATGGGGGTCTAAAGCATCACTGTTCTCGTGTTGATTCAAGTTGCAAATTGAGAATTATGAAGCTTATGCTGGAGTATAAACTGGTCACGCTAGAGTTGCTAACATGGTTGTGAATATCATCGAATGAGGTGGAGAGTTTGCAGGGCATGCAGCAACTATTTTCAACTAAATAATTTCTCACTTGTTATTACTACTTGTGGATCCCCATGAATGGAGATGATTATGCAACAGCTGATATGGTTTCGCCGAGTTGGAAATTGGATGAAGATATCGACCCCGGTGTGCTACTCGCGCACTCGACCGTTACGGGAGCTCACTTCACGAGTTCGGGGATTCTTCGTTCTTTCTTTTCGTCAGCAGCAATTGATCAGTCGACCCCGGTGTGTTTCACACACTTGACCGCAAGGGAGCTTGCATTGTTCTGGGCAATGTTTGCTTGGGGATTGTTCTTGCTATCTCAGCCAGCATCTATCGGATTTCGTCCCCGACTTTGTGTCGGTTGTGAGTATTATTTTCTCTCTCTCTACTTACCGTTTAGGCACATGGTACTTGCCCTAGGATTTTATTTTTATAACTCTAGGGAATTACTTGAGTACTTGCTTATTTTCGGTACACACAACTCGTTCATGTGCACGTAGCTTGAATTATCTCTAAATTTATTGCAGCTACCTTCTTGTGCCATGACATGACCCCGAGTAGATCCACCGCCCGTCACATTAGAGATGCTGAGTCCTCGGTTTTACTTCTAAATTCGTTGAGGACAACGACGTATTCTAGTGTGGGGGGGGGGGAGTTTTAGTCTTGACTAGCCTGTCAGTGTTTGCATCGCCATGTCTGCATATAGTTGTTCGTGTCGTATTGTGTCTATTTATGTGGTCTGTGTCGTGATATTGTGATAGTATGTCATATTGTATTGTGTTAGTCGTGTTTATACTTGATTAAGTTTGTGTTTGATATTACACGTTTTCTTATTTGAGTCTACCTACCCTATCAACTGTTTTGTGTAGTTTCGTTCGTGTCGGCTTGCATGTAGTGTAGGAATTATATGGAAAAAATCAAAAATTGAAAAATAATAAAAAAAGATTAAAAAGAGAAAATTTTGAGAAAAGGGCAATCGAAAGAGGCTAAAATTTGATAAATCGCGAGGTGTTAGGATTTTAGGCGTAGAGCATGATTTGAGACCGAGAGTGACAAAGTGAGTCCCGCCTAGTAGGTATAGAGAAACTTTCTTTGCGGGAGTGCCTACCTATTTCTAACACTTACGTGATTTTCAAACTCAAAGTGTGTGCCTATTTTCTTACAAGAGCTGAGCTAGGTGTGAGCTAAACAAGCCGAACATCCATGTGTCCGTCGTAGGTAGTCGTCAACCCGCCTTGTAGTGGCACACGAAACAGCTGTGCGAGGTCGTGTATTAGAGCACTCACTGCTTTTAGAACTCACCTTGTAGGACCATTAGACGCCCCAATTTGAACCTTGGATACTTTGCTAGCCTTCGGACCTAGAGTGACGATTCTTGGCCTTCATCACAAATTGATTAGAATCACCACTTTAGTGCGTCACGAGGGGGTTGTGTAGTTGAGGGGGTTCGATAAGGGAGTGATTATACAATTCGTTGAGTTCTACATCTCGCTTGCACTTCATTGATTATCTACGAGGGGATGCGGTGATCCATGCCATTACATCATGGACACATTTGTGGAGAGCCGTGAGTGCGTGAATCTAATACGCACGAAATTGGGTTGGGTGAACTTAATTGGTGGATCGTGCCAGGTACCGGTTTCAATTACTTTGGTGTAGGAGGATCGGTTGGATTAGGCACGAGATACATTCATCTTCGGGACTACTTGAGAGGGGATATGGTTACATTCGAGTGTGGGGGTGTCGACTTTTGACTCCGGACATTGAGTTTGAGCTTGCGACGACTCCACTCCCACACATGCATTTCATTGATTTTGCGGCTTGGATTTGACATGGACTTTGATTGAGTTAGGAGGAGATGATATTTTTATGTGATATTCATTCATCGATTTACGTGTTTCCTTCTCCTAGCATATTTGATTGTTATTTGAAGACCACTCGGGTATTATTGTTGGATTGTGATGGTATTTTGAGAGAATTGTGAAAAAAAAGAAAATAATAAAAAAAATGAGAGAAAAAGAAAAAGGAGAGATGAAATAAAGTTTGAGTTGGGATTGAATTGAAACGAGTGGTGGAGCTACTTTGACGACGACGGTTCACGTTTCATGCACGACAAACGACGATGGCCACGGAGATCACTAGTGTAACGGGTTTTGAGGGAATTGAGGGCCGGAGGTGGTGAGCTTCGGGTTTCTGTTTCTATCATTGTGGTGAGGGTGTGTGAGATGTGGGATTTGATGTGAGAATGTGACGCTTAGGACTTGATTTCGACGAGATTATCTATATGTCCCTAAGCCTCATCATGTGAAAACTGTTAGCAGATTAGGAGCTCGGACCTTGGATGTGGCTTTGCCTAGCGTAGTCTTTTACTTCGTGGCACACGCGAAGAGGTAGCGTACTCTTGTACTTAGTAAAGTTAGGCTTTCTATACTAACTAGGGGAGAGTCTCGTTGTCGAGTTTAGTTTCAAATCATGCTTTGTTCCTAGGATTCTCATCACTTCATGATAATCGATTTAAGTCAATGGAGATTGCCCGATCTCAACCAAAAAGATAAAAAGTGTGTTTTGTATATATGTGTTTGTGTAGGATTGAGTCGCAGTTTGCATTTGCATCATATTGTTGCATTGTCGAGTCTTGTGTCGTTATTGAGTCGGCTAGTTAGGATTTGTATGCAATGGTGTTTCTAGTAAGTATGCAATTCTCGACTCGTATCACTTGTGGGGTTGTGTTTCATTGGAGATATTTTGGTTGGATTGTGGCCGGATTTTGGTTGTACTTTGATTGGATTGCTCGGGACGCGCAATAGGTGAGTGTGGGGGTGTTTGATAACTCTCTTTTAGGAGTTATTTTTATACTTCCATATTATTTGTAATAGGCTTATTTCACATGATTTATATGTTATATGTGCACAAATATGTGAGTTTGACTATTTCTAAGCCTAAGGGTGAAAAGTTGTGTTTCTAGCTTATTTGTGCATGTTTTCTCTCATATTTGCTATGATAATTGCACGGGTTGTTTAGTGTTGTGTATCTGAGGTAAAATAGGTGCAATGGAGCTTATGAGATGCTTTGATATGCTTGGAATGGAGTTAGATGAAGAGGAGAAAAGGAGACGCACAAACGAAGCAAAGTTGGAAAAGTCACACAGGACCAGCCTGCACTCTTTTCGATTCTCTGGAAAATATACAAGAATTTTGGAGCAAGGATTGTGGCATTGTAAGTAGACATCCGTAGCTTTCCAACGATATATGGTAGGCTCGAAGACGAGTCCGTATGAGGGAGATACAGCCCGCGCAAAATCAGCAAATAATTCTGTCCGGGAACTACAAAGTAGAGGGGCTGAAGTGCAATTTCGACTAGATTTCATTAAAGAGCGTGCCCAGATGGTAAAAAACGATGGGGATGACCTAAGAAGAACAGATTCACGCATATTTGAAGTCTTGGGAGCTAGAGAAGACGGGAGACAAAGCTTGGAGCTTGGAAGATCATCAACATTGAAGATTCTAGCGTTTGATCATATTTTCTTCTTCTTTTTCTTCATGAACTCTACTATTTTGTTTATGTTAAACACTATTATGTCTAGCCAAACACTTTAAGCTAGGTGATTGATGAAAACTAGGGTTTGAAGATGATTTTCCGTATTTTGGACTTGATACATGCATTAGCTTAAATTTTATGAATGTTCTTGTTATCCAAACTATTCTTGATTATTATTTATTACTGTTCTTGGCTTGATCACCCGTAGGACGCTACTTGTTGATAGGATTGCACGAAAGTGAATTCTTTGAGACGTGTTAAAGAATAGTTAGGTGATCTTGTAGTTTCTTGAGACCGAGAGGAGATAGAAACTTGATTAATCGTGTGAGGGTAGTTTCAATTGATTTTTGTTAGAACTTAGTGAATTCGGTGGACAGATAGGACCCGGTGAACGAGCTTAACAAATCAATTAGATTGTATTAATAGACGGAGGTGGACCGAGAGGACCCGAAAGCTATTGTTTATACAAATTCACGTGAGATCGAGGGAAGATCGTGATGAGCATTACCCGATATAACTAGAACGTGAGTAGAGTGTTTCAAGCATAATTCCGGAAATCGTTGAAAACCCTAGGGATCATTAATTACCTAGTTCTTTCTCATTAATCGTAATCAAATCACAATTTATCTTTGTTTAAAGTGAAAACCCTACAAAAATATTTAGTTACTTGTTATTTAATTTACGTCGCTTGTTTGTGGGCGACAATGTTACAAATTCAAACACCATTTTTACTTTTTACTTAGATATCGTAGAGTTAATTTCTAGTTAGCTAGTAATCGTAATTTCCCTTGGGTTCGATACTCGGAGTCGTAAAATACTCCACTTACTACTTGACCGTATACTTGCGTTTAAGCGCGTAAAGAATTCGCGTCATATTTATCTGAGTCTGACATTTTATAAGCACCATCCCTCGAGTGGTCCGTGGATATTTGCTTCCGTTATGTAGGAGGACAAATTCTATCTACATCACTACCATCTGTAAGCTTGCTTCCTATTGTGTTCGAAACACGCCTTTATTACTACCCAGTTACGGTGTAGCATTTGACGATATCAAAACATAATATTCCACAACTAGAGGATCTAGTGACTTCAAGTCTAAGGATGACAATACCGTTTTCACTACTAGAAGCGCTTGTGACTTTACATAACTTTTATGTAGCCTTCTCGTAAGAGGGTCAATCCAGTATGACATTACTCCTAAAGCATAACCATGTGTTGTATCGCGATATCTCCATATCAATCCAACCCCATACTAGTCTATAATTGATTTTCCTACTAATCAATATACTCGACTATAGATATTTAATAATATAACATTTATATTCTAAGGACTTCATTCATGTTAACATATCCCCATATCGATAACATAATGAATAGTAAGTCCATACAAATGTCACAAGAAATAGATTGTCTCTAGGGCATATTTCCAACACGGCTTTCATTCGTTAGCGTAAACATATAATAAACTATCCCATTATGAAATACTACTGTCCAGAGGACTAGCTAAGACCACACATGGACTTAATTAGCTTTCACACTTTTTGTGCATACGACCTTATGTCTCGAAACCCTGTGGCTGAGTCATACTGGTCACATATCAAATTTCTCTATCAAGAGATTCAGTCGTTACGTTTATCGAGAATGGATTTCTAAGTCCATCATCACAACTATTTGTGCTATAAAGCGAATCAACGTAATCCTCACCCTATTTGGGAGAATACGTCATCGGATCGACGCAAACTCTCACTACCCGTATTGGGAGAATTTCTTTCCGTTGTCTACATTTAGAATGATTGTAGCCTTTTCCGCTTAAATGCAATTCATATGCCTTAGTATGCTTCCGTCTGAGTCTCTGATTGACCTTGGAAATCCCAATGATTGCCGATGGTCTTGTATCGAGTCGTCAACCTAATTTGAAACTTGGTTGGCCCATTATAGAATCTAACTCCTCCTGTAAAGCCTAACATTCATTCTTCATAACAAGGGAAGAATAAGGCCAATTATTATATCCTATCGTTTATGCGAGGTGACCCTGAAGATCATCCCTTCGATCTCAAGTAGTCGATGTGTTATACTCCTATGAGCAATTCATTTGCATAGGAGGATCATCATTTTCTTTCATCCCTATGAATGGACACCTCGCTTAGAAAGCCAATCCCACTTTCCAAAGGATCCTTGAGAAACTACTTCCTCATAATCGACTAAGGAATGGGTGTCTTCCAGTGGTTCCTCCATGATCGCGGAAATCATCATCTCTTCGAACCTTTCCCTTAATTATGGGAGAAATCATATATCTCATGAATCCATTTACGCCACACTACTAATCGGCTGTTGCGTTTCGACTACACAACCCTTAGATTACTCCAAATAGCATATTAAGATACCTTTCTCCCATCTAGGGTCCAACTTCCAATTCCTTTTGTCAGGTGATGAAAGAGCATGGGACAATGTCTTAAGTTTAGCATCGTCTTGTGTGGTGACCATAATGGCCTCCCCATCGATGTCAAATCATCTACGGGGTACGATCCAAAGAGCGCTCCTATGCAAAGAGGGTTCCTCCACATCATCATAAGCTATGATGGGCTGCTCACTAGGAAAGTCACTCCCATTGTCCTGAAGATCCATGGAAACTGTTTCTTGTTGATCAATCAGGGATGGGGCGTCATCCAATGATAACGCTATTTCATAGAGAATTATGTCTCCACGAACCTCTCCCAGACTTAAAAATGTGGTTAGAACATAAGATGCCAATCCCCATGGCCTGAGGTTGCCTCACTTAGGTTTCCTTTTGGTCGACATCTCATAGGGTGCAGTGGCTACATACTTGGTGGGCTCTCGGTTCAGTATGTCGATAGCTGTTTAGCAAACTGTCTCCTCAAATTAGGGATCTGTATTTTGCACATCATACGTCAAACCATCTCTTATAGTATCCTATTCCGCCTATCCGCTACAACACTCTGCTGCGGAGTGTGAATGGAAAACTTCCTTACCATTCCTTTCCATCACATAGCTCTGCTTAGATAAATACTCGCAATCTCGTTCCGTTCAAAGAGATATCCGCTTGTCCATATGGTTTTCTACCTATCGTATATACCTTTCCTAAGCACTTTGGTGCCTCAGACTTATGTGGCATCTAGCACACATAGTTGAGACGTTGACAATCATCTACGGATGTGATGGAACAGTAAGCACCGTGTCTTGGCTCTAACTATTAATGGATCACAACAACATAATGAATAAGATGTAAATACTTAGTTCTTACTGCTTTACTGGATGGTTTGCGTTTTGCGTTTCATGTAAGGCAAGAATCAGACATAGGTAAGGGAACCTGAAAAATATTCCAAGCAGGCCTGCTCTAGCTAGCCTGAACATCCTTTCCTGTCATTGTGTGTCTCAATCTAGCGTGCCATGTATCGGAATCTTGATTCACTACACTAGTGGTGACATCCAAAGATTCTGAGGCGTCACTCATGCTAGAACTTAAGAACGCAAAAACCAAACATGATATAACCAGATCCAAAGCTAAACTATGACCAAAAACAACGTTGGCGACCAACTCTTGCCCCGTTTGCGTTTTCCAGTCTTGGGCTATTGGTCTATTCTCTTTTCCTCACGGTCTCAATTTCAGGCTAGAGGCTGTATCTGTCAATCATACTTTACTAATAGCCTTTAGCAATCATTTATCGCTTAGGGTTTAGAAGTATGATGGACTAGTATTCTTTAGCAAACTTTTGATTGCTTAGATCCTAGAACGGAGTGATGTTTGGTCTCATCCAAACATCTTGACATTCATAAGGTGTGTCATTTACGTCTTCATGGCACTCGAAATGAGGAAGAGATCGCAACCACTACATTAGTTGCTAATTAGATAGCTTGTACCTGTCAGCCTTTAACTCTCTGATCATAAATGGCATGGATCTCATACGAAATCATCGAGTTCTCACTATTATGACATGAGTCACTAATCATAGTTAAGGCGGGATTTGTGAGTCACTACTCACAGTCAATTCACACAAATGGCTAAGAGCTTGTTTGGTCTCCGTTTAAAAACAAGAAAAATAATGGAAAAAAACGTGCTGAAAAAACACGTTTAAAAACAGAATAAAAAACTGTTTGGTATCTGTTTAGAAACAGTGTTTAAAATAAAAAACAACAATTGAAAACATTACTAAATTTCAATGTTAATTTGCTTGAATATCATTTTACGTACAATACTGACATATATTTGATTTTTTTGCATCTAATCATGGTTGAAATGCCTTTAAACATCAGTTGTATGAAAAAAACACCAAAAAAACACCACATCTGCTTTTTTTTTAAACAACTGTTTTTCAGCACGTTTTTGTTTTTAAACAGGCAAAAAGTTAGGCGTACCAAATGCGTTTTAAAAAAACACCCTGTTTTTAAACCTTGTTTTTAATCAACTTTGATTAAAAACAGGGATGCCAAACATGCACTAAGGTGGATCCATGATCCTCCTTTGATCAATTCCTACAATCCTTGAATTTCAAGATGGTATAGAACTTGCTGATGAAGTCATTTCCCCGCCCTGGCATAACACACTCTATGACGTTATCTTGACTGATACCTCCCACTATTGGTGAGCCTTAAGAAAATGTCTATGTGCTTCTGTGGAAACTAATCATCACAGGTTCAGCCATACCTGTAGGTGGTTTGACAACTTATGTACAACGGATAGTTACATAGTACGACGTCTCGTCATGCCGTTTTTTTTCCACCATTTAGCCTTCACTTTTTTGATTTAGACACATTCGATTTTCGAGACATTGCTTAGGAAATTAATACTAGCATTTACTTAGCTCCAAAACATGAGACATCGATTAAAATTTAACAGTGTCTCATAAGGAATCCACCAAAACCTAGAGTATGTCATAGGAATCAAATCTCGTCACTTATAATTCCTTATTAGTTTTAATCATGTCTACTAATGTGAGCTCTTTTGTTTTAGTTCTTAGCATGCGAGGTTATACAATTATATCCAATCACATATATATTTATAACACAAAACAAGCATAAGCATAAATAAATATGCCTGGATGTGGCCCCTAAGGTGCATTCTCATCAAAAGATAATACTTTTGAGCAAATCTTCAATCTCGCTTCATGCAATCCCACCTATCTCGAGAACGCCATTCTTGATGTATTTGAATTCGTTTATTTGCTCCATGCACCTTGTGCCATGTCTTTTGGGTTGGCCACCTCTCTTGAAGCTTCTATCTTCAATATTCACTATCATATTACTAATAAGAAGAACCTCTCGAGAGGTGATTGTTTGATAAGAGAAGACAATAGAGTATGTAGAGGGGCACGACACGCAGGCCGTATTTTGATTACATAATAAAACCAAAATCTAAATATAATAAACAAACACATCTATGCCACATCCATGCACCAAACACATCCATTCAACCCAAAATAATATGTGAAACAGAATACAACCTATGTTTCTTCTCTTTCAGCCTACTTCACTTTTTGTCACTATTCGGTGGGTTACTTTGATCCGATGATTTGATTAGCAAAATATTATAGAAATTTGGAAAATTTCCAAAAGACTATCATTTTGCTATCTAAATCACCGAGTCAAAGTGACCCAGTTACGGGTTGAAAAGTCAAAGTAGGAAAACCCTGAAGAAACGGAGGTAGTAATAAATATTCAAAATTTTTACGGAAATTTCCATTGTTAAAATCTAATTACTGAAATTAATAAGCAATAATATAATTAATCTAAATAATCAAATCATGCTCCAAACCTCCTAAGTTCTCACCATGTATGGTAGACAGTATGGAAAAATGACCTTCGTCTCCAGACAAAAATTTGGGTGATGACAGTGTGTTTTAAAGTTGCCTATGTAGGGTTTTGATTCAGGTAATGCAGCGAAGTAACAAAAATAATATTGCTCAAATCCCTCCAAGGATCACAGACAAGCCATCATAACATGATAAGGGTAGAATAGGTATGTACCTTAGTTTGAGAGATCACACGAAGAATAATCTTCGTCTCTATGAGTATCCACACCTTGGACCTTTGATTGGATTCCTTCCCACCATAATGTGCTAGGAACGGACGAAGGAGGCAAGAGATCACGCAAAACGGAGAAACTCGTGAGCCACAAGGGGTGGCCGACGGCAAGGGGCGGACGGATGGGTTGAGGCTTCGGCCTCAACTCTCTATCTCTCCTTGCTTTGTTATGTTCTTTCAAAAATGACTTGTCTGAGAAATAACAAGCTAGGATGTCTTTATATAGTTAATAACTCTTTATTAACTACCTAATTGCCCCATTACTAATCATGTCCATACATGGATTAGTTCACCTTGCAAACTAGTCCTATTAACTTTTCATGTGGTTGCGTTTAGATCATTTTGATTAATTAGTCCCACTAATTAATGCCAATATCCAATTTAATCCATTCGGTGTGTGACCCCGTAGGTTTCTACTTAGTTGGTAGTAACTATTTACTAACATGGAGCGGTGTCTAGCAACACATCCATGCCAGCCAACTAATAGAAATAGTCAGTGATCCGACAAACCTTGTGACCGATATTCATGTATCGTGTTATCCCTATGTCTCCATATCCGGATTGGACACGAGATATAACAGTCACACTCGTAATTTCTCGATACTGGGAATATGCTTACCCGTGCAGATAATATCAATATCTCCATATTGATTTATCTGAGTCTGGCCAAACATTCTATAAGCACCATCCCTCGAGTGGCCCATGGATATTTTCTCCCATTATGTGGGAGGGACAAATCCTGTCTACATCACTACGATCTCTCAGCTTGCTTCCTATCATGCCCGATAACTATCTTTATAGTAAACCGGTTAAGGCGCAACGTTTTATAATATCAAAGTATGCTCCAAAACTAGAGTATCTAGTGACTTCAAGTCTAAGGATTACAATACAATTAGCACTACGAGAAGCTCTTGTGACTTTGACATAATTTAATGTAGGCTTCTCGTCGTGGGTGAATCCAGTATGCCATTACTCCTAATGCATACCCACGTGTTAGACTTGAAATCTCCATATCAATCTATCCACATACTAGTCTATAGTTGATTGTCCTGTTAACCACTATAATGAACTAGGGATATTTAAGATAAACAACACATTGTATCTAAGGACTTCATTATATTAAATATCACCATAAATAATAAATGAATATTCTAGCCAAACATTTTTCATAATAAATATAGATTGCCTCTAGGGCACCTATTCCAACAGTCTCCCACTTGCACTAGAGCCAATCTGGTGCATCTCTTATGCCTATAGATCTAGAGTGCCCTTCTTGCTTTCGCTAAACGAGCGGCTTCGTGAGTGGATCCGAAAGATTGTCATCCGTTGGAATCTTGCATATCTTCACATCTTCTCTATCGATCATTTCACAAATGAGATGGAATCTCCTAAATACATGCTTTGATTTATGGTGTGATCTAGACTCCTTGGATTGTGCGATCGCCCAGAGTTGTTACAGTACAACGCTATGGGATCCACAATGCTAGGAACCACACCAAGCTCAGTGATAAACTTATTTATCGGAACGGCCTCCTTTGTTGCGCATGCAGCAGCAATGTACACAGCTTCAGTTGTAGAATCTGCAATTGTCTCTTGCTTGGAACTCTTCCAGCTCACAGTTCCTCCATTCACGCAAAACACATACCCCGACTGCAATCTGTAGTCATCTTTGTCGGTTTGGAAGCTCGCATCAGTGTAACTGATTATATTTAGCTCTTACTCACCTCAAAATATCAAGAGTGCATCCTTATTTCTTCTCAAGTACTTGAGGATGTTCTTGACATCAATCCAGTGACTCTCACTGACACGATCCAACCGCAAATGTACGGCTGTCGCGTGTAGTAATATCGGTAAATCCGGGTTTGTCGAACCCAAAGGACTTATCGTGAACGAATTAGGATGATTAACTTTAATGTGGGAAAGTAATTGAGTTTGTTTGACTAATCTAAGAAAGTAAATAACAAGCTAATTATTAAAATTGAGATATATACGAGGGACAAGTATCAGGATATCTCTTCGGGTTCACTAGGGATCTCACACCACTTATGATTTATGTTCTAGTAACACGAACATCTTTTACTTAGCCAAACGAGCACCTATGCTTTGAAGATTCCTCAACCAAAGCCTATATTCAAACTCTTGTACCTGATTCCTCTAACCTACTCAAGTTCAAATAAGCATTATGTTGTTGTGGTCTACTCTTAGTTCTAGCTAACTAGCAAGATTCCTCAACCCTAGATACGGCTAGTGCTTGATTCAAGTTTCCGGGTAGTGAATGTTGATTCCTCTAACATCCTCTACCTATAATCATCCCATTGAGAGCTCAAACAATAGAAACGATATAATTAAGTACATAAATCAAGCATAGCTAAGAAAAACACATTCAATTAAGCTAAAAGCATGAAAAAGATCCATAAATCACCAACATTGTGTTCAAACCCTAGCTACCTATGAGATATCCCGAATAGAAAGTTTAGCTACTCATAGTTTGGAATGCAACGAGGAATTTCCAAGTATTCATCAAAAACAAGAGAGATAGAGAGATCAAACGATGAATCCTTGATCTGACGGGGAATCCGAGCTCCCCATCGACTTGGGAGCTGTCTCCTTCCTTCCTCCAGCAGCTTCGTTCTGTGTTCTAGGGCTGAGAATTCGTTTCATAAGGCCTGGGCACGTTTTTTAATGAACTTTTGCCGAATTTGCACTTCAGCCCCTCCAGTTTGTAATTCCCTGACAGAATTGTAAGCTGATTTTGCGCGGACTGTATCTCCCTCATCGGACTCGTCTTCAGGCCTACCATATATCTTTGGAAAGCTCTGGATGTATACTTTCCAATTCCACAGGCCTTGCTTCCAAAATCTTTGTATATTTTCTTGAGCATCGAAAATAGTACGGGCTGGTCAGGAGTGACTTTTTCAACTTTTCTTCGTCTTTGCGTCTTCTTTTCTCCTCTTCATCTAGCTCCATACCAAGCGTATCCAAGCCTCTCATAAGCTCCATTTCACCTATTTTACCTGTGAAACACAGAAAAATACTACCCATGCAATTACCATCGCAAATATGATAGAAATCATGGTCAAATAAGCTAGAAACACAACTTTTGACTCTGAGGCTTATAAATCTTCAAATTCACATATTTATGCAAATATAACATATAAATCATGTGAAATAAGCCTAATACAAGTAATATGGAAGTATAATAATAACTCCTAAAAGAGAGTTATCACTCACCCGAATGAATTTGATATCTGCTTGCCATACTCAATGCGTATGACACATTTGGTCTAGTACACAACATGGCGTACATGATGGACCCTATGGCTGATGTATAAGGTATCCTACTCATGTGGTCCTTTTCAATCTCATTGGAGGGACAATTAGCCTTTGAGAGGGTGACTCCATGCGACAGGGGCAAGAATCCCTTCTTGGAATTTTGCATGTTGAACCGTTTCAACACCTTATCTATAAATGTACTTTGTCTTAGGCTGAGCAACTTTCTAGATCTATCTCTATAGATCTTGATACCAAGTACCATCCCCTAAGTCCTTTATTGCGAAACACTTTCCTAACCTATCTTTAACAGAATTCAAGGTAGGAATGTTGTTTCCAGTGAGTAGTATGTCATCCACATACAAGACCATAAAAACAACAGAGCTCCCACTAACCTTCTTGTATACACAGGGATGCTCTTCGTTCTTGATGAAGCCAAACTTTTTGACCGCGTCATCAAAACGTCGATTCCAACTCCTAGAAGCTTGCTTCAATCCATAAATGGATCGTTGTAGCTTACAGACTTTATTGGCATGCTCTTGATCCTCAAAACCCTCTGGTTGTGTCATATACACATCCTCAAGGAGGTTTCCATAAATAAACGCTCTTTTTAAATTCCATCTGCCAAATCTCATAGTCATATTAAGCTGAAATAGGAAGTAGGATTCGAATGAGTTTGGTTATAGCGACTGGTAAAAAGGTTTCATCATATTCAATACCATGAATCTGTCTATACCCTTTTCTCACGAATCGCCCCTTGTAGGCAACTACCCTGACATTCATGTCGTTGTTCTTCTTGAAGACCCACTTTCACCCTATGGGCCAAGACCCTTCAGGTGGTTCCACCAAAGTCCATACTTTGTTGGTGTATATGGATTCCATCTCGGATCTCATGGCTTCCAACCACTTCTTAGAGTCTGGACCTTTCATGGCCTCCCCATTAGTAGTAGGCTCATCATCCATGAGTGGAACGTCACCGGGCTCTGTCACGAGAAGTCCGTACCTCTCTGGCTCATGACGCACCCTACTTGACCTACGAAGTTCCTGTGTTACCTGAACAGGTTCCCCCACAACTGTTTGTGGTTCGTGCTCATGCTCCATCATCGGAACAGTGTTTTGTGGTTCTTGGATTTCTTCAAGCTCCACAGTCCTCCCACTTGCTTCTTTAGAGACGATCTCTCTTTCTAGAAACACGTCGGTACGAGCTACAAAAACTTTGTTCTCGGTTGGATTGTAGAAATAATATCCTTTCGTTTCCTTAGGATATCCCACAAATGTACATTTATCCGCTTTGGGTCCGAGATTGTATGTTTGTAAATGCTTTACATAGACATTGCAACCCCAAATCATCATAGATGACACTACGGGACGCTTCCCAGTCCATATCTCATATGGTGTCTTCATGACCAATTTAGACGGAACACGGTTAATTGTGAAAGGTGCAGTCAATAGAGCATGTCCTCAAAACGATATCGGAAGATCTGTTTGACACATCATAGATCGCACCATATCTAATAGGGTGCGATTCCTCCTCTCGGACACGCCATTCCATTGTGGTGTTCCGGGAGGAGTGAGTTGGGACACTATCCCACACTCTCTAAGATACTCGTCAAACTCTTTACTCAAGTATTCTCCTCCACGATCCGATCGTAGAGCCTTAATACTTTTTTCAAGTTGCTTCTCTACTTCATTCTTGTATTCTTCGAATAATTCAAAGGACTCAGATTCGGCTTCCATAAGGTACACAAAGCCATATCTTCTGAAGTCATCAGTAAATGTAATGATGTAGGTATAACCACCCCCGACATGCATGGGAAACGGCCCACATACATCAGTAAGTATGAGTGCCAGTAACTCACTAGTCCGTTCACATTTCTTATTGAAAGGGGACTTTTTCATTTTTTCCAATAAACAAGATTCACATGTCTCATATGATTCTAAATCAAATGAGTCTAGGAATCCATCCTTATGGAGTCTAGATATGCGTTTCTCATTTATATGGCCTAAACGTAAGTGACATAGATAATTAAAATTTAAATCACTAGCTTTAAACCTCTTGGTATCTATGTTATAGACGGAATTATTTAGATCAAGGATATACAATCCATTAGACAAATGCGCACTACAATAGTGCATTCTATCAAAATAAACGGAGCAACACTTGTCCTTTATTGAAATAGAAAAATCTTTCTCGTCCAAACAAGAAATAGAAATAATGTTTCTACTCATAACAGGAACATAATAGCAATTGTATAATTCCAAAATAAGTCTAGAAGGCAAAGAAAGCTCATAAACGGCCACGCATAATGCAGCAACTCTTTCTCCATTCTCAACGCGCAAGTCTATCTCCCCTTTAGCCCATCTTCTACTTCTTTTCAAATCGTGCACATTTCGACAAATGTGAGATCCACATCCAGTATCCAATACCCAAGATGAATAAATAGAAAGATTGACAACTATAACAAAAATACCTGGTGGGGGTGGAATGGTAGCAATAGCTATCGATAGTAGTAGTGATTTGAGAGGCTACGATCTCCTATTCTGCGATTTGAGATGCAGACAATCTTCAAACTAGGGTTTTACTAAATAAACGAATTTCTCATTCAATTCGATAATAATAAACTGAACTGACACATCTTTAAATACTAACCTTGACTTAGGAACGTGTCCTTGTCCGACTCATACTAGGACTCCAACTAATTATCCCAAGATCCCCTTGCTGATTAACTAATATAAACAAAACCCCCCGAACAATTAAAATACTTCCTAATTCTTTAATTATTAAAACAAACTAATAATTAAAAACTATGCTGCCATATCTTGCGCCGTGTCTGTTGGATACGTACTCGTATCATGGAATCACTATTCCAAGCCTTTTATCCTCCAGATACTTGAGGCAATTCCTCCTCCATTTACCCAGATAGCTAAAGTAGTGACAACCACCCTTATCCACGCCTCCAGTAGGCTTTAAGGATCCCTTGGACTTGGCAACTTTCTTGCACTTTCCTTTGGAGGTAGAGGCAACTCCCTTGACCGTCTTCTTATTGACCATTAGTATGGCCTTGACTTTTCCTTTATTGACACTCTGTTCAGCTGTCCTCTGCATGTTCATCAAATATGGTAGAGCTCTGCATGTTCAGCTGTCCTCTTCATGTTATAGTTCATGATGAGCTGGTTATAACTATCAGGAAACGATTGCAAGATGAGATCTGTTGCCAACTCTTGGCCGAATGGTAAGCCTAACCTTTCAATATTCTCTATGTATCCGATCATACGGAGTACATGTGGCCCGACTGGGTTCCCTTCTGCGAGATTTATCTTGAACAGTGCTTTGGACACCTCATACCGCTCATGCCTTGCCTGTTCTTGAAACAAATGTTTCAAGTGTTCGATCATATTTTAGGCTTCCATGTTCTCGTGTTGCTTCTGAAGCTCAGAGGTCATGGTGCAAAGCATGAGACGAGTCACATCATTAGAATCATCCACATGTTTCTGATGTGCTCACACGGTAGCTAGAACAATGTCATCCTGGGGTGGTTCTGGAACAGGATTGTCTAAGACGTAGAGTTTCTTTTCTTGCTTAAGCACGATTCTTAAGTTTATGTACCAGTTAAGAAAGTTTTTCCAGACAACTTGTCCTTCTCAAGGATAGATTGCAGGGATGAAGTCGATGCATGTTGATTGTTTGCCATTGAAATTCTACAAAACGAGAAATATGCAATTTTAGTATTTTGAAGAATTTAACTATATTCAACAATGGCTAGATCATCAAATATAGCTCCCACTATTTTTCTCGGATTAATAGCCCTCACCATAATGCGGAAAATATCATACATACTACCTCCGTTTCACTTGTTTGAGCTGAGAGAAAATTGGCACAGGTTTTAATAAACCTGTGCCTTTTACAAATTTACCCTCACCTTTCCATCTAATTACAATCATACTTCCCTCCCCCATACTGTCAAACACCAACACCAACACCACAGCATCACAACTACAATTACCAGCAGCAACTACAGTTTACATATCAATATTGAAAGTTCAACATTTCTGAACCAAGAATAACAAATCTGAGCAACAAAAAAACAAATCAGACTATTTTTTTACAAGAGTAAGAAGAATCAGAAAATAGAAAGAAATTAAAAAAAAAAAAAACAGAGCATAGAAGAAGAAGAAGAAGCAGAACCAGCGGAAGGTAATCGATGCCGCCTTGAAACCACCGCCACCGCCGCCTTGGCACCTCTCTGCATCGTTACCAAGAAGAAGAATAAGAGCAAGGGGAAGCCTAACCACCACCGAACAACGAACCCACCGTCGATCTGCTCGCGCCAACGAGACCACCGCCTCCGAACTCTAAAACCACCTCCCCCTCTTCTTTCTTCCTCCTTTCACCTTTGACGTCCCTTCCGATTTTGCCTCGCCGCCGTCGCCGCCCCCAAACCCTAAAACCGCTGAACAAGTCCGAAACATATGCAACCTTGGTCTTGATGTGAAGAGGAAGATGATCTAAGATAGAAAATCAAGACTAGAAATCACACAAAGCAACCACCGGGGGTAGATCTTGGTTGGAAGATTTCTATGGGAAGGGGGAGGTCTCTCTCTTTCTCTCTCTCTATCTGTAACCGTGGGTGTAAATGGGAGGGGGTATATGAGTGAGTTAGGTGACGGAGGATATATTAGTCTTTTTGCATCAAAAAGTTACTAAAAGAGGAAAGTAGGCTGAAACAGGCGAAATTTCCGTTTTAGGAAAGTAGGCTGAAACAGACGAAACAGAGGTAGTATTTTCTAGTGAGTCCAAGATCCATTTTCACTTCTTCTTGAGCTTGCTTTGGCAAGTCACCCAAGAATTTGTTATTTAGGTATGAACCCTTCCAATTGCATCCCATGCAACTCTTGGTCCAATTAGGTGAATAACTCTTTATTCATTATCTAATCCATAGATAACACCTAATTGTCATTCCTCTAGGCTCATCAATCCAATTGATTTTGCCTAGTTGCGTCCAACCTCTTACTTAAACAATCACACATTACTTTCTTGTGTCGCCGCAACACACCAAGATGAACTAAAGTTGCATTGCTTTGGCAAGACCGAATTTAATGGACCTTGATCATGAAGGGTGTTTAGGTAAGACAAGGCAAAATGCAATATTTCCATTGAGGGATTTAATCGTCATTATCTAATTGTTTGGTTGAACTCATCAACGTGATCTACATATTTGGATTGGGCAATCCACAATAAAAGATCACACTTATTTATTATTATCTTGTTACGTTTTGCTTGTATCATCCATACACAAAATAAATAACAAGACATAAATAATAAACATCCGCAAAATAAAACTGTGGTATGGATATGGCCACTAAGACTAAGATATTACCAAGCCAATGATAATATATATATTCCCTAAAGTGACAAGCTCATCTCCATGTGCCTCCACCATAGCCACGCGCCCTAGGTGTGCGAGTTCGTCCCTCATCTTTGTGGCTTCTTGGTTCTTTGGTCTTGTTCTCCATGCTCTTGGATATAATCTAATTATCTAACTCTAGCTAGCATCTAAATTAAATAAATAAACAAAACCTCACATGTTGAGAAGATGATCAGCTCGCAGGGCGTAAAACCTAATTAACTATTACATTAATTTGATCAGCTCCCAGGCCGTAAACCAAACCACAAAGCAAACAACCACAACCTAGGCCATATCCATCCACCATGCAACAAAGAACACAATACATTTAAAACCAATATTTAACGCGCTTGTTCAATTTTAGTTGAAATTAGGCAACTAGGGTCAAAACTTCCAAGGGGTCCACCATCACCATGGCCGAACCACCCAAGGACCAAGGCACGACCTTGGGCCGGTCGGCCAAGCCCAATACGCGGCCAGGACGTACGCTAGGCCGTCACAGGCCCTTGGCCGTGCCCTAGCTTGGGCGACAAGGCAAGGGGGGACGGTCCCTAAGGGGGCCGAACCCTCTATGGAATTGTTTCCAAAACAATTCCTTGCCTTGTTGCTCTAGTTTAGTTGTTTCCAAGTTTGAAAAATTCCTTTTTCCAACTTGTGCCCAAACCCTAGTTCCTAGATCCAAAATTCATCACATCCTATGTGATCCAAACTCACTAATTCCTACATCCCATGTAAAATTAGTTCTTTTTTGGTTGAATCATATTCAATTGCATCTAATATACTAATTAATTTCAGTTTTCGCGTAAAATAACATGTACGGTGTAAAAAATTGAAAACAGTAACACAAAAGATCATGTTATGCGCTACGAATTTTGGCTCTGATACCATTGTAGGGTTTTGATGCAGATAACGCAGCGGAATAAAAAAAATTAATCCTCCTCGAATCCCTCCAAGGATCACAGGCAAGGCATCATAACATGATACGGGTCGAAGAGGTGTGTACCTTAGTTTGAGAGATCACACGAAGAATTATGTCTTCGTCTCTAAGAGTATCCACACCTTGGATCTTTTATTGGATTCCTTCCCACTGCGATGTGCTAGCAATGGAAGAAGGAGGCAAGAGATCACGCAAAACGGAGCAAGCCGTGAGCCACATGGGGTGGCCGACGGCAAGGAGCGGACGGACGAGTTGGGGCTTCGGCCTCAACTCTCTCTCTCTCCTTGCTTTATTATGTTCTCTCAATTATGACTTGTCTTGACAAATAACAACCTAGGATGTCTTTATATAGTTAATAACTCTTTATTAACTACATAATTGCCCCATTACTAATCATGTCCATAAATGGATTAGTCCACCTTGCAAACTAGTCCTACTAACTTTGCATGTGGTTGAGTTTAGATCCTTTTGATTAATTAGTCCCACTCATTAATGCCAATATCCAATTTAATCCATTCGGTGTGTGACCCCATAGGTTTCTACTTAGTCGGTAGTAACTATTTACTAACATGGAGCGGTGTCTAGCAACACATCCATGCCACCCAACTAATAGAATTTGTCAGTGATCCGACAAACCTTGTGCCCAATGTTCATGCATTGTGTTATCCCTTTGTCTCCATATCCCGATTGGACACGACACATAACAGTCGCACTCGTATATCCAATCCATAGTTTCTCGATCCTGGGAATATGCTTACCCGTGCAGATAATATCAATATCTCCATATTGATTTATCTTAGTCTAGCCAGACATTCTATAAGCACCTGTAGGGTTTTGAACATGGAATCACAGCGGAAGAAGATAATTATTCCGTTCAAATCCCTCCAAGGATCACAAGTCAATAACACATTACGATAGTAAAGTATTAATATGTGTTTACCTTTGGGTTCTCCTTTGATGACTTCAAACACGAATAATGTCACGTTCTCTACGGTTGATCCACCCCTAGGATAGAGAATTGGACCTCCCAACCTTCTTGTGCTAGCTAGAACGGAGGAATGAGACGAAGGGATCACGCAACGAAGCCACAAAAAGAGGCTCAGCCTCCTTTGTGTGGCCGACGGGTTGGGGCGGCGGGTAAGGGGCGTTCGGCCTCTTACTTGCTTGCTCTCAACTCTTTTCTCTCCTCTCAATATGTGTTATGAAATAACATGTATTGAGAGGGAAGGAAGGAGTTCCTTTATATAGTCCAACTACTCCTAGTTGTTTCCATAAAGGGCCAAACTACTCCTAGTCCAAATACTAATCATATCCATATATGGACTAGTATTATTTGCTAATTAGTCCTACTAAGTTAGCAACTTGTTGCAATATGATCCTTTTAATTAATCTCTATTAATTAAGTCTCTTGTCCAATTATATCCATATGGCGTGTGACCACATAGGTTTCTACTTAATTGGTAGTAACTATTTACATGCATTGAGCGGTGTCTAGCAACACATCCATGCCACCCAATTAATAGAAATAGTGATCTTGACAAAACCTTGTGATCTCATTATCGCATTCCTTTGTCTCATTATCCGGATTGGACACGAGACATACAAGTCACACTAGTATATCCAATCCATGTTTCTCGATCCTGGGAATAGCCCTATCCATGCATATGACATCAATATCCCCATATTGATTCATATGAGTAAGGCCAGACATTCCATAGGCGCCATCCCTCGAGTGGCCTCGGATAAATTCTCCCGTTATGTGGGAGGGACAAATCCTATCTACATCACTCACCATCTCTAAGCTTGCATCCTATTGTGCCCAACATGCGCTTTTATAGCTACCCAGTTACGGAGTAGCGTTTGACGTTGTCAAAGCACAATATTCCACAACTAGAGGATCTAGTGACTTCAAGTCTAAGGATGATAATATCCTATCACCGCGAGAAGCGCTTGTGACTTTACATAACTTGTATGTAGCCTTCTCGGATTTGGGTCAATCCAGTATGTCATTACCCCTAATACATACCCATGTGTTGGATCATGATATCTCAATATCAATCCAACCCCATACTAGTCTATATATGATCGTCCTATTAATCATTATATTTGACTAGGGATATTTTAGATAAACAACACGATTTGTAAATATAAGGACTTCATTATATTAAATATCTCCATAAATAATACAATGATCATTCTAGCCAATTCATACTAAAGTTAGATTGCCTCTCGGGCATCTATTCCAATAGTCTCCCACTTGCACTAGAGCCAATCTGGTGCATCGCGTATGCCAATCGCCCTAGTGTTCTCTTCATGCTTGCGCTGAACAAGCAGCTTCGTGAATGGATCTTCCAGATTATCATCTGTAGGAATCTTGCATATCTTCACTTCTCCTATATCGATAATCTCTCGAATAAGATGGAACTTCCGGAGTACCTGTTTGGATTTCTTGTGTGATCTATGTTCCTTAGATTGAGCGATCGCGCCTGTGTTGTCACAATACAACACTGTGGCATCCCCAATGCTAGGAACTACACCAAGATCAGAAACAAACTTTCTAATCCAAACAGCTTCTTTTGCTGCACCACTTGCAGCAATATACTCAGCCTCTGTTGTAGAATCAGCAACCGTCTCTTGCTTGGATCTCTTCCAGCTCACAGCTCCTCCATTTAGGCAATACACAAATCCCGATTGTGATCTGAAATCATCTCTGTCGGTTTGGAAGCTTGCATCCGTGTAACCAATTACACGCAACTCTTCCTCACCTCCAAATATCAAGAACGCATCCATAGTTCTCCTAAAGTACTTGAGCATGTTCTTGACTACTATCCAGTGACTCTCACCCGGATTAGACTGATATCTGCTCGTCATACTTAAGGCGTATGATACGTCCGGTCTAGTACATAACATGGCGTACATGATAGATCCTATGGCTGAGGCATAGGGGATCTTACTCATGCGTTCCATCTCAATCTTATTGGATGGACAATCACTCTTCGAAAGAGTAATTCCATGTGACATGGGCGATAATCCCTTCTTGGAATCTTGCATGTTGAACCGTTTCACACCTTGTCTATATATGTACATTGACTTAGGCCTAGCAACCTCTTAGATCTATCCCTATAGATATTTATACCGAGTATATAGGCTGCTTCCCCTAAGTCTTTCATTGAGAAACACTTTCCTAGCCAATTCTTAACGTATTGCAGCATAGGAATGTCGTTTCCAATGAGTAGTATGTCATCCACATACAAGACCAGGAACGCTACGGAGCTCCCACTAACCTTCTTGTAGACACAAGACTCATCTTCGTTTTTGATGAATTCAAACTCTTTGAAAGCTTCATCAAAACATCGATTCCAACTCCTAGAAGCTTGCTTCAATCCATAAATGGATCGTTGAAGCTTACAGACTTTATTTGCATGCTCTGGATCTACAAAACCTTCTGGTTGTGTCATGTACACATCCTCGAGAAGATTCCCATACAGGAATGTTGTTTTGACATCCATCTGCAAATATCATAGTATAGTAAGTCGCAATTGCAAGTAGGTTTCGGATGGATTTGGTCATAGCAACTAGGGAAAAGGTTTCATCATAGTCTATACCATGAATGTGTCTGAATCCTTTAGCCACCAATCGGACCTTATAGGTAACTAAATTACCATCCATGTCGGTCTTCTTCTTGAAGACCCATTTGCACCCTATGGGGCGTACCCCTTGGGGTGGTTCCACCAAAGTCCCTACTTGGTTTGTGTACATGGATTCCATCTCGGATCTCATGGCTTTTAGCCACTTTTGAGAGTCCGGCCCTTGCATGGCCTCTCCATAGGTAGTAGGCTCATCTCCTATGAGCATACTGTCACCAGTTTCTGTCACGAGAAGTCCATACCTCTCTGGCTCCTGGCGCACTCTACACGACCTACGAAGCTCTTGTGTTACTTGAACAGGTTGCTCCACAACATGTTGTGGCTCCTGTTCATGTTCCATAACCGAATCAATAATTTGTTGTTCTTGAACTTCTTCAAGTTCTACAGTCCTCCCACTAGCTTCTTTAGAGACAAATTCTCTTTCTAGAAACACGCCAGTCCGAGCAACAAACACTTTGTTATCGGTTGGATTGTAGAAGTAATAGCCCTTAGTTTCCTTAGGGTATCCCACAAACTTACATTTATCCGATTTCGGCCCGATTTTATCTGGCTATAAATGTTTTACATAAACATCGCAGCCCCATATCCTCATAAACGACACTCAGGGACGGCTCCCACTCCACATCTCATGTGGTGTCTTCATGACTGATTTGGATGGAACACATTTAATGGTGAAAGCTGCACACATTAAAGCATAGCCCCAAAAGGATAACGAAAGATCTGTTTGAAACATCATAGATCTCACCATGTCTAACAAGGTTCGATTCCTCCTCTCAGATACGCCATTCCATTGTGGCGTTACGGGTGGAGTGAGTTGGGATAATATCCCACACTCTCTAAGATAATCATCAAAATCTTAGCTCAAGTACTCACCTTCTCGATCTGATCGTAGAGATTTGATTCTTTTTCGAAGTTGCTTCTCTACTTCATTCTTAAATTCCTTGAATTTCTCAAAAGATTCGGATTTAGCCTTCATAAGGTATACAAATCCATATCTACTTAAATCATCAGTGAATGTAATGAAGTAGACATAACCACCTCTGGCAGGTGTAGCAAACGGCCCACACACATCAGTATGTATGAGTGCTAATTGCTCACTAGTCCTTTCACCTTTCTTGTTGAAATGGGATTTTGTCATCTTTCCTAACAAACAAGCCTCACATGTCTCATATGATTCAGAATAAAATGAGTCTAGGAATCCATCCTTATGGAGTCTAGATACACGTTTCTCATTTATATGGCCTAGACAACAATGCAATAGATAAGCAGGATTTAAATCATTCATTTTAATCCTCTTAGTATTTATGTTATAGATTGGATAGCTTAGATCAAGGATATATAATCCATTAAATAATTGCGCACTATAATAGTGAATACTTTCAAAATAAATGGAACAACAATTTTTCTTTATTGAAATAGTAAAACCTTTCTTGTCCAAACAAGATACAGAAATAATGTTCTTACTCATAGCAGGAACATAAAAGCAATTATCTATTTCTAATACTAATCCAGAAGGCAGAGACAGCCTATACACGCCTATAGCCAATGCAGCAACTCTTGCTCCATTCCCAACGCGCAAATCCACCTCTCCTTTTGCTAATCTTCTACTTCTACTTAGATCCTGCATATTTCGACAAATATGAGATCCACATCCAGTATCCAATACCCAATATGAAGAAGTAGTTAAATTAACATCTATAACAAAAATACCTGGTGGTTGTGGGATCATCTGTTAACCTACTCAACACGTTTTTGATACGCCTTTAGGGCTGCTGGGGTATTGTTCTCTGGACCATCTGGAACTTCTTCTTCTAGTGTGTACAGTTTCTTTTCTTGTTTAAGAACAATTCTTAAATTTCTGTACCAGTCCAGAAAATTGGTTCCAGAAAGCTTGTCCTTCTCAAGAACAGCTCGTAGGGAGTGTGATGAATTCGATGAATTGTTTTCCATTGGAATTCTACAAAAACGAAAAATATACAAGATTTTAGTATGATTTTACTATACTCAATAATGGCTAGATTATTAAATATAGCTCCCACTATTTTTCTCGGATTAATAACCCTCTATATTAATGCGGAAAATATCCTTATATTTTCTAGTGGGCCAAGATCCATATTTCGCCTCTTCCGAGCTTGCTTTGGCAAGTCACCCGGAATTGGTTATTTAGGTAGGAACCATTCCAATTACATCATATGTAACTCTTGGTTCAATTGGGCAAATAACCATTATTTATCCATCCCTATGAATAATCCCAATTGTATGCCTCTAGGTTCTTTTAATCTTATTAAATCTAACTAGTTGTGTCCAACCTCTTACTTAAACAATTGCACATTGTTACGTGCCATCGCATCTAATCACGATAAACCATGTTGCCATGATTTGGCACGCACAACCATGGAATATAGTGATCATGATGAGTGTTTAAATAACAAGAAGGCATAAACAAAATATTTTGATTGAAGGATTTGCCTTTCAATTATAATTTTCATTGTTGATCCATTATCAATATGATCTATATGTTTGAGTTTTGGGAAAAACTTCAGATCATAGATCCGGTTTGTCTAATTATCTTATGATCCTAATCGCATGCATCAACCATACACCAATCACAAAATAATAAGACAATAAAATAAACAACCACAACAAAATAAACGTGATGTGGATATGGCCTTTCTAGACTAAGATATTCCCAAGCCAATGGGAATATCTATGAACCCTAAAATAGATCACATCACCATGCGCCTCCATATTTTGGTCCATCCTTCATAGTTTTGTGGAATGCTCCATGCTCAATCTCCACGGCTCCAATGTCTTTGGGCTTCTTTTCTTCAATCTTGGCTAACAATCTATTTTATCTAGCTATTCCTATACTAAATAAAATAAATCTCACAAGTTGAGAAAAAGACGACTCGCAGGCCGTAAACATTAATTAATTATTACATTAATTGATCAGCTCGCAGGCCGTAAAACAAACCACAAAATAAACATTCACACACAAACCACAACCTAGGGCCATATCCAACCACCATGTGAATAGCACATAAATAGTTAAAACCAATTTTAACGCGCTTGTTCAATTTTTAATTGTTTTGGAAGAAGTAGGGTAAAAAACAATCCAAAAAGAACTTCCCAAAGCCCTATTGGATCACACACGGCCCTAGGGCCCGACCTAGCCCAAGCCGCTGGTCCCCCCGGTCGCTCCTAGGCCCGGCCGGCCCTTTGGCCGTGCGTGGCTTGGGCGGCAAGGCATAGGGGCGGTCCCCTATGGGGGGCTGAACCCTTTATGGGAGTTGTTTTTGCCCAATCCAAGTTGTTTCCATGTTGAAAAACCCTTTTTTCAAACATGTGCCCAAACCCTAATCTTCAAACCAAGAAACTCACTAATTTGTTGAATCCAATGCACAATTAGATCTTGTTAGATTGAATCTCCATTCATTTGCATCTACTATGCTTAATTTGTCGTTTTACGCGATAAACATGAATTTAAAGTGTTAAAACAACAAAATCGTAACACATAAACTACGTTATGCTCTACGACCTGTGGCTCTGATACCACTGTAGGGTTTTGAATATGGAATCGCAGCAGAATAAGATAATTATTCGTTCAAATCCCTCCAAGGATCACAAGCCAAGAACACATAACGATAGTAAAGGATTAATATGTGTTTACCTTTGGGTTCTCCTTTGATGACTTCAAACGCGAATAATGTCACGTTCTCTACGGTTGATCCACGCCTAGGATAGAGAATTGGACCTCCCAACCTTCTTGTGCTAACTATAACGGAGGAAGGAGACGAAGGGATCACGAAACGAAGCCACAAAAAGAGGCTCGACCTCCTTTGTGTGGCCGACGGGTTGGAGCGGCGGGTAAGGGGCGTGTGGCCTCTTTCTTGCTTGCTCTCAAATATTTTCTCTCGTCTCAATATGTGTTATGAAATAACATGTATTGAGAGGGAAGGACGGATTTCCTTTATATAGTCCAACTACTCCTAGTTGTTTCCATAAAGGGCTCAATACTAATCATATCCATATATGGACTGTTATTATTTGCTAATTAGTCCTACTAAGTTAGCAACTTGTTGCAATATGATCCTTTTAATTAATATATATTAATTAAGTCTCTTGTCCAATTATATCCATATGGCGTGTGACCCCATAGGTTTCTACTTAATTGGTAGTAACTATTTACATGCATGGAGCGGTGTCTACTACACATCCATGCCACCCAATTAATAGAAATAGTTGTGCACGGGACAATCCTTTGAGGGGAATTCAACGTACACCAAGAGCAGGGGATAGGAAGAACACAGGAAGAATAGGGTTGTGTGTAGGGAGAGAGTAAGGCAATAGCAACTGTATGAGAGAGAGACATAATTTTGGCAGAGCTTCCGCGTAGTTCAGGTGATTCGTGTTATGTAAGGAAGGGTTAACGATCCTATATATAGTGGAGAATATGACGTTGTAGTGGGTAAATGCACCCATTAATGGCGGCTTATTACCTTAACCACAACGGCATGTTCGTCCGCATATATAGGCACCGTTACGCACTTCGTGCGCGTATACCGGAACTGTTATGAGGTTGACCGGGTCTATGGAGCTCGTGCCATAAATCTCTCAAAGCAGTTACTAAGGGTCACGCGCGGGCTTGGTTGTCGCTCGTGCGCGACAGGACCTACTCTAGCCTCCAAACCATTAAGTCCCTACAAGTCCCGTGTGGTGGTAGGCGAGGGCCCTGTCTCGCAGCCCCCACGTGGATCAGCGCGAGTGGTGATCCAGTGTGTGTGGGGCACAGGTAGGTGTGCCGGATGATCGCCACGTGGCTAAGATCTGTCTATCTGGAAAGAACTATCTACATTAGCCCCCTTTTTGCGCGTGGAGACGCCTAGCTGGATAGGCTTCAATGCGCAAAAACCAGTGCACGCGTCGTTGCCACGCACCAATTCAAATACACGCAAAATCAGCCCCGTGCGTGCCATTATGACCTAGGATCCCTAGAGTCGTGCCGTCTGTTCTATTAGGGTTTTAGTCGTGACGTCAGCATCGACCTGTGATTGCGCGATTCGACGGTGACGGTTGTGATTTGACCACTGAAAGGACGCAACTCTTCAGTGTTTTTGAATAAATACTCCGTGCCCTCCATTGTTGCAGAGTATTTCTTCTCTCTCTAAAGGGAATGTGACCTGAGAGCCTTCAAGAGCAAATACAGATAATCAACCATTAGTTTTTCCTTGCCAATCGTCTCCTTCAACTTGCTTCATCAAAACAAGGTTGGCTTTGCTCAATTTCATTAATGTATTCCATATCCTTTGAACTGTCTTGAATATGAAAACCCAGAATTTTTTGGAATACGCCATTATTTGAAAACTGCGGAAGAGGTTCCTTTTAAACCCTAAAAGATTGAAACGCCAGATTGAAACGATTTTCAAACAATAAACTTCTGAAGTTCTGAGATTCTAAACCCAGAACTGACCCAGAACTGTTCATCTTTCTCTGATTTCAAAACAAACCCAAACTGATTCCTGAATCTGAACTAAAGGTGAGTATATTTACCCCCCCCCCCCCCTCCTTTTTTTTTTTTTTTTTTTTCTTTTTTTTTTTTTTTTTTTTTTTTGCAGAAATGGCCAAGACAAAAGGTTCCAAATCTGTTAAAGAGCCTGAAGAAATTCCTGATCTTCCTAAAACCCGGTGGAAGAAAGCCCCCTATCTAGGTGGGAAATACTTTTATCGCGCTAGGGTTAAAGTAAAGAATCTACCGGCTCCCGCCTCTGGAGATTTGCTAACGTTGAGCCCCCTTACTACTCCACCGATGTTGGAGTTAATTCATTCCAAGGATGTGGTGAGATTAGGAGTTGAAAATTGGTTCTTCCCCCATACTGAAATTTCTACCCAGGCCTTCATACAAAAAATGGATTTGATGGATGAGTGGATTGACCATGTACTAACTCACCATGCTATCACACTAGACGATGCTGGGATTTATTCCGCTGTTAGGGCTATGAAGGGTGCTGCCGTGAAGCTGGATCAGACCATGCTTCTAAACCTTCTTTCTCGCTACTCACCTGCGACCCATACCTTCCATTTTGCTGAATTTGAGGCTTCCCCCACTTTGGAAGATGTTCAAATTCTATATGACCTATCTCCTATGGGTGTAGTGGATCCCTTTAGCGCTTTGAAACCTGGTCCAGAGCTTACTCTATATGCGCAGATGGAGGAATGTTTGACTGAGGTGAAGAAAATTTACACTCGTTGGACATCTGCGGAAGTACTTCCCGAATGGCAGCTAGTTGAGACCTCTGCGAAGAACACTTGGGGAAAGTGGGTGCAATATTTCTTTCGCGACTATGCGAATAGTAAGATCACCAAAGAAATACTGGATAATGATCTAGAGGCGAAGAATTACATAGAGGGAAAGGGGTATCATCCGACCTTGTGCGGCTTTATCTGTGCCTTGTTGTCGAGATATTTGATCGATGGTCATCCTCATGATGGGGTCTTTCATGTTCTGCCCCTTGCTGTTAAGTTGTCCCTCGGCCAGAAAGTCGCACTTGGGCCTCTAGTACTAGGCACCCTATATCATCGGTTGGACCAGCTGGTGGTCGCGATTGAGGAGTCACGTGGGCGTCTTGATGTGTTGACCTTTGTCAACATTTCATTTCTTACCATGTGGGTTTTCGAAAGGTGGCCTTCTTACGCTCCTGTTCCTTCTAGGCCCAGTAAATAGAGCGTTCCAGGTGCGCAGAATGCACTTCCTAGTGGGAGAACTGCTCGATGGTACATGACCAATCTTCCCAAGTGTACATGGAGTCTGATATGCGATGATCGGAGAAATTTTACAGCTAGGCCTTACGCTACGCGCATTGAAAATGTGCGATGGTTTCCGAAGCTGTACCCTAGTAGAGATGGTTCATACTCAGAAGAACTCCTTCTCGAAGGACATGATCGCTACCGCGAATTCTTCTGCTGGTGCTTGAGAGGTTCCCTTCCTGCCCTTGCCGAAAATGTTTCTGAGATAAATCCCAGATATGAGCAGATCACGGTCGATGTTGACCCAACTCGCGTCTCTCCTCAGTTTGGTTTTGATGCAGTGGCACCTTCCATTTGGCCTAAGTCAATCAAAAGGAATTGCTACAAGCGACTGATGGTAACTAAATGTAAAACGATCCTTCTGAGCAACTTGCCTTTTATCCAGCCTTCAGGGAGTCGTGTAGGTCGCCTTACCAATAATTGGATCGCTGACGGGACTGCTCAACAGGCCAGATTTGATACACTCTCAAATCCTCGTCCCAGTAAAGCTCATGCGATTAAAAGGAATGCTTTTCCATTCCGCCCGAATCGCAGTTTGGATGATACCCAATATGGTTTTTATTCCTTGCTTGATACTGACAACCACCTGTGCCCAGCCACTATTCTTGAGGAAAAGATGACTGCTGTTAGGGGTGGAATTTCGCATGTAATCAAGTATAGCGATGATTTTGCCAAGGTAAACAGCTTTCCTTTATGCTTAAAAGACTTATTTCTTTAGCATGCTGAAACTCACACCCCATTTTCTTTTTCAGTGCTATGTGAGGAGGTTCGCATCTGGAGAGCGCTCCACGTCGCTGGTCAACTCTATTGTTGCCGCAAAAAGGAAAGAAAAGGAAATTCCTGTGGTAATGGGACTGGCTTCCCAGGTAGAGGCTCGGATACGCGAGGAAATGGACGGGTTTTCTCGCTCGCTGACAGAAAAGGATGCCGAGGTGGATGCAGAGGTTGCCCCGAAGGCCAAAAAGCAAAAGCAGAAGGGAATTGTTGATTTCTTCGCCTCCTAGAAATGCTCCAACTCCGTGTCCTGCGAAATCCCTTGCTTCCAAGGAAAAAGGCAAAGGTCGCATGCTGGGTAAGACACAGAAAGATCTCGCGGTTGAGACCTTCATCCCTTTCGGTCAGGAAGAAGAGGCAGAGGAGGACGAAGGAAGAGAAGCGAGAGAAGAAGAAGGTGAAGAAGAGGAAAGAGAAGAAAGCGAAAGAGAAGAAGAAGAAAGAGACGAGATAAGAGAAGAAAGCTCAGAAGGTATCTTGAATGTACTTGTCTTCCTCGCACTTTAGTTTTTTCAATAGTTATTTATTAATTTTCTTTAGTAGTTGAGGACACAGAGATCATCAGTGGCCTTCTGGCCAAGGAGAAGAAAAAGACCAAAGGTTCTCGTTCTGACGTCTCTAGCGAGGCTATAGACGAAGCTATCATTGATGATTCTAGGAAAATGGCTGCTGAGGAAGAAGAGAGGAGGATAAAGCTCGAGGAAGATGACATCGAGCTCATGAAAAGGAGAAGTCTGGAAGAACAGAATGCTGATAGCGCAGGCATGGCTGCCTTGGAACATGCTCAAGATGACTTTGAGGAGATCGCAGGCGGCAAGGAAGGTGAGCTTTTTAAACTTGATGTGACTTATCAAGAAGTAATTATTGGTGCATTAAAGCATGGCTTGTCAAAAAGATGATATTCGCCGATGGCTAGTAGGAAAATGTGGCGAACCTTCAGGTAATCATTCAAACAATGTTTGTAAACCAAGCTTTGTAACCCATTCCCTATTGTAACAAGTTTCTTTGCACCACCAGGTCACACTCACCTTAAAGATGTGATAAATGAAGATACTCTTGTAGGATATGGTGTCGCATCTTTAACATATGATGACGGAGCTGTGATCCTACCTAAGTGTGGAGGTGCTCGCTTTTGATCTATCAGAATAAAACATCATTTATAATGCAACTTTACCTCAACATTTTCCGGTCTTGTCTCGCAGGTGATGCTGTCATCGCACAGGGCTCTACAGATAACGTGTCAGCTGTAAGAGAGGTAATTGGCGAGGCAGGTGTTGGCAACCCTGATGAGGACATGCTGGAGCAGGGAAATCGGCTTCCTATATCTTATGCTCCAGAGCGAAGCTCGCATGTTGAGAAACCTATTGCGGCTACTGAGTATGCAAGGGAACCTATGGAGGACATTATCGAGGTATCCGATGATGTCGAAGCTGACAATGGGTTAAGGGAAGAAGATGCAAAAGTTGAGGAGATGGAAGCGGAGGATGCTGGAGCTGGAGTTCATGAAAATGAACAGGTCATGGAAGACATTGCATCGCATGAAAATTTCGATGTTCCAATGGATGCTCCTGAGCCACAAGAACCTCTCGCGGCTGAAGAAGTTCTTAAGCAAGCAGAAACCACAATCATTGCTGAAATTATTCCACATACTTCTTCAAGTGCTGCCATTCCTGTGAATGCCTTTGAACCTCAACAAGGTCCTACTGTCCCTTCCACTGAGGTAGAACTTTTACAAGTCCCCCCTGCATGGAGTTTTTGGGGTTCAGAATTGGGAGCTGCCCTCACACTTGCCGCAACTTATACTATCCCTGCCAACTATTATGAGCGCGAAGTTGAAGCTGACAGGCAAGCAATGCAGCGAGGACATGCTTAAGCTTTTCCAGTGATGCGCATTCCTTCTTTGCGTGAGATCCTTGAAGGAACAGGTATGTTACCATATGTCGCATTCTATGCTTTTGTTTGGCCATTTTATACTCCTAAACTTATCATTCTTTTCCAGGGATGAGGCAACCCGATGTGGATTGGCTCATAAGGATGCGCCTTTCATACCCATGGTCATTTGAGAGAACTCTGGAGCTGGAGCCTTTTGACAGAAGACTTTTCTTGACTGAAGCCATATGGATTTTGGAGCAACTGTCTGCGGCTACCCCCACAACCATTTCTCCTCATAGCGCACGGGTTCTTTATATCACATGCATCGGTCTTCAGGCTAAGGCTCAAGGCAGATTAGACTTCGATTTTCTCCTCAACAGAGTCACCCAAATCCTCGCATCTGTAAGCCTGAAATATGGCTACCATAACCTCGCATCTGAGAGGCGGAAATTGGAGGAACAAAGGAAGAAGGCTGAAGAAGGTGCCACCCTCTTCCACGCGATGAAGGCCAAATTTGAAAAGTTAAAACAAGAAGTGAACCAAGCAAAAGAGACATCGCTCCTGTTTTCTCCAGAAGATCCTCTAATCAAGGATTTATTTTAGAGGAAAACACTATTGTAATGCTAGTGTTTCTCCCCCTTTTTTTTTTCAAACATTTGAAACTTCATGTCCCGTTTTGCCCTTATGACGTCATATGCTGACGTAGTTTCCTTGATTTTTCGCGCTAATAATTTATTCGATAAGCACGATTTCCTTGGAAGCCACATCCTTAGTATGACCTTCCGTCATTAATTAGGGCGTGCTACCGAATCGTCATAGCCTTTAGTAGGGTAATTGATTTTTACCCATTTTTGAGACGTAGGTAATCGATTCTTACCCGTTTCCAAAGCTTTGCTGACTCAGCCAGGGAACTGAAGAGTCCCTTATGCAATCTATATAAACCTTGTCTCTTGCTATTTGGGTTCTTCATCCCAAAATGTGGCTTATCATGAGTCCTTACGACTGTTGGCATCGGTCCTTGACCTTTGTTGGTTCATGTCAATTTCAGGCTTTTAAACCTGAGTTTGTGCCTTATGCTTAGAAATATCTCCCAAGAAATTCTTTGGAAAGCTCATCGATCCTCCTGATCTTTTTGAAGAAAAATTGCGTAAGGTTTCATGCTTCTGCAAAGATTCCTCTTTGTCTACTATGTTTGCAGGTCGTATCTCTGGTGACCTTCTGGCGATGCACGGTCCTGTACTGATCTCACTACTGAATCGTAATGAATGGTGTGTTTCTCCACTAGCTTTCCTGGAGGAGAACTATTTGCCACCATTGTTTTGAACAAGGTGTGACGAGCTATTGTGCTCGTCTTTTTTCCCAATCAGCTTCCTGCCCCAGGAGCTGTTCTCCCATTTGTTCTTCATGTCCGCAGCCGTCAGGGCATGAGGTTCATCTGGCATCTCACTTGGGCAGAAGATCAAATGAGAGCCCTGTTCTGGTCTAGGACGTCGACGATAGCATCCCGTCACATAGTTTTAGGACTCGTAGGTCAAAACTTTAGAGTAGGAGTTTTTCCCTAGTGTAAGCTTTTTCTTATAAGCTGCTATCTAAACAGATAAATTGTAAGTTATTTTGACTATTAATGAAATATGCTTTGTCTTTTGCTGTTCTTGTTCAATACAACAAATTGGAATTTCGCATGTGTGCTTGCTATGTGACGAAACAAGTTATGTTTCCCTCGCATTTTGCAATCGAATATTGTCTGAATAATTCGCTATCTAAAATAGACAGGCTTTGTATCGCACAGGGCGCTGTTGCTATTTCTTGCTATCTAGGCAGATAGGCTTTAGATCACTTAAGATCATGATTCAATATTGTTGCTATCTAGGCAGATAGGCTTTGCTCGCACAGGGGCATTGTTACTATTGCTGCTATCTAGGCAGATAGGCTTTTAGATCACTTAAGATCATAATTCAATATTGCTGCTATCTAGGCAGATAGGCTTTTCTCGCGTGGAATCATATATTATAGATGCTATGTAGGCAGATGGGCTTTTGTCACGATGTGAGCAGACAAGTAAATAAAACAATAGAGACAATCGAGATAAAAAATTCTTCTCATATGGGAGAATCCTTTTAATTAAAGCATCCTCATATGGGAGGAGCATGACTAAAAATTCCTCATATGGGAGGAAACAACGCATGAGTTCATGGGAAGACTAGACTTAAAATCCAACAGACGTTTGAGTCAAACATAAAGAGATAGGCTAAGGATAATACTTCTTGATCCATCGCATATTGATAGGGCTTGAAGTTGTTGCAGTCCCATGGAGTCTCCGAATCGTGCAGTAACCGCTGTCAAAGACTTCTTTAACTTCAAACGGCCCTTCCCACTTAGCTGCGAACTTTGGATGAGCTGCTTCCCGCATGCAGTGATCTGAAGCTTGCAAAACCAAGTCCCCAACCGCAAAGTCTCGATGTTGAACTATTTTATTGTACGCGCGAGCAATTCTTTCCTTATACTTCTTGTTAGCCCTATTAGCTTGTTGGCGCTTCTCTTCCAACAAAATCAAATCATGATCACGTTGATTTTCATACAAGGCATGAAAGGCTATCCTTGCAGAGTTGAATTTTACTTCTGATGGTACGACGGCTTCAGCTCCATAACATAGAAGGAACGGGGAAACTCCTGTGGGGGTCATGGGAGAAATGCGATATGCCCAAAAAGCCAAATTTAAGGAATTTGCCCACCTCTTGTGATCATCTGCGACCATCTTACTCAAAATCCTTAGCAGCGTCTTGTGGTTGCTTCTGCTTGACCATTCCCTTTCGGATAGTAACGCGTGGAGCAAACTTGCCTAATGTTGTGTTCTGCCAGTTTCGGGGCCACCTGGCGATTTACAAAAGGGGTGTCATTATCCGAGAGGATTGTGTTGGGGATTCCAAACCGGTATATAATGTTTTCTTGAACAAAATGGACCACTGCGAGCGCATCTTCTGTTTTGAGCGGTACTGCCTCCACCCACTTAGTAAACAACTCTATCGCGGTCAATATGAACTGGTTTCCATGTGAGGCCGGTCGAATGGGACCAATAAAATCTAAGGCCCAAGTATGAAATGGCCACGATGTTCCTAATGCATGTAAGTCTACAACAGGAGCATGCACGAGATTGCCTTTGAATTGACATTCCTGGCATCTTTTTACCTTGGTGCGGCAGTCTGCTTCCATTGTGGGCCAGAAATAACCAACTGTGAGAAGTTGTCTGCATAGCTTCGAACCCCCCTTATGCTCCACTTGGTGAGATAAATCCATCACCTCTTGCGCTTCTTGGCTATCTAGACATCTGAGTAGATTACCCTCATGGCCCCTTCGCCAAAGTATGTTTTCCTGCACCACATATCGAGCCGCTTTTCTTTTAAGCTTCTCAGCTTCCTTCCTTTGATCGGGCTCGATTCCTTCTGTTAAATAGTCAACTATTGGCTTTCTCCAATCTGTGTCATCATCAACCAGAGCAATTTCCAAAGAGTCTTTGATTAATGTGCAGATTTCACAATTTCCTTGAATGATTGCAGCAGCTGTGGACATATCTGGACAATGAATCCCATATCTTTGGGCCTTTCGGTAAATCGACACTTCACTTTCCCCGCAGGAGTGTTGGTGAATCTTTTCCAATAGTGCTTGCCCCTCCTGCTGCGAGACGCACCGCATGAGTATTCCTCCCGGACCTTTGTAGTAAAGGGAGTTGTCGTGTATGTTGTACCCTTTAGTGGATGCCCAATTTTCTTTGCTTGTGCCCTCAACAATTGCACGCAGTATTGGTTTTATCCAATCTTCATCGTCCGCGAATTCATCCTCGCATGCCTCCTCTGTCAAGGCCGGATTTGTTCGGACTTCGATCGAGATTCTTGCAGGGCATTTGTCCGTACTAACCTTAGATCCCAAAGTGGCTAAAGCATCGGCATGCCGATTATCAGCCCTGGGCGTGTGCTCGTACCTGACATCACAAAATTGTTGTACCAGCTTTTGCACCAAAGTCCGATAAGGTAATAGATTTACCTCCTTCAACCCATACTCGCCTGAAGCTTGTTTGACAATTAACTTAGAATCCCCCATGACCGTCGGATTGCGCACTTCTGGTGCCCTGGCCGCACGAAGTCCCGCGATGAGGGCCTCATACTCCGCTTCATTGTTGGTTACTGGAAATCTAACTTGGTGGACATTTGGATGAATTCACCATATGGTTTAGTCAAAACAATTCCGATTCCTTCACCTTTCCTTGTTGACGATCCATCAAAGTGAAGCTTCTAATATGGCGACTCAACTGCATAAATTTCAGGCCCCTCTAGTGTAGGGTTTTGATCATGGATGCGCAACAGAAAAATAAATATAATCCATGCAATACCCTCCAAGGATCACAAGTCAAGAGACATAACGATGGTAAGGGACGAAATCAATAACACACCTTAGGGTTTCTCCTTTGATGACTTCAAACGCGAATTGTGTCACGTTCTCTATAGTTAATCCACTCCTAGAGTTGAATTCTAGATCTTCCCAATCCTTTGTGCTAGCCCGGAATGAGGAAGAGGAAGAAGAATCACGCAAAACGAGACAACAAGGAGGTCTCGACCTCCTTGTGGGCCAACGGGGACGGGCGGCGGCAAAGGGGGGCGACGGGTCCCTCTTTGCTTGCTTGCTCTCTCCTTTGTTCTCTCCCACTCAAGTTATGATCAATAAGGTCATAAGTGTGGGAAGGAAGGAAGGAGTGTCCTTTAATTAGTCCAACAAATCCTTGCCAACTACCTAAAGGACCTATTCTAGTCCTACTAGAATTCGGTTTAGTCCCTTCCTTGCAAATTAGTCATACTAAGTTTGCAAGTTGTTGCAAAGTGATCCTTCTAATTAATTAATCCTATTAATTAATTCCCAAATCTAGTTCAACTCTATATAGCGTGTGACCCCATAGTTTCTATCTAGTTGGTAGCAACAATTTGCTAATATGGAGCGGTTTCTAGCAAAACATCCATTCTAGCCAACTAATAGAATAGTCATCTTGACAAACCTTGTACAAGTAATTGTCTCATCCCTTTGTCTCTATATCCGGATTGGACACGAGACATACAAGTCACACTCGTATATCCAATCCATAGTTTCTCGATCCATGGGAATAGCCTTATTCGTGCAAATAACATCAATATCCCATATTGATTTATTTGAGTCTGACCAGACATTCTATAAGCACTATCCCTTGAGTGGCCTAGGATATTTGCTCCCGTTATGTGGGAGGGACAAATTATATCTACGTCCACTACGATCTCTAAGCTTGCTTCTTATTGTATCCGGTACACGCCTTTATAACTACCCAGTTACGGTGTAGCGTTTAACGCTACCAAAATCACAATAATCCACAACTAGAATATCCAGCGACTTCAAGTCTAAGGATGACAATATCATTGCACCACGAGAAGCACTTGTGACTTATCATAACATGTATGTAGACTTCTCGGAGATGGGTCAATCCAGTGCGCCATTACCCTTAATGCACACCCATGTGTTGGATCATGATATCTCCATATCAATCCAACCCCATACTAGTCTATAGATGATTGTCCCATTAATCATTATACTGGACTAGGGATATATAAGATAAACAACACAATTGTAAATCTAAGGATATCATTATATTAAATATCCAATAAATAATACAATGAATTTTCTAGCCATAATAAATTCATACTAAACTAGATTGCCTCTAGGGCATCTATTCCAACATCTAGTTCCTCCTCAATCATGGGTTCATAGCTGCTATCCGGGAACTGTGCCAAAATATCTGCCACTGCTTGCGATTTGATTGCTCGCGGTCAAACAAACGTAATATCATATTGCGAGATGGTCATGTACCATTTTGCCAATCTTCCGCAGGGAGAAGTGTGACTCAAGAGATACCGTATGGGGTCGGTCTTTGTAATCACCACAACTTTTTGCGAGGCAAAATAATGCCTTAACTTTTCTATCACAAAGAATAAAGAAAGACAATGGCGTTCGATATCTGTGTACCTTGACTCGGCCAGCTGTACTATGCGAGAGATATAATAGATCGGTCTTTCCTTCCCTTCATATTCTTGAGCTAAAAGCGCCCCTATAGACTTCTTCGTTGATGTCAGGTACAACAAAAGTGGCGATCCAAGCTGTGGTGCAATCATTACCCTTGGTGATGTCAACAGGTCCTTCAGCCTCCCAAATGCAGCTTCATGCTCCTCCGTCCAATTGTATACATTATTCCTTTTGAGGAGGTTGCCAAATCAAAAGGTTATTTCCGCAATTGCTGGAATGAATCTCCGTAGGTAAGATAATTTCCCTAGGAACATCTTTAGAATGCTCTGATTATGTGGTGCCGTCATGCTGGTGATAGCCGATACTTTCGCAGGGTCAAGCTCAATTCCTTGGCGATGTATCACGCATCCCAAAAACTTCCCCGAAGTCACTCCGAACGCGCATTTCATGGGGTTCACCTTTAGTTGGAAACTCCTGCATCTTTCGAATACTTTCCGCAGGTTTTCCAGATTGTCCGCTTCCTCTTTGGACTTGACAACCAGATCATCAACATAGAATTCCACTTCCTGATGCATCATGTCATGAAACAGGGCCATCATTGCTCTCTGATAAGTCGCGCCCGCATTCTTGAGTCCAAAGGGCATAACTGTATAATTAAATACCCCCACCGGCGTAATGAACGCGGTTTTCCGTGCATCTTCAGGGTCCATCTTAATCTGGCTATACCCACTGAAACCATCCATGAAACTAAACATCCGGTGCCCTGTAGTAGAATCGATGAGCAAATCGATGTTGGGAATCAGGAAGTCGTCTTTTGGGAAGAAACGGTTAAGGTCCCAGAAGTCTACGCAGATGCGAAGTTGCCCATTCTTCTTCACCACTGGCACAATGTTGGCCAACCAAGTGGGATGATGATTTGGCTCAATGAACTTAGCAGTCAACAACTTGACAATTTCTTGCTTGATCTTCACATTTATTTCTGGCCTGAAGCTTCTTGCACTGTGCTTCAACGGTTTAGATCTCGGGACAACATCCAATCTGTGCATAGTCACGCTCGTTTCCAGACCAGGCATCTCATCATACTCCCAGGCAAACACATCCTTGTACTCAGTCAGCAATTGCAGCAGTCTTGTTTCCTCGTCGCTTGTCAGGTCTGCGCTCAGGAAGACGGGCCTCTTCTTTTCTTCGCTTGGGCTTAGGAACACTTCTTTCAGTTCATGCTTCTGTGGCCTCAGGAGGCGCTTCTTTCAACTTTTCCTCCAAAACCTCTGACTTCGGCTTTTCCTCTTCCGGGCCTTGTTCAAGTTGACTGATTTGCCAAGGGATATCCCCATACTCAGATGGGGGTACCCCCGCGCACCTTCATATGCGGTAGCATTTCTTTCCGTTGGTGTAGAAACTTTCTATCTCCTTTGCCCTTATGGTCATGCTTTACCACCCTTTTCAAAGTGTACACATTCTTCCTTTGGTAGGCGACTTGTGACGCCTCTTCGCATGTGGGCACCTTTTCCTTGGCATCCTCTCTCGTCACCATTACTCCTTCTGGTGACTGATCCTTGATGTCTTCCCATCGAGGCAGAGGAGTCGGATCGAATGGTACCGGCATTTGCTCATCCGCCATTTCGGTGAACCATACTGCTTCGGTGAGATGCGCTTCTTTCAAATTGAAGGGGTTTACCGTAGCCGGTCTCTCTACTACCCTGCCATTCCAGATGGCCTTCATCACTTGGTGAGCTGTTGAGGGAACCGCGTCAAAGCGATGAATCCAAGCTCGCCCTATGATCATGTGATACGTAGTATTCGCATCAATGACGTAGAATTTAGCCGAACACTTGATTTTTCCTATCTGGATACCCAGACGAATCCAGCCCATTGTCATCTTGGAATCACTTCCGAATCCCATCAGCGGGGACGGGCGCCTGACAATCTTCTTCTCCCGGATTCCTGCCAACTTCAGAGTATTGAGCGAAACCACATTGACGGCTGCTCCTCCATCAACAAATGCCCTCTTGAACTCGACGTCGTTAATCACCGCTGTTACATACAAGGGCTTCTGATGACTCGAATCCGTCTTGTCATTTGCAGAGAAAGTCATTATTTCTCCATAGAGCGAGACGCCTTAACGACTTTTCCATTGGAGACTACGATGTCCTCTTCAAAGTCTTCTGCTACCCTCAGAATCGCTTTTGTCATCTCTTTCCGGAATTTCTCTGAAAAGTTCATCTCATCGAAGAATTTTCTGAACCCGTGCGACCCCTTCATCCTGTCAGCACGCGAGTCCTCGGTGTCCATGCTGTAATCTTCCTCCTCATGGACTTCGGCAATGATGGGCAGACCATCCTCCGCAATATCTTCAAGGTCCATGATCGCAATCATGGCTACCTCTTTGTCCTTCGGCTCTTGCTCTGCATGATCTAGCAGCGGATTATTGCGCACATCCTGCCTCTGATCACTGACAATTAACTCCCCTTCTTTCATTTTTCGACTCACAAGGTGCTAATATTCCTGCAGTCAGCTATGGGGTGCATAATCTTTCCGTGGAACTCGCACCACTTCGGGTCCCTCATCATCTCCTTGGAGGGTATTCTTTCGAGCGGAGGCAGAACCCCGTCTTTACGCCACTGTTTGCATAAGTCAATCACTTCGTCTAATGAACATGGTAGAGGCGGCGCATCTGAGGTTGAAACCCTGGGTTGCTTGTGTGGCGAAACTGTGTTGAACTCAGCTTTGCGTCCCCTTTTGTAACTAAACCTCCCAATCTTGAAAGTGGGACCCCCTGGAGATCGCTCAGGTGCGTGTTTCTTCCTTTGCCTTTCCACTATAGGCTCTATGTTCTTGGTACATTCGATCAACTTCGAAAAAGTAGGAGTTTGTAAGTTAATTAACATACCCTTGTACTCATCTCACATGCCTTGTAGTCATATATCCACGAGCCTGCCCTCGAGCACTTCATCCCTGCACTCCAATGATTTTGCTCTGAACTTCTTGATGAAGGTGACACCATCCTCATCGCGCTTCGGATACATACGGGAGAGATGTATCGTTGTAACCTTCTCCTCCATCTGGAAGAATTTTGTGTAGAACCTCTGGACCATGTCGTCCCAAGTCCTGACAGATCCGGCCTCCAGCGTTCTGTACCATTTGTAAGCCACGTTCCCCCAAGATTTTGGGAACTCGCACATTAGCAAATTGGGGTCAGCCCCATATGGTCCCATTACGTCAATAAAGCGCATGGCATGCTCGTGAGCATTCCCATTAACATCTTCGAACTTGTCCCACTTAGAGGCCTTATACCCTGCGGGATTAGGCATCAGATAGATATCCCGCGGGATAGGAGGGGCATTGTCGATCTTCAGAATGATAGTGTCTGCAAAAGGTTGATTGGCCAGGAAGGTCTCTATGCGCCGCTGCAAAGTCGTCATACATTCTGGTGCACTTCCTCCCACGGAAGGAGGAAGGGTTGCAGCCGGCGGAGACACATATGTCGCGGTTGGGCTAGGGGTGTAAGCCACATTGGTTAGGGGTGCCGGCGGAGGAGGCAAGGGATACTGTGAAGAGATATTGGAGACAACAGCTGGCGTTTGGGGAATATGCGAGATAAGGGACGGTATTTGGACCGTTTGTGTAACACCCCTTGGTTCCCAGACTTTCCGTTCCGGACCGGAGAGCCCGGGTGGGTGCTACTCAAAATGAAGTGGCGGAAATCGAGAACAAACACTGTCATAGTTATCTATTACATACTTTAGAACAAACGTACATTGACTTGTACATTATACAAAAGATCCATATTGTCTAGAGTTCATCTTTACTAAGCGTGCGGATAACTACTAGATGAATGTCGAATCCCGCTACCCCATAATCCAGCTCCTAAGACCTGCGGGGGAAAGAAAACAAAGACCACAATTTTTCTAAAGTCAGCAATGAAATACTGAGTGAACAACACCCAAGCATGTAAATCGGAGACATGATATTTTAACTCAAGTAACAATGATAAATGGATGAAAAGTAAATATTTCACAAGTGTTCAACTTCAAAGGGAAATACAGCGTAAGTAAAAGAAAGTGTAATAGTAAGACATTCCCGGGTTCTCGTAAATCTTTTCGAAAATCACCCACGAACATAATTAAATCCATGTCCAATATCCAAACCATTTAATCTCAATGTCTCCATTTCCATTAATATCCAATATCCAAACCATATAATCTCAATATTTCCATTTCCATTAATATACAAGATCCAAACCATGAAATCCATTAGTTGATGCGGGGAAGAATAATCCATCACGAGCATCCAAGACCTTAAGTGCCGGCACCCCCCTAAGACTTCTTGCGGCCAGAGAGGTGAGTACATGGAGCGACCCGGCAGGTTGCGACCGGGTTAAAGTACACAGGCCGAGTGGACAAAAACCAACACGACAATAATAATCACAGGCCGAGTGAACGAAGCCAACACGACAATAATAATCACAGGCCGAGTGGCTAAAGCCAACACGACAATAATAAGTTTTCCCCGCACAACTCTTTCCACTTTACGTTATTACGCGTTATTATTTTCACGTGTCAATTTCAAAGAACATATCTCAACACAACCCAAATTTCAAGTAAAGCATGTATGTCATAAAACACATTTTGAGACAAATTATAAAATCATATTTCGACACGAAAGAAGCTGGGCGCGCTAGACTTGGCATGTTTACTCACCTTGATATTACGGCAAATATCACGTCGGCTTTCACAGGTAGACGTAACCTTCGTCTATAAACTCGTCACCTACAGTTATAATTTCTAAATCAATCAGAAGTCCAAGTATGATTTGTGAAATGCTAAATTCCTAACAAGTCTCATTTTTCCATAACCCCATTAATTAATAGTATACAATATGAATATAATAAACCGGCGACGTAAGCAACATCTATATGTATACTTATTTATTTATTATTTATTTATTTTCCTCATAGAAATATCACTACTTATATAAATACTAGCTCTTTAAAATTATTAAGTAAGAAATAACGTATTAAATTTACACTCTCATAATTAGAAAATATTAATTTATTATACAACACATTTATTTGTAAGTGACTACAACAGTTTAATTCCAACTAATTTAATTATAGCTAATTATTTATTGGAAAATATACATTCTATAAAAGAATTAGATTCATAAATTAGATTCATAAATTAGATTCAACAAAAATATTTATTCTAAGAAAATAAGTGTTTAGTCATTCATAATTATAGCTTCATTTTGGAGAAATAATTTCTAATATCTACAAATAATAATCAAGTTTTATCTATTTATAAATAAATGAGTTTTCTTAAAAGTTATTTTCCTATTTAACTTCCTAACTTATTTTGTGTTAGCAATATTAAGCAAATAGCATATTTTACTCAAAACACTAGTTTATAAGCACTTAGACAAATATTTATTTAACAACATATATTTTTAGTTTGCTTATTTTCCAAGAGAATCAACAATATTGTATATTGAATAACTCCTACATAGTTTTAAATAGCCAATTTTTATTTTATATAATTAAAATATTATTTAGAAATGTTAGGAAATAATTTTAATCTAAAAATGGCATGTTTGATTTTATAATTTATATGCAGTTTATATAAACAATAACTGAAACCCCCAAGTTCTGATAAAAGACACACAATGACCCCCTACTAGCAAATAACAGTTGGGTATGTGACAGATTATACCCTTAAAGTTTCTGAAACTACACTTTAACCCCTATTTTAAGAACACATAACACCCAATCGATCCAAGTTCGGATTTAGACATTAAAATTGCAGTTTGATTATCAAAAACAAATCAGAGGAGGATTTAGAAGTTACCCACACCAAAAATCGCGAAAAACGGTTGAGAATTGGGTCCGATTGAGGTTGCCGTCGAGGTGGCCGGCGGTGATGAACGATTCCGGCGACTGGGGCGTTATTGGCTTCGATTGGCAGCAATTAAAGCTTCATCGGACCTCTGGGAGTTGATTAGGATCGATTCGAGGGAGTGGGTATCGTCGGATAGCTCGGGGCGAGTTTCTCGCCGGCGTTAATGGAGGTCACCGGTGATGTGGCAGCTCTGGGTCGTTTCTGCGGTGGTGAACGGCTGACGTTGCTTCTCCTTGTCTCGAAACAGAGAGTGGAGAGAAGAGAGGGTCGAAACAGAGGGGGGTTAGAGATATGCAGACGGTGGTGCGGTGGCGTAGCTTTGCCGGAGACGGCAGCGGCCTTGTGCCGCTGCTGTTTCTGCTGGGTTTCGCCGGCTAATCCAGAGAGGAGAGAGAGAGAGACAGAGGGAGAGATCAGGGAGTGGTGAGGGAGAGATTGAGGGGGCTGGTGGCGTCACCGACGAAGGAGGCAGCGGCGTTGTCGCTGCTGCTGCTTCCTCTGTTTTCGTCGGGCAGAATAGGGGAGAGGGAGAGACAGAGACAAAGGGATGGCAGAGAGGTGGAGGAGGAAGTGGTGGTGGCAGTGGATTATCTTCTTCGACGGGACGGTGGCGGCAGCGGCCATTGTTGCCGCTGCTGCTGCTGGGTTTCTTCGCTGCGCAGAACATAGAGAAGGGAGAGAGGGACAAAGAGAGAGAGATGGATGGAGTGAGCTGAGTGAGAGATGGTGGTGGTGGGTGCGATTCCGGTGGAGGTGGTTGTGGTGATGCTCGGGTGTTGCCGAAGGAGAAGAAGGAGAAGATGTATTTTAAAGAAGAAGGTGAAGAAGGAGACAATTTCTCCTTGATATTTGGGGAAAAATTCATCTGCTTTGTTGTTGCGTAAGATTTGGAGAACTGCTCCATCTTTTTTTTCATTATTTAATTAACTCTTATCAATTTACTCACTAGATTATACATCTTCTTCAAACTACAACCACAACCCCCCCTTTTTTTTCATTACCCGTATAATGAAAATTGGGTATTACAGCTTTTCCCTGGACAGAAGGTGGGTGAACCATTGCTGGTGGATTTTTCAAATTAGGATTGGGTGGTGTGGGTATTACCTCTGTACCCTGGGTGGTAGATGTTCCTCTTCCCTGAGAGACAGCAGCTCCCGATGCTGAATTCTGGGCAAGAGTTCCCAAAATGGCCATTATCTGAGCCATCTGTGCGGATTAAGCCTGGAGAGCCTTCGCCTGATTCTGGATGGTGGCGTTCAAGGTCTCCTAGGTTGGAGTTCCGCCGGTTTCCGCAGAATTATGGCGGGTCTCCTCGCCCGAGGTTGTCTCAGTGGAGGGAGATCTGTTGCTGACATCTTCTTTGTGAGACATGGCTGCTTGCAGTGGTAAGTTTTACGTCGGGTTCACCAAATGTGCACGGGAGAATCCTTTAGGGGAATTCAACGTACACCAAGAGCAGGGGATAGGAAGAACACAGGAAGAATAGCGTTGTGTGTAGGGAGAGAGTAAGGCAATAGCAACTGTATGAGAGAGAGACAGAATTTTGGTAGAGCTTCCGCGTAGTAAAGGTGATTCGTGTTATGTAAGGAAGGGTTAACGATCCTATATATAGTGGGGAATATGACCGTTGTAGTGTGGGTTAATGCACCCATTAATGGCGGCTTAATTACCTTAACCACAACGGCACGTTCGTCCGCATATATAGGGACCGTTACCCACTTCGTCCGCGTATACCGGAACCGTTATGAGGTTGACCGGGTTTATGGAGCTCGTGCCATAAATCTCTCAAAGCAGTTACTAAGGGTCGCGCGCGGGCTTGGATGTCGCTCGCGCGCGACAGGACTTACTCTAGCCTCCAAACCACTAAGTCCCTACAAGTCTCGTGTGGAGGTATGCGAGGGCCCTGTCTCGCAGCCCCCACGTGGATCAGCGCGAGTGGTGATCCAGTGTGTGTGGGGCACAACTAGGTGTGCCGGATGATCGCCACGTGGCTAAGATTTGTCTATCTGGAAAACACTATCTACAATAGTCATCTCGACAAAACTTTGTGATCTCATTATCGCATCCCTTTGTCTCATTATCCGGATTGGACACGAGACATACAAGTCACACTCATATATCCAATCCATGTTTCTCGATCCTGGGAATAGCCCTATCCATGCATATGACATCAATATCCCCATATTCATTCATATGAGTCTGGCCAGACATTCCATAGGCGCCATCCCTCGAGTGGCCTCGGATAACTGCTCCCGTTATGTGGGAGGGAAAAATCCTATCTACATCACTCACCATCTCTAAGCTTGCTTCCTATTGTGCCCAACATGTGCTTTTATAACTACCCAGTTACGGAGTAGCGTTTGACGTTGTCAAAGCACAATATTCCACAACTAGAGGATCTAGTGACTTCAAGTCTAAGGATGATAATATCCTATCACCGCGAGAAGCGCTTGTGACTTTACATAACTTGTATGTAGCCTTCTCGGATTTGGGTCAATCCAGTATGTCATTACCCATAATACATACCTATGTGTTGGATCATGATATCTCAATATCAATCCAACCCCATACTAGTGTATAGATGATCATCATATTAATCATTATATTTGACTAGGGATATTTAAGATAAACAACACGATTTGTAAATATAAGGACTTCATTCTATTAAATATCTCCATAAATAATACAATGATTATTCTCGGCCATTCATGCTAAAGTTAGATTTCCTCTAGGGCATCTATTCCAACAGCACCATCCCTCGAGTGGCCCATGGATATTTTCTCCCATTATGTGGGAGGGAAAAATCCTGTCTACGTCACTACGATCCCTCAGCTTGCTTTATATCATGCCCGATAACTGTATTCATAGTTACCCGGTTAAGGCGCAACGTTTGATAATGTCAAAGTATGCTATTCCACAACTAGAGTATCTAGTGACTTCAAGTCTAAGGATTACAATACCATTAGCAGTACGAGAAGCGCTTGTGACTTTAACATAATCTAATGTAGCCTTCTCGTCATGGGTCAATCCAGTATGCCATTACTCCTAATGGATACCCATGTGTTAGACATGATATCTCCATATCAATCTACCCACATACTAGTCCATAGATGATTGTCCTGTTAACCACTATAATGAACTAGGGATATTTACGATAAACAACACATTGTATCTAAGGACTTCATTATATTAAATATCTCCATAAATAATAAATGAATATTCTAGCCAAACAATGTTCATACTAAATATAGATTGCCTCTAGGGAACCTATTCCAACAGCGTAATTGCGTCGGGAAGTGTGCTAAACACTAATTAATTAATCTGGAAATTAATAAAAATTTTCATATTTCAAAATTATAAAAAAATATCCCAGAAAAATAGGAAGTTTCATTCGGAGTATCCTGAAAAAAAAAGACAAAAAATGACTGCGAGAGGAGGTCGCACACGTCACTGCACGTGGGCGTGGGCGCGTCCGCCTCCGTCAGGCATCGTCCGTTCGCCGTTTTCCACATCAGTGCGTGCTTACTCGGACGCCACGTGGTGGTCCAATCAGCGACACGTGGCATGCCTCATCAGCATCTAGGTCGGTTGGATTATCATGCCAGCATGCCACGTCAGCCGACACGTGGCTACCACGTTAGTGCCACATCAGCCCTAGTGCTGATGTGTCACTGCAATGTCATCAAGCCATATCAGTCCTAGTGCCACGTCAGCAGCTGCAACATCCCTTTGGCGCGTGCGGCGCTTGGTGGCGGCATCAGTGGGGAGTGAGGCCCACGCGCCGCCTTCACGTGCTCCGTTTCTGATGATTCTTATATCGCTGAAATCGTCTTTTTGTCCTGGTCCCGATTATGTATTAAAAGTCAAATTTTAACAATTTTGAAAAATCTCAATTTAATAATCATATAAAATAGTACAGATTAATACAATGTTGAATCTTAAAACAGTCATGACTTTCGCTGCGTTTGTCCAAAAAATACAAATTTTATATATTTATGGAATCCTCCTGAAAAGATCTACGCATCCATATAGTATTATCCTAATGATTATGAAAATTCAAAAACACGATTTTCTACAGCTCTCTAGATTTGGGTACAAACTACTAGGCACGAAGAACAAGCCTAAGGCTTTGATACCAATGAAGGGATAGGCTCATCTCAACAAGTATAAATCTAAACACGTAATTAAAGCAGAGTATTTACGCATTTACCTCTTCGCCTAAGCTCCTACGCAGCAGATGATCATTGTTGTGCTTGTTCTCACGCGTCTGTCTTGATCCCAGCAGTCAAGCGTGAATCTCTTGGATGAACGATTTGACTCACAACACATTCCACCAATGGAGGCTAGTTAGAGAGAGAGGCTAGGGTTTCTAGAACTGTCTTTGATCAGCACATGATCTCTACACAGTTGTTTCAGCATTAAAGTGTGTAGGAGGCTGTCTCCTTATATAGAGAGAACTTCTAGTCAGTTTACAACATACCCCTTAGGGTTTGTGCCTTATTGAAGCTAACCCCTTGAGGTTTGTGACAAATTGTATGTGCATCCCACTGGGCGCTACACGTAATTTTTCTAACAATATCATTGATGAACTTCGTGATCTTCTAAAATTTCATCCAAGCTGAATATCCTATTGTTGTGACGGATCTCTACCTCACGAACAACAAAACAAACAAGAATCAAAGAAGAGATTCAAGATTTTACGTGGTTCGTTAACAGAATCTTTAACTACGTCCACAGCCGAAGAAATCATTTATTTTCTGTAGAAAAACATGTACCATGGACTAATGGTACTTTCTAAGGCCTAGAACCCTTAAATAGACCAAAATAAGTCAAGAGGCTTTGTTCCAAAATGAAAAAGTAAAGACCAGACCAGACACAGGATGGCGACATGTTCCAGTAGGCGTGCAACCTGTGTTTGGTAGGTCGTGCGACCGACAATGCTCGTGGACTCTTTCAGCTCCTTCTCGGCATACTATGAATGAATTCTTGGACCAAAATCTACTATAGATCGTTCCTACAATCATTCAAGCCATATTCTAACAAACCTCCACCTTGACTTGAATCTTCTTGGCAACCCCGACGCTTCCTCCACTTGAAAACAAAGCTTGATCACTTCCGCACCCATATGTCACTACCGAAAGAGATTCACTGACCCCGAAGGGTCATAATAGCACCGAAGGGATCTGGTGACTCGTAATGTTGAGAAAATCCAACCAGTGTTGGAATTTGCAGCACGAAACCGGTTTCGTGAACATATCTACAGGATTATCGGCTTTTCAAACCTTCTGCATCAGGATCCTCTTCTCATTTATCAGAAAGTGATATCTAACGTCAGTATGCTTTGTTATCTCATGATGCACTTCATCACTGATTGGAGTTCGCAATGAATTAACAAATTTGCATTTGCGGGCTTGATTGAGGTGCAAACAATGGCTAAAAGTATGGCCATCTTTTATTATTACTTGTGAAGAAAGAAGTTAATACCATGAATTAATTACTAATGTTGAGAAAGTATAAAATTGTCTTTGACTTCCTAATTCATAACAATCCAACAACACTGTTGTTAAGTTCCATCAATCAATAATAACTATGGTACTATCAATCCATTCATTATTAACATCGGCACTATCAATCTCTCAGATATAAGAAAAAAATAAACGAGGCCCAAGTGCCCACATTACAATAGTTCTTCTAATAGGTTCATGTAACCAATTTGCATAGGCTGTTGAAGCTGCTTAGAACCATAGAATTTGTTCCTCTCCTCATCTTCCAAATTTGCTTGCTTGCATCCTTCTTCAACTCTAATCCCTTATTTTATCCAAATCAGAGTGCTTTTATCTTTGATTCATCATACCATATGGTGTTTTACTATCATTAACTCGTATCTAACTTCACCTAACTTTTTTGAGAAGACTAACTTCACACATGAGGTGGCTGTGTTAATATATTATTCTCAGGCATGTCGACCAATGATGACAATACTCATGCTCTTAATCGATAAAATGAAGAGGGAATTCTCACAGGCTTGGCTTATTGGATCTCTTAACTTTAGCTCATCTTCGAATTCCTTGTATTATTGTGCCCATGAAGAAGTGAGCTTAGACCCATTGGACCCGCCTTGTCCCTAATCAAACTGTTGGTGTAGATGCCCTAGAGGCAATCTATTTTAGTATGAATATTGTTTTGGCTAGAATAATAATTTTATTATTTATGGAGATATTTAATATAATGAAGTACTTATATTACAATTATTGTTATCTTTACTTATCCCTAGTCAAGTATATTTGTTAGTAGGAAGATCACTATGCGTAGAGACTTGTATGTGGGTAGATTGATATGAAGATATCAAGTATCACACATTGGTACTCATTAGGAGTAATGACATACATGATTGACCCATGACGAGAAGGTTACATGGGAGTTATGTGAATGTCACAAGTTCTTCTCGTAGTGACAATGGTGTTGTTGTCCTTTGACTTGAAGTAACTAGATACACTAGTTGGGAATTATCATGTTTTGATATCTTCAAACATTACACCTATAGGGTTTTGATTCAGGTAACACAGTGGAATAAAAATAAAATTAATCCTGCTCAAAGACTTCCACCGATCGCAGGCAAGCTTTTCATAACATGATAAGGGAAGAACTTGTGTACCTTAGTTCGTGTGATCACTATGAAGAATTGTGTATTCGTCTCTACGAGTATACACATCTTTGAATTAGTAGCTAGAATCCTTCTCTACGTGTAGTGCGAGCAACGGAATAAGGAGGCAGAATCACACAAAACGGAGAAAAGCACCGCGCCACAAGGAGTGGCCGACGACACCAAGTGGCGGACGGTTAGGGGGTACCGAACCCTCTTATTTTATCTCTCCTTGATTTGATATGTTCTCACACTAATGACTTGTGTTGGAGAAATAGTAAGCTAGGATTCCTTTATACAGTTAATAACTCCTTGTTAACGACATATTTTTCCCAATACTAATCCTGTCCATACACAGATTAGTCCACCTTGCAAATTAGTCCTACTAACTTGGCTTGTGGTTGATATTTAATCCCTTTTGATTAATTAGTCATACTAATTAATACCCATATCCAGAATAATTCATATGGTTTGTGACCCCATAGGTTTCTATTTAGGGTGTAGTAACTATTACAAACATAGAGCGCTGTCTAGCAACACATTTATGTCATCCGAATGATAAAAATAGTCAGTGATCCGACAAACCTTGTGCCCAATGTTACCGTGTTGTGTTATCCCTTTGTATCTATATCCGGATTGGACACGATACATGATTTTCACACTCGTATATCCAATCCATAGTTTCTCGATCCTGGGAATAGGCTTATCTATATATATTGAAAGATCAGGTTGTGCAAGACTTGGAATAGCTCAGCTATTTCAAGGCCTTGAACCAGCTTTCAAAGCCTTGAATCAGTCTCAGAGGCTTGAAAATAGTTTAGCTATTTTCAAGGCCTTGGAACTGGATTCAAAGCCTTGAAATTGCTTAACCTGTATGCACACTCTCATTGGGAGTTTTCTGCAAACTCTCTGAGTTGATTTCCTCTCTCTCTCTCTCTATCTTTCATATGCTTGATTCATTGTTATTAGATGATGAAAGACAAATTGTTCTAACTTGTTTTGATCATAAGATATCATCTGCTTGACCATGATAATGCAGGACATTTTGTTTCCAATATTTGCAGGGTTGTTTCCTAAACTGAATTTGTGGAGATTTGGAAATAGTTGGATATTTTGATCATGTGATCAATCAGAGACTTATGACAGCTTCTCAGATTGCTTATGGACAAGATCACAACAATATCTCTGAATATTGTGATCAACTATCCGTTGGAGAAAGCTGTTAAAGAGAGTCAAAGTTGTTGCCTACAAAATAGGAAGTTGTTGCTGAAAATCTTGGAAAATTTGCAGAGCTTCAAACAGTTTAAATAGAGCTCACTTTGAAGCAAAAAGAGACGAGATTCAACGGGAGAAAAAAAAGAGACAAGTTTCTGGATTGACAAAGCACCAAAGAAGAACATCAAACTCTCAATCCGTTCCATAGAAGTTCACTGCATTTTAACTGGAGTTTTCTACTCTAAGTGTTCTTCTGTATTGAGCTATATTGGTAGATCATTTCTGTATTATCTCTACATCTATTCTCAAGGATTGTTCAAATTGAACAATAGAGAATTCTTAGTTAATCAGTTAGCTAGAGAAGTTACTAGACAGATTAGGGAAAACCACAAGCTGTAACAGATTAAGGGAACTCTCGGTCTTGAGTTCTAGGGCTTAGCTTTTTATTAATGAGAATTGAGTTGAAAATCCTACAGGGATCTAATCCCTGAGGTAGAGACGTAGTGTAATACTCCGTATTTTATCTAGGGGTACTTTAGTAATTTGACTCGATAATTAAAATTTTATTAGTGAGTGATGATTTGGGTAATTTTCGGAATTTTATTAGATAGAAAACTCGCGTGAGAATTCTTAATTTTTCGTGTGTCTTTTTATATTTTTCTAGACGACCACGCGACCCCGACCACCGCGATAGCCTATACATGTGCCACACCCAATCATTATTTCACTTCCTATATTTAAATGAGAAAAACCCACTTTTTGTTTCATCTTGTTCTTCTTCCTTGTCCTTCACGGCAAAGGAACCCTCCACCGCCCTCAACTCCATCACCGCCCTCACCATCACCGCCCTCCTCTTCTCTATTTAAAACCCAGCAAGTCTGCCTCCTCCCTCCACACACAACCACCAGCCACCACAGCTTCCATCTATCTCTCTCTCGGAAAAACAACCACCACCACAACCACCGGCACCACCATCTCCACCAAACACTGCCACCATCTCTCTCTCTCTTCTGCTTTTTCTCTAACTTGTTCTCCCCCAGTCGAAGGAAGCAGGAGCAGCAAGCAGTGGCAAAGCCACCACCACTGCCGCTAACCCCGACGGGAAACAACCACCAACAACCACCACCACTTCGTCACCATCACCTCCACCCTCTTTCTCTGTCTCTTTCCCATCCATCTCTCTCTCTGCCTCTCTGAAAGTCAGGAACAGCAACAACAGCAGCAGGTGGCAGCAGCGGGGAAGCCACCACCGCCGCTGCCACCATCGGGGAAGCAACCCGAGAGACCCGAACCACCCTCTCTGTTCTTGACCCACCTCTCTCTCTCGAATCTCCTCTCTGTCCAGACCCCAGAAAGAGAAATAAAAAGCCTAAACAGAGGCCCCAGAGGCAGTAGCCGAAGCCACGCCGCCGTCCACCTCCATAATTTCCGGCCAAACCTTCGGCCACCGCAAAACAGAGACACCCGGACCTTTCCCTGGTCTTTCTAGACTCCTTAGGGTCCGACCCACCTCCTGGAGTGCTCAGCCGAAGCCAAGACTCGCCGGAAAAGCTCCGGTCGAGCTCCCTCTCCGGCGACAACTTCGCCGACTTGACCCGATTCGATTCTCAACCGTTTCTCGCGTTTCTTGGAGTGGGTAAGACCTAAATCACCTCCTGATTTGTTTTATGCACTCAAAATCATGTTTTAGTAGCTCGAATTCGTATTTCGATTGGTCAGATTGAGTATGTGCCGAAAATCCTGTTTTGGGGGGGCTAAATTGTATTTTTCATAAACTGTTTTGGGGGTTGGGGCTGTATTTTATATAAACTTTGGTGGGGTATTTATTTTTTAATGTAACTACATGGTATTAGCTATAATACATAGTATATGTATATGTTTATTTGTTCAAACACTATTAAATAAGTATATATATCACAACAAAACAAAATAAAATGTTTAAGAAAGTGGTTGTAGTAAATCTTTTTATGAAAAATAAGATGATAAAATATTTGTATATATATATATACATTATATAACGTTATTTTAAATTGTCAATCATCACATTAGTTTTACTTAAATAAATTGTAAATCTTTTTATCTATAAATATTATTGTTAAAACAAATATTGTTATGTTAAGAACTAGTCTTTAAGTATTACTTGTTACTTTGATAAATATTCTCTCAATTATTTAAAATCAAATTTACTCTTTCAAAAATGCTTCTTTATATATGTACATTCTCTCAAATATTCTCTCAATTGGGGGGGGGGGGGATCGTGAGAGATGTAATCAGTAATCGACCTAGCCGTGCATTCGTATAGAGCTAGTGCTATCCTTTTTGAAGTATTGTTGTTGTAATTAGAAAAGTTGGTAAATTGTAGGCGACAGGACCATAGACAAGGACTACAATCCGTCGTAGGAGCTTTTATGTAATGATTGATATCGGATCAGGTGAGATTACATGCTTAGCCTAGCGTGCCTAGCTCTTTTCGTGTCAGATTGTGATTTATGTTTTCTGTCTCAAAATATAATTGTTATTATTTGTCTATACTTGTCAAATATTTGAAATGTTGGCTACTGTTCTTGACAACTTTCACGCGATAATTAAATAATCCGTTGATGATGTAAAGTGGAAAGGATACACATGTACCGGAACTAGTTCGGGTTTAATCCCCTGGGCACAGGTCCCTAAAATCAATACGGGTGATGATTCCCTGGGCTTAGGTCCCTAAAGATATGGCACTACGTGCACCCCGACTCCTTCTCCGTAGGCTGGAGTACTGCTTCTAGATACCACTCATTTGATTGACGCTCTTAGGAGGGTGTTGCAACACTTAAGGTCTAGAATGTCTGATTGTGGTCACTGGTCTACCCGGGTACTGTGAAACGAATAATTGATAATTTGGTACTGTGAGATCAATAATAATATGATTACTATATTTGGAAACAGTAATTTGTAAGTCGTGCTACGAACTGTCATACCATATCTGAAAGAATTAATCGGGAAACTTTTGACATATCACAAATGTTATTGAGACATCGTGGTAAACGGATTTGTAAGTGGAAACCAAACGATTCTTGTTAATTGATAACTCGACGTCTTTGTCGGCATTATTAGTTGGTAGGCCTTGGTCGGCATTATTATATACGGCTAGTGTGCATAACGGTTGGATTATTGGATTCTAGTTTGGTTTTGTTTCATTATTTAACATTGTTGTTTTACTGTTGTGCACTATGATAACGTTTTACTTATACTCCGTTACTCTTGTTTATTTAACACGTGACCCTACAACCTTTCGTAACCTTCCTGTTTTTACATGCTAAGGTGTAATTCACTCAGCGTTTTTGCTGACTTTCGAAAAACTGCGGTCTTTGTTTCATTCCCCCGCAGGTCTAGGAGCTGGGATTTTGGAGTAGCGGGATTCGAGACACACGTAGATTGTCACACATCATCACCTTACGATGAGAACACTAGTTTAACATTAGTATGTTGTAGCATGTATTGTAGCCTAAATACGATAATGTAACAACTTGTTATTTAACTTTTATGGGATGTAATGTTCTCGATTTCCGCTATTCGAGTAGCACTTCCCCGGTCTCTCCCGAGCCGGAGCAGCGGAGTGTTACACGTAGGTCCAAGTAGACTGAACTCTATAAATCACCTGTCTTCTGCATTTACAGTTCATTATTTCTTATAGTTTTTGCAGCACACAAACTGTCTGTTTTTCAAGGGTTTGAACTTGTTTTCAAAACCTTGAAAAAGGGAATACTTGCTTTATACTGTCTGCATCTTCTCCAAGGGCTTGAACTAGTTTTCAAGGCCTTGAACTTCACTGTTTGAACAAGTTTTCATTTTCCTAGCAAGTTTTGCAAAAAGTTGGCATACTCTATTCAATCCCCCCCCCTTCTAGAGTATCTTAGCTGAGTTAACATATGCATACTCACACTTTCAATTGGTATCAGAGCTTGTATCACTGTATAAGATTTAACCATCTAGTGATCATGAGTACTGTAGGGGATGGTGGTTTCTCATAGGGAAGAGCTGCTAACATACCTCCTCTATTCCGTGGAGAAAATTTTGCTCACTGGAAAGCTCACATGAAAATGTTCATTATTGATCAAGATATAGAGCTTTGGATCATTATCCAAAATGGACCGCATACTTTCTACACAGAGAAAGATGGGATCAGAACTCCGAAAATAGAAGACTCACTCTCCTCTTCTTAATTAGAGAAATTTTTTAAGAACTACGAAGTTATTAACATTTTGTATTGTGCTTTGAGTATAAATGAATTCAACAGGATCTCTGGATGCACAACTGCAAAAGAAATCTGGGAAAAGCTTGTGGTTACCTTTGAGGTAACCAGTCAAGTCAAGCAAACCAAGATCAACATTTATCTCAGGAAATATGAGTTGTTCAAGATGAATGCATATGAGTCCATCAGAGAAATTTTCAAGAGATTCACTGATATTGTAAACAACCTTGATTCACTGGGAAAAAAAAATCCAGTGAAGAAAAGGTGAGGAAGATTCTCAGAAGTCTTCCAAAGGCAAAATGGGAACCAAAGACCACAGCTATTGAAGAAGCTCAGAATCTCTCAACTTTACAACTTGATGACCTACAAGGGAAGCTCCTGACACATGAGATATCTATGAATGAAGTTGATGGAGAACTCCCAGATGGTTTCAAGAACCTAGCTCTCAAAGACAAAGAGAGTGAGAGAGCACAAAGCCTTGAATCTGAGGATGGTGATGATGAAGATCCAATTGCCTTAATTTCCAAATCCTTGACAAGAATTCTCAAAATGAAGAAAAACTTTGGAAATAAAGATATCAACAGAGAAAGGCATAGATCGTCCAGCAGCAAGGATTACAAAGGTAAGTCATCTTCACAAAATAAATCAAAAGTTATGAACTGCTTTGAATGTGGTGATGTAGGACACTTGATAAGAGATTGTACACACAAGAAAAGCAAGAGCTTTCAAAAGAAATATCATGACAGAAGAAAGAAAGCCATGATAGCTTCATGGAGTGATTCAGATAGCTCTAGTGAATCTGAATCTGAGGAAGAACATGCCAACCTATGCTTCATGGCCAAGCATGATGAAAGTTCTGAGAAGAACATTGAGGTAATGGTAAATTGTCTTATTTCAAAACCAAAAGAAGCTCTTTCAGAATATCTCAGAAAAATGCTTTTGAATTAGGAAGATTATCTGAAAGAGATCAGACTTTTGAAAAAAAAAGTTCATGAGCAAGCAAAAGAAAACTTACAACTTGTTTGCCTAAATCAGAATCTTGAAATCTCTCAAAATAAAACTGATAGTGATTTCAAGGCCTTGAAAACCAGTTTCAAAGACTTGAAGACACAAGTCAAGGAAGTAGTCACTGAGAACTCCTCAGTAAGTGACATCCTTGTTAATATAAGACATCATGTTGATGAATTAGAGAAACAAAATACTACTCTTACTGAGAAAATTCAAGAATCTAAATTGGTCAAAGTCAAGCTTGCTGGATCAGAACACAAGTTGAACTTGATTCTTGGAGGAAGTTCACAGCCTGTTAACAAAGCAGGCATTGGATTCAATCCAAACTTTCCAAGAAGGAACAATACCAGATTTGTGAAAGCTGGAAACAAAACTTCTCCTACACGTCATTACTGCTGCAAAACTGGTCATGTTAAGATGACTTGTCATTTTAGAAGAAGAGACCCTCACATAATGAGGAACACTTTTCCTTTTCAACTCAAAGGACAAGTTAAGCAGATTTGGGTTCCTAAAGGGGTTAGGCCACCTAACATGGTTGATCCTGAATATGAATCCAAATTTCACACTTGGCTTAACAGCTGGGTAAGGAAGTGATTGGTGTTTGCAGGTTGTCACCAATATCAAAGAACAGAAGTGGTTTATGGATAGTGGTTTCTCAAGACATTTGAGTGGAAAGAGATCTCTATTCTCAGAACTAAAGGAGCAATCAGAAGGTTCAATTACACTTGGTGACAAAGGCAAAGGCAAATGCAATATTCTTGGTATTGGAAAAGTTGGTACAAATTCCGAAAACTCTATTTCTGATGTGTATCTAGTTGAAGGTTTGAAATTTCATTTGCTCAGTGTGTCTCAGCTTTGTGATAATAGCAACAAAGTTATCTTTGATAAATAGAAGTGTGTGGTGCAAAATGAGAAATTAGGAGATTGCATTCTCACAGCCTCTAGATCAAACAATGTTTATACTTTTCAGACTAACAAAGTTTCAGGTGAAAGTTTGAAGTGTCTCAAGGCCTTGAAAGAGGATTCAAAGCTTTGGCACAGGAAACTTGGTCATATCAGTTTGCATACTTTGAACAAGTTGATTTCCAAAAGCATGGTAAGAGGATTGCCATCCATCAAGTTCAAAGAAGATGAAATGTGCAAAACCTGTGCACAAGGTAAGCAAACCAGAAGTTCCTTCAAGCCAAAGAAGTTTGTGCTTGATCAGACCTATTCTGAAGAAGAAACCCTATGAAACTTTCAAAGGGAGGAAGCCAAACATTTCATAATTCGGACCCTTTGGATGTACTTGTTTTCTCCACAACAATGGAAAAGACAACCTTGGTAAGTTTAATGCAAGAAGTGATGAAGATATATTTCTTGGTTACTCTCTGAATAGAAAAACTCATAGAGTCTACAATAGAAGAACCGAATTGGTTGAAGAGAGCATTCATGTTATTTTTGATGAAAGCTATGATGGTTCTTTGAGTGAAAGTTTTGCAGACTTGAATTTGAACAAACATGAATCAGAGGAAGAGACTGAGAATCCATTAGGATTCAAGAAAGGTTTAGAAGAAAATAGAAGACATTTTCAAGACCTTGAAAATGGTGCTCAAGGCCTTGAAAGTAAACCTCAAAGCCTTGAAAAAGATGATCAGAAGGATTCAAGTGACAAAGCCACTACTTCAAGACCAGAGAAGATCTATGGAGAGCCTGAACCATGGTCTCCAAGAAAGAGATTCAAATATTTCTCATCCCATCAAGCTGATAATATCATATCAGATCCAACCACTGGTACACAAACTAGATCACAATTGAAGAACTTATGTGCTTTTAATGCTTTTATTTCTCTTGTAGAACCAAAAAATGTGAAAGAAGATTTACAAGAAGCAGACTGGATCATTGCTATGCAAAGTGAACTCAATGATTTTGAAAGGAATAAGGTGTGGAACCTGGTTCCTCCACCTACAAACCAATATGTCATTGGTACCAGATGGATATTCAGGAATAAGTTGGATGAAAGTGGCAATGTGATCAGAAACAAAGCAAGGTTAGTTGCTCAAGGTTACAATCAAGAAGAAGGTATTGATTATGAGGTAACTTTTGCTCCAGTTGCCAGGTTAGAAGAAATTTTGAATTTTGCTTGCATTTGCATCTTACAGAAACATGAAACTGTTTCAAATGGATGTGAAGTGTGCTTTCTTGAATGGCTATTTACAAGAAGTTTATGTTGCACAACCACCTGGTTTTGAAAATGACAAGTTTCCATATCATGTTTACAAACTTGACAAAGCTCTTTATGGTTTGAAACAAGCTCCAAGAGCTTGGTATGAAGGATTGTCAAAGTTTTTACTTGAAAATGATTTCCAAAGAGGTTTAGTAGACAAGAATATTTTCATAAAGACTCGTGAGAAAGATTTACTTGTAGTTCAGATATATGTTGATGATATATTATTTGGAGCTACAAATGATCAATTGTGCAGAGAATTCTCAAGTCTTATGAGCAGGGAGTTTGAGATGAGCATGATGGGAGAGTTGAACTTCTTCCTAGGACTTCAAATACATCAATTGAAGAAGGGCATCTTTCTGCATCAAAGCAAGTACACAAGAGACTTACTAAACAAATATAGCATGGCTCAATGTAAAGAAGCCAAGACCCCTATGAGTTCTACACTATCCTTAGACAATGATGAATCTGGTAAAAATGTCAATGTAAGAGAGTATAGAGGCATGATTGGATCATTACTCTATCTGAAAGCAAGCATACCAGATATTATGTTTAGTGTGTGTATGTGTGCTAGATTTCAAACTGATCCAAAATAATCACACTTGACTGTTGTGAAGAGAATATTCAGATATCTCAATGGTACCAAAGACTTAGGGCTTTGGTATCTAAGACATTCTAACTTCTCTTTACATGGCTTTTCAGATGATGACTTTGCAGGTTACAAGGTTGATAGGAAAAGTACTTCAGGAACTTGCCAATTCATTGGATCATCCTTGATCAATTGGCATTCCAAGAAACAGAATTCAGTTTCTCTATCAACAGCTGAAGCTGAATACATAGCTGCAGGAGCATGTTGCTCACAAGTGTTATGGATTGCTCAACAGCTAAAATACCTTGGATTTGATTTCAGGGGCATACCTATTAAGTGTGATAACACTAGTGCAGTTTCAATTAAAAAGAATCCAGTGCAACACTCAAGAACCAAGCACATTGATGTCAGACAACATTTCATCAGAGATCATGTAGAGAAAGGTGATATTGTTCTTGAATTTGTTGCTACTAACATGCAAATTGCAGATATATTCACTAAACCATTAGCAGATGAAAGGTTCTCAGCTCTAAGATTGGAATTGGAAATGCTAAATAAAGATGCATTGGTTTAGGGGGAGCATCAGGTAAGAAAGGTAAGCTTTATGTGTTTTCAAAGGTTTGAACTGATTTTCAAAGCCTTGAAAATCAGTTCAAAGCTTTGGCTTTTACTTGTTGCAGTGTTACAGTTTTTCAAGACCTTGAAAACCTTTTCAAAGCCTTGAAAATAAGTCTGCTACACTGATAGTCAATAATCTTGGATCATTCTGTGTTGGGTAATATCTCTGTAGATATTTTCCTAATATAGCCCCTCCCCTTTTCAAAAATTTGATTTAGCCAAAAATAGTAGTAGTATATTTTATTTTCCAACGGCATAAAAGTTTTGAAATCTCTCTGATCGTTGCAAATCTTTTGAGATCAGCGAGATACTAGTTTCCTTTTGAACAAACTATTTCAGTATTTATCTTCTTCTTTCACATTCATTCCGTATCACTCCACCTCTCTCTGTTCTTATCCCAAACCCTAATGAGCTCAAGGAGAGCCTCAGATAGAATTAAGATGGCTGGAGGTTCGAACCTATCTCATAGAAGAAAAGAAAAGCAGCAGTGGATGAGGTTCAAGAAGTCAGTGGGGACTCTAGTTCCAGAACTCCTAGTGCAGAGGCAGTTCAAGATCTTCCTCCACCAAAGAAGAAGGTCAAGAAGATTATAACCTCCTCCTCATAAAAGCAAAAGAAGCAGAAAGCTGTCACAGAAAAGAAACTAGAAACAGAGCCTACCAGTTCAAAGAAGCTGAAGAAGAAAGCAAATCAGCCAGAAAAGGGGAAAGGAAAGGTGACAGAAGCTCAACCAGATGGTCAATTGGAAAAGGCACTGCAAATCTACTCCAAGCCTCAACAAAGAACACAACACCAGATGAGACTTGGTTGGTCTCAAACATCTCTAAAGGTCAGTGGTTAGATGGTCTTGCTTCAAGATCTATTGGTTTCTGTAGTATGGTTAGTAAGCATGTGGTGGAACACATGAAAATTAAATGCATCTCTATGTTAAAGAAATTTTTTTTGTGGTGTATGTTGAATCCTAAAGAATTATCCTACCCTAGACTCACCATACTCTTCTACCTAAACTTGACCCAAGTTAAGAGATTTGCACATTTGGTGATCAAATCTAAAGTTGCTGGGATAGTAATTGAATTGGATAACTCTGAGTTTGCCAATGTGATAGGGTGTCCAAAGAGGTATGATATTAGCAACCATCCACCGAAGTCAGAAACCCTGAAGCTAGCCAAAGATGAATTCTTTCTTCCAATCATCTCAACCACATCCAAACAGTTAACACATTCTGTGTTGAATGTTGAAGCCAAATTTCTTCATACCATCCTGGTTAGGTGTATCTTTCCCAGAGAGCACTCTAGAGAATTGGTGACTGAGAGAATGCTGCACATCATGTATCTGGTTATGCATGGCTATGAGATTGATCTTCCAAAACTAGTGATTGAACATATGCTCTTTAGCCTTACCAGTAAAATGATTCACCCTCTTCCCTATGAAATCTTACTCACTTTGTTCTTTGAACACTTTGAGGTTACAACTACTGGAGAGGAATCAGTCACATCTGGATTTGGACTACTTAATGAGAAATCCTTTGAGAACATTGGATTGGTGAAGACCAAATATAAAGTTTGGAAACTTTACTCAGACTTGACTGAAGCATAACTAGGTGCAAAGAAGTTTCCTAAGCCCAAGACCTTGACTCCCACTTCAAGCCAGACCTCTCAGCCAACAGACAATCAGAGACCTGATGGTTTGGAATTGGACATGGAGGATGTCAAAGCAACTATTTTTGGACTGGAAAGTGATATGGGACAAGTCAAGTATATGGTGGAAAGTATCTTCAGAAGCATGACTTTTCTTGATGATCCTGAGGATGCTGAAGGCACAAATAAAGGAGACTCTGACAAGGATTTTCCTAGTGATCATTTAGACCAGGAAGAAGTTACTCCAGTTTCAGATAAGGGACAACAGGTAGCAGAACAGGCATCAGAGGAAGAAGATGAAGCCAATATCCCCGAATCAGATGAACTGCTGATTACCTTGAAGAAGAAAAAGAAATCTCCAAAGGCTGCTACTACAAAGGACAAGATTGAAGAAACAACTGTTGCTGGAGGGAATGAAGAGGAACAGGAAGAGCAGGACAAGACTGATGAAGAAGACAATGAGAATGAGAAAGAGGAAGGAGATCAGGATGAATATGAAGATCCAACCCCTTAATCTTGCCTACTCTTTCTTCCCCAATATCTTCTTCAAAGTTTTTCTTTAAAGTTTTCAAAATTTTCCAGACACTTGATCCAACATATTTTATCTTTTTGATGAAAGTATAAAAGGGGGAGAAATTCTAGGTTTTTTGTTTTTAGTAGTTTTTAGGTTTATTTGCTATTTGCTGAACTGTTTAAGTTTTTGTTGGTATTATGAATAAGTTGGATCTTTTTGGAAATACTGTGTTATAAATTGTGAACTAATCAGTTTATTTTGCAGAGACTAAGGATAAAACAGAATTTGGTTTTGTCTTTCAACAAGGAGGCGATTGTCAGGTTGTGCAAGACTTGGAATAGCTCAGCTATTTCAAGGCCTTGAACCAGCTTTCAAAGCCTTGAATCAGTCTCAGAGGCTTGAAAATAGTTTATCTATTTTCAAGGCCTTGAAACTGGATTCAAAGCCTTGAAGCTGCTTAACCTGTATGCACACTCTCATGGGGAGTTTTCTGCAAACCTTATGAGTTGATTTCCTCTCTCTCTCTCTCTCTCATATGCTTGATTCATTTTTATTAGATGATGAAAAACAAATTGTTCTAAATTTTTTTGACCATAAGATATCATCTGTTTGACCATGATAATGGAGGACATTTTGTTTCAAATATTTGCAGGATTGTTTCCTAAACTGAATTTGTGCAGATTCGGAAATAGTTGGATATTTTGATCTTGTGATCAATCAGAGACTTATGATAGCTTCTCAGATTTCTTATGGACAAGATCACAACAGTATCTATGAAGATTGTGATCAACTATCTGTTGGAGAAAGCTGTTAAAGAGAGTCAAAGTTGTTGCCTACAAAATAGGAAGTTGTTGCTGAAAATCTGGGAAGATTTGCAGAGCTTCAAACAGTTTAAATAGAGCTCACTTTGAAGCAACAAGAGACGAGATTCAACGGGCAAAAACACGAGACAAGTTTCTGGATTGACAAAGCACCAAAGAATAACATCAAACTCTCAATCTATTCCACAGAAGTTCACTGCATTTTAACTGGAGTTTTCTACTCTAAGTGTTCTTCTGTATTGAGCTATATTGGTAGATCATTTCTGTATTATCTCTACATCTATTCTCAAGGATTGTTCAAAGTTAACAATAGAGAATTCTTAGTTAATCAGTTAGACCCTCGGGCTTCAGTTCTATTGATTAGCTTTTGATTAATAATAATTGAGTTGAAAATCCTACATGTATCTAATCCTTGAGGTAGAGACGTAGGTCCAAGTGGACTGAACTCTATAAATCACTTGTCTTCTGCATATAGAGTTCATTATTTCTTATAGTTATTGCAACACACATACTCCCTATTTTTCAAGGGTTGGAACTTGTTTTAAAGGCCTTGAAAAAGGGTATACTTGCTTTATACTGTCTGCATCTTCTCCAAGGGCTTGAACTAGTTTTCAAGGCCTTGAACTTCACTGTTTGCACAAGTTTTCATTTTCCTAGAAACTCTTGCAAAAAGTTGGCATACTCTATTCAACCCCCCCCCCCCCTTCTAGAGTATCTTAGCTGAATTATCATATGCATACTCACACTTTCACATATAACATCAATATCTCCATATTGATTTATCTGAGTCTGGCCAGACATTTCATAAGCACAACCCCTCGAGTGGCCATGGATATTTACTCGCATTATGTTGGAGGGAAAAATCCTCTCTACATCACTACAATCACTCAGCTTCCTTCCTATCATGCTTGATTACTATCTTTATAGTTACCCCGTTAAGGCACAACCTTTGATAATATCAAGACATGATATTTCAAAACTAGAGTATCTACTGACTTCATGTCTAAGGATTACTACACCATTAGCACTACGAGAAGCACTTGTGACTTTGACATAATCTAATGAAGTCATCTCGTTGTGGATCAATCCAGTATGCATTTACCCCTAATGCATACCCATGTGTCAGACTTGATATCTCCATATCAATCTTCCCACATACTAGGCTATAGTGATCGTCCTGTTATCAATATAATGGACTAGGGATATTTAAGGTAAACATCACATTGTAATCTAAGGACTTCATTATATTAAATATTCCCATAATAATAAATGAATATTCTAGCCAAAAAATGTTCATACTAAATATAAATTGCCTCTAGGGCATCTACTCCAACAGTCTCCAACTTGCACTAGAGCAAATTTGTTGCATCTCGTATGCCTATAGACCTAGTGTGCCCTTCGTGCTTTCGGTGAACAAGCGGCTTTGTAAGTGGATCAGAAAGATGATTGTCCGTTGGAACCATGCATATCTTCATGTCTCCTCTTTCGATGATTTCACGAATGAGATGGAATATCCGAAGTACGTGCTTGGATTATTGTGCGACCTGGGTTCCTTAGCTCGTGTGATCGCCCCAATGTTGTCACATTACAACGAAATGGGATCCACAATGCTAGGGACCAAACCAAGCTCACTAATGAAATTCCTAATCCAAACAGCTCCCTTTGCTGTGCAGGCGCAGCAATGTACTCTGCTTCAGTGTCTTTTGGTTGGAACTCTTCCAGCTCACAACTCCTCCATTTAGGAAAAACACATAGCCCGACTGCGATCTGTAGTCATCCTCGTCGGTTTGGAAGCTCACGTCAGTGTAACCAATTACACTAAGTTCTTCCTCTCCTCCAAATATCAAGAATGCATCCTTAGTCCTTCTAAAGTATTTAAGGATGTTCTTGACAGCAATCCAGTGACTCTCACCTAGATTGGACTTATATCTGCTTTCCATACTCAACGCGTATGACTCATCTGATCTAGTATACAACATGGCGTACATGATAGATCCTATAACCGACGCATATGGGACTTTACTCATGCAGTCCTTGTCAATCTGATTGGAGGGACAATCAGCCTTCGAAAGGGTGACTCCATGCAACATGGGAAAGAATCCTTTCTTTGATTCTTGCATGTCGAACCGTTTCAACACCTTGTATGTATATGTACTTTGGCTTAGGCGGGGCAACTTCCTAGATTTATCCCTATAGATCTTGATACCAAGTATATAAGCTGCGTACCCTAAGTCCTTCATTGTGAAACACATCCCCATCCAATCTTAAACAGATTGCAAGGTAGGAATGTCATTTCAAGTGATTAGTATGTCATCCACATACAAGACCAAAAACACAACAGAACTCCGACTAATCTTCTTGTAGACACGAGGCTCATCTTCATTCTTGATGAAGTCAAACTATTTGACTGTGTCATCAAAACGTCAATTCCAACTACTAGCAGCTTGATTCAATCCATAAATGGATCGTTGTAGCTTACAATATTTGTTGGCATGCTCTGGATCCTCAAAACCCTCTGGCTGTGTCATGTACACATCCTCAAGGAGGTTTCCATACAGAAACACTGTTTTGACATCCATCTGCCAAACCTCATAGTCGTGATAATCTGCAATAGTATTTATGATTCGAATGGATTTTTTCATCACGACTGGGGAAAAGGTTTCATCATAGTCAATACCATGAATCTGTCTGAATCCTTTTTCCACCAATCGGCCCTTGTAGGAAACTACATTGCCATCCATGTTAGTCTTCTTCTTAAAGACTCACTTTCACCCTATGGGCTGAGCCCCTTGGGGTGGTTCCCTCAAAGTACATAATTTTTCGGTATACATGGATTCCATTTTGGATCTCATGGCCTCAAGCCACTTCTATGAGTCTGGTCCTTTCATGGTCTCTCCATAAGTAGTAGTCTCATCATCCATGAGTGGTACATCACCGGGCTCAGTCACAAGAAGTCCATACCTCTGTATCTCTTGACGTACCCAACTCGACCTACGAATTTCTTGTGTTACTTGAACAGGTTGCTCCACAACAGCTTGTGGTTCCTGCTCATGCTCCATTGCAGGATTAGTGTTTTGTGGCTCTTGAACTTCTTCAAGTTCTACAGTCCTCCCACTAGCTTCTTTAGAGACAAACTCTCTTTCTAGAAACACGCTAGCCCCAGAAACAAAAACTTTTTTCTTGATTGGATTGTAGAAATAATACCACTTCGTTTCCTTAGGGTATCCCACAAACTTGCACTTATCCGACTTGGGCCCGAGCTTGTTTGTTTGTAAACGCTTTACATAGACGTCGCAACCCCAAATCTTCAGGACGCCTCCCAGTCCATATCTCATATGGTGTCTTCATGACCGATTTGGATGGAACATGTTTAATGGTAAAAGCTGCAGTCAATAGAGCATGTCCCCAAAACGATATCGGAAGATCTGTTTGACACATCATAGACCGCACCATGTCCAACATGGTGCGATTCCTCCTCTCGGACACGCCGTTCCACTGTGGCGTTCTGGGTGGAGTGAGTTTGGACAAGATCCCACACTCTCTAAGATTGTCGTCAAACTCTGGGCTTAAGTATTCTCCTCCACGATCCGATCATAGATCCTTGATACTTTTGCCAAGTTGCTTCTCTACTTCATTCTTGACTTCTTTGAACTTTTTGGAGGATTCAGATTCGGCCTTCATAAGGTACACAAATCCATATCAACTGAAATCATCAGTAAATGTAATGAAGTAAAGGTAACCACCTCTGGAAGGCGTGGGAAACGGTCCACATACATCTATATGTATGAATGCCAATAACTCACTAGTCCTCTCACATTTCTTATTGAAAAGCGGACTTTGACATTTTTCCTAATAAACAAGATTCCCAAGTCTCATATGATTCATAATCAAATGATTCTAGGAACCCATCCTCATGGAGTCTAGAAATAGGTTTCTCGTTTACATGGCATAAACAGCAGTGTCATATATAAGTTGGATTCAAATCATTAGTTTTAATCCTCTTCTTATTTGTGTTATAGACTAAATTATTTAGATCAAGGATATACAATCCATTAGACAAAAGTGAACTAAAATAGTGCATACTATCAAAATAAATGGAGCAACATTTGTCCTTCATTGAAATAGTAAAACCTTTCTTTTCCAAACAAAAAATTGAAATAATGTTTCTGCTCATAGCAGGGACATAATAGAAATTGTCTAATTCTATAATAAGTCCCGAAGGAAAAGATAGCTCATAAACGCCTACAGCTAATGCAGCAACTCTTTCTCCACTCCCAGCGCGCAAGTTTATATCCCCTTTAGCCAATGTTCTAGTTCTCTTTAAATCCTGCACATTTCAACATATGTGAGATCCACATCCAGTATCCAATACCCAAGATGAAGAGATAGATCAATTGAAACCTTTAACAAAAAATACTTGGTGGTTGTGGAATAACTATTCCAAGCCTTTTATCCACAAGATACTTGGGGCAATTCCTCTTCACTACAGTAGTGACATTCACCCTTAGTCAAGCCTCCAACAGGCTTTAAGGAAGCTTCCTTGGATTTTTCAACTTTTTTTCTCTTTCCTTTGGAGGTAGAGGCAAATCGCTTCCCCTCCCTTTATTGACCATCATTATGGATTTGCCTTTGCCTTTGTTAATGATTTGTTCAGTGGTCCTCAACATATTGAGCAAGTCTGGAAGAGGTTTGTTGATCTCATTCATGTTATAGTTCATGATGAACTGGCTATAACTATCCAGAAACGATTGCAGGATGAGATCAGTGGCAAACTCTTGGCCGAACGGGAAGCCTAACCTCTCGAGATTCTCCATGTACGTGGTCGTGTGACGCGGATTACTAGCGCGTATTACGCAAGCGTACGGTCAAGTAGTAAAGAGTGAGTAGATTTAGTACTCGGGTTGTCGATCCCTCGAGAACAAGCTCGCAACAAGTTTAGTCTTAACAATTTAGAGTAGGTCACTAGGTAACCGAAGTAAAAAGTGTGTGTTTTGTGGTGTCGCCATCCCCAAACAAGTGGCTGTAGTAAAAGACTGAGCAAATTAACTTGAAATTAAGAAGAGTTCTTAATCAATAAATGGAGATAACTAGGCAATCTTGTTGATCACCTAGGGTTGTAAACGATGTATGGATTATCTGAGCAACACATTAACTATATTCTAACTAAGCCGGGTAACATCTCTGACTATCTCCTATCGGTCTCAAGTCATTCTACTTCACGGTAGACTACAATCTCCTATCGGTCTCTTGTGTCTACCGGTCCATTCTAGTAGGCTAACGACATGCACGACAACGGGTTCTGTAGGTCCACCATTGCACGAAATAGTCGAATCTCACCTACCAAATCCACCCACACTTGGCCAATCCGAACACGTCTCTTCTCAGTCTCAGTTATAGGGGATTGATGTTCAAGTCTCATCCTAGTTAGTTAGAATCACTGTCGTGCATTCACTAACTAAGCAGTGCTTCCGGTTAATTACTCCATCAACACTGAGTATTAAGCACAGTAGAAGAACAATTGAATTAAAATATAACTAACTTTAAGCATGAATCAACTATTGAATGAAACCCTAGTTCTTGAACCAAAGTTTCTCTCCTAATCGTGTCACTCGAGTAGGATTACTAACATAAACAAGAAATAAGAATGGATTCAAAAGAATAAATCAATAAATCATGAAGCAAAGATCAAATCCAAAAAAATATATTCATTGTTTACATTAACCCTAGGCTCTCACATGAGATTCGTAGCAAAAGTTGATTAGCTACTCATAACTAAATATGAACTAACAAAGCGTTTCTCCATTAAAATTGACTAAGAAAGGTAGAATAAATCAAACGCAAAGAAGCTTCAATGGTGAAGCTTTGTCTTCGTCTTCGTTTGTCGCTGTCTCCTTCTCTTCTCAAGTTAATTTGGTTGTAGAATAGTTGAATCCTTTCAATTAATTGTTGTTATAGTATTAATTATTCCTCAATTAGGTTAAGGCACTACTAGAAATATTAGCAAATACAACATTTTTTTTGCAGCATTTGAACAAATGCGGTAATTGGTACCCTAAAGCAGCATTAATATTAATGTTGCAAAGCAAATGCTGTAAAATTGCAGCATTAATTCTATAATGCTGCAATTTTTGGCTAAAGTGCTTTAAAATTGCAGCATTAATGGATTAATGCTGCATGGTTTTGGCTAAACAGCATACACATTGCAGCATTAATGGATTAATGCTGCAAGGTTTTGGCTAAACAACATACACATTGCAGCATTTATCCCATTAATGCTGCTTTTTTTTGACTCAGCTGTGCAGCATTAACGTTAATGCTGCAATGAGGAAAATAAAAAAAAAAAATAAACAGAAGCCTCATCTGAAACAAAACCCGATGCTCATTTCATCTCCCTCTCAGAAATTTCACTCAACCCGCCATCTCCTTCATCTCCCTCTCAAAAAATTTCACCAAATCTTCATCTCCCTCTCAATCTTTTCACCAAATCTTAATCTCCCTCTCAATCTTTCACCAAAACTCATTTCATGTCCCAAAACTCATCTCAAATCTCAAAAGTCATTTACAACAGGAGTTCGTGGCTCGGCACCGGAGTTCGTGGTTCTAGTCTCAGGTGGCCCTTTACAACCGGAGTTCGTGCTTCTAGTCTCAGGTTCCAATTCTCTTCGTCTAATTCAATTAGGGTTCGTGGTTTCAATTAGGGTTCGTGGTTTCAATTAGGGTTCTGATTTCAATTAGGGTTCTGATTTCAATTAGGGTTCTTTGTTCAGGTTTACTACAGGAGTTCAATTACGGTTCTTTGTTGTGGTTTACAAAGCTCAGTTCAGGTACTATCCTCTCTCTTCTCTTGTTTTGATTTCTGAACTTGAATTTGGTTTACTATCTATTTCATGTCAATTGAAAGCTTAGTTGTGATCTGTGTTATCTTCTACTGCTGTAGTGTGCCTACTCTATTTGGTAAATGCTGTGTGTTGTAGACTATGAATTGGTTCAATCTATATGAATTTCTGAACTTGAATTGGTTTAATTGATGATTTGGTTCAATCTTCTTACATTATGAATTGGTTCAATCTATATGAATCTGTAATGGATTCAATCTAATTGAATCTGTGAATTGGTTCAATCTATATGAATCCTTAATCGCAGACTATGAATTGGTTCAATCTTCATACGTTATGTTGAAATTTCAAGTACCGAATGTGCTTATGATAACTTCACTGGTGTTTCAACATTAATGTAATTGTTGCCTAATTTAGGAGTTCAATTATGTTTCTGTTTGTTTCGCAAGTATGCCTGGTTAATTCTGTTTTATTGACATGCATGGTTTATGTTTTATGTGATGCATATAGGTATTGTTTGCTGCTTAATTAAGAGAGGGGTAATGGATAAGAGTTGGATTCATTTAGAAGATAGGAGTGATCCATCTTATTTGGAGGGTTGTGAAAGGTTTCTTAATTTTGCCTACATAAACCAACCAGAGGATGGCAAGATAACTTGCCCTTGTCGAAAGTGTGTAAACCGATTTTACGTAACACGGCAAGTCGTTAGGGAGCACATAATCTGTAACGGATTTTATGCTGCGTATACTAAGTGGACAGATCATGGAGAGTCCTGTGAGGTCAATGAGGGGGGAAATGTGGATGAATGCATTGGTGATGACATGGTTGGTATGGTGAATGAGGCCTTTGGGGTTCATCATGAACATGCGTTTCTTAATGGAATGCAAAATGAGAATTCAAATCCCGAGCAAGATAAGGAGTATAACAAATATAAGAAGCTCTTAGAGGATGCCGAGCGAGAGTTGTATCCTGGTTGCACCGATTTCACTACATTATCTTTTGTTGTTAAATTACTACACATAAAAGTCTTGTATGGATTACCGAATGTCGCATTTGATGACACTATCCAATTGATAAAAAAAGCATATCCAATGAGCAAACATTTACCAAATTCATTTTATGAAGCCAAAAAGATTAAAGAGTCTTTGGGTTTCAGTTTCGTAAAGTATGATGCTTGCCCAAATGACTGCATGTTGTTCTGGAAGGATAAGCAATCTCTAGATAAATGTGATATATGCGGCAGTATGAGGTACAAAGATTCTGATGTTACCTTAGATGATGGAACAACTAAGTTCTCTAAAGTTGCATTAAAACAAGTGAGGTATTTCCCTTTGAAACCAAGACTTCAGCGGTTGTATATGTGCTCCAAAACAGCATCTGATATGAGATGGCACGATGAGGTACGGGTAGACGATGGAATTTTACGACATCCAGCTGATTCATTGGCTTGGAAAACCTTCGATATGAAACATCATGACTCATTTGGCAAAGAGTGTGGAAATGTTAGACTTGGCTTGGCAGCCGATGGTTTTAATCCATTTCGAACAATGAGCATTGCACATAGTACATGGCCTGTTGTTCTCTTGAATTACAATTTGTCTCCTGAGTTATGTTTTAAACAGCCATTCTTTATATTGTCTGTATTGGTTGATGGTCCACGTGCACCCGGTAATGATCTTGATGTTTATATGCAACCATTGATTGAGGAATTGAACGAATTTTGGTCAGTTGGTTTTCGTACGTGGGATGCTCATAAGGGTGAATATTTTCAAATGAAAGCTGCTCTTATGTGGACAATAAATGATTTTCCTGCGTATGCAAACTTATCTGGTTATAGCACAAAGGGAAGATTGGCTTGCCCACCTTGCAATAACAACACTGACTGCCTTACCCGTCATTGAAAGCCACTGGTTGAGGAATAGTAAGAAACATTGTTATCTAGGGAATCGTCGCTTCTTAGATGAGGGTCACAGGTTAAGGAGCGATAAAAGAAACTTTAACGGAGAAACAGAAACCAGAGAACATCCCCCAGTATTATCTGGGGAGGATATCTTAGAGCAGGTTAAGCACATTCAAAACAAGTTTGGAAAGGTTGAAAAAAGTGGGCCTTTGTTGATTGGTCAAAAGAGGAAGCGTAAATCTAGATCTAGAGACACCGGTCAGAATGACCAGTCCTCAAATTGGAAAAAGAAAAGTATTTTCTTTGATTTACCTTACTGGAAGGATCACCTAATACGCCACAATCTTGATGTTATGCACATTGAAAAGAATGTTTGCGATAGTGTTGTTAATACTATTCTTGGCGTTCAAGGAAAGAGTAAAGATAATTTAAATGCTCTGCTCGATCTTGAAGAATGGAAAATACGTAGTGACCTCCATCCTCAATACAAGGCCCACAGAAAAGCTATTTTGCCCCATGCTAGTTTCACTATGACTAAAGCTGATAAGGCTCAGTTTTTGAAAGTACTGAAAGATGTAAAAGTCCCAGGTGGGTATTCTTCGAATATTTCACGACGTATAAATCTTACGGAGGGAACTATTACCGGACTCAAAAGTCACGACTGTCATATATTAATGCAACAGTTGTTGCCTGTTGCTTTGCGAGGTCTTTTACCCAAGAATGTTGTCAGCGTGTTGATTGAGTTGTGTACTTTCTTTCGAAAGTTGTGCTCAAAAGGGTTGGATCAATTCCAATTTAGCAGGTTACGATGACGGCCAAACGCTCGTTATTCTCCGCTCGTGCTATGGATGCTTCGGATGCCAACAACATTGTAATATACCCTTATTCCCTTCATATTAACGCAATTTTAACAGTCTGCTTGTTTTTAACTCTTTCAGATTAACGCAATTTTAACAGTCTGGTTTTATTAACTGTTTTTGAAATCTAATGCAATGTAATCTGAGAAACCATCCTGAATGCTGTACGTGTCTTGCAACCGTAAAGCTAACATAGCCTGTCCACCTTTTTGTGCAAGTATCTGAGTTGTCGTGTGTCTCTGACATCTAAATGTCTGAGTTGTCGAGATAGTGTAGCTACTTTGTAGCTCTTTCATTACAAATTGTAGTTTGTATGCTTACCATTTGTAAATATGTAGACATTGGCTTTCTTTTGTGTGTTTACGACAGGAGCATGTGAGTACTGCAAAACGATCTAACAACAAGGCATGTCCCACGGATAATATGGACGGTGCTATGGTTCATTCTACGAACGTAAGTGTAGTGTATGTAGTATTTATGCCTCCTAACTAATTACTGTCTATATGTTACGGAGTTTAAGGATTTTACTGTACATGTAGATGGTGTGTTCCAGTGGAGGGCCTGAGAAGCTTCCCGAGTATGAGATACAGAGGAGGAAGACAATCGAAGAAAATAGAGCAAAAATGGAAGCTTTGGGACTTAACAGATTTTCGGATAATAATGACAGTGCTATGGGTATTCATGGTAGCAACGTAAGTGAACTGTAGACCTAAATAATGTTACATTTCACATGCATCGTATTATAGTTCTTTTTTACTTGTTATGTTGTTGTTAATGTTTCAGGAGTCCCAAAGTAGCAGGATGCGTAGAAAAACCTCAGCATGTAACAAAGTTACAGAAAATAATACGGTCATTGAGGGCAACAATGTAAGGATGCATACATATATATAATATGATTGTTTTTTTAATAATTATTACATGTATAACATTCATGTTCCGTGTCGTGCTCGTATTCAAGGTTTCTGGAAATGTTGCAAATCGAACGAGGAGCTCAGTACGTGTCGAGGTTGAAGACGGTCCTTCTGCTGCTCCGACTAACATGGCAACTCCAGTTGATGGAACTCCAAATTTACAACAACCTATTGTGGAAATGAATATCCAAACTTCTGACAATGGGAGTGAAATTGGTACAAATTTGTCTTTAAACCTTTGATATTTGTATTAATTTTTCCGAATAATAGTTATGGGAGCTGCTATTTCTGAATGTTACAGGCCAAAGTAGCATGAATAAGAGACAGGGAGGTCGACCCTGTGGAGACTGGGGTACTGGCAAAAAGTTGGACCTTCAATTCAACAAGTACATGGTCCCCGTAGGCCCAAACAAGAAAATATATGCATCCCAACTAGGCGTGCTTGCTAGGAAAGGGAACATGCTGCCTCTGACATTCACAGATTGGAGGGCTAAGGAATTGGCACCGCTTAAGGAGAATTGCTGGAAAGAAATAAAGGTAATGTAGGGATTTTGTGATTGTGCTGTTCTATGATTATGCATGGCGTGTTTTTACATTTATATGCGATCGTAGAAGTACTAAATTTGCCAGTTAGAAGTAGTCACTCCCGATTCGCATGTCGTATGAACTGTTTGTTAGACTAGGTCGGTTACCCCCTCTCGCCGTTGTGGGCTGTCCGCTAGGGTGTAATGCCTAAACAGTTGTGAAGTGAACAATTTGGATTGGTTAAGCAAATTAGTTTACAAAAAATTATTGAAAGATATGTTTGGATTTAGGTAACTGTTTTTAACTTTATATATGGATAGAATTTTCTACCTACACATTTTCTCCTCCAAACAAACCTAGCGGACAATCCACAACGGCACGACCTCGACGACCATGACAAAGTTTCAGTGCAACTCGACGGGAGAAAGCGGTGGAGTGCCGTCAGTGCATCGATCGGAGACGACGAGCAGTTGTTGAGACCTTCTTCGGCAACACCATTCTTTAAACTGCTCGTCGTCTTCGATCGATGCTCTGACGGCTCTCCACCGCTTCCTCCCATCGGTTTGCCCTGAAACTTTGTCATGCTCGTCGAGGTTGCTCCGTTGTGGCTGACCACTGATTTTGTTTAGAGGAGAGAATGTGTGGATAGACAAATCTATCTATATATAAAGTTAAAAATAGTTACCTAAGTCTCAACATATCTTTCAATAAGTATTCACATTACACCTGTTAATTTCAACTGTATAAACTGTGGCGCCACGCAGTTCCGGCCCCACTTCCCTGCTGTTTGGAAAGCCAGCTTTTGTGGTTATGCCACAATCCAGCTGTGGGAACATAGTTACCATTCAATACAATTAGTAATTAACATACTCAATTTAGTTTGATAATTTTTAGTGAAGTAGCTGCAGAGCGTAAACTTTGGTAAAACAATACAAAGAAGACTAATAGAATAAAAAAACCACAATGCACATTAGCAAACTGAGTAGCATGCTTAGAATCACTCGTTGACCGATGCCACTGGCATAAGTCCAACCTGGATGTGTCACAATTCAACAGCAAACTGTGTCCTTGGTGGATATACTATCTGAGTATGGTTGATTGATTCTATTTGTAGGCTAACATTAATGTGCCCGAGGCTTTTCGGCGTAAATGTTTGAAGGATCTCGGTAGAAGGTGGAACCAATGGAAGGAAACTGTGAGGAGGAAGTATTATGTGGCAAATGAAACTGACGAAGAGCGTCTGGCAAACTGCCCATCGCGTGTGAAATACGATCAATGGGTTCAGTTGGTGAAATACTGGGGACGGCCTGAAGTACAGGTACATACTACAAAACTAGTATATTGTATAAAGCGGTTTACAATTGTCCACTAATATATGCATATATATATATATGTGTATATATATATATACACATCTGATGTAATTAACAGGTTAAGTGCTTGAAAAACAAGACTGTAAGACGAGGCCAAAAAGGTTTACATAGGAGCGGGAGAAAATCTCATGCACAAGTAGCAGAAGAGGTTTGTTTTTAGTTTATAAGTTGTTTTTTTTTACATTATACATATATATATATATGTATATGCATATGTACATATATGTCCTGAAGTTTTTTTACAACGTGACAGATTGAGACTTATGGTGTATACAATGCAGCTTAAGAAAGATGGGAAACAGCATGATCGTATGGCTGTTTACATCGCTACCCACAGGAAGAAAAATTCTGAAGAGCCTTCTGACTCTGTGTCTGGTGAAAATATCGTAAGTGTTTCCACAAATAATATTTTGAATTGCTTATGCATATCATTATAGTTTTATGAATTCATTCCTACTCTATTTTCGTAGGCTCAAATGGAAGATAAATTGGACAAAGCAAGTCAGGAGGATAAGGATTCTGAATCGTTCCGAGAATCTGTGTTTGTTGATGTCATGGGACCAGAAAATCGCGGTCGTGTTCGTGCATTGGGATGTGGGCCTTGCCCAACTGAAGTGTTTGGAAGCACATTTGGACCTAGCAATGCACTTGTTTCCCTTGAAGTGGACAGGATGCGAGATGAGATACGCAATGAGTTGCGTGAGGAGATGCGTATCGAGATGCGCGAGGAGCTGCGAGGTGAGATACGTAACGAGGTACGCGAGGAGATGCGAGGTGAGATGCGTACTGAACTACGGGATGAGTTGCGTACTGAGCTACGCGATGAGCTGCGTACTGAGCTACGCGACGAGTTTAGTGATATGATGATGGTGCAAATGGCGGCTATGGAAGCAAGACTAAAAGAAAACAATTCAATCCAGTCAAAAGTTAAGCAACTGTCTGATTCTGGCCGAGTTCAAGTGGCCCGCCAACGTGCACCAGTGCCTCAAGGTCCTCCTCAAAGTATTGTGCAAGCAGCATCATCCGATAACTCTCGTGCTGATCATGTCGAAGATGCAGTTGACGTAAGTATGACGACAAGTTGGTTATGCTATTTCCAGTATGCTCATTATTCTTTAGGATGCTGTCAGTGACTTCCATTTTGCTTGTGCAGGGTGGACATCCATCCGTGGAGTTGCTTGGAATCGGGAAACAGAGGATGGTTGTTGCGGAAGGACTTCTCATTTCAAGTAAACCACAAACCATAGTCAACGGAGAACCTATTGGCGCGGGCTATTATGAAGTGCACGTTACGAAGGCGGTGAAACGAGAATACCACTTGCTGAAATCAAAATACCCGATGATGAAAATTGGAGATGCAGAAAACAAATCCATAGCATGGCCGGGGAATCTTGTAAGCTTATCTTTCACCTTATTACTATTAGTTTTGATGCATTTTGTTGTTAATTCATTATAGCATAATTGTTGTCAACTTGTTATGTTATTCTTGTGGAAAGTGTGTAATCATGAGTATATTTGCGTAAAAAAGATATCCAGTGAACTTAAGAAACGGTTAGGAAACTGAATTTTGAGTCGATTGGTGAGTTGACCCAATTGCTTGACTACTGCTCTCATCATATGACAATGTCAATTGAATCACCTTGAAATTGTTGGTAAATATTCATACATGGTTGCACGATTAGCATTACCATAGGGTTAGGTGCTTTCTCAATTTGGTTCCAATTATTCAATGACAGCTTTGTTGATATGTCATGTTTCTTTTTGGACAGATAGCAGTTTAAAGTGAAGCAAAGTAGGATTTTAGGAGATCGATTCCACAGTTGGGGTGATTATTCAATAAACTGAATTTTAAGTTTCAAGTTTAAACCCTAGCAATAACATGCCTCAGCTAGCTTTCTCAGTTTCGACTCCACAGTTATCGAAACTCTCTTAAAATTTATCAAGCTTGTTTAGTGGGCTAGGGACATTTTGTAAAGTGACTTGTCAACTGGTAGTGGTGGCGGCTTAATTGTTGTACTGGGAAGTTTCTGTTATGATGGAGGTGATGGTTGGAGTGTAGGTGTGAAGTACATCTCTGCTCGGTGAGGTGTTTTTGGTCACTGTATTCTGGGCTTACTTAATTTCCGGAATCTGGGTGGCGATGCCAATGGATGTGGCAGTGGCTGTAGGCTGTTAGTGTATATCATTGTTTTTATGCTTTTGATTGCTCTTATATACTTGAAATCCATCTGAATTTGAATATGATGTGATGAAACCGTAGACGAAATGAACCATTGCCGCGCTACTGGTCCTTTGTTTTGATTTGCAATTTGAATATGCTTCCATTTGAGCGAGTTCGATATGTTTGCATCCACAATACAGTTCTGAGCCTGAGATGGTTGCAGTTTTCTTAAGTTCTGTTATTCGTCTTCTTATTTTCAGTGCTGTTCTGGGTGGGTTTGAATGGTTAGCTGCTGAAGTTTGATATGTTCAGCAGCTAACGATTCACAACCACCCAGAAGATCACAGAAAATAGGAGGAATAACGTACAAAACTGGTAAGAAAACTGCAAGTAGCATTGGCTTATGTTTGAGCTGAAGTTGGAATGAAATTGTTCTAACATACTGGGAATATGGTTTGTGGTGGAAATTGTGAGTTGTCCAACTGTTTGGTGTTTATGGTTGTAGTTTTTCGTATCCCAGTGTTTTGTTATTCACTGCTGTTGATCGTTCCAGCGTCTTCGTGTCGATGGTTTGTGTTCTTATAGGTGGTGCGTAAGAAGAACTAGCTGGGTACGTTGATCGCTCGAGTAAGCAAGGTGCAGTTGGCGGAGACAAGATAGCAAGCTAGAGCATTTTGGCATGTCGATACACTGATCGTGCGCACTTGGTATTTTGATAGCTCGGTTAAATTAGAAAGTGAAGTAGTTTGTAAAGTTATATGTGAGTTTGTAATGTGAATTTGACTTCACAGTTTTTGTACGTGTACATTGACTGTAATGTAAGCACAATTATTTATTAATTTGTAATGAAAATTGTGTATTTAGCAATTTAATTGTGTTGTGTGTTTTGTATTTAGCAGGTTGTATATGAATTTTTGTATTTAGCAGGGTTTATATTGATAATAGGAATAAATGTGGTGTGATTACATATACTTTGCAGCATTAGTCAAATGTTGCAAAATAGTATAAAAAAAACAGCATTACTCCTCATAATGCTGCAAATAATGCCTCAAAATTGCAGCATTAATCGCTGTAATGCTGCAACATAAGCTGTGAAATGCAGCATTAAGTTGAAATAATGCTGCAAGAATAAGTGTGATATTGCAGCATTAAAGCCTATAATGCTGCAAAAATAAGTGTAACATTGCAGCATTAAAGCCAATAATGTTGCAATTTCATTCTGAAATGCAGCATTATTGTGTTAATGCTGCAGGGTGTGAGTACATGTATGCTGCATTAGTTAATGCTGCAAGTTAACGCTGCTTTACTTTGCAGCATTAGCTTAATGCTGCAATGCAAAAAACAGCACTGGCAAATGCAGCATTAGTATTAATGCTGCAATTAATGCTGTTTTTGCCAAAAACAGCATTAATTTTACCAAATACCGCATTAATCTAATGACGCTTTTGCTAATATTTCTAGTAGTGAGGACATAATTAATCCTAAACTACGTAGTTTTGACATACACATCAACCTCTTATTTTTTTCTTCCGTCTGTCTGATTTTTTACGCTTCAGCAGTTTGCACGACAACCCTCTCTGGTCGTGCGATCAGGAGATGGTGGTGGCTGTGATCGCACGACCACGAGCTCTGGTCGTGACTTACAGTGGGTTATCTTGTTTTCTTCTCCGAATGAGATGGTGGTGGATGTGATCGTGTCACTCGTGCGATCTCCTGGGTTTCCTTTTCCTTTTTTTTTCTTCTTCTTTGGCCTGCTCTTCTTGGCTTCTGATCCGAGTCTCTTCTTCCTCTGTCCGCTGCTGATACTATGTTTTCTTGCTGTGATTGGCGCTGAACTTGGCTTTGTGTGTTTCTTGCGCTTTCTTCACCCATCTTCTTTTGTTTTCTCTGCGATTTCTTCCTCTGTCATGCGCTGCCTTCTCTGTTGCGATGCCATCTTCTTATTTCCTATATTTATCTGCTCTTGTCATGGCTGGGTATAATCAGGTTCAGGTGGGTGAATTGGAATTGGAGCAGAGATGGTTTTACAGGTTGGGAGTTGGGTGAAGTTATGGGAATAGTTGATGTGCTCGGCAATGGAGTAGGATGCTGAATTGAAGGGGTTTATTGGGTCTGGTAAATTGTTTGATGATTGGTGGTGATGGTTGTTTGATTTGTGAAGGCAGAGACATAGGGGTTTAGGTTATTTGATGAATTCGGTGGTGAAGGTACTATGGTGTTGTACTGGGTTTCTTGGGTTGTGAACTGTATGTGTAATGGTGCATAGATGAGAGTTTCAGGTGGTTAATTTGGTGAAGTCAGTAGGTGGTACAGGAGGTTATTGGGATTGGTTTAGGTGTACTGTATTGGTGTAATGGTGAGTGGGTTATTTGGGTTTGTGATGTTCGCAATGGAGGAGAAATGGTGTAGGTTGTTGGAATAGGTTCCCTAGAGGCAATCTATATTTAGTACGAACAATGTATTTTGGCTAGAATATTCATTTATTATTTATTGTGATATTTAATATAATGAAGTCCTTAGATACAATGTGTTATTTTATCGTAAATATCCCTGGTCCATTGTATTGATTAATAGGATGATCATACATAGACTAGTATGTGTGTAGATTTATATAGAGATATCAAGTCTAACACATGGGTATGCATTAGGAGTAATGGCATACTGGGTTGACCCACAACGAGAAGGATAAATTAGATTATGTTAAAGTCACAATCGCTTCTCGTAGTGCTAATATAATTACAATCCTTAGACTTGAAGTCACTAGATACTTTAGTTGTGAAATATCATGCTTTGATATTATCAAACGTTACACCGTAACTGGGTAACTATAAAGGTAGTTATCGGGCATGATAAGAATCAAGCTTAGTTATCGTAGTGATGTAGAGAGGATTTTTCTCTCCCACATAATGGGAGCAAATATCCATGAACACTCGAGGAATGGCGCTTATTGAATGTCTGGCCAGACTCAGATAAATCAATATGGAGATATTGAGGTTAACTTCTTGCATAAGTATATTCCCTGGATTGAGGAACACTGGATTTGATATACGAGTGTGACTATTTATGTCTCGTGTCCAATCCGGATATGGAGATAAAGTGATAGTGCAATATGAGATATTGGGCACAAAGGTTTGTCGGGATCACTGACTTATTTCTATTAGTTGGGTTGCATGGATGTGTTGCTAGACACAGCTCCATGTTAGTAATTAGTAACTACCAACTAAGTAGAAACCTATGGGGGCACACGTCTAATAGAGTTCAAATAGATTTGGGATTAATTAATATGATTAATTAATGAGAAGGATCACTTTGCAACACCTTGCAAACTTAGTAGGACTAATATGCAAGGAAGGGACTAATCCAAGTTCATGTAGAACTAGGAAGGGCCTTTATGTAGTTAACAAGGAGTTGTTGGACTATATAAAGGATGCTCTAGCCTCCTTCCCATAACCAATGCTCATAACATAAGTGAGTGGGAGAGAGAGCAAAAGAGAGAGCAAGACAAGACTAGAGGCCGAAGCCCCTGGCCCGTCTGCCCTACCCGTCGGTCACAAGGAGAGGGTCGAACCCTCCTTTTGTCCTCCGTTGCTTGATTCGTTCTTCCCTCTTCCTCCGATCCAAGCTAGCACTAGGAGAAGGAAGAATCTAGATCTCACCTTTAGATGATCAACCGTAGAGACGAGGACAATATTCTTCTTGTGATCTCTCGAACAAAAAGGTACACATTTTGTATGTCCTTCATCATGTTATGAATGTCTCTTCCTGTGATCCTTGGTGGGCTTTGAGTATGAATTAATTTTTTGTTATTCCGCTGCGTAACCTACGTCAAAACCCAACAGTGGTATCAGAGCCACAGGTCGTAGTGCATAACATGATTTTTACATCGTTTTATTCATATTATGCAAAACTGAAGTTAATTGACATAGAAGATGCAACAAACAAGACCTGATTTAACATTGGATGTGTAAATTGGTGAATTTAATCACATGGGATGTGAGGAATTTTGGATCAAGAACTAGGGTTTGGACACATGCTTGGAAAAGGGGTTTTTCAAGTATGGAAACAATTAAACTTGGACATCAAGGCAAAGGGTGTTTTGGAAACAACCCAATAAGGAATGAATTATTTTTGGAAACAATTCCATGGGAAGGAGCGGCCCCACAAGGGAACCGCCCCTCCCTTGCTTGCCTTCCAAGACACACGGCCCGAGGGGGCCGGCGCACATTAGCGCACGGCCTAGCCGTGTGGGCTAGGGGCCGGCTGGACCGGGCCTAGAGTGGCGGTCCCTTGGTTGGTTAGGCCATTCCCTTGGTGAACCTCTTGGACCGTTTAGACCCTAGTATGTCCAAAACAGCTAAAATTGAACAAGCGCGTTAAAAATTGGTTTTAACTGTATTTTGTGCTTTGTTGCATGGTGGATGGATATGGCCTAGATTGTGGATGTTTTATGTTTTTGTGGTTTGGTTTACGGCCTGCGAGCTGATCAAATTAATGTAATAATTAATTAGGTCTGCAAGTCGTTTTTCTCCTCAACATGTGAGGCTTTATTTATTTATTTATTCTAAATGATAGGGTAGAATTATAAATATTTAGATGATAGCCAAGAGCATGGAGAAGAAGACCGGAGAACCAAGAAGTCATAAGACGATGAAGACACCCTACCCTAGGCACGCGGCTATGGTGGAGCACATGGAGATGAGCTTGTCACTTTAGGGCATATATATATTATCATTGGCTTGATAATATCTTAGTCTAGGGGCCATATCCATGCCACGTTATTTTTACTTTTGTGAATGTTTATTAGTTATGTCTTGTTATTTATATTTGTGTGTATGGCGATACTAGCAAAAATTTAACAAGATAATAATAAACAAAGATGGTCTTTTATTGTGGATTGCCCAGACCAAATAAGTAGATCATGTTGATTGGATCAACCAAAAAAATTAAGAATGATTAAATCCCTCAAATAAGATATTGCGTTTTGCCTTTTCTTGCCTAAACACCCTTCATGATCAGGGTCTATTAAAATTCGGGCTTGCCAAAGCAAGGCGATTTTAATTCACCATGATGTTTTGCGGACGACACAAGCTAGTAATGTGTGTAGGATGAAGAAAGAGGTTGGACGCAACTGGGTAAGAATCAATTGGATTGATGAACCTAGAGGCATGAGAATTAGGTGTTATCTAAAGGATAAAGAATAAAGAGTTATTCACCTAATTGGACCAAGAGTTGCATGGGATGCAATTGGAATGGTTCCTACCTAGTTAACCAATTCTTGAGTGACTTGCCAAAGCAAGCTCAAGAAGAAGTGAAAAAGGGATCTTGGACCTACTAGAAAATATATATGATATTTTCCGCATTAATGGTTAAAGCTATTAATCCGAGAAAAATAATGGGAGCTATATTTGATGATCTAGACATTATTGAATATAGTTAAATTGTTCAAAATACTAAAACTGCACATTTCTAGTTTTGTGGAATTCAAAATGGCAAACAGCAACGCGTCGACTTCATCCCTGCGATCTGTCCTTGAGAAGGATAAACTGTCTGGAACAAATTTCCTTGACTGATACATAAACTTAAGGATTGTCCTTAAGAAAGAAAAGAAGTTGTACGTCTTGGACACTTCAATCCCAGCCCCACCATAGGATGAGTCTGTTCTAGCAGATGTAAGGGCACATCAGAAACATATTGATGATTCTAATGACGTAACTTGCCTCATGTTCTGCACCACGACTGCTGAGCTTCAGAAGCAGCACGAGAACATGGAGGCCTATGATATGATCATACACTTGAAACAATTGTTTCAGGAACAGGCAAGGCATGAGCGCTATGAGGTGTCCAAAGCATTGTTCAAGAGTAGTCTTGCAGAAGGGATCCAGTAGTGCCTCATGTAATCCGAATGATTGGGTACATTGAGAACCTTGAGAGACTGGGATTCCCACTTAGCCAATATTTGGCTACTGATCTTGTCTTGCAATCGTTGCCTGACAGTTATAATCAGTTCATCATGAAATATAACATGAACGAGATCAGTAAGACTCTACCAGACTTGTTGAACATGCTGAAGACAGCTAAACACAGCATCAACAAAGGTAAGGGAAAAGCCATAATGATGGTTCATAAGAGGAAGGGCAAAGGAGTTGCCTCTACTTCCAAAGGAAAGCGCAAGAAAGTTGCAAAATCCAAGGAAGCCCTAAAGCCTAGTGGGGGCGTGGCTAAATGTGAATGTCACTACTGTAGCCAGCCGGGTCACTTGAGGAGGAATTTCCCTAAATATCTGGAGGATAAGAATCTTGGAATAGTGATTCCACCACCACCAAGTATTTATGTTATAAACATCAATCTTTCTATTTCTTCATCTTGGGTATTGGATACGGGATGTGGTTCTCACATTTGTCGAAATGTGCAGGATTTGAAGAGAAGTAGAAGATTGGCTAAAGGGGAGATGAATCTACGCGCCGGTAATGGAGCAAGAGTTGCTGCATTAGCTGTAGGCGTTTATGAGCTATCTTTGCCTTCTGGACTTATTTTAAAATTAGACAATTGCTTTTATGTGTCTGCTATGATCAGAAACATTATTTCCATTTCTTGTTTGGACGGGAAGGGTTTTTCTATTTCAATAAAGGACAAGTGTTGCTCCATTTATTTTGATAGTATGCACTATTGTAGTGCGCATTTGTCTAATGAATTATATATCCTTGATCTAAATAGTCCAATCTATAACATAAATACTAAAAGGATTAAAGCTAACGATTTAAATCCTACACATCTATGGAATTGTCGTTTAGGCCATATAAATGAGAAACGCATATCTAGACTCCATAAGGATGGGCTTCTAGACTCATTTTATTTGGAATCATATGAGACATGCGAATCTTGTTTATTAGGAAAAATGACAAAGTCCCCTTTCAATAAGAAAGGTGACGGGACTAATGAGTTACCGGAACTCATACATACCAATGTATGTGGGCCGTTCCCATGCATGTCAGAGGTGGTTACACCTACTTCATACGTTTACTGATGATTTTACTAGATATGGATTTGTATACTTATGAAGGCCAAATATGAATCCTTTGAATTGTTTAAAGAATTCAAGAATGAAGTAGAGAATAAACTTGGTAAAATTATTAAGGCTCTCAATCGGATCGTGGAGGAGAATACTTAAGCCATGATTTTGATGAGTATCTTAGAGAGTGTGGGATAGTATCCCATCTCAGTCCACCCGGAACGCCACAATGGAATGGCGTGTCCGAGAGGAGGAACTGCACACTATTAGATATGGTGTGATCTTTGATGTCTCAAACAGTCCGATATCGTTTTGGGGACATGCTCTAATGACGACAGCTTTTACCATTAACCGTGTTCCTTCCAAATCGGTCATGAAGACACCATATGAGATATGGACTGGGAAGCGTCCCATAATGTTGTTTATGAAGATTTGGGGCTGCGATGTCTTTGTAAAGCGTTTACAAACAGACAAGCTCGGTCCCAAAGCGGAAAAGTGTAAATTTATGGGATATCCTAAGGAAACGAAAGGATATTATTTCTGCAATCCCACCGAGAACAAAGTGTTTGTAGCTCGGACCGGCGTGTTTCTAGAAAGAGAGTTTGTCTCTAAATAAGCAAGTGGGAGGACTGTAGAACTTGAAGAAATTCAAGAACCACAAATCACTGAACCGATGATGGAACATGAGCGGGAACCGCAAGTTGTTGTGGAGGAACCTGTTCAGGTAACACAGGAACTCCGTAGATCAGGAAGGGTGCGTCATGAGCCAGAGAGGTACGAACTTCTCGTGACTGAACCAGATGACATACCACTCATGGATGATAAGCCAGCAACCTACGGGGAGGCCATGAAAGGCCCGAACTCCAAGAAGTGGCTAGAAGCCATGAGATCCGAAATGGATTCCATGTACACCAACAAAGTATGGACTTTGGTGGAACCACCCAAAGGGGCTCGACCCATAGGGTGCAAGTGGGTCATCAAGAAGAAGACCCACATGGATGGCAAGGTAGTTGCCTACAAGGGGCGATTGGTGGCTAAAGGTTATAGACAGATTCATGGTATTGACTATGATGAGACCTTTTCACCAGTCGCCATGACTAAATCCATTCAAATTCTACTTGCTATTGCAGCATACTACGACTATGAGATTTGGCAAATGGATGTGAAAACAGCGTTCCTTTATGAAAACCTCCTAGAGGATTTGTATATGACACAACCAGAGGGCTTTTAGGATACAGAGAATGCCAATAAAGTCTGTAAGCTGCAAAGATCCATTTATGGATTAAAGCAAGCTTCTAGGAGCTGGAATCGACGTTTTGATGACGCAGTCAAAGAGTTTGGCTTCATCACGAACGAAGATGAGCCTTGTGTTTACAAGAAGGTTAGTGGGAGCTCTGTAGTGTTTATGGTCTTGTATGTGGATGACATACTAATCATTGGAAACGACATTCCTACTTTGCAATCTGTTATAGATTGGCTAGGAAAGTGTTTTGCAATGAAGGACTTAGGAGATGCAGCTTATATACTGGGTATAAAGATCTATAGGGATAGATCTAGAAAGCTGCTCGGCCTAAGTCAAAGTACATATATAGACAATGTTTTGAAAAGGTTCAACATGCAAGATTCCAAGAAGGGATACTTACACATGTCGCATGGAGTTACTCTTTCTAAGAATGACTATCCTTCCAATGAGATTGAGAAGGACCGCATGAGTAGGATACCCTATGCTTCGGCCATAGGATCCATCATGTACGCCATGTTGTGTACTAGACCACACGTGTCATACGCGTTGAGTATGGTGAGAAGATATCAGCCCGATCCAGGTGAGATTCGCTGGATTGCTGTCAAGAACATCCTAAAGTACTTGAGAAGAACTAAGGATGCGTTCTTGATATTTGGAGGTAAGGAAGAGCTAAGTGTAATTGGTTACACTGATGCAAGCTTCCAAACCAACAAAGATGACTACAGATCACAGTCTGCATACGTGTTTTGCCTGAATGGAGGAGCTGTGAGCTGGAAGAGTTCCAAGAAAGGGACAGTTGCTGATTCTATAACAGAAGCTGAGTACATTGCTGCTGCGGAAGCATCAAAAGAGGCAGTTTGGATAAAGAAGTTTATCACCGAGCTCGGTGTGGTCCCTAGCATCTTGGATCCCATAGATTTTTACTATGACAACTCTGGCGCGATCGCACAAGCCAAGGAACCAAGATCACACCAAAAATCAAAGCATGTACTTAGGAGATTCCATCTTACTCGTGATATGATCGATCGAGGAGATGTGAAGATGTCCAAGATTTCAACGGATGACAATCTTTCAGATCCGCTCACAAAACCACTTGCGCAGCGAAAGCATGAAGGGCACGCAAGATCTATAGGCATACGAGATGCACCAGATTGGCTCTAGTTCAAGTGGGAGACTATTGGAATAGGTTCCCTAGAGGTAATCTATATTTAGTTTGAACAATGTATTTTGGCTAGAATATTCATTTATTATTTATTGTGATATTTAATATAATGAAGTCCTTAGATACAATGTGTTGTTTATCCTAAATGTCCTTGGTCCATTATATTGATTAATAGGACGATCATATATAGAATAGTATGTGTGTAGACTGATATGGAGATATCAAGTCTAACACATGGGTATGCATTAGGAGTAATGGCATACTGGATTGACCCACAACGAGAAGGATACATTAGATTATGTTAAAGTCACAATCGCTTCTCATACTGCTAATATAATTGCAATCCTTAGACTTGAAGTCACTAGATATTTTAGTTGTGAAATATCATGCTTTGATATTATCAAACGTTACACCGTAACTGGGTAACTATGAAGGTAGTTATCGGTCATGATAGGAAGCAAGCTTAGAGATCGTAGTGATGTAGAGAGGATTTATCCCTCCCACATAATGGGAGAAAATATCCACGACCGCTCGAGGAATGGTGCTTATTGAATGTCTGGCCAGACTCAGATAAATCAATATGGAGATATTGAGGTTATCTGCTTGCATAAGCATATTCCCAGGATCGAGGAACACTAGACTGGATATACAAGTGTGACTATTTATGTCTCGTGTCCAATCCGGATATGGAGACAAAGGGATAGTGAAATATAATATATTGGGCACAAAGGTTTTTCGGGATCACTGACTTATTTCTATTAGTTGGGTTGCATGGATGTGTTGCTAGACACCGCTCCATGTTAGTAATTAGTTACTACCAACTAAGTAGAAACCTATGGGGTCACACATCTAATAGAGTTGAACTAGATTTGGGATTAATTAATATTATTATTAATGAGAATGATCACTTTGCAACACCTTGCAAACTTAGTAGGACTACTATGCAAGGAAGGGACTAATCCAAGTTCATGTAGAAGTAGGAAGGGCCTTTATGTAGTTAACAAGGAGTTGTTGGACTATATAAAGGATGCTCTAGATTCCTTCCCATAACTAAAGATCATAACATAAGTGAGTGGGAGAGAGAGAAAAAAAGAGAGCAAGACAAGACTAGAGGCCGAAGGCCCTAGCCCGTCCTCCCTACCCGTCGGCCACAAGGAGAGGGCCAAACCCTCCTTTTGTCCTCCGTTGCTTGATTCGTTCTTTCCTCTTCCTCCTGTCCAAGCTAGCACTAGGAGAAGGAAGAATCTTGATCTCACCTTTAGACGTGGATAAACTGTAGAGACGAGGAAAATATTCTTCGTGTGATCTCCCGAACCAAAAGGTACACATCTTCAATGTCCTTCATCATGTTATGAATGTCTCTTCCTGTGATCCTTGGTGGGCTTTGAGTAGGAATTAAATTTTTTTTATTCCGCTGCGTAACCTACGTCATAAACCAACATAGGTAGTTTGGGTATGATGGTGAATTAGTTAGGTGGTCACTAATGGTGATTGTTTATGGGTTTGGCCGAATGTATAGAAATGGTGGTTTGTTTGTGGTGTCATTTGGACTTGGGCAATCTGCTGGTGTTAGTGTTTCTGGTCAGGTGTTGAATGAAGGTTGTTGGTTTGTTACTAGGAGATGGTGTTGGTGGTATAAGAGGTGTAAGGCAGTGGTGATATGGAGGAAGTGTAATGGTGATGGTGAATGGGTAACCAAGCGCATTTTCGAGAACTTTCTGAAATCAACCTCACCTTTCGTCTTTCCTTGGCCATTGTTAGAGCTTTGTCTCAACTTCCGAAGTTTGTTTCCGCTTTCTGCTTAAACTCCTAAGCATCCTTTCCTGTCAAAATAACACAAAACAAACCCGGTGCGATCAAACGTGACAAAATAACATAAAATAATGCGAGAAACGATTGGATGAACAATTTATCGCTCAAAGCTAAATTTATTCAATTTCTTCAAGTTCATAGTGTAAAACTAACATATTCTACCCGGAAATCAAACAAAACGATAGCAAATCGTGTAAGAAATATAACTCTAATACAGAGTTATCAAATCCCCCACACTACCTTTTTGCGCATCCCGAGCAAAATCAATCCTCGCACTACGTTTTAAATCCACCGAATTGCATACACTACACTAGCCATGTGACACAAACAACACACACACCCAATGCAATCTACATGACTATAAACAATGCAACTCGATTATCAAACAATTCAAGAATTAAAACAATACAAATTTTTCTTTCTTTTTAGCTAGAGATTTTGCAATCTCGAAAAGTAAACCGGCATGTCATAAGGCTCTCATATTTCCTAAAAGATTCTACAACTTTGGGGAATGGTAGAACTTGTGGCCAGTTTCGTCAGACAGAACGGGCACGAACACTCAATAAGTTGCTTCCGCACACTCATCAAACGTATCCCTATCACCTACCAACCGAGATATTTATCCATGGGTTAAAAAGGTTTTCGGCTTAGGAAAGGTATGATAGGATATTTAGAAGCAGAGTCCTAGACGTCATGATATAACTCACAAAAACCCGATTCTCACACTTTCTCACCAAAACCCGAGGAACCCCACGGAATCTCACTACTTTGGCCCTCATTCCTTCAATCTTGGTGCAACGCCGTTGTCCCGGACACGAATGTGAAAGAGTGATCAAGATCCATAGCTAATCTCCCCGGTCTTCAAGAAATTCAGTTTCAGCTCCTTATTCTCTTTCACTTTCAATTTCTATTTTTCTTTTCTTTCTATTTCTTTTTTTTTCTTCTAACAAATTCCATGGAGCCAAAAATAATTATAGTAATATCCGAGGAGATCCAAGTATCAAATAATGTAGAGGTGGAATGTGTCAAATCAGTAGTGTAATCAAAATTGCGTTGACACCCCCACACTCAATGTAAAGCAACTCTCGCACCCCGTTAGTCAATGTAATTCGTGCTTTTCCAACCGATCCTCCTCATCACCTAAGATATAGATAATATAAATGAACATCAACACACGACCTCCTATAAGCTCAACCAACCCCACCCCATATCGTGCGGAAAAAATATCACGCACTACGACACTCCACCTGTGATCATGGTGTAAGGCCACGACTCACTGCCACACCGAAGTGTGCTACCATCTCTAACTCACCCTCACATCCCCTCAAAAGACGACATATAAGAGAATGCAAGTAAGATGTATCAATTCAGCACACCCTCATCGAACCTCCCTAACTCGACTCCCTCTATTATTACGCATAGGAAAGGGTCATTCTAACAAGTGATGAAAGTCACGATGAAAGGCTTCCTAGGCTAGAGGCTGTGAATAAAAGGGGTAAACGGATCAATAGGCGTAACTAGTGGACCAACAAGCTGGAGACGGGACGTGAGGCCCCCATAAAACATCACTCGCACGGCTGTTCCGTTTCCACTACGAGGAGGGTTGACGATTACCTAAGTGACAGTGGTGTAGCGCTAGTAGGATAACTTGTTTGAGAGGCAGCTACTCCCATTTCTAATGTGCATTAGCCCTATAAGTCTTTCCTACTCCAGATTCTCGCGTCTACCTCACCTTAGATTTTCATACTCCTAAGGAAATCTATCATTAAGCCCTCTCCACATTCACTCTCTTCGATTGCCCTTTCTAAAAACTTATCATTTTTTTTTTGAATTTTTGATTTTTTTTCTTTTGTTTTCATTTTCCCTAACTCTGTATGCTTGAGCCAACTCGACTAAGCAAAAGTTTCGGGTAGGGGGACTCAATAAAGTAAAAGTGCACAACAATGCAGAAAATAACCTCACACAATACGACGAAATATAAAAAAACTCAACACTAACCACAAATACGACACAATACTACATAAACTATATGTAACAAGGCTATGCATACGAAACATGGCTAGTGAAAGTAGGTACAACCCCCCCCCCCCCACACTTAAGCGATTCATTGTCCTCAACGAATTTAGTGATCAAATAGTAGGTTTCCTCGCTTAAATGAGTAGGCGGTGTATTTCAACAATCAGCGCTCAAAACGTAAAAACAAGAGAGAGAGAGTTAGAGGTACATGGGTGCCCGGACCTACATGGGCACCGTTGCCGCGAAATTGAAACAAGAAGGGGTATTGTGGATCGTTGACAATTTCTGGGGAAGTTTCTACGCGCCCGGATTCCGATGTGCAGCTAAGATGTAAACTGTAGCCCTCTCATGCGTGTGGCACTCAACATATTGGAACTGCTCCTCGACCTCGAGCAATTCTCTATATCTTTTATGCATACTCCTGTGGGCCTTTTTCTTTCCACCATTTTGTGCAATCTCTAGCACGCACATCAAGAAGGGGAATTCGGTGCGTCTTCTTACATGTGTCCCTGCACACTTGAAGGGGAGTAAGTAGGTAGAAGTGTAGTATAAATACTCTATAAGGGGGGGGGAGGTTGAACAGAGTATGCCAACATTTTGCAAAACTTTCAAAGATAAAATTTTAAGTGAAGACCAATGAAGTTCAAGGCCTTGAAAACAGTTTCAAGCCTTTAGAAGAGATACATTTTAAGTAAAGAGGCAGACAAGTCTTTTTCAAGGCCTTGAAAAGAGTTTCAAACCCTTGAAAACATACTAGTTTGAATGTTGTAAAAACTAAGTATGCAAGATAAACTGTAAATGCAAGAGACTCGGGATTTATAGAGTTCAGTCCACTTGGACCTACGTCTCTACCTCAGGGATCTTCTCCCTGTAGGATTTTCAATCAAAATTCTTATTAATCAAAAGCTAAGCCCTAGATCTCAAGCACATAGATATGCCTTACTCTGTTACAACCTGTGGTTCTCACTAACCTATCTAGTACCTGCTCTAGCTAACTAATTAACTAAGAATTCTCTATTGTTCACCTTGAACAATACCTGAGAATGAGAGATAGATGTAATACAATAATGATCTCCAAATAAATCACAATATAAAAGAACACTAAAGTATAAAACTGCAATGAAGAATGCAGTGATCTTCTGTGAGATGGACTGTGAGAATGATTAACTTATTTGATGCTATTTGTGAACAAGGAAATACTTCGGAGAGATCCAAGTGTTCACATCAAGTAGGGAATAAGAAACAGAGAGATGTAGGGTGTGTGTAGGGAGAGGGTAAGCGATGGTAACTGAGAGAGAGAGAGAGACAGCTTAATGGCAGAGCTTCGGTAAGTCCAGAAGAACTTGTGTGGAACTAGTGTTGAACTAGAGTTGCAACGGAGGGCTAACGATCCTATATATAGCGGGGAAGTGACCGTTGTGAGGGGGTTAATGCACCCGGAATGGCGGCTTAATGGTAGCCCCCGTAACGGCATGTTCGACCGTGTATATAGGAACCGTTAGGCACCTGATCGTACATACCGGAGACCGTTATGAGGTCAAGCCAGGTTTATAGGGCGTGGCCATTAAGTCTCTCAAATCAGTTACAAAGGGTCGCGCGCGAGCTTGGTTGTCGCACGTTCGCGACGGGCCTTACCCTAGCCTCCAAACCACTAAGTCCCTACAAGTCCCGTGTTGGTACGCGAGGGCCCTGTCTCGCAGCCCCCACGCGGATAAGCGTAGCTAGTTATCCGGTGTACATGGAGCACAGCTAGGTATGCTGGATGGCCGCCACGTGGCTGTGATCTGTCTGTCTGGAAAGCGCTATCAACATTAGCCCCCTTTTGCGCGAATGTCACGCGCGCGTCCATTGTGCAGTCGCGCAAAATCAGCCGTGTGTGGGCTCCACGCAGATTCTTGATTTTTGAATTCAGATTCAAATCCCTAGCCCCCGGTCATAGCCATTATTGCCTAGGGTTTAGAAGCGCCGTTTGATTTCAGACAAAGCGTGGCCACTGTGAAGTTAATCAGACGCCATCCACGGACTTTCGCCTATTTTCAAGGCAAGAATAACTCATAAGGATTTGATGGGTCGCCCATCTCGCCTGATATTGAAGCGTTGCTGACTAAGCAAACGCCAGCAGTTGCGACTCTTCAATCTGAGGGTTATTTAAACCCCTTGCTTTCTCTAATTAGAACTTTTCCATTGTTGTTTCTTCTGTGTTCGTATGCATCAGAGAGAGAATCCTCAGCAAAAAGCAGAAACCTTCTACCAAGTTCTTGATCAGATTATCAACAAGTTTTCCTAAGCTGTTCAAGCGCTCAATCGTCAACAAGGTAAGTGATTAGCTATAACTTTTGAAATTTATGGTCGAATTTTGCAGATACTCTTCTCCCCCCTTTTTTATTTCCTCTTCAATGCAATCGGGTTGTGATCTGTTGTTCTTATGTTCACGGCAATGGCCCCAAAGAAGTCCAATAAAGAAGCAGTCGAAGTGCCGGAACTCCCCAGAGACCTGTGGTACAAGGCTCCTTATATGGGGGGCGATGACTTATATTTGGCCACCATTCAAGGAAGCTCCCCCCAGGCGTCTCCTCCAAGTGTTGCTCTGTAACTAAAGCCGGAACCTATCAGGGAATACTGGGATTTGGCCGATGCCCATGTTGTGAAAAGACTCGGTATTGAAGTCGGCCTGTATCCATTTAATGATGTCTTCTTTCAGTCCTTCTTAGAGAAGTTAGATTGGATGGATGAATGGACCGAGTTCATCGTTAACAACCACGAGGCGGTGCTCAAGCAGGCTGGCATTTATGATGCAATCCGCGCGACCAGAGGGTTCAGCCTCAAAGCCGATCAAGATATGTTAAGGGTCCTGTTCTCGCGGTACTCGAAGAAGACCCATACATTCCATTTTTCTCCTTTCGAAGTCGCACCCACTCTAGAGGATGTGGAGAATTTATTGATGCTTCCGAGTATGGGAGCTTTTGATCCTTTGGAGGAATTGGAGTCTAATGAGGCACTCTCTCTCTTTGTGCAAATGCAAGAGTGTTTTGTCGTTCTAAAGAAGGATGCCACAAGATGTGCACCCGATGCAACCAAGCCCTGTGAGACTTTTATGTCTGTCACTACTAGTGCGAAGAACCATGGTCTAAATGGGTCATGTTATTCTTTAAAGATTACGCCAAACCAGCCATTATACAGAAAACAAGGATAACACCAGTGCGCTGATTTCTACAAAAGGGCAAGGGCGCGAGTGGTCGCTGTGTGGCTTCCTGTGTGTCTGGCTGTCACGCTATCTTATAGACGGGAGCCCGCGTGATGGGGGTGTATATCCATGTGCTTCCTCTCGCAGTGAAGCTTGCGCTTGGTCAGAAGATTTCTTTATGGACCCTCATTTTGGGCTCCTTGTTTTACCGCCTTGATTTAGCCGTGACACAAGTTGAGGAATCGCGTGGGAAAGTTGACGTCATTTCATTTGTCAACATTGGACTCTTAACCATGTGGGTTTTTGAGCGATGGCCTTTGTATGCTCCTCTTCCCTCCGTTTTCGAAATGTGGAACGCACCGAACTCTGAAGAGGTACAAAAGTGCCCGCGATCATGGCGTTGGTTAAATACTAAGGGCGTTCGCCGTACTTTCTCCTTGGTATGCGATGATGCTGAGCTCTTTGTGGCCAGGCCTTATGTGGTCGAACTGGATGACATCATGTTTCTTGGGGACATGTATCCAGAGATCAACACCCCTTTTACAGAGAAGCATATCACCAAACGTTCTCGGCGCTATGGGAGATATGTGAACTGGTGCAGAAGAGGCTATCTTCCTTCCTTTTTCGTGTTCGTACCTAGATTCGTATCCTGTAAGTACGAGCGCATAGTTGTGCACTTTGATCCCCTTCGTGTAAGCTTTCAATTTGGTTATGATGCTATCGCGCCACCTATGTGGTCCAATTCTGTCACCAAATTGTTACAATGGGGTGCTCTATGGGAAGAGCAACAAACTGCTTATTGCAGAACTTCCTCTCGTTCAACCCTCTAGAGGAAAAAAAGGTAAGCTAACGGCAAGTTGGGTGGCTTTCTGGAATACTCAGGCTCGCCGTTTGACCAATCCCCAGACTCAGCTCCAAATTGGCAAGGCTCTTGCACCTTTGTCAAAAGACTATCCTTTTAGGTCAACTCTTACCCGAAGCGCGACCCAATATGCTAGGCGCAGATTACCATCTATGTCTGCAGTTGATTCTGACCGAGAAAACCGCCGTCGTCGAACAGGTCTCCCTTAATGCGTGAACTCAGTATGCGAGGAAATTTCAACTCGTATTGTCTGAACCTCCTTATTCTTCTTTCCCTTTTTGTCTGCCTTAATTTTAAAGATATGGCTCTCTCTGGTTCATAACAGTTCTTCTTGAGACGTTTCGCCTCTGGGGATCGCAGCGGGGGTTTCATTGATCTTTGTCGCTCAAAGAAAGGCAAATCTGACAGCGTCATTCTCCCGGAGATGCCCATGGATGAAGGAGTCCAGCAAGATATTTCGGATGAGCTTGAAGCTTTCCTCGCTCCACGTGTCAAAGGGAAAAGGAAGTGAAATGCGGATCCCCCTTAGACTGTTGACCACATGACTGAGCAATCAAAGCATTTGCGAAGTGAGAAAGTGACGACGAAGGCTTCTTCTGTAAAGAAAGCTGCTCCAACGAAGAAGACAGCCCCAGAGCAAGAGACTGGTTTTGTTACCAGGGAGGAAGAGGAAGAAGGTGTGATGCAGTGGTTCATTTATTTAGTAGGATATGTGATCGTCAATACTCATTATTTGTTCCTCTGCTGTAGATGATAATGGTCCCCTAAATGGACGAGTAATAATGACCGAGGAAGAGGCCATCGAAGAATCGAGGCATATGGTTAAGGAGAGATCTCTGCAGGAAAAGCTTTCAGAGGAGGAGCGAATTGAGATAGTTAAGCAGAAAAGCCTCGAGGAAATAGCCAAGGAGAGTTCTGGGAGACGAAGACCACGCGTGCGCTCAGCACACTAGCGTACACCTCGTCCAACTCCGGAAACTGTGAATGATCTGCATCGAGCGCAATTAGCCTTTCACGAACTCGTCGATGATAAAGACGAAGAAGGTACAATTTTTAATTTTGCTTTATCAAACCATGAAATTGTGTTTGGCGCACTGCACCATGGTGTGCCTATACGTGATATCCGTAAATGGATTAGGGATTAGTGTGGGGAATCTTCAGGTAAACCCTTTAGAAAAGTGCAGCATGCTTATCCCCTTACTTTTCGCGTGCGAGGTTTTTAATTCCTTGATCATAAGCAGGTCATGCTAGGATAAGAGGTGTTGATGATAATCTGCACCATGTTTGTCGCGCGGACGCCCCATTTAAGTGGGGAGATGCCGCTTCAAATACCAGTAGATTCTTGGTTTTTATCCTCTTTGTCTCGAGAGTAACACACTTTTTTTTGCAGAGCCTGACCCTTTCCTCTTAAGACCTGGTCGCCCCCGCAGTGCCGTAGTGATTCCTGAGCATGAAATTTCTATTGCAGGAATTTCAAAGCAAGGTCCAGTGGAGGAAGGCCCAACAGTGGAAGGTGAAGCTGATGCAGAACGTTTGGAATTCATTTCTGAGCAGGAGGAAGAGGACTGTCAAAGGCAGGTTGAGGACGATATTTCTCCCATTACTCAAACAACACCCATTTCATCGGATGAAGAAGAAATCAGGCGGAGAACAAGTGCTGAGCAGTCCCCTGCAATCGCGGGCTCTGATTGTGACGCTTCCCCTGAGGGAGTTACAATAGATATTGAGCATAATGCTGGGTAGGTGAGCGTGGCGTTCCTGTTGAGAAAAGTGCCACCAAAGTTGCTTTGGCTGAGCACAACGACCCTTCTGATAAGCATACTGTAGGGATTGAGTCATCCGAGCACGACGTACCTCCTGAGCCAAGCGTTTTGGGAAGTGATGCCTTTGCAGGGGGCTTTGATTTGGATTTGGATGCCCTTTTATCTGAGAATCCGTTTGAGGTATGGGGCTCGCAAACTGCAAATCCTGTTGAGCCTTCGCGCGGGAGATTTAGGCAGATCGGAGGTTGACCGAAGCAGCTAGTTCTATTTCTCTTCTTTGATAGATTGTTGAAGGAACAGGTAAGGTCATTTACCTTTTGTTCGTGATTATTGGTTTTACTGAACCCATGTTTTTGGCTCAGTGTTCTGCTTGTGCTATCGCGCGCGCAGGTATCAGCCAAGCTTGCCTCGAGTGGATAATGAAGGTGCGCGTGTCCTTTAGAACTGCATTTTCCAGAGTGCTGGAACTGGCCCCAAAAGACAGAGGGGAACTTTTCAGAAAGATGGTCGCTCTTTTGGAGAGATTTCATGCAACTACTCCTGCGAGCACTACAGTTAACAACGCTCAAGACCTCCTTTCCAACTCAGAAGAACTTCAACAGGTCGCGGCAGGACGATTAGATCTGGACTTTCTTATGCAGAGATTGACAAAAATCCGTAATTCTGCACAACTCAGGTTTGAGTGTGCTGCTTATAGAGAGGGGAAGGCTGCTCTTGACGCGCGTTAGGCAGAGCAGGAGCAGATGGCAAAGGAATTTAAGGAAGACGCCAAACTTCATGCAAATAACAAGGCTCGCTTGGAGAAGCTAACCGCTACAGCATCATGTTGTCGACGAGAGACTCTCTCTTGAAGGATTTCTTTGAGGACTAAACTTTCGAGTATTTTTCAAGAATTGCTCTTTCGAACTCCTTTTTGATGTTTTTTTTTTCCCTCTGTGGCCGCGATCCTTGCACCGCTTGAACTCCTGTTCTGCTTTTGTGCGTGCTGGTTCCGCCCATTTTGAAATATCTTTTTCATTCTTTTAATTGGTTCATGTTTTTACTTACATGAATGCGAGACTTTTATGTGATTGATTTTTACGGATAACTAGAATTTTCCGCCATTAGGCTCAGTTTTTTGAAGCTTGTGATCTTATGGCTATCTAGATAGATAGGCTCGCGCATCACTGCGCATGGTTTCCATCCTATGAGACGATCTTTCACGTGCATCTAGTTGCTACCTAAACAGGTAGGCTTACGCTTGACTTAATGATTTTGGCCGCTATCGTAGACAGATAGGTTTACGCGCGTATATCATGTTTTGATACAATTTATAATTGACTGACTCAGGACTCTTGGTGAGTCCTGAATAGTTTAAATCTTTGTAGGCTCAAGTCCCCACGAGCCGCCATCATTATCTGAATTGTCGTGTCGTCACGGTATTTTAATAAGGTGTTCTCTTCACACAGTGGGCCCAACCTTCATCATTGCCTAGGGCTACTGTATCGTAGTAGTTTTTAATAGGGTCATTGATTCTTGCTCTTTCTCGAGGCATTGCTAACTCGGCCGGGAAACTGAAGAGTCTCTTTTGAGTCCTATATAAACCCCCTTCTCTGCCATTTCGTTCTTCATCTGAGTTCTTGTAATTGACAAAATGCCACCTCTCCTGAGTCCTTGCCATTCTTTTTATTGATTCTTACCCATTTTCAATCCGTATCAGCTCTGGTCCTCCAAGCTTGAACTTGAGCATTGTGCTGTAGAAATGGCTCCCAAGGAACTCACAGAAGAGGCTTCTGACTCGCCTGGTCTTTTCGAAGACCAGTGGTGTAAGCTCTACCGTTGGAACGAAGACATCTTTTTCCCCGTCATGTTTGCAGGGATTATCTCTGGTGGACCTCCGGTGAAGAGTAATCTTGCACCAATTTTTAAACCAGCAAGTAATGAGCGGGGTGCATCTCCGGTGGTTTTCCGGTGGAGAACTATTTGCCACCATTGCTCAATCCAAGGAGCAAAAAGTGGAGGTGCTTCCCTCTTACACACAATTAACTTCCTTCCCCATGAGCTGTTCTCCCACTTATTCTTCACATCAGCAGCCTTCATGGCTTGAAGTTCATCTGACATCTTGCCATGCCAGGGGTATGGACAAGAGCTCTGCTCTGGTCGAGGAATTCGACAACAGCGTCAAGTTAGCTTCGTAGTTTTAGAGTTCTATGTAGGAACGTTCCTTCAGAATACTTGGTTTTTTGTTTGAAAGCTTTTTTCTCGTTGTAAGTTTTTCTTTCAGCTGCTATCTAAACAGATAAGTTGTAAACCGCATTTGAATGTTATGAAATCATACTTTGCATTTGCTTTTTCGTCTACTAGGATAGACTTTGACTTGCATATTGACTGCTATTCGATCGAATAGGCTTTGCATTTTGCTGCCGTCAGATGGATGGACTTTAGTCGCGTTTAGCTGCTATCTAGAAAGATAGGCTTTAGTCGCGCTCGGCTTCTATCTAAATAGATAGGCTTTTTATTTTTGCTTCTATCTAAACAGATAGTTTTTTTTTTTTTTGTTTTTGCTGCTATCTAGACTGATAGGCTTTAGTCGCGCTCAACTGCTATCTAAACTGATAGGCTTTTTATTTTTTGCTTCTATCTAGACAGATAGGCTTTTTTTGTTTTTGCTGCTATAGACAGATAGGCTTTAGTCGCGTTCGGCTGCTATCTAAACAGATAGGCTTTTTATTTTTTTGCTGCTATCTAGACATATAGGCTTTTTTTGTTGTTGCTGCCATCTGGACAGATAGGCTTTAGTTTGCAGTACTGCTACCATATGAGATAGGCTTACGTTCACATTTTTGTTGCTATCATATGGCATAGGCTTTTTAATAATGCTTTTATATGCTATATGAATGGATAGGCTTACACATGCATTATGGTCGGCAAAATGATAAAATGAGATTTTGCGGCTGATAAAAGAGCTCTCATATGAGAGAGTTATTATCATTATATGAATCCCCATATGGGAGGATTTTAAAAAAAAAAATGTACAGTGCAAGTGTTAAGCAACGTGAAGAGAGAGCTAGGGATAGTACTTTTTCAGCCATCGCATATTGATCGGGGTTGGAGTAGTGGTAGTCCCATGGCAGCGTAGAATGTTGTAATAAACGCTATCGAAGACTTCCTTGACCTTGAAGGGTCCTTCCCAATTAGCCGTAAACTTCGGGTGAGCAGTTTCGCGCATGCAATGATCGGAAGCTCGCAGGACTAGGTCCCCTACTGCAAAGTCCCTGTGTTGGACCTTTTTTTTGTAGGCGCGCGAGATCCTTTCTTTATACCTGGCGTTCGTTCTAGTAGCTTTCTCGCGTCTTTCTCTAGCAGTATGAGATCATGGTCACAGTCGTTGTCATATAAAGCGCTTAAAGCCAATCTTGCTAAATTGTGTTAGGGATACCAAAGCGATGGATGATATTTTCCTGTATGAATTTGACCACGGCCACCACATTCGCTGTCTTGAGTGGGATCTCCTCGACCCATTTAGTGAATTGCTCCGTCCTTATTAGGATATATTCATTCCCGCGCGAAGGGGGCCATACTGGTCCGATGAAATCCAGCGACCAAGTATGGAACGGCCAAGGAGTCCCCAACGCGTGCAAGTCAACGGTAGGAGCATGCACTAGATTGCCATGAAACTGACATTGTTGGCATCTTCTTACTTTCGCGCGGCAATCGACTTCCATGGTTGGCTAGAAATATCCAACTCTTAATAGCTGTCTGCACAGATTTGCGCCTCCTTGGTTCTCTACCTGGTGAGACATCTCCATGACCTCCTGGGTTTCTTGCCCATTCAGACATTTGAGCAAGTTCCCGTTGTGTCCTTTCTGCCATAGTAAATTTTCCTGTAAGACGTATCGAGTAGCTTTCCACTTGAGCTTATCGGCATCTTTCCTGTTGCCAGGCATAGTCCCCTCTTGTAAATAGTCGATTATAGGCTTTCTCCAATCTCCCTCTTCGACTGCGGAAATTTCCATAGAGTCTTTAATCAGCGTGCATTTTTCACAGTTGCTCTGTATGATGGCTGCAAAGTATGACATTTGTGGCCAATGGATCCCGTATCTTTGGGCTTTCCTGTAAATATAAATCTCATCATCTCCGCACGAATGTTGGTGGATCCTTTCCAAGGTTTCCCGACCTTCCTCTTTTGTCACGCCCCGCATGAGAATCCCCATAGTGCCTTTGTAGTATAGCAAGCCATCGTGTATGCAAAATCCCTCGATAGAAACCCAAGTTTCTTTGTTGGTTCCGTCAGACATTGCACGCAGGATGGGCTTTCTCCAATCTGCTTCTTCAGGGGACTCTTCTTCACATAGGTATTTTACCAAGGACGGAGGTATCTTGACTTAGATGGAGATTTTTGCCGGGCATTTATCAGGGCTGATTTTTGACCCTAGAGTAGCCACCGCATCCGCATGTCGATTATCCGATCTGGGCGTGTGCTCGTATCTGACAGATTCGAACTTCTGAACCAACTTCTCCACGATTGACCTATATTTCAGCAAGTTAATCTCCTTTAACGCATATTCCCCTGAGGCTTGTTTGACGATTAGCTTGGAGTCTCCCATGATAATGAGATTCTGAACCTCCATAGCCTTGGCTGAGAGCATTCGCGCGATTAGGGCTTCGTATTCGGCCTCATTATTGGTCACTGCGAAGTCCAGCTTGGTTGAAATTTGGATAACCTCTTGGTCGGGCTTGATCAGCACTACTCCAACTCCTCCTCCTATTATTGTTGAAGATCCATCGAAGTGCAACTTCCAATACTGGTCATTGATTGCATATATCTCTGGTCCCTCTATTTCTTCTGACACAGCTCGTAGTTTGCATCCGAGAACTGGGCTAGAAGATCCGCCAATGTCCGGGACTTTATGGCCTTGGGCAGCGTGCAGAGTATATCATATTGGGATATGGTCATATACCATTTTGCAAGTCTCCCAGAGGGAGGTGAGTGCCCCAGCAAATAGCGTATAGCTTCGTATTTTGTTACAACCACTACTTTGTGAGAACCAAAGTAATGTTTTAACTTTTCAATGGCGAAGAATAGGGCCAGGCAGTGGCGCTCAATGTCTGTATATCTGGATTCCGCATATTGGATCATGCACGAGATGTAGTATACCGGCCTCTCTTGCCCTTCAAACTCCTGAGCTAGTAACGCCCCATTAGACCTCTTTGTTGAGGTTAAATACAGCAGCAAATGTGATCCTAGTTGGGACGCGATCATGACTCTTGGGGATGCAAATAACTTTTTCAACTTTTCAAACGCAGCTCGATGTTCATCTGTCCATGAGAACGTCGCGTTCTTCTTAAGCAAGTTGCTGAAACAAAAGGTCAGCTCCGCAATTGCAGGTACGAACCTTCTCAGATATGATAACTTCCCTAGGAATGACTTCGACGCTGTTTGAGACTGTGGCAGGTAAGCTAGTGATCGCCGATATTTTTGCGGGATCGGGCTCTATCCCGTGTCTGTGAATCACGAAGCCTTGGAACTCCCCGGAAGTTACTCCGAATGCACACTTCATAGGGTTCATCTTCAACTGAAAGGCTCGGCACCTATCGAATACTTTCCTTAAATCTTTCAGATGACCCTGCTTTAGCTTTGATTTAACCACCAGATCATCCACATAGAACTCAGCTTCCTGATGCATCATGTCGTGGAATAAGGCCATCATAGCGCGTTGATACGTGGCCCCTGCATTCTTTAAACCAAATGGCATGACCGTGTAGTTGAAGACTCCTACGGGCATGATGAATGTTGTCTTATTTGCATCCTCCGATTCCATATTAATTAGATTATAGCTACTGAACCCGTCCATGAAGCTAAATATTTCGTGGCCTGCAGTGGAGTCAATTAGAAGATCTATGTTCAGTAAAGGGAAGTCGTCCTTCGGGCAAAAAAATTTCAGGTCCTTGAAGTCGAGGCATACACGGAGGCTTCCGTTTTTCTTCAAGACGGGAACTATGTTTGCGAGCCATGTAGATTGGTGGTTAGGCTCGATGAATTTGGCGTTCAACAGCTTGACGATCTCTTCTTTAATCTTGACGTTTATCTCAGGCCGGAAATTCCTTGCGCTTTGATTAATTGGACTTGAGCCTGGAATAACATCCAGCCGATGCATGGTGATGCCTTGATCTAGCCCAGGCATCTCATCATAGTCCCACACGAATACATCCTTGTCTTTAGCAGGGCTTAGGAACCAACTCGTGCGAACCAAATCGTGTTCTTCCTCTTTGCTGAGCTCCGCGCTCAAGAAGACCGGCCTCTTCTTCTCTTTAGCAGGGCTTAGGAATACTTCTTTTAGTTCTTTCTTTTGTGGCCTCAGGCGGTCCTCGTGCGCCTTGATTTCTTCTGACAACATGTTCTTGTCCTCACCCGGAGCTTCTACTAGCTCAAAAATTTTCCCAGGGGCACTCTTGATGGGGTGGGTCGAGGGTGACCCCGTGCGCCTTCGGATGCGATAACACTTCCTCCCGTTAGAGTAAAAGCTGCCCCCCTGTTTAACCTCGCTCTTGTGTTCTACAACCCTCTTCAGGGTATAAACGTTCTTCTTGCTAGAAGTTACTTTGGGAGCTTCTTCCCGCATAGGCCGCTTCTTCTTCGGTTCCTCTCGCATTATCATCACCCCAGCTAGTGATTGATTCTGGACGTCTTCCCACTTGGGTAATGGGGTTGGTTGAAACGGAGCTGTGGTAGCCTCGTCTGCCATTTCCGTAACCACACTACTTCACGCAAGTGTGCTTCTTTCAAGTTGAAGGGGTTTGCAGATGCAGGTATTGTGACCACTCTGCCTTTCCAAATGGCTTTCATCGTCTGATGTGCAGTAGAAGGTACATCATCAAAACAATGTATCCATGCTCGACCGATGATCATGTGATAGGTGGTATTGGCGTGATGGCAAGAAATTTGGCAGTACACCTGATCTGACCAATCTGGATCCCTAATCGAATCCAGCCAACCGTCATTCGGAGTCGCTTCCAAAGCCCGTCAACGCTGATGGCTTCTTAACAACTTTGCATTGAGGGATTCCTGCTAGCTTCAAGGTTCTGAGTGAAATTACATTCACCGCGGCTCCACCGCCGACAAAGGCCCCCTTGAACTCAACGTGATTGATAGCAACCGTCACGTACAGTGGCCTCTTCCGCTTGTCCGACTCGTCAAACGTCATGACCAGACCGCTTGATCGCGCGGCCCTAACGACTTTCCCATTAGAGATGACCAATTATTCCCCATGACCCTCGGCCACTCCTAAGATCGATTTTATCTTCTCGTGCCTGCAACCGTTCGAGAAATTCATCTCATCGAAGAACTTAACGAACTTGGCATAGTTCTTCATCCGCTTAGCGCGCGAATCTTCGGTGTCGATGACGTAGCCCTCATCCTCATGGATTTCCGCGACCATCAGAGCCTCGGCATCTGCGACCTCCTCAGTGCCCACGATCGAAATCATGGCTATTTCCTTCCCCTTGGGCTCCTGTGCATGAGACGGCAAGGTGTTGTCACGTACGTCTTTGGATGGCTCATCAACGACTAGCTGCCCTTCCTTGATTTGCCTATCCATCAACCACCTGAGCTTTTTGCACTCTCTTGTGGGGTGCATGACCTATCCGTGGCATTCTCACCACCTGAGGTCTCGCAGCTGCTCCCCTTTTGGCCTATGCTCTAGCGCAGGCAAATTTCGTCCTTCCGCCATCTTTTGCAAAGGGTTATGGCATCTTCAATTGAGCACGGTAAGGGTGGCGCCTCCTTTTGTGTGGATCGTTGCTTCTTGCGGGAAGATGACATTGTATGCACGTCAATATCTCGCCCTCTCATGTAGTTGAATTTTCCCGATCCTGAAGCCAGACCTGGCAGGTGCAAGGTCATGGACGTTCCTCTTCTTCATATTTTCCACCAAGGGCTCAACATTCCTGGTGCTTTCAATCAATCTTGAAAAAGTAGAAATATTCAAATTGATTAGCATACCTTTGTACTCTTCACGCATGCCTTGAAGACATATTTCCACCAGTCGGATTTCCAGGACATCGTCGACGCACTCCAAGGACTTGTTCCTGAACCTCTTGATGAATACGACCCCTTCTTCGTCATGCCTCTGGTACATGCAGGAGAGGTGGATGGTGGTGACCTTTTCTTATACTTGGAAGAATTTGGTGTAGAAATTCTTCACCATATCTTCCCACGTCTTCATGGATCCTGCTTCAAAGGTCATGTACCACTTGTATGCGACGGCCCCCAGAGACTTAGGAAATTCGCGCATCAACAGTCTGGTGTCAACTCCATGTGGGCCCATCATGTCAACGAATCCCATCACGTGTTTGTGCGCATTCCCACTGACTTCATCGAATTTCTCCCACTTGGGTGCCTTGTACCCGACAGGGTTAGGCATCAAGTAAATGTCTCGCAGAATGAGAGGCGCGCTGTCAACCTTCGGGATGACGGTATCTTCGAAGCTCTGGTTTGTGATGATGTTGTATATTCGTTGTTCCAAGGCTGCAAAGACCAGAATGTAGGGCATGCTCGGATCATAGGGAGGTGGTAGCGGGGGCGCATGGCTCCCTGGGGCCCCACTTTCATGAAAAGGCAATGCAGAGGATAGAGTATCGTTTCCTGCCGTCATTAGGGACGAACTCAACGGGAGCCCTGGCATCTGAGCTGTCGATGGTGGGACTGAAACCCCAGGAACAGTGTTTTGGGCAAATCTTCCCAGGATCGCCATGATTTGGGCGATCTGGGTGGACTGAGCCTGCATAATCAGGGCTTGACTCTGGATTGTGGCTTGGAGTGCCTCCATAGAGGGTCCATTTCCAGTAGCTGTTTGAGCACGAACATTGGTGTTAACCATGGTGTCAAGTGGTCCCCGCTCCCTTGAGGTCTCCTCGTTGGAAGAGAACCGATCACCATCACGAATGTTTCCGTCGGGAGGCATTTTTGTAGGTTTCGAAGAATTGAAGCTGTGAAAGTGGGTGTTAACGTCGGGTTCACCAAATTGTGCACAAAGAAATCCTATATGGTCGATGAATTGAAGCTCTGAAAGAGGGTAAGTGATGGTAACTTAAGAGAGAGAGACAGCTGAATGGCAGAGCTTCGGTAAGTCCAGAAGAACATGTGTGGAACTAGTATTGAACTAGATTCGCAACGGAGGGATAACGATCCTATATATAGTGGGGAAGTGACCGTTGTGAGGGGGTCCCTAAATGGCAGCTTAATGATAGCCCCCGTAACAGCACGTTCGACCGTGTATATTAGGCACCTGACCGTACATACTGGAGACCGTTATGAGGTCAAGCCGGGTTTATAGGATGTGGCCATTAAGTCTCTCAAAGCAGTTACAAAGGGTCGCGCAAGAGCTTGGTTGTCGCACGCGCGCGACGGGCCTTACCCTAGCCTTCGAACCACTAAGTCCCTACAAGTCCCGTGCTGGTAAGGGAGGAACCTGTCTCGCAGCCCCACGCGGATAAGCGTAGGTAGTTATCCGGTGTACATGGAGCACAGCTAGGTACCCCCGGATGGCTGCCACGTGGTTGTGATCTGTCTGTCTGGAAAGCGCTATCTACACTTGTCAATCCAGAAAAGTGTTTCTCTCTTTTTCCCTTCGAGTGTTGCGTGTGTTGCTTCAAAATGAGCTCCATTTATAATGATCAGAAACTATGCAAATCTTCCAAGATTTTCAATAACAACCTTCCTATTTTGTAGGAAACAACTTTGACTCTCTTAACAGCCTTCTCCAACGGATAATTGATCATAATATTGAGAGATATTGTTGTGATCTTGTCTTTAAACAGATTTAGAAGTTGTCATGAGTGTCTGATTGATCACAAAATCATCTTCTCTTAATGTTTCCTTTCCTGCAAAAGCCAGATTAGGAAACCAATCCTGCAAACTTAGGAAATAATTTTTTTTTGTCACACTGAGTCAAACAGATGAATCAAATGATGTTAGATATATCAAAACAATTTTTCTTTCATCATCAAATGATAACACATCAAGCATAGGAGTGAGACAGATAGAATCAAATCATAAGTGTTCAGAAAATTTCTCCCTTAGAATATGCATACAGGTCAGACAGTTTCAAGGCTTTGAATCCTGGTTCAAGGCCTTGAAATAGCTCAGCCTGTGAAACCTGATTCACGGCTTTGAAAAACAGGTTCAAGGCCTTGAAATAACTTTGTATTTCAAGTCCATGAAACCTGTGACCTTACAATCTCCCCCTAGATGAAAGACAAAACCTTAATTTTTAAGCCTTAGTTTCTGCAAAAAATACTGATTAGCATACAACACAAATAGTAGTAACACATTGGTTCCAAAAAGATCCAACTTATTAATAAACTTAAGCAGAAAAACAAATAAGTTGCAGATAGTCCTACTAAACAAAAGATAGGTCACTTGAACAGAAATAAAAACAACCTAAAATTTCTCCCCCTTTTTGACTTTCATCAAAAGAATGAGAAGATGTTGGATCAGTGTCTAGAAAATTTTGAAAAGTAAACTTAAAAAGAGAATGGAAATGAAAGAATAGGCAAGATGAAGAGGTTGGATCTTCATCTCCATCCTGATCTCCCTCTTTTTCCTCACCGTCTTCATCATTGTCCTGTTCTTCTGCAGCCTTTCATTCACTCCAGCAGTCTCTCCTTCAGTCAGCTCTGTTGGCTTTGGAGATTTCTTCTTCTTCATTAGGTTTATCAGCAAGGCATCTGAATCAGGACTGTCTACTTCATCTCCCTCTTGATTAGCTTGTTCAACTAACACTTGCTTCCCTTTGTCCTTGTCTTGAGAAGCCTCTTCCTAGTTTGAGTGTTCACTGGGCAATTTCTTGTCAGAATCACCCTTCTTGATACCTTCTTCATCCTCAGGGACATCAAACACAGTCATGCTTCTAAAGATGGTCTCCACCATGTACTTCACCTGACTGGGATCAGCCTCAAACCCATGCTGATTCTCTTTGATTTCACTATTTTCCATCTCTAAATCATCAAGTCTCTGAAGAATAGAAGACAAGTCAGGAGGCTGAGAGGTCTGAATTGAAGTAGGGGTCAAGGTCTTGGGATTAACAAACTTCTTTTCATTCAGCTCTTCTTCTATCAAATCAGAATACAACTTCCAAATTTTCTCTTTGGTCTTTACCACTCCAATCTTCTCAAAAGCTTTATCATTAAGTATACCGATCCCAGAGGTAATAGACTCTTCACCAGCAGTTGGAATTTCAAGGTGTCGGAAGAACAGAGTGAGCAGGTTTGCATAAGGCAAGGGATGCTTTCTCTGATTTGTTAGGCTAAACAACATGTGTTCCATTACAAGCTTCTGGAGATCAATATCATAGCCATGCATAATCAATACATAACGTATAACACTCTCTCAGTGATCAACTCCTGCGAATGTTCCCTTGGGAAGATGCATCTCATCAAGATAGTGAATAAAACTTTGGCTTCAACATTAACACAGGGTGTGTTAACTGTTTGGATGAGGCTGGGATATTGGGTAGAAAGAATTCTTCTCTGGCCAACTTCAAAGCTTCATTTTTGGGAGGATGGTTCTGTGTGTCATACCTCTTAGGACAGCCTAGGACGTTTGCAAATTCAGCATGATCTAATTCCATAGTAACACCAGCAACTCTAGTCTTGATAACTAAGTGTGGAGAGTTATTAAGTTTCTTCATGTTGAGATAGAAGATTCTGGTAAGTCTCGGGAGGCTAGCTCAGGAGGGTTTAGCGTGAACCACATAGAGCTTTTCATTAACATGGTAATGCAATTCAGATTCATTCCAGTCAACATAGGCATACTGATCAAGCTACAAAAAGAAATAGTCCTAGAGGCAAAACCATCCGACCACTGAGCTTTGCTAGTATTTGAGATGAACCAAGATTCATAAAGAGCAGTGTTCTTTGAGTAGATCTGCAGTGATCTTTTCACATTGTCTACTGGTTCTTCCTCAGTCACCTTTTCTTTTCCCTTTTAAGCTTGAGAGGCCTTATTCTTTTTCTTCAACTTCTTGGGGCTTGAGATATGTGTTTCAGGTTGCTTTTCTGCAGCAGTCTTCTCTTTCTTCTTCTTCTTGTCTGAAGATGGTGTCACATCCTTCTTAGTCTTCTTTTTTGGTGGAGGAAGTTCTTCAATAGCTTCTGCACTGGGAGTCCTGGAGATTGAGTCCCCACTGATTATTTGAACTTCATCTTCAACTATCTTTCTCTTATTTTGTGAGCTGGGCTTTGATCCTATGGCCATCTTGATTCTATCAGAGGCTCTTCTAGTGCTCATTGGGGTTTGGGAGAAGAATAGAGAGAGGTGGAGTTAATACGGATTGAAGGAGAAGAGAAGAAGATAAATACTGAAAGAGTTTGAGTTTAAAAAGGAAACTGCAATATCTTTCTCTGATCTCAAAAGATCTGTAATGATCAGAGAAGATTCAAATCTTTGAAGCCGTTGGAAGTAAACAATTTAATACTATATTTGGCTGAAAAGGAATTTTGAAAAAGGTAGGGGCAATATTGAGCAAATTTCTACAAAGATAGCACCCAATACTGAATGATCCAAAAATTATTGACTAACCAGTTATCAGACTTATTTTCAAGGCCTTGAAAATAATTTCAAGGTCTTGAAACGCTGAAATATTGAAACAAATAAAATCAAAGCTTTGAAAAGATTTTCAAGGCTTTGAAAATCAGTTTAAGTCTTTGAAACATATAATAACTTACCTTCCTTACCTCGTGCTCCCCCTAAACCAATGCACTTTGATTATACCCAATTCCATTCTAAGATCAGAAAATATTTCATCTGCCAATGGTTTAGTGAAGATATCTGCAAGTTGCATGTTAGTAGAAAAAAATTCAAGAACAATATAACCTTTCTCAGCATGATCTCTGATGAATGGTGTCTGACATCAATATGCTTGGTTCTTGAATGTTGAACTGGATTCTTTGTAATAGATATTTCACTAGTGTTGTCACATTTGATAGGTACACTTCTAAAGTCAAATCCAAGGTCTGTCAACAGTTGAACAACCATAAGACTTGTGAGCAGCAAGCTCCAGAAGCTATATATTCAGATTCAGCTGTTGATAGAGCAACTGAGTTTTGTTTCTTGGAGTGCCAACTCATCAAAGTGGATCCAATGAATTGGAAATTTCGTGAAGTGCTTTTCCTAACAAATTTGTAACCTGCAAAGTCAGCATCCGAAAAACCATGCAAAGAGCAAGCCCAAGTTCTTTGGTACCATGGAGATATCTAAATATTCTCTTCACAGCAGTTAAGTGTGATTCCTTTGGTTCATCTTGAAATCTTGCACACATACACACACTGAACATAATACTGGTCTACTAGTAGTGAGGTATAGTAGTGATCCAATTATACCTATGTATTCTTTTACATTAACACTCGTACCAGATTCATCCTTATCTAAGGACAGTGTGGAACTCATAGGAGTCTTGATTTCTTTGGATTGAGACGTGCTGTTCTTGTTCAACAAGTCCCTAGTGTACTTCCTTTGATTCATAAAGATTCCCTTCTTCAATTGATGTATTTGAAGTCCAAGGAAGAAGTTCAACTCTCCCATAATGCTCATTTCAAATTCCCAGCTCATAAGACTTGAGAATTCCTTGCATAGAAGATCATTAGTAGCTCCAAATAAAATATCATCAACATAAATCTGAACTACCAATAAATCTTTCCCATGAGTCTTAATGTAAAGGGTCTGGTCTACCAATCCTCTTTTGAAATCATTTTCAAGCATAAATTTTGACAGGCTTTCATACCAAGCTCTTGGAGCTTGTTTCAAACCATAAAGAGCTTTGTCAAGTTTGTAAACATGATCTTGAAACTTATCACTTTCAAAACCTGGAGGTTGTGCAACATAAACTTTCTCTTGCAATTAACCACTCAAAAATTCACACTTGACATCCATTTGAAATAGTTTAATTTTCTTGTAAGATGCAAAAGCAAGTAAAATTCTAATTGCTTCTAACCTGGAAACAGGAGCAAAAGTTTCCTCATAATCAATACCTTCTTCTTGGTTGTAACCTTGAGCAACTAACCTTTCTTTGTTTCTGATCACTTTGCCATTTCCATCCAACTTGTTTCTGAAAACCCATCTGGTACCAATGACAGACTAATTTGTTGGTGGAGGAACTAGGTTACACACCTTATTTCATTCAAACTCATTGAGTTCACTTTGCATAGCTATAATCGAGTCTTCTTCTTGTAATGCTTCCTTCACATATTTGGGTTCTACAAGAGAGATAAAATCATAAAAAGCACAAAGATTCTTCGGCTGTGATCTTGTTTGTGTACCAGTGGCTGGATCAAAAATGATGTTGTCAATTGGATGAGATGAGAGATATTTGAACCTCTTTCTTGGAGAACAGGGTTCAGGTTCTCCATATTGCTTCTCTGGTCTTGAAGTAGTAGCCTGATCATTCATGTCTTTCTGTTCAACCTTATCAAGGCTTTGATCTTTATTTTCAAGGCCTTGAGACCTATTTTCAAGGTCTTGAAAATGGCTTCGGCTTCCTTTTGAATCTTTCTTGAAACCAAGTGAGTTTTCAGCTTCTTCTGAATCATGCTTGTTCAAATTCAAGTCTGCAAAACTTTCACTCAAAAAACCATCATAGCTTTCATCAAAGATAACATGAATACTTTCTTCAACAAGCTTGGTTCTTTTATTATAAATTTTATAAGCTTTGCTAGTCAGAGAGTAGCCAAGAAATATACCTTCATCACTTCTTGCATCAAACTTACCCAAGTTTTCCTTTCCATTGTTGTAGACAAAGAAATTGCATCCAAAGGGCTTGAAATATGAAATGTTTAACTTTCTCCCTTTGAATAATTCATAGGGGGTCTTCTTTAGGATAAGTCAGATTAAGCACCTGTTCAAAATGTAATTTGCTGTATTCACAGCTTCTGCCCAATAATGTTTTGGCAGCTTGTTCTCTATGAGCATTGTTCTTAACATGTCTTCAAGAGTTCTGTTCTTTCTTTCAACAACTCCATTCTGTTGAGGAGCTCTAGGAGAAGAGAAATTGTGAGAGATACCATGCTTAACAAAAAATAAATCAAACTCTAACAGATCAAACTCTCTACCATGATCACTTCTAATACAAGCAATAGGTAGGTTTTTCAAGGTTTGAAGTTCTCAACAAAGCTTTGAAAATTCAAAGAGGGATTCACATTTTTCTTTCAGAAACATAACCCAAAAAAATCTAGAGTAGTGATCAACAATAACTAGCATATACTTCTTACCTTTAGGAGTTTGAGTCATCATAGGACCACATAAATCCATGTGAAGTAATTCAATAGGTCTAGAAGTACTTACAAACTTCTTTGTCTTGAATGAACTTCTTGTTTGATTACCTTGAGCACAGGCTTTGCATACTTCATCATCTTTGAACTTAATGGATGGTAATCCTCTTACCAGATCTTTGGAGATCAACTTGTTCAACGTATGCAAGCTAATGTGACCAAGCTTCCTGTGCCAAAGCTTTGAATCCTCTTTCAAGGCCTTGAGGCACTTCAAGCTTTTACCTGCAACTTTGTTAGTCTGAAAAGCATAAACATTGTTTGATCTAGAGGCTGTGAGGATGCAATAGCCTGATTTTTCATTCTACACCACACACGTATCCTTTATCAAAGATAACCTTATTTCCATTATCACAAAGCTGAGATACACTAAGCAAGTTAAGTTTCAAGCCATCAACAAGATATACATCAAAAATTGAATTGTCAGAATCTGTACCAACTTTACCGATACCAAGAATGTAGCATTTTCCTTTGTCACCAAGTGTAATTGATCCTTTTGATTGCTCTTTCAATTCTGAGAATAGAGATCTCTTTCCACTCATGTGTCTTGATCAACCACTGTCCATGAACCACTTATGTTATTTAACATTGGTGACAACCTGCAAACACAAATCACTGCCTTACCCAGCTGTTAGACCAAGTGTTGAATTTGGAATCATATTCAGGATCAATCATATTAGGTGGTCTGGCCCCTTTAGGAACCCAAATCTGTCTTAATTGTCCTTTGAGTTAAAATGGGTATGTGTTCCACATTATGTGAGGGTCTCTTCTTTTGAAAGGACAAGTCATCTGCATATGGCCAATTTTACTCCAAAAATGACATTTAGGATAAGTTCTATTTCCAGCCTTCACAAATCTGGTAGTGTTCTTTCTTGGAAATTTTGGATTGTATCCAATACCAGTTTTGTGAACAGACTTGAACTTTCTCCAAGAATCAAGTTCAACTTGTGTTTTGAGCCTGCAAGCTTGACTTCGATTAATTCAGATTCTTGAAGTTTCTCAGAAAGAGTAGTCTTTTGTTTATCTAATTCATCATCTTGATGTCTCAGATTAACAAGGCTATCACTCAACAAAGAGTTCTCATTGACTACTTCCTTGACTTGTGTTTCCAAGGTTTTGAAACTGGTTTTCAAGGCCTTGAAATCACTGTCAGTTTTCTTCTGAGAGATTTCTAGATTCAGATTTAGACAAACAAGTTGTAAATTCTCTTTTGCTTGCTCATGAAATTTTTCATTCAAAACTCTAATCTCTTTCAGATAATCCTCTTCATTTAAAAGCATTGGTCTAAGATAATCTGAAAGAGATTCTTTTGGTTTTGAAATCAAACAGTTTACCATTACCTCAATCTTCTTTTCAGAACTTTCATCATGCTTGGCCGTGAAGCATAGGTTGGCATGTTCTTCACTAGATTCAGAGTCACTTGAAGTATCTGAATCACTCCATGAAGCTATCATAGCTTTCTTTCTTTCTTTTCTCATGATCTTTCTTCTGGAAGTTCTTGCTTTTCTTGTCTGGACAGTCTCTGATCAAGTGTCCTGCATCACCACACTCAAATAAATTCATAACTTTTGATCTATTGTTTTGTAAAGAAGACTTACCTTTCTAGTCTTTGCTACTAGAAGATCTGTGTCTTTCTCTGTTGAAGTCTTTGTTCCCAAAGTTTTTCTTGATCTTAAGAATTTTGGTCAAGGCTTTGGAAATCAAAGCAAATGGATCTTCATTATCATCCTCAGTTTCAAGGCTTTGAATTTTCTCATTCTCTTTGGCCTTGAGTGCTAAGTTCTTGATGCCTTATGTTAACTCTCCATCAGCTTCATTCATATATATTTCATGTGTATGAAGCTTCCCTTGTATGTCATCAAGTTGGAGTGATGATAGATCTTGAGCTTCCTCAATTGCAGTAGTCTTTGGCTCCCATTTTGCCTTTGGAAGACTTCTCAGAATCTTCGTCATCTTTTCTTCATTGGAATTGTGCTTTCCCAGTAAATCAAGGTTATTGACAATGTTTGTAAACCTTTTGAACATTTCTCTGATTGACTCATCTGCATTCATCTTGAATAGCTCATATTGTCTGAGATAGATGTTGATCTTGGTTTGCTTGACCTGACAAGTTCCTTCAAAAGTCACCACAAGCTTATCCCAGATTTCTTTAGCAGTCTTGCAACCTGAAATCCTGTTGAATTCATCTGTACTCAAAGCACAATAAAAAATGTTAATATCTTTGTAATTCTTAGAGAATTGTTCTAATTTAGATGAAGAGAGAGAGTCTTTAGATTTGGGAGTTCTAATCCGATCTTTCTCTGTGTAGAAAGTCTGAGGTCCATTCTGAATAATGGTCCACAGTTCTATGTCTCGATCAATGATGAACATTTTCATCAAGGCTTTCCAGTGAGCAGAATTATCTCCACAGAATAGAGGAGGTATGTTAGCATCTCTTCCATGTGATAAACCACCATCACCTGCGGTACTCATGATCACCAGATGGTTAAATCTAATACAGTGATACAAGCTCTGATACCAGTTGAAAGGGGAGTAAGCAGGTAGAAGTGGGGGGGGGGGGTTGAATAAAGTATGCCCACTTTTTGCAAAACTTGCAAAGATAAAAGTTTAAGTGAAGACCAATGAAGTTCAAGGCCTTGAAAATAGTTTCAAGCCTTTGGAAGAGATACAGTTTAAGTAAAGAGGCAGAAAAGTATTTTTCAAGGCCTTGAAAAGAGTTTAAAACCCTTGAAAACAGACTAGTTTGAATGCTGTAAAAACTAAGTATGCAAGATAAACTGTAAATGCAAGAGACTCTGGATTTATAGAGTTCAGTCCATTTGGACCTATGTCTCTACCTTAGGGATCTCTCGCTGTAGAATTTTCAATCACAATTCTTATTAATCAAAAGCTAAGCCCTAGATCTCAAGCACAGAGATATGCCTTACTCTGTTACAGCTTGTGGTTCTCACTAACCTATCTAGTACCTGCTCTAGCTAACTTATTAACTAAGAATTGTCTATTTTTCAATTTGAACAATCCTTGAGCATGAGATATAGATGTAATACAAGAATGATCTACAAATAAAGCAGAAGACAGAAGAGCACTGAAGTATAAAACTGCAGTGAAGAATGAAGTGATCTTCTGTGAGATGAATTGTGAGAATGATGAACTTCTTTGAATCTTGTCAATCCAGAAATGTGTCTCTCTCTTTTGCCCGTTGGGTGTTGTGTGTGTTGCTTCAAAATGAGCTCCATTTATACTGATCAGAAACTCTGCAAATCGTCCCAGATTTTCAGCAACAACCTTCCTATTTTGTAGGCAACAACTTTGACTCTCTTAATAGCCTTCTCCAACAGATAGTGAAACAACCCCCTTATCCGGCTCGGGACAGAACCGGGAGGGTGATGCTTAATAGAAGTGGCAGAGATCAAAAGCAATACAAACCACAATGTAAACTTATAATGTTAAACTTTAAACTTGAAGTCTTATACAAAAATATGCTTATTATTACACAATAACCTAACAACACCAGATACTAATTGTGACGTTATCAGTATAAGTGAGTCTCGCGCCCCTTCTATTCCATAAGTTCCACAGCTCCTAGACCTGCGGTGGGAAGAAAACAACAAGAACCGCAGTTTTCAAAGTCAGCAATAAATACTGAGTGAGAAACACCTTAGCATGTAAAACAGGAAAGAGAATATAAATTGCTGGGACACAAGTTGAATAAAGTAAAAGTGACAGAGGATAAGTAAAACTTTATCAGAGTTGCAACGGTATAAACAGCAGTACCAATTAAGAATCGTCTCAATATAGAAATCAATAATCCAATCGTGATGCAGGGTAATCGGATATAATATTGCCAACAAAGGGCATCCCAATAATAAAGCTAGCCAGGCAGTCAAATTATCGCTTATTCATTTCACAGTACCCGGGTAGACCAGTGACCACAATCAGACATTCTAGACCTTAAGTGTTGCAACACCCTCCTAAGAGCGTCAATCAAAGGAGTGTTATCTAGATGCTGGACCCTAGCCAACAAGACATAGAGCCGGGGCACGCGAAGTCCCGCATTTTAGGGATGAAAACCCAAGGGATCTAAACCTTAGGGGCACACGGAGTCCCGCATTTTAGGGATGAAAACCCAAGGGATCGAAACCTGATATAAGTAACACAACTGGTTCCGGTACATAGGAATCTTTCCACTTTATATTATTAACCGATTATTAATTATCGCGTGAGAGTTGACAAGAACAGTAGCCAACAGTTCAAATATGCGACAAGTATAAACAAACAATAACAAGTATATTTTGAGATAGAAAATAGAAATCAAAATATGACACGAAAAGAGATAGGCACATTAGGCTAAGCATGTAATCTCACCTTATTCAACAACAATTATCACGTGCAGCTCTTACGGATGGTCGGAGTCCTTGTCGGTTAACCTGTCGTCCACAATTACCAATTCTATAGTCACAACGACAATATTACTAAATAAAGGAATGCTCGTCTAGGCCGGTTGCTAGGTTTAGATCTCATAATCCCCAATAAAAACCCGACACTAAGTCTTATTCTCATTTATGAAAAGAACTACTATTGAAAATGCTTGTAAATGCCTACTAAAAGTAAACCGATAATATTACAATAAATAGTATTAGTAAAAATAGCATTTGTCATATTTACAAGGGGTTATTTCGGCTAGAAAACACTACTTAAACAAATATATTTTTTCATAAAATGTTAATACTGAAAACTCGCTAAAAGTAACATTAGTATCATTATTATATATATATATATAGTTTATTTTCCAAGAAAAGGATTTACTTGCATAAATCATTTTTATTATTAAAACATTCATATAATTAGTAAAACACATATTGTAGGTTAAGAAAACATTAGTAAGGCCCCCAATAATTTCAGAAAATACAATTTGCACCCCCAATATGGACACACGATGAACCCGCCTCTTCTCCCGATCAAAGCTGAAATTCAGACTCTAAAAATAAGATTTGACAACTAAAAACATCTAAGAAGACGATTTAGAGCATACCTAGCTGAAGAACAGCGAGAAATGGTCAAGGAACGCGACGGGTCGAGTCGCCGAAAAACACGGCCGGAGATGGTACTTGACGGGGACGTTCCGGCAACAACCAGGCTTGGATGAGACCACCTGGCACACGGTCGGACCTTCTGGAGTGTCTCTGTACTGGTTTCGAGTCGTGGGTTGCGCCGGTTGAGTTTGACCGAGCTCTTCGCCGGATTTCATGGAGTTCCGGCGACGGGGATCGCGTCTCTGGTTGCTACTGCTTCTGTTTTTCTTCGTCTTTTGTTACTCAGGTCGAAATAGAGAAAGAGGGTACAAGGGAGAGAGAGAGTGACATAAAACAGAGGGAGTGAGCGATGGTGGTCGGGGCGGCTTTCCCCGTCGGGAACGGCGACGGCAGTGGGTGGCTGGGATGTTGCCTGCTGCTGCTGCTTCTCCTGCTGCTTTATTTGGGAAAGAACAAAACAGAGAGAGAGGGACAGAGAGTGAGAGAGAGGTGATGGTGGTGAGGTTGATGATGGTGGTGCCCGTGGTTGTGGTGGTGGTTCGCCGGAGAAGAGACAGAGGAGAGAGAACGTGGTGGCAGCTGTGGTGGTTGTGTGTGGAGAGGGAGGCGGGGTGTGAGGGCTTATATAGGGTAGATTTGAGGGCGGTGGTGGTTTCGTGCTCGTGAAGAAGAAGCAAGAAAAAGAAATGGAAGAGAAAACAAAGGTCGGCTCTGATTTTATTAAACAAATAGTTAATAGAAATTGTTAGGTGTGGCAAGTGTATGGGTGAACGCGGTGGTTGCTATCGCGATAACGTCCAGAAAAATTAAAATAAATCGCGAAAAATAAAATTCTCACACGAACTTCCGGTCTAATTAAATTACCATAAAAATACCCAAACTATCACTCGCAACCCAACACTAATTTGTCTCGTCAAATTACAAAATTACCCCTGGATAAAATACGGAGTATTACAGATAGTTGATCATAATCTTCAGAGATATTGTTGTGATCTTGTCTTTAAACAAATTGAGAAGCTGTCATGAGTGTCTGATTGATCACAGAATCATCTTCTCTTAATGTTTCCTTTCCTGCAAAAGCCAGATTAGGAAACCAATCCTGCAAACTTAGGAAATAAAATTTCCCTGTAAAATTGAGTCAAACACATGAATCAAATGGTGTTAGATATATCAACACAGTTTGTCTTTCATCATTAAATTATAGCACATCAAGCATAGGAGTGAGAGAGATAGAATCAAATCAGAAGAGTTCAGAAAAACTCCCCTTCGAATATACATACAAGTCAGACAGTTTCAAGGCTTCGAATCCTGGTTCAATGCCTTCAAGCCTGTGAAACCGAATTCAAGGCTTTTAAAACTGGTTCAAGGCCTTGAAATAACTTTGTATTTCAAGTTCATAAAACTTGTGACCTTACAACACTGATTCGAAAAATAAGTCCACTCTCTCTCACCCCTCACAGTCAAATATAGAGAACTCATAAATAAATAAATAAAAACAAAAAGCATCGTACTCTACATTGGGTTGCCTCCCAAGCAACTCTTTGTAATTTAAGGTCGACGCCCCGACCATGTTACCTCATGAGCCTCAGAAAGGTGGTTTGGCAGGTTGTTCCGCATACAACTTCTAGCGCTGGATGCTCATAACTACCTCGTGTGCCTGTACACTCGAGGCTTTGCCCTTAAGTTCAAGCGGATCCTCCTGTGTCAGCTATGGAATTCCGCACCTAACTTGCACGAGAAATGGTAATCCTGGATTCACCTCACGAGTGTATTGAGGAGTCGGTTTGAAAACCCGAAAAGTCTCCACAGTATCATTGACCCTCATGATCAACTCCCCATTCTCTACATCAATTAACGTCCGACCGGTATCCAGGAAGGGCCTACCAAGAATGATCGGAACGTCACCAACTGGCATGTCCAGTATCACGAAATCGCAGGCATGATCAAACTACCAACCCTCACAAGTAAGAATTCTACCACCCCAATGGCCTTCTTGGATGACTTATCCGCGAATTGAAGATTGATCCAAGTTTTACGAGGCTCCCCCACACCTAGCTTTTTAAGTACTGAAAGCAGCATCAAGTTGACACTCGCTCCATATCACAAAGAGCCCTGCCTGTATAGGCCCCGCCAAGTGTAGCGTCAATCACAAAACTACCTGGATCTTTCTTCTTCTTGGGTATCCCATGCAAGACACATAAACTCACATGTTCATTCAATTTCACTTTCTGAAAGTCATCCATAGATTTTCTCCCAAGGATTGCATCCTTGATAAACCGCGCATACTTACGCATTTTCTGAAGCGCCTCAATCAATGGAATGTTGATGTGCAGTTTGGAGAAAATACTAAGAAATCGCTTGTACTCTTTAGAGTCATCCTTTTTCTTTCTGGTTCTCAATGGAAAAGGTACATATTTAGAATAAGGGGATAGCGGTAATACCTCATTGGACTTTTCCTCATCATGTGGAGTCATTCCCTTTGATTGGGGGACCATGACAGGTGTCTTCTCATAATCGAAGACCTCATGCTCCTTATCCTTTCATGCTTCAGCTCTGGCATGGCTCGGGTATGGTGATCAGTCAACGAAACCCCGCGGCGAGTGGTAATGGAATTTACCTGGCGCACATTCTCTTTGTCAGATGGTAGAGACCCATGTGCTCTAGAAGATAATTGCGTTGCAATTTGCCCAACTTGAACCTCTAGTGAACGAAGAGAAGTCTTCGTAGCCTGCAAATTAGAAGACACAACATTGATCGTCGTGGTCATATTGTTTATGTTGTTGGTCATATCATTCATGTTGTTACTCAGCTCTGTTAACGCCTTAGCAAGTACGGAAATCTCTGGGTTTAGCGCTACAGCAGCTGGTGGTGGAGCCTGTGAAATTTGAGCTTGTGGCATGTGTTGAAACCCTGGTGTGTATATAGCTCCAGACTGATCCCCATACCTGAAACCTGGATGATCTCTTGTGCCTGGTTTGTGGTTCTCTTGGTTTCAATTATGTCGCTGTCCTTGTGCCCTCACAAAGTTCACATCTTCACTTGCAATCTGGGCCAAGGCTGAATCAAATTCCTGCTCCTCTACCCTTCCAAATGGCTTCTTGTCCCGATACACATGCTTGGCTAAGTCAGACACCATCCTGCTGATCCCAGTCTTCCATTCATCATCCTTAGGTTCAGGCAATCCCGATAATCTCCTGGAATCATAGATTTGTGAGTCCTGCTTAGCAAGCTGCTTCATGAGCGCATAAGCTCCTTCTTTGTCAACAGAGTATAGAAATTTGCCTCCATCTTTTCTGTTAACCAGCTCCTGATTGTGAAGTTCTAGACCATGATAGAAGACCTGCAAAATTTTGTAATCCTCAAAATCATGATTTGGTCACTTCCTGATCAAATGCATAAAATGGTCCCATGCATCCACTAGGGTTTCATCGGCATGCTGTCGAAAGCCTGGAATATCACCCTGTAGCTCAATCACCCGTTGAACTGGATAAAACTTGACCATGAACTCATCCACACACTGAGCCCATATAGTGATCTAATCAGGAGCTCTTGACTGAAGCCACTTCTCAGCTACACTCTTCAGACAGTAAGGGAAAAGAATGAGCTTCAACGCCTCTTCTGTCACATCCTTGTACTTGGTAGTCTTTATGTACGCGTCAAACCTCTCAATAAGTTCATTGGGGTCTTCATCCCTGTTCCCATAGAATTGGAATTGATTGGTTACCGTCTGAATTGTCGCATGCTTAAGATCAAAGTGCTCGGCCTGTATCTCTGGCACTACAATTGCCGGATTGTGTCCATAGGTGGACAACTGAAACTTCTCCACAATAGCCTGTCCAGACTTGTTGTACGGTGTCTGGGAGTTACGACCATTTAGCAGCTTAGACAGCTCTTCAAACCGCTGATTGATTTACGCGTTGGTTAATTGTTCGCCCATGATGCTCTGTTTCTGTCTTCTCCTTTGGTCTCTGAAGTCTGAATAACTGCTATGGGTCTTCTAGTGGGGGCACAAGCTCTCTTGGGATCCTGTGCATGCACTGAGTACCTGAAATAGCAGAAAATCAGAAAACAAATAAGAAATCAAAATAGCAAATATAACAGAAAAATAAAAGCAAATTAATCTAATTATTAACTTAAAACTTGTTGACCGTTGTCCTCGGCAACGGCGCCAAAAAACTTTACGCGGATTACTAGCGCATATTACGCAAGCGTAGGGTCAAGTAGTAAAGAGTGAGTATTTTTAGTAATCGGGTTGTCGATCGCTCGAGGAAAAGCTCGGAACAAGTTTATACTTAACAATTTAGAGTAGTTCACTAGGTAACCGGAGTAAAAAGTGTGTGTTTTGTGGTGTCGCCACCCCCAAACAAGTGGCAGTAGTAAAATACAGAGAAAAATTAACTTGAAATTAAGAAGAGTTCTTAATCAATAAATGGAGAGAACTAGGCAATCTCCTTGATCACCTAGGGTTTTAAACGATGTCCGAATTATCTGAGCAACACGTTAACTATATTCTAACTAAGCCAGGTAACAGCTCTGACTATCTCGTATCAGTCTCAAGATATTCTACTTCACGGTAAACTACAATCTCCTATTGGTATCTTGTGTCTACCGGTCCGTTCTAGTAGGCTAACGCATGCACGACAACGGGTCCTGTCGGTCCACCGTTGCACGAAACAGTCGAATCTCACCTACCGAATGCACCCACACTTGGTCAATCCGAACACGTCTCTTCTCAGTTTCAGTGATACAGGATTGATGTTCAAGTCTCATCCTAGTTAGTTAGAATCACTGTCGTGCATTCACTAACTAAGCAGTGCTTCCGGTTAATTACTCCATAAACACTGAGTATTAGGCACAGTAGAAGAACAATTTAATTAAAATATAACTAACTTTAAGAATGAATCAACTATTGAATGAAAACCCAGTTCTTGAACCATAGTTTCTCTCCTAATCGTTTCACTCGAGTAGGATTACTAACATAAACAAGAAACTTGAATGGATTCAAAAGAAGAAATCAATAAATCATGAAGCAAAGATCAAATCCGAAAATAATCATCGTTTACATTAACCCTAGTCTCTCACATGAGATGCCTAGCAAAATTTGCTTAGCTACTCATAACTAAATATGAAATAACAAAGAGTTTCTCCATTAAAATTGACTAAGAAAGGTAGAAGAAATCAATCACAAAGAAGCTTCAATGGTGAAGCTTTGTCTTCGTCTTCGTTCAACATCGCCTCCTTCTCTTCTCAAGTTGATTGGGTTGTAGAATAGTTGAATCCTTTCAATTAATTGTTGTTATAGTATTAATTATTCCTCAATTAGGTTAAAGAAATAGTTAATCCTAAACTACGTAGTTTTGACATACACATCAGCCTCTTCTTTTTTTCTTACTTCCGTCTGATTTTTTATGCGCAGTTCGCACGACAACCCTCTATGGTCGTGCGATCAGGGGATGGTAGTGGCTGTGATCGCAGACCACGAGCTCTGGTCGTGACTTACTGTGGGTTCTCGTGTTTTCTTCTCCGAAATTTTTCTAAGTAACTGGTTCTGATCGCACGACCAGAAATTCTAATCGTGCGATCTGCTGGGTTTCTTTTTCCTTTTTTTTCTTCTTCTTTAGCCTGCTCTTCTTGGCTTCTGATCCGAGTCTCTTCTTCCTCTGTCATCTGCTGATGCTGGGTTTTCTTGCTGTGATTGGTGCTGATCTTGGCTTTGTGTGTTTCTTGCGCTTTCTTCACACTTCTTCTTTGTTTTCTATGTGATTTCTTCCTCTGTTCTGCGCTGCCTTCGCTGTTGCGATGCCATCTTCTTCTTCCCTCTATTGCTCTGTTCTGGTCATGGCTTGGTTTTGACACGCTTTCTTACGTGTTACCGCAAGTGCACGGTTCAAGTAGTAAAGAGTGAGTATATTTAATACTCGGGTTGTCGAATCCCACGAGGACAAGCTCGAGATTGTTTATTTATACTATTAGTTTAAAGTGAAGTAACCAGGAGGAATGGATTAAGAATTGTGAGTTTGCCACCCTCAAACAAGTGGCTCTACATAGCTAAGAACTGCAAATTAACTGAATGATAGGACTAAGAGTATGGAGAAACAATATGATTTAGGGTCCCTAGGATGCTTAGTTGATTTCCGAATTCAATTCACAACACTTCACTCTTTCCTCCACCATAACAGATTATACTCGCAACACATATCTCTCAATCATGTATCACAATGTAGTGTATTCAACAACAAATCCTTTCAGCCTAATGTTGTTAATCACACTACTCTAGTTGATATAATAAAGGTACCTACAATACCTCTCAACCTTGCAAAGTTATCCCTTTAACATAATCAACTGAAACAATCTTCATGTGATCACTCTCATTCTTTCACCTCTCAGTCTCAAGAATATTAAGAGCGTCTTCCTACTCTCACGAACCTAGGGTTGAGTTATTTTCATACACTCTCCTAGATAACTAACATGCTATGGGTGATCAAGCCTCATATGCTAAGAATTAAGAACTCAAGTAGAAGAATGAATGAAATCAAGAGCGAAATTAATCTTTAAGCATGAAGTAAATCCATGAATCCATCAATCAACCATGTAAACCCTAGTTCTCCATAATCACCTAGCTATGAGTTTAGCTAGACATGAAATCTCTTGATAAAATCATGACCTCCATAGAAAATAGTACAAGAGATGAAGAAAAAGAATCAAACGATGAAATCCTTGAAGATGGGGCGTGAATCCTCTCTTCCTTGAACTCCCGAGCGTCTCTCTCTTTTCCTCCGTCGTGCGTGTGTGTATTCTCAGGCCTTCCTCACGTTCTTTTACTAGCTGGGGCGAATTTTTAATGTACTTTGCTGAAATTGCATCTCAGCCCCTCTAGTTTGTAATTCCCGTCCAGAATTGTAAGCTGATCTTGCGCATGCCATATCTCTCTCATCCGGACTCAGATTAATCTCTGTGACCTATCATTAGAAATCTCTTTGAGTCTACTTTCATTTGGAACTGGTCTCACTCCAAAGTTATTTGTAGAACTCAAAATATTATCAGATTAGTGCAGACTGGTCATCCTAGCTTCTCCATCTTTGCTTCTCCTCGTTCCACTTGTGCTCCCGTTGTTTCCGAAGTTCATTCCATGCCTCCTATCAACCGATTAGCATCATTTCCTATCAAGACAACATGAAAAAACATAACAAGCGATTATATTTGACAAATAACAACTAAATATACATTGAAACGCCCGGACTAACAATACAATGCATGTGAAGCATCAAGTGATAAAACGACTCAAATTCTCTAACATTAAGCTCAAATCACTCGTGATAATGTGGTAAAATGGAGGTAATAGATAGCTCCTAAAAGGCGCTATCAGTTTTAATCAGGTTCAGGTGGGTGAGTTGGAATTGGAGCGAGCTGGTTTTACAGGTTGGGAGTTGGGTGAAGTTAGGGGAGTAGTTGATGTGCTCGGAAATGGATTAGGGTGCTTAATTTAAGGGGTTTTTTGGGTCAGGTAAATTGTTTGATGATTTGTGGTGATGGTTGTTTGATTTGTGAAGCAGAGACGATATAGGGGTTTAGGTTATTTGATGAATTCGGTGGTGAAGGTACTATGGTGTTGTACTGGGTTTCTTGGGTTGTGAATTGTATGTGTAATGGTGCATAGATAAGAGTTGCAGGTGGTTAATTTGGTGAAGTCATTAGGTGGTTCAGGAGGTTATTGGGATTGGTTTAGGTGTACTATAATGGTGTAATGGTGAGTGGGTTATTTGGGTTTGTGATGTTGGCAATGGAGGATAAATGGTGTAGGTAGTATGGGTCTGATGGTGAATTAGTTAGGTGGTCACTAATGGTGATTGTTTATGGGTTCGGCCGAATGTATTGAAATGGTGGTTTGTTTGTGGTGTCATTTGGACTTGGGCAATCTGCTGGTGTTAGTGTTTCTGGTCAGGTGTTGAATGAAGGTTAATGGTTGGTTACTAGGAGATGGTGTTGGTGGTCTGAGAGGTGTAAGGCAGTGGTGATATGGAGGAAGTGAAATGGTGATGGTGAATGGGTAACCAAGCGCATTTTCGAGAACTTTTCGCAATCAACCTCCCCTTTCGTCTTTCCTTGGCCATTGTCCGAGCTTTGTCTCAACTTCCGAAGTTCGTTTCCCCTTTATGCTTAATCTCTCAAGCATCGTTTCCTGTCAAAATAACACAAAAAAACTCGTGCGGTCAAACGTGACAAAATAACATAAAATAATGGGAGAAACGCCCGGATTAACATTTTATCGCTCAAAGCTAAATTTATTCAATTTCTTCAAGTTCATAGTGTAAAACTAACATATTCTACCCGGAAATCACACAAAACGATAGCAAATCGTGTAAAAAATATAACTCTAATACAGAGTTATCAGCATGCGAAGCACATGAGGCCTAACTGGGTTCCCCTCTGCTAGACTGCACTTGAACAGTGCTTTAGACACCTCATACCGCTCATGCATTGTCTGCTCTTGGAAGAGTTGTCTCATATGTACGATCATATCATACGCCTCCATGTTCTCATGTTTCTTATGAAGCTCAGATTTCATGGTGCAAAGCATGATATAAGTTACACCATTAGAATCATCCACAAGTTTCTGATATGCTCTCACGGTAGCTAGAACAGCGTCATCCGCAGGTGGTGCTGGAATAGGATTGTCTAAGACATATAGTTTCTTTTCTTGCTTCTCAAGTTTATGTACCAGTGTAGAAAATTTGTTCCCGATAACTTGTCCTTCTCAAGGATAGACCGTAGAGATGAAGTCGATGCTTGTGAATTATTTGCCATTTAGATTCTACAAAATGAGAAATATGTAATTTTAGTATTTTTGAACAATTGATTATATTCAACAATGGCTAGATTATTATATATAGCTCCCACTATTTTTCTCGGATTAATAGCCCTCACCATTAATACGAAAAATATAATATATTGTCTAGTGGGTTCAAGATCCATATTTCACTTCTTCTTGAGCTTGCTTTGGCAAGTCACCTAAGAATTACTTATTTAGGTAGGAACAATTTCCAATTGCATCATATGCAACTCTTGATTCAATTAGGTAAATAACCTCTCATTCTTTATCCATCCCATAGATAACGCCTACTTTCCTTGTCTCTAAGTTATCAATCTAATCTAAACAACCTAGTTGCGTTCAACCTCTTACTTCAACAATCACACATTACATGCCTTTGCCGCGGCATCACAGCATGATGAATTAAAATTTTCTTGCTTTGGCAAGCCCGAATCCAATAGACCTTCATCATGATGGGTGTTAAGTAAGAGAAGGAAAAACGCAATATTTATCGTTTGAGGTATTTCGTTATCATTATTAGTTGTTTCGTTGTGCTTCTTTTCTTTTTTTTTTAACTTCGTAGATCATGTTTTAGAGTAGAGAGTGACGCATTAGATGGTCGTAATTGTTGCTTCAGTATTTTCAACTCAATATTTTCATACCGCATTGAGTTTGAAAGTTAATGAGGAGAAATTGGCTCAGTTTATGGTATTAAAACAAAAAAAAATTACTCATGCACAAATTCATTGTTAAATTATGCATTCATGCTTAGCTTTTAGGGTGTACATGTATGAATGGTCATAGCGCCACCTTCATTTTGTGGTAAGAAACAAAATGTAGGTCTGTATGGTCATTTTGGAGTTTAGTCTCACTCCAATACTTTAATTAACAAAACACCATCTTGTAACACATTCAGTACTATTAGTCCCATCACTATTAATACCAGTATTATTTGTCCCAGCACTATGAATTCTGCATTCATAAGCCAAAAAACAAACAAGCCATTTATGTATCTTTACGGAGTTGAAGAGGATGATATGCGCTTCACGTCTTGCATTGTTTGTTTACATTTTTAAATTTTGATTATATATTTTCACCAACTTTCTTCTGCTTTTATAAAATAGCCATATTTATTTAATAGCCTTGTTTTAGGATAAAATTGAATATTGTTTCTTTAGGCAAGATTTAATTTGAATTTCACTAAGAAACTGTGCGGTGTATTTTTTAACAATTTCTTTTTATTTTTACATATTTAGTAAAAAAATTAGGAAATATTTTTTGGAAAAAGTTCAGTACTAATAGTGATTGTATACCGTTGCTTTGTAGATGAGGACCAACTTAAGTCGGATTCTATTTTTTGCCTATGATGATTATACCCCTTCTTTAAGCAGTTTTGTTTTATTTTAGTGAAATAAAAATATTTTGTAGTTTTTTAGGAAATATTTTAGGTGGAGAGGAAAATATTGTAACTTAATTGAATATTGTTTCTTTTTAGAGGAGATCAATTTAAGAAGACAATTTTGTTTTTCCTCTTTTGATTATTTTACAGAAGATGTCTTTTAAAGTAAAATAATCATATTTAGAAGGTCTACGTAGGTAAGATTTGATTCGGATTTCACTAACTGCAGAAATTGTGTAGTGTATATACTTTTTAACAATTTGTTTTTGTTTTTATATATTTATTAAAAAAATTGGGGAACATTTTTTAGAAAGAATTTCACTAACAATAGTGATTGTATACTTTTTTTGTAGAGGAGGACAAACTTAAGTCGGACTCCATTTTTTGCCTATGATGATTATACTCTTTCTTTAAGCAATTTTGTTTTATTTTAGCGAAATAAAAATATTTAGTACTAGTTTTTTAGGAAATATTTTAGTAGGAGAGGAAAATAGTGTAACTCCATCACATAATCAATTATAACCAATTAATAACAGCATTATATGACATTAATGTTAAAAATGTGTGATGAAATGTGTAAATAATTATACACATTGGCAGTTTTTCATTGGATGATTGTGAGTCATTGTCCACTTGAGACAACAAATGACAAAAATTTATGCAAATTAATTGACACATGGAGTTCATATATATATATATATTGATAAATTAATATGATAGCATTTCGTATCTTACAGGGGAATGAACAGCCAGCTATTCAAGATGCACCGGTCATCTCTACTATTCGACATGAGGCATGTTTGGTGCATAGCTGCGTGATAAGTAAAGTTCCGCGCTCTTTTGTCTCTGAAGCTCATGCCTTGGCGGCTAAAGCTTCTACTGGCATCTAGCCTTTCTAGCTTGTATGGTTGTGTATGTGTCAAGTCCGTCTATATTGTCTACTTGGTGTGTGTGTATAAGGTTTGGTAGATTGCTGATATGCGTGGGTTGTAGTGTTCTCCTGTATTTGTGGGTTGTAGTGTTCGCTTGTATTTTGGGGCCCTGTCAACTCACGGTGCTCTTGTACTCTCTTTATCTATATAACTTTCTTACCTTTGAGCAAAAAAAAAAAAAAAAAAATCTATCAGCCACATCTGATGCATGTAACTTCTCTCTTTAGTAGGAACTACTGATCACATCCCACATGTAAAGAAGAAGAAGTGAAAGTTAAACCATGTCTTAGATTTATCAATAGCTGACAAACTTATAAAAACAATAATCTTTGGAAATGGACTGCCTTTGCCATACTAAGCAACTCTTCATGATGAAAACTTAAGTATCAGCAGAATAATTGATGATGGAGTCAACATAATTATCCCCAGTGTTGCTGCTGCTTTTGTTGACCATGACAACCAATGGACTCCTAACTGAATGAAACCCATCTGACCACACTATTTCTCCAAAATCATACCTCCCTTGAGATTTCTTCTCTGGTTTCAGAATCACATAGTATGTTACTTCTTCCCTCCAGCACGAAAATATTAGCACCGTTGGCCATACCGATACCTCAACTCCATTTGGCTTCATGATCTTCGCCAGATAAACAGCCGTTCTCGTTCTCCCAACATTGCGTACTGTCCTTTTGATGGTGGTTGTGGATTGGAGATTCGGGACCGTTATGGATGGGTAGTTCAGATCCGAATTAGTTTTATACTGTTGTTTTTGTTGTTTCTGGGGGCAAATAACTGTGGTACCTGGAGAGACTATGAGAATGGTTTTTATTATGTCTTCTTTGTAACCAAGGTTGCAGAGGAAGACAACGTAGTCGCTGGTTTGCATGTCGTAAACTAGCCCTGGATCCATTGCTCTCAAGGGATCAATGTGACCTGAGCCGAAGTCAAATGGGTCTGCAGTTTTTGTAATTCCTTTGTACATGATACTGTCATCGGTTGTGTCACTGGTGTATGCTGTACAAGGAAAAAAATTAAGTTAGAAGTATCTAAGGAAAATCATCAGACATAGATAAATTATACATGTCTCATATACCGTGTTTGGTTGTGGTAGAAGCAACATGTACAAGTTATCCCAACTTATTTCCTCCCCCTCCCTCTCTTCACATTTTTTTGCCTAAAAACTAGGACAACCTTGTATAAGGAGGGTGGTGAGAAAAAGACTAAAATACCCCCTAACAGATCTAAAAGTGACCTCAATACCCTCATTTGTTTAGACACTTCCCATTTCAGATATCGAATCTTATCCTGCTTCATATCATGTTCTACCCAGTCACTGAAAATAAAAAATTTAAATCCAGCCTTATCCCAGTAAAATCATATCCTACCTCATATCTCAAGATATGCCTTACCCTCTTTCTTTTACCTTACCCAAACGAGACCTTTGTTACAGTATAAAGATATAGCAATTTTCCAGTGATGTGCTTGAAATTTAAAGTGAGCTTGAAAGTAATAGGCACTGCAGCTACCAGCGACATGACACCTTTACAGGCTCACCATTGGTAGGTAGTCTTCTGCATATTGTGTATGGTTCTTTGCTATAGGCTCTTCACCACATATACTAGAAGAGGCCAACTGAAGCATCTTGTTTCATTGTGTTTGAGCACTCTATGCTATTTCTCGTTCTTTCAGTTGATCCCTTAAGAAGCACAACTATAATATCAACCTCCTGACTTCCTTCACTTCAGACTTCATAGAGAAATAAGTTTGGTTTGATTGGTTTATGAGGACTTGGTTAAAACAAGATTGGCAAATTGTGATTCTAAAATTTTCTAGAGAGACTATAGTTTGTGTTTGTGTTTGTGTTTGTGTTTGTGTTTATGCGCATATTGAAGTAGATACATATATACCTGTAGTCATGAGAGCAGATCTTATTGCTGCAGGTGACCAGTTAGGGTGTGCTGATTTGAGGAGAGCAACAACTCCAGCTACATGGGGGCACGACATGGATGTCCCTGACAGAAAATTCCATTTCACAGACCGGCCATCGATTGGTACAGAAGTAGGTGCTGTTTCCGGAGGCCATGCTGCTAATATGTTGATCCCTGGAGCAGTTATATCAGGCTGCACACATGAATGAATAACTTACCAAATTAGTCAGCACACTTTTGCAGAAAATAGCTTCAAAGAATGATGCATTGTTACTAAGATGTCTAAGGAAACTTGGTCATCACAAGTATGAGCTTTGTGCCTACCATGCAAGATCCTCGCAACTTGAGTGTCATCAGGCTGCAAAATCATGTGAATTACGAAGTACATATAACCATGTGACTCGAAATTGGATTGGCGCAGGACCTTTTACCCAACAAGTGCTTATTTTTTTACCGTCATATCCACGCTGAAGTGCCCTTGTCAATGGCATCCCCACAACATCGAATTTGCCTTAAACCTAGTTGACCGAGGTGGATTCTCCAATTTCAATCTTTTACATCCGTTTCTTAATCTGAATAACTAATTTATATTCCTTATAGATATATTTTGACCCATTAGCAACGAGCCAACGACATCCCCAAATTGATAATCTGATAAAACTGTGCTTAAACACTTGCAATACCAAATTTACAAGATGTTGGAATTAGTAAATATCATTTGGCAAACACCCTGCCAATTGCACACTGGAGCCAAACAATAAACAATAAGTTCAGATGACACTAAATCTCAATTTTGAACTCATTAAAGAGGCTAAAGCACAATTGGCCCCTTCCCATAGAGGTTCCCTAGACTTGATCAGAGAGTCTCAAAATCATCTGCCACATGTGTTACACAAGTAACTCAGCTACAACGGTGTTCTGAGTGTGGTGCACACATAACATATAACACATGCAAAGTAAAGTAGACACAAACCTTGAGAATGTCGGGTGAAAGAGAGCTTGGGCCCCTGGAAGAAAATATTGCCACGGCAGGTGCAGGTGAATCTTTGATAACTGTCCTACTTGCTGATATTAGCACAACAGGTTGCCTGCATTGACGCATGGCATGTATAAATAGAAAGCAGCTAGAAATAGTAGAAATACATGATCACCGAATGAAGTGTAACAATGGAAGCAAGCTACGTATTCGTTACTTTGGAGACAGGGCAAGGTAATGGTAGATTTTAGTCCCTTGGATGAAATCGACACGAACGGTGGGGATGATATCAACATCAGCAATCTGCCTGCCAAGGGGCTCCACAAATATCAAGGCTGATGCATTGGCTCTCCATGCCGCCACTTGTGCCGTACCAACAGTTACTGATGATCCTATTGTTGAGAAACACAGCAATATCTTCCCCAGAGCTGCTTTCCTCATCCAATTCTGTCCCTTGCAAACTCTATACACCACCCCAATTTTATTACTACTACATATTAAACACAGCAAACAACACTCAAGCTACGATATACCAATTCTCCATCAGCCCGAGAGAGAGATGTTACCCGCCAGCAAAATACTCGCTTGCATCCACCAAGCTTCCCTTTATTTGACTTACAACTAAGCTCTCACCCTGTAAAAGAAGAAAGAAAGAAAATGCTTCACTATTTGAAGATCTCATGGTAACAATCATGGGCTTCCGCCTCAAAACCTTATAAACTGCGCATACAGCTCAAATAATCCTAATAAGGTACAAATCTCAACACACCATCTCACGTGTAATGTGTGGCGGTGAACACGTGGGTGCATTATTTCAGAGTAAAAATTAAGAAAAAAGTGATGTTAAGTCCACGATTAGAAGTTATAACATCATTAGGATTGAAGTTATTCAGGAGGGTATGCAACTATGATTCCGATATTTTCCAATTCTTCTCAGGTTTCGGAAAACTGATCAAGTCGTGCAACCTAAACAAATATCTTTATTAGTTCAAAATAATTCTTCGAATCAATAGACCTTGCAGTATTTTACTTCACATATCGGATTAATATTGGGGCCTAGCTACAAGATTGAATTAAAGTGTAGTCATATACCATGATGGACAGGTTACTATCAAGCATTATCCGGGTTGGAAATGTTCTATCAATAGAAGAAGCAGCTACGGAGAGGCTCCAAGGGGCGACATTCTGGACAAGAGATGGATCAGGTCCATCGTTCCCTGCGGAGAAAACCACACTGATACCCATTTGCATAGCATGAAATGAACCCACATCTGTGCTCGATGCAAAGAATGGTGGCAAAGGCGGCGACCCGCCAAAGGAGGCTGATATCACATGGACTCCGTCATGTAATGCCTCATCAAACGCTGCCATTATATCAGCTTCGGTGCACCTCCCTATTTGATTTCTACTCCAACATACTTTGTACACTGCTAACCTAGCCCGGGGGGCTCCTCCTCTAGCTGTGCCCTGAGCAAAACCAAAGAAGCTTGCATTCTGAACAACAGATCCAACAGCTGTTGAAGCCGTGTGAGTTCCATGGCCGCTAAAATCTCGAGCTGATCGGTATTCTGAGTTGCTGCTCGTATTTAGAGCGCCGTATTCTTCCTCAAAGCCTTTTAGAAAAAACTTGGCACCAATTAGTTTACGGTTGCATACTTTGGGATCAAACCTCTCTCCTGATACACATTTTCCCTTCCATGACTTTGGAACTGGCCCCAAGCCAGGTTCATCATGGAAGCTATCAGATTCTGGCCAAAGACCTAGCAATCATAATTCAGGGAACCCATTAGTTACTACAGAAAAGAAATATTTTTTATGGCGCCATTGAACTATTTATGAGTATTTGCAAAGCCACCCCTGAGAGTAAATAGCCAATAACACATTATACAGAGTAACATATACTTGATTGACAGAAAAGTATATATGTACAGTCAAGTCACTGATTCCGAAAAACTCAAGTGGGAAATATCTATTAGCCCTTTCTACTGGTTCCTATCTTTAAGTCCCCCAAACTACTCTAACCCCTCAATTCATTTTGGCTGTCTCTATCTAACCCTCACGGCGAGTAGCAAAGAATAGAAGTCAAAAGTCACGGACCACTAGAGAGAGATGAGTACAAAGATGGTTAAGAGATTCTAGGATAATGGATACTCCGTGACAGAAAATATTAGTTAAGAGACTCTAGATCACCTAAAACCTCTGGTAGCGGCTTCGCTTCCATAGGGTATGGCGTTCCGCGATCCCGTTCCGTTTCACGAACCGGAACGATCCACGTTCCAGGTAACTTGGGTTTTAACCAACGCTCTGTACTTCCTCAGCAATTGGTCTCAGTTCTAAGTAATTAGGCCTGTTTGAAACTAAGTCTAATGAAAATTTCGAGTAAAACATCCTAACGAACTCCTTACCGTGGTAGCCCACTACCTCACTCTACGTAAATATAAGTTTTATAGTTATCGGCATGATATGTAGAGTACTCAAAAGTTCAATTTATAATATGTTTATATCTAAAATTATATTAAATATATGGTTTATATACGCGCTCTCGTGCCGCGTACAATCTTTTTAGATTTTGTCGCTCTCGCTCCCGCTCCAGGTGACTTAGGTAATACTACTACAGCTATTGAAAATTCTGACGGTTGATAAATATGCACGCTGAAAACTCTGCTCTCTTCTTCACGGTATGAGCCAAGAAGTATGACTCTCTCTATATCTATAAATAAACAGAATATCTATTAAACACATGTAGCTGAAGAAAGCTGATCAAGGACTGTATGATCCAAACCTGTATCAAAGACTCCAACAATAATGTTATCGCCGTAAGCTAGTTGCAAAGGAGTTGCTTCTTTGAAGCTGCTAATTCCCAAGGTAAGGTCCAAGAAGTCCCAGCTTCTGGTAGTGTGCAATCTGAGCACCCTGCTTTTAAACACAGACACCACCACTTCCATCTCTGCGATACACAATTTTCATCCTTAAGAAATAAATAAAATTGAAATTCGCATAAAGAAGCATGTATTTGTTGAAGAAGAGATGTGGGGTTCATACTAGCCAAGGTGGCCGCTTGGGTTGAGTTAAGCATTGCTGAAAACCCCGAAAAGCTATGTTTGTAGCTGTACACCAGGGATTTCTTTGCCTCTTCCTCCCTTTTATGTTGAAACCAAAAATAGCAATTTAAAATAGTATGAAGAGAATATAGAGAATCTGACTGGAGAATCAACTAATATAACTAAAAATACCCGGAGAAGACATTCGAGAGGAGCTGAACATGATGATTAGTTGTAAGTACAGGATCTAGGACTTGATTCAGCCCTAAGTAAATTATGTAAACCTGTTTAATGAGAAGAATAATTACCACAAAGATAAGCGCTATCAATATTAAGTTTATGCATACGAGCAGAAAATGTACACAAGACAAAAAGCTTGAGCTCAACTGCCATATCACAACAAACATACATGGGTATTAGCTGTTACAGACTGAAGGAATGAAAGTGACAGGGATAAGGATAGAGATAGGGCCCAGAAATAACGAATACAAGTGACCATTGTCTCCCATGCATCAAAAAATACACATGACGGGTTATGGTTAAATAGTTGGAGGAGGCCAGGGAACCAAAGGTTAGTGACAAGTATGCGTAGATTTGATGGATATCTTTCAAAGCTGCATAACACTAACATGCTTCCATGGAGACAATCTTAATCATCATTACAATTAGCCTTCAAAGGTAGTTTAAATTTTTTACTTCCCCGACCCTTCTTTTCGGTCATCATTTCATTCTACATACGTCCGTATATGCTCGAGTGTCTATTTTGGGGAACTACGACCAATTACCACCTTCACAGAGTCTTCTTTCATCATTCTTAGTTATACATACAAATATTACTGCAAAGAAAAAGGCATGCATGTGCAAATCTAATGATTACAATCTAATTAGGGTAAAGCTTTCTTCTGCTTAGATTTATAATTTATGCCTAATCAGTTAATGAGGAAGATAAGTGCAACTAAATCGCTTTACAATAATTATAGTAAAATTTTAAGATTCTTTTTTACTAAAATTTTACATGATGGGTGGGTGTAGACTTTATGATAGGGTTAATCTTATTAAATGAGCCCAAGGTACAAAATTCGAACTTTCATAGGGAAACTGACATCCATCAATGTCAGTAGCCACATTGTCGGTCTTAGTTATAAAATCATACGATTACATCACTAATTGCATGTTGCAAAACTCAACATAACTAATCTGCAGACGTCAGAAACACCTTTTATTTATACAACTCAGCACACTCAGTACATGTATGAACAAATTAACAGATTTAGCAAAAATGTATATATCAACTACTATTATACTTGGGCACAAACGACGCACAATGTATTACCAGGCAAAAGTAATCATCCTCCATTAGCTACCCAACATAAACATTTTAGTAAGCAAGATATGTGTGGTCAACCAGTAAGGACCAGGTGAACTTTTGGAGTTACTTCAAGAAATATAAACCAAATAACTCTTTTTAGCTTCATAGATAAGAGTAAGACATACGGAAATGAGGAGAAACAGTTACCATTTGAGCCAGTGAATACAAAAGTACAATACAACAACATTAGGCATATGCAGCATGAAAGACATGTATCAAAGCGTGCTGCTAGCTACCCTTATGCATGGTGTTGCCTCAGATTTCCATGCATTATACCCTAATTTTTACAGTTACTTGCAATAAGTGTCCCCTGTGCTATGCTACTCCAGAAAAAAATTGAGCTAAAGAGTCTCAGACGATTTATCTAGCCTTAAACATGGCATTAGGTCCTAGAAGTACTCAATGGTATCCTTCGACAAAAGGAATAAACTGATAGCGAGGAATTCAAGCAACCGATGGAAGTAGTAGGGTTCTTTTGAACACAAAGTTTCCTGGAACACTCTCAGTTCATTGCATAATTGCAATGCTATAATGAAGGACCTAACACTTACGGATCACGCCACACCCCTCCAAAATAAGCTTTTCATTACACCTTCTGTCATGAAACTCGAGTAAGTTTATGTGCTCTTTTCCAAGACCAGGGATCTCAATTCGATCGCCGGAACCTATATGGCTTCCCAATGTATCATAGCTATGATTGGACTACATACCTAGCTTGATTCGTTAAACAGGAAATCAAAGTGCATGCAATGTTCAGATCTAGACATTTTAATGTTCTGGAAATAGCATACACAAGCACTTTATAGCTTCCCCTAATTAATAAGCTTTAAGGCAATCAACCTTTTCTTCTTTGACAGGTAATGAAATTCCATTAAAAGTACAAAAGATAACGTAGGAACCAATTAGCTCCTAAACATGTTAAGAAAATGCAGAGCAAGTATCTCCCGGGTGGCAACGTGCCTATCAGTTCCACGCAAACATGTTTTCAAATTCGCAGTATTCGCCCTAAAATCCCTTTTCATTATTATGCAGATTAATTAACTAGCAGAGTATTCAGAAAGAACTGTGATTATGCAAAAGGAAGTATGTGGTATTAGGAATTGTGATCCATATATAGTAGTAACTTGAAAGGAAACAAATTTTTGAAAGTAAAATACTACTAAGTACTAGTAGTTGACAAGGGTACAGAACTCCACACTATTACGAGTGGTATTACTGGTGTTAATGAAGTTGACGTCATGATTGGTCTTTGACAGAGTTTTGTATAGGTGCAGATCAACGAAAGAAAGGTACTTAAACTAATCTGATGACAAGGGTACTTCAACTATATAGTTCTTTATACGAGTGTTAATCTGCATCCATATACAGAAATGAACCAATATGGGTAATGATTACACAGAAACTTTACATATTTACTAATCTCAAACGCGACTATGTCATTTGGTAGCAACGTATATCTACTAGTACTAGTTTTCATTTCTTGTGAAGGATTACGAGAATGTTAAAAGTTTTAGAGAACAGAAGATGAAGTTATCCTCCTACCTAACTTGCTTAATTATATACCACTCTGTCCCAGCTCTTTCTTCCCAATTTGACTTTTGTCACTATTCACTGGGTCACTTTGACCCGGTGATTTTAAAAAGCAAACTGATGTAATTTTTTGATACTTTTTCATGGTGTTGTAGAGTAAAAACTGCTCTATAATATGGTGAAAAAATTATCAAAAAATCATATTATTTTGCTATCCAAATCATCCGGTCAAAGTGACTAAGAAAGAGCTGGGACGGAGTGGTAAGTATAGAATTCATATAAACTCTAGAGTGAGATTGCTAAGGCTATGAAGAGAGTGAGAATGTGAAGCTCATGAGTCATGATGATGATGATGATGATGATGAAGGGTAGGGGCACTGACCTTAGCTTTCCACTAGACAACAGTTTGTTGTAACAGTAGTTGCTATATCTCTTTCACAGTGAATCCACCAGTGCGCATGCTTGACAAAGAGAATGAGGAAAAAGGGGAATTAGATTCCTAATAGTAGCTAGCTAGACCACCCATCACAATCAAAGAATGACCACCAAGCAAAGAATGATAAGGGGGGATGAAGTAGGGAAAAATGAAATTTGTTCCATCCTCCATACTTGCTGTAGATGGATATTCATCAAAAGAGAAAAAGCAATTGCTACAATGCAAAGACTAGTCCTAATCATAACACCCATTCGAGCAATTTTTTTTTCTTTCTATCTACTCCAGTACTATTTCGTAGTAACAGGAAAAAAAGGAATAAGCAGAAAGAATGAAGAGACGGTTTCGGAAGAAGTCCGATCGCTGAACTCAAATCCGCCAAGAAACACAATTGAGTTCTGAGGGTTTCATGAAAAACCGGTTTTGATAATTTTTTTATATATTTGGAAGGAAGCCAAAAAGATTGTTTCTGGTAGGTAGCTTCTGAATGCATTTCTTCCCATCATTCTCTGTTTCTTTTCTGCCTTTCTGGTCGAAAGGTGGTGGTGGTGGACTGGTGGTGGTGGCGGTGGAGGTGCGTGGGTGGGTGTTGGTTTGGCAGAGAGCGTTCAAAGTTCCGGAAAGGAGGAGAAATTGAATCGAGGGGTATTTCGGGTATTGGGATTCTATAAATTGCATTTGGACCTTCATGATTTATCTTAATTACAATGGCGGGACTTTATTTTCCCAAACTACATCAACCCCCCGCCCCCAACAGTATATAGGCAAGTCAAGATCTATTGAGAAACTCCCCATACATGAGTCCTAATTCCATAGTGAGGGAAGCAAATGAATTTATGCTTAATTACTTAACGTATACCCCTAATTGTTTCAAAACTATGACGTTACAATTCTCATTTCTAAAAATTGCTAATTGCATCACCAATTTACAAAATATTACTTAACGTATACCCCTAATTGTTTCAAAACTATGACGTTACAATTCTCATTTCTAAAAATTGCTAATTGCATCACCAATTTACAAAATATTACATGTCAATATGTCGAACTGGTAACAAAATTTCATCATCATATTAAAAGTTGTCGAGGCCATTTTCATTAAGTGCATAGCGCATATGATACAAAAGCATCACGTTGTATGAGAGAGTGATCTCCGTGTATATTTTTTTATGGATTTGTTTTTGTGAGTTTGACAACTAGTATTGTGCAAATAATTGATGCAATCAACGACAATATAAATGCACCATAAAACAAGGTCCGGCAACTCATTCGTAAAATCATTTAAAGGAAGACGTTGAACGATAAATAGTTAACCATCTTTGATTGATATAATATTATGCGACTAAGAAAGAGCTCTCGGTAGTGGAGTTAGAGAGAGAAAACTCTCCCTAGAAACCCTATTTTCTAGGTGCTCCAACAATCTGCCCTATCTTTCTATATTGTTGCTTGATTCTTCCCCATCCAACCTCCTTGTAATTCTGAATCTCTTCTTAACCTCTCCATGGGGTTTTGGTTTAGCTTAGAAAAGCTTGGGTTTGTTTGGTGTTAGTGGCATTTTGAGCTAAGTACTGGAGTCGGTGGCTTATCCATTCCATTGAGTGGCTGTGTTCTATTGATTCTTGGTGTGTTCACTTTTCCATTCAAAGATTCAAGGAAGCCATTGTTGTTTTGATGTAAGCTCCTCAGCTTGCTGTTTGGTGGTCTCTCTTAGAGAGAGAATATAAGGTTTGGGTGGTGGAGACACTTTTGACTGGTCAAAGTTTCAAATTTTTAAAAGCTACCTTTTCCCGCTAGTGAATCTGCTTGCACAGTAAGCTCTCTGATCTCTTGTTGCAATTCAATTCTTTCAATGCAACGATGAATTAGCACTGTTCTTCATTTGGCATCTGGTTTGTGAGTCAACCCAGTTTATTTCTGGGTTGGCTCCTTTCTTCTCCCTGCTTTGCCATGGGTGGGAACAAGAGAAACAAGAACAATAGTGCAGAGAATAGAATTAAAACCCCAGCAACAATAGGACCTTTGAATCTGGTATATCCTGGTAAAAACTCAAACCAAACTCTAACAGCGAGTATGGAAGATTTGATGCTCGAAGATGGGTCAGATCCTTTGCCACCTGATGATCACCAAACTCACAATTCACCACCAGGTTCTGTGGGGTTTCAAGAAACAGAGGAAGGGCTTCCCCTGAAGTTAAAACTTGGAAACAAATTATCACTGATAATCGCCTACCAGCTCCAGACCATAAGCTCAATTATGTGGAGCTAATGGAGGACGATGATGATGCCATTGTCTTGGATAAAGCTGATATTGCAAATGTCAAGGAGGATTGTGGTTTTACTCTTGTGGGTATTGTTGCGGGACGCCCCACCGGTAAGCGGGTTGTTGACGACCATTGCAAGAAGTGGAAGGTGAAGTACAAGCTACACTTTCATGATTGCGGCTGGGTTGTCATTAAGTTCGACAATTAAATTGATAGAAGTTTTGTGCTCTAACTCGTACAACAAGCTGTGCTTGGCCGGCCTTTCATCCTCAAGGAGTTGCCGAAATCTTTTGATTTCAATGACTTTGAAATTGAGAAAGTCCCGATGTGGATTCAGCTACCAAAATTGCCACTGGAATTATGGAATAAGAAGGCCTTAAGCAAGATTGGATCGAAGTTGGGAAAGCCTTTGCAAACGGACAAACTAACTCATGACAAGGAGAGAGTCTCGTTTGCCCGGATTCTTGTCGTGGTGGATGTCATGAAAGACCGCAAGGAAGTTGTTAAGCTCTGCTGCTCCAATGATGATGGATCCGCTCAAGTGATTGAGAAACAAGTTGTGTATGAGTATTTCCCGAAATTATGCTCGGGAAGTAAATGTCTAGGCCATTATTTAAGCCACTGCCCAGTGAATGACCAGCAAACAGAGAGTGCAAAAGCGCAAGGAAAAAAAGTCAATCGGGTTAAGAAAAGAGAGCCATCTACCAGTGGTAGGGAGAGAGCACTCTCTGCCCCAGCACCTTCAAGAACAGTGTCCTTGGATGAAGTTTGTGACCAGCAAACAGAACCCAAAAAATCCAGTACAGTGCACGGTTCCTCCAATGCCCAGGAGGGTCAGATTGCCAGCACCTCCAAACCTGGTGATTCAGGGCCATCCGATGGAACCATAGGGGCCAATATTGCGGGAAATTGAGCCCCAAAGTCAGCAACGTCTCATGAGGAGCCGCCATCTATGGTTCCGAAGAGAAAACATACAGTGAAGGGGAAGAGGAACAATCAGTATTCAGGTCATCTTCGGGGTAGCAATCCGCAGAGTTTAAGGGGTTCAATCCGAACGGGAAAGCCACACGCCAAGAGCAATGTCACCGTGCCTAGAGACAAGGGTAAGCCTCCCCCCCCCCATGTACCAATCCATGAAGTTAGCTAGATGGAACTTTTAAGGGGTTTTAAACACCCCTTAAGCAAAATGGGGCAGTCCACCTCATTAAGGATAAAAATTGGACATTTTGGCAGTGCTTGAGACGAAGGGAGACCAGAATCTCGCAAGAAATTTTGTTAAGAATAAACTTCCAGGTTAAGCAGAGACTAACAACTTCTTTCTTGCTCCTCATGGTCGTATTTTAATTGTATGGAATCCGGCTAAAGTGAATCTGACTGTTGCCGTTGTTCATGTGCAAGTTATTCACTGTGTGGTTACATGAAAAGTGAGAGCCATTTCGTTCCATGTCAACTTTTTTTATGCCTTCAACAACCTGGTTAAGAGGCGTGATCTTTGGGACAACTTATGCTCTTATGGTGAGGATCATCCGGTAAATTGGATCGTCATGGGGGACTTCGACAATGTCCTCAACGCGGATGAAAGATGCAACGGTTCCTCGGTTACTCCTTACGAGATCAAGGATTTTGCGGAGTGTTGTCATAAAGTCGGGTTTTATGGGCATACACTATACGGGCTGCGTCTTTACTTGGAGCAACAATAGGGTCCTATCTAAGATAGATAGAGCTCTTGTTAAAAGTTCCTGGGATTTTTTGGGATCACATCCGTTTGCTAATTTTCTGGCAGCTGGTTGCGTCTCCGACCACTCCCCTTACATTGTGGCTATTTTCCCTTCTGGGAATCAAGTCATACATGGGGCTAAATTCTTTAACATGTGGCCTGCACATGAAGATTTTATTGGGAATGTGGCTGCTTCTTGGGACCAAACTGCTTTGGGCACGCATCAGTCCATTTTGTGCAATAAATTGAAGCTTGTGAGGTCAGGTTTGAAAGCACTTAATAGCAAGCACTTCTCGCATATCTTAGCCAGAGCAGAGGCTACGAATCATGCTCTTTTATTTGCTCAATCTCAATCAGATCAGGACCCTATAAATCCTACTCTCCTTGAGGATGTGGCTGCCTTGCACAAGCAAGACACTTCGCTAAGCAAAGTTGAAAGCCTTTTTTACCAGCAGAAGGCGAAGAGCATTTACTATCTTAAAAGCGACAGGTGCACTAAATTCTTCCACTCTCTTGTGAAGCGTAGCAATAGGAGAAATTTTATCGCTGCACTTACGCTTGATGACGGATCAGTCACCACCTCTAGTGAGCAAGTAGTGTTGTAATAGATGCCCTAGAGGCAATCTAGTTTAGTATGAATTTATTTGTGGCAAGAAAATTCATTTTATTAATGAAGTCCTTAGATTTACAATTGTGTTGTTTATCTTAAATATCCCTAGTCCAGTATAATGATTAATAGGACAATAATCTATAGACTAGTATGGGGTTGGATTGATATGGAGATATCATGATCCAACACATAGGTGTGCATTAAGGGTAATGGCGCACTGGATTGACCCATCTCTGAGAAGGCTACATACATGTTATGTTGAGTCCCAAGCGCTTCTCGTGGTGCAATGTTATTGTCATCCTTAGACTTGAATTCGCTAGATATTCTAGTTGTGGATTATTGTGATTTTGGTAGCGTTAAACTCTACACCGTAACTGGGTAGTTATAAAGGCGTGTACCGGATACAATAAGAAGCAAGCTTAGAGATCGTAGTGGACGTAGATAGAATTTGTCCCTCCCACATAACGGGAGCAAATATCTAGGCCACTCGAGGGATAGTGCTTATAGAATGTCTGGCCAGACTCAAATAAATCAATATGGGATATTGATGTTATTTGCACGAATAAGGCTATTCCCAAGGATCGAGAAACTGTGGATTGGATATACGAGTGTGACTTGTATGTCTCGTGTCCAATCCGAATATAGAGACAAAGGGATGAGACAATTACTTGTACAAGGTTGTCAAGATGACTATTCTATTAGTTGGCTAGAATGGATGTTTTGCTAGAAACCGCTCCATATTAGCAAATTGTTGCTACCAACTAGATAGAACCTATGGGGTCACACGCTATATAGAGTTGAACTAGATTTGGGAATTGATTTATAGGATTACTTCATTAGAAGGATCACTTTGCAACACCTTGCAAACTTAGTAGGACTAATTTGCAAGAAAGGGACTAAATTAAATTCTAGTAGGACTAGAATAGGTCCTTTAGGTAGTTGGCAAGGATTTTTTGGACTACATAAAGGACACTCCTTCCTTCATTCCCACACTTACGACCTTATTGATCATAACTTGAGTGGGAGAGAACAAAAGGAGAGAGAAAGCAAGCAAAGAGGAGCCGCCACCCCCCTTTGCCGCCGCCCGTCCCCGTCGGCCACAAGGAGGCCGAAACCTCCTTGTTTCGTCTCGTTTTGCGTGATTCTTCTTCCTCTTCCTCATTCCGGGCTAGCACCAAAGATTGGAAGATCTAGTATTCAACTCTAGGCGTGGATCAACTATAGAGAACGTGACACAATTCGCGTTTGAAGTCATCAAAGGAGAAACCCTAAGGTGTGTTATTGATTTCTTCTCTTACCATCGTTATGTCTCTTGACTTGCGATACTTGGAGGGTTTTTCATGGGTTATGATTGTTTGTGTTTCCGTTGCGCATCCATGAATCAAAACCCTACAAGTAGAAGATGCATTTCTGGGTTTTTATAAGGCCCTTCTTGGCACTGCTCAGAGTATTCAGCCCCTGGACATGGACGTCATTAACTTTGGGCCTAAACTGTCTTGAGAAAACAAATACCTCCTCGCTGCCTCGGTCTCTTGTGATGATATCAAATGGGTTGTTTTCAGTATTGGTTTCTCCGCGGTTTTCTTCAGAAAAGCATGGTCAGTTGTTGGAGATGCAGTTTGTAATGCAGTCAGCGAGTTCTTCACTAACAAGAAGCTTTTAAAGCAACTCAACCACACGAATATTGCGCCCATTGCTAAGTAAAGTCACAGGCAATCCGTGGGTGAGTTTCGGCCCATTTCTTGCTGCAATGTTGTTTATAAAACTTCTTCTAAGATCATCGCGTTCAGAATTGCTCCAGTTTTGGACTCAATTATTGATAAGGAGCAAGCGGTCTTTATTCCCGGTAGAGTTTTGTCTGAAAATGTGTTCTTGATGCAAGAAATCTTGAGAGGGTACAATAGGAAGAGAATTTCTCCTAGGTGCATCATTAAAATCGACCTCCGCAAGGCGTACGACACAGTTTCGTGGGAGTTTCTCAAGTTAGTTTTAGAGGGGTTGGATTTTCCGGAATCAACTACGAGCCTTATCATGGAATGTGTAAGCACACATTCTTACTCTATATCGGTTAACGGAAATTCATTTGGTTTCTTCAAAGGCAAGAAGGGGTTGCGACAAGGGGATCCGCTATCCCCCTATTTGTTCATCTTATGTCTCGAATATCTTTCGAGATTACTTAAGAAGGAGACGACGAATTCATATTTTAGCTTCCACCCTGGGTGTAGCCAACTGAATATTACGCATCTAGCTTTTGCCGATGACACTATGTTGCTTGCTAGAGGTGATGAAATGTCAATCAGGATTCTGATGGATTGTATGGAGCACTTTAGTTCCAAATCAGGCCTGGCTTCTGAAATCGAACATTTATAGCGCTGGAATTCCCACTGATGCAGTATCCAGTATTGAGGAAGAGACGCACCTAGTCAGCGACACTTTTTCGTTTGGGTAATTGGGCATTCCCCTCGCTGCTGCTAAGCTCCGGGTCCTTCATTACAGCCCGTTAATTGACAAAATCGCAGATTGTATTAACGGTTGGACGAGGGTTTCTTTGTCTTATACGGGCAGATTAGAACTCATTCGAGTCGTGCTTCAAGGTGTCGAATTCATTTGGCTCTCTATTTTCCCTATCCCAGCGTCCGTGAGAGAGGCAATCACCAAATTGTGCCGCAAGTTTCTATGGGGAAACAAGCTGCCCATTGTTGCTTGGAGCGAGTTACGTCTCCCTAAGCTCGAAGGCGGTCTCGGATTTAGAGAGCTGAAGTCATGGAATGTAGCGCTGCTTTATAAACTTATGTTGAATATCCACGAGAAAAAGACTCGTTGTGGATCGTGTGGGTCAACAACGTCTTCTTAGGTGGCAGATCCATTTGGGAGTGGGAAAGTCGTAAGCGCGACTCGGTGCTTTTCAAGTAGTTGGCAGCCATCAAGAACCAACTATTGCATGATTTCTTACACCCTCAGAATGCAGCATATTCACTCAAGGTTTGGCATGACGGGACTACGAGAGCAAGGAACCGGACATCGTATGAGCATTTCAGATTGAAGGGACAAGTTAAGCCGTGGGCGAGCGTGGTTTAGAGCCCGGTAATCACTCCAAAACACTCCTTCATTCTTTAGCAGGCAGCGAAGAAAAAGCTCAGTACAAAGGACAGATTGCTACACACTCTTGAAGACACAGCGTGCACTTTTTTCAACCATCCAATGGAGTCACAGCAACATCTCTTTTTTTATTATCCGTTCACCCACCAAGTGTAGAAAATTATTCGCAACTGGGTAGGAATTCACCGCAACATGAGCACTATAGATAGCGGGCTAAAGTGGCTCAAGAAAGAAGCGCGAGGGACGGGCCGAAACTCATAAGCAAAAGAAAATTGCTTTTGCTAGCTGCTGCTATGAGATTTGGACAGCAAGGAAGCGCAAAATCTTTGAGCAAAAAGACCCCCAGTTGAGAGAGATTGTCCTCAATATTCCAATTCATGTATGTAGGACTCTTGATGCTTTGTGCCCACATGTTTAGGGTTGTCTTTTGTAGCTATTGCAGGTTGTAGCTATGTGTGTTTGTGTTTATTTGTGTAGCTGATTCGTACCTCTTCTTGGGTTCGTTTCATGCCTTGTCCTGGGTATCCCCAGCTCTTCACCGATATATATACACATTTACATTTGCCGATCAAAAAAAATATTATGCAACTTTATTTTGTTCTCCTTTTGTTCGATGTTCTATTGTTGAATATAATATTTTTTTTTGATACAAATAATCAGGAGGTTTACACTCGATGGTTTTACAGATGAATTCTTGGACATGCATACGAACGAGTGAGACTCCATTATTCAAATTGTAAGTGCGGTTATTTAGAATTGTTGAAACATGAGATCATGTTTATGATAACATCACGAGAGATTACCATTGTATATTTTTGGTTCGAGAATCTTTTTATTTCTGGTCACTACATGCGTGTTCTTTATTTTTCTTTTTTTTCATTTATTTTCATGCTCCTGTTTGTACGAGTTTGAATACACGTCGACAATGTAAAATCTTAATGTCATTACATAATCCCAATGATCTGTACATGTATAAAGAAGTCGGTTATGGGTACTTCAAGAGTGGTTTTCATTACTATCTTTCGTAGCGCGAATGTCTCTGTTTGATTTTTCTGCTTTAAACATAAAGACAATTTGAAAGTTTGTAATGTAGACTAAATACAGGACCAAAATACTCTAGAAGGGGGGGGGGTTGAATAGCGTATGGAAACTTTTTGCTAAACACAAATTTTAACTAAGTAACTATGTGAGAAACTCAGATCTCAAGGCCTTGAGATTTTAGAAAACTAGTCAGAAACTTTCTAAGGCAAAACAGAAAGCTTCAAGGCCTTGAACTACAACCAGTTCTGAACAGTTTATAAACCCTAGTTTGATTTGAGTTGTTTGCAACAGAAAATAACAAAATTGTAAAGTAAAGAACACAAGGCAATTCAAAGAGTTCAGTCCCAATGGACCTAATCTCTGCCTGAGGGATCTAATCCCACCAGGATTGGGCAAAAACTTCTTATTACTCACACAGAAACAGCCCTAGATCACCAAGCCTAAGTGAATTCCCTTACACCTATACAGCTTGTGATTCCAAACCTATCTAGTACCAGCGACTAACTGTTGAGCTAACAAGAACCTCTTGTTGTTCACTTGAACAACCAACCACTAGGTTTAGTGAGGTTTTAGATATACAAAATATAAGCAGATTACAAACACAAAAGAAGAACACAGTAGAAGAATAAGCTTGTGAAGGCCTGGATGTGTTCTTCAGGAAACTGGAATGATTGATCTTCTGAAAGCTGTAATTGAAGCCTGAATGTATGTGTGTTTGAATATCTGGTCTTCCACGAATTTTCCACACCTCTCTCAGTTCTCTGCAAGCTTCTATTTCTTTCAAAATTCAAACCAGTCTTTTATCCATTCTCTGCAACTGAGTGAGAGATTTTAGGATCTCAGTTCCTGCAAATCCTCATCCTTTCCAACTACAATTCAAACAGCTTTGAGTAGATATCCGTTGGAGTTTCTTGAGATTGCACTTGCACGATTAACAAACCTTCAACAACATTAAAACAAAGCAGCAACAAAATCCAGAAATATAACAGCACTAAGTCTGTTTGTATTTCCAGTTTCTGAATAAAAACTGGATGAGTGAATAAAACAATAATCTGATTAACTTCTGAAACATATAACTCATGATAAAATAGCTTAATACTCTTAGAAGTAATTAAACAATCATAATAATAAAGATCAAACCCTGCAAGAAAGAATCAAATTAATTATGTAAAGCTGTCAGCAGCTCAAGGCACAACTCAAGGCCTTGAAGCTCTGAACATGCTTCACAGTCTTTCAATATTAAGACCAGAAATCTTTGATTCTATCTGATCAGGATATCTGCAATTGTGTTAGATATATAAAGAACATATAACATAAGTATTTGCTGCAAATCTCTGATCTTAATTATCAGATATACAACCTGCAACACAAGATTGTTAGAGCATTCAACATGATAAAACTATTCTCAAGGCTTTGAGGCTCTGATCAGTATCTCAAGGCCTTGGAGCCTTAGAAATACTTTGTCTTTGTCTTTCATCACTCAAAACAGTTACTTCTCAAAACACACTTAAAAGTCTTTCAGTCAACAATCTCCCCCTTGATGAAAGACAAAACCCATAATCTTGTCAGTAAATATTCCTGCAACTCCTTGTAAAAAGTAGATATCAACATTTTGCAGAGACAATAAACAATAATACCAGTCAAACCACATTAACACAACACAGATAATCAGTAATTCCCAAATAACACAGATAATACCATAACACAACTGATTAACACAAAAGCTCAAAAATATTATTTATTAACTAAACTTATTATACAAAACACTGAAGATAATCCAAAAACCACACATAAATTCTCCCCCTTTTTTACTTTCATAAAATAAAGGTGAAGAAATGTTGGATCATTACTCAGAGTCTTAAAAAAAATTCCTACTGAATGTCAAGGCCTTGAGAAAAGAAGAAGAGAATAAGATAGAAAGAAAATATCAAGGCTTTGATCTTCTTAGACCTTCATTTCTTCTTTGATGTTTGGCCTTTCTCTGAGCCTTCTCCAACTTCTTCATCACTACCAGTATCTTCAGCAGACTGATTCCCTTCTTGTTCAGCATCTACTTCAGCAACAACTTCCTCAATGATCTCATCCACCTTTTTGTTCTTAATCTGCACTGAATCACCCTCTGTAGCTGCATCAACACCTGTGTCTACACCAGCTTCTTCTTCATCAGTTTTCTCATACAGATCCTTTGAAGTGAGCACCACCCGAATAGGCTTATTCTTCTTTTTCAAGAAATCACCTAGCCTTTCTTCTGAGTCAACACTGGTGTCATGACTAGTAGCAGAAGGAATCTTCTCCAAGTTCAAACCTTTGATGACAACATCCAGTTTTCCATTCATCACATTCATCAAACCCTTGAACTGATTAAATTCAGAAGACAGATCAAATAGCCTTTGTCTGAGATCTTCAATCTCAACCTGCTGATCTTCAAACTTCTCAACCAACAAAGAGAATCCTCATTTTTGCTTGTCCTTTTGCTGTTGTAGCCTCCTTAGGTTTTACAAACTCTTTCTCTTCAAGCTCAGCTTTGGACAATTCTGAATAGAACTTCCAATGACCTTTTCCTGTCTGAACCACTCCAATCCTCTGTAAAGCAGTCTCATCAATTAACCCAAAACCACCAGTTATCATTTCCTCTCCTTTCACAGGTACCTCAAAATGCTCAAAGAAAAGAGGTAATACGTTGGCATAGGGAAGAGGATGGTTTCTAGTTCTAGGATCACAGTGGATCATATGCTCCATAACCACTGTTGGCAAGTCAATCTCAAACCCTTGACATATCAGGTACATCAGGATGAGAACTTTATCAGTAACCAACTCTCTTGAGTTTTCCCTAGGAACAACACTTCTCATCAGAATTGTAAACAAAATCTTAGCTTCACAGTTGAGCACAGTGTGTCAACTGTTTGGGACCAGAGGGAACACCATCAATGAAAAACATAGCTTTTGCCTTTTCTAGACACTCCTTCCTATCAGGATAATTTCCAACATTGTACTTCTTAGGAATTCCCAAGACTTTGGCAAAAGTCCTATTATCTAGCCTTAAGTTTATCCCATCCACCTTAGAAGTTAACACCAATTTATCATCTCCTTATTGAACCAAATTCAGATAAAACAACCTAGTTAACCTAGGATAAGCCTTTGAACTAGGATTTAACACCTTCCAAACTGAAGAATCCCTTAACTTCATCATACAGTCAATATCCAGTTTATCTAATAACTCTTCAGAAATCATACTACAAAAAGCAACGTTAGAAGAAGCATACCCTTGCATCCAAACTGTCCTAACTTCAGAACTAACAAACCAATCTGAAGGAAGTACATTTTTACCTTGATAACCCTTTTTGGTTGCAGCAGCAACTTGATTAACCCTTGATTTCTTCTCAGTGGGTTTCTCCTTCTATTGTTCTCCTTCAGTGGACTTCTTCTTGCTTTCCTGAGCAAATTTCCCCTCTTCTTCTTCACCAGCCTTTTTCATCTCTCCCCCTTTCTTCTTGTCTGACCTAGGTTGATCACCACCCTGAGTCTCTGTCTCCTTCTGTGGATAAATACTTGAACCTTCATCTCCATTTTCTGTTCTGATCTTCTTTGCAGGAGGAGTGTCCTCATGCAAACTTTAAGTGTTCTCTGAATCCGAATTAGAGATCACAATCTTCTCCTTCTTGTTTGCCCTCTTCTTAGATCTGCCAGAAGACTTTCCCTGTTGTTGAATCCTGGCTGATTTGCGCTCCATTGTGGGTTTAGGGTTTTAAGAGGAGAATGACATTGAGAGAAATAGAGAGAGAGCAGAGAGACGTAGAGAATTGAGAGTGAATGAAGAAGAATAAGCCCTGACTTTCAGCTTAAGTAGGTTGAAAGAATGAGTTATAATAGGACTCTACTGAAATCAACATGCAAAAAGAATCTTTGAAAATATTTTTGGATATTTTAGAAAATTCTCTGAGTAATTCAAATATTATACAATTATCTAAAGAGATAAGATATAATATTTGGTTGATCCATTTCTTTAAAAAAAAACTACAGATGTTTCAAGACCTGGAGAACAACCTCAAGGCCTTGAGAATTTCTGCAGTCTTAGAAATTTCAAAGCCTTGAACTAAACTTTCAAGGCTTTGGAAAGTATAATATCAAGGCTTTGAGATTTCAAATGATAAACACAAGTAAGTACCAATACTCCCCCTAAACCAATGCATCCTTGTTTAACATACCCAGTTCAAGCCTTAGGGATGAAAACCTATCATCTGGCAGAGGTTTAGTGAAAATATCAGCAATTTCCATTGAAGTGGAAATAAAAGATAGAACAACATCACCTTGTTCTGCATGATCTCTAAGAAATTGATGTCTCACATCTATGTGCTTGGTTCTTGAATGTTGTACTGGATTCTTAGAGATTGAAATAGCACTTGTGTTGGCACAATGAATAGGCACATTTATGAAATTATAGCCAAGATCTCTAAGTTGCTGTGGAATCCATAACACTTGTGAACAACAAGCTCCAGATGCAATGTATTCAGCTTCTGCAGTTGATAATGCTACATAATTTTGCTTCTTAGAATGCCAACTGATCAGTGAAGATCCAAGAAATTGGCAACATCCAGAAGTACTCTTCCTATCTACTTTATATCCTGCAAAATCTGCATCTGAATAGCCACTCAACATAAAATTAGATCTCCTTGGATACCAAATCCCCAAGTCTTTGGTTCCATTCAAATATCTAAAAAATTCTTTTGACAACAGTTAAATGACTTTCCTTAGGATCTGCTTGAAATCTAGCACACATACAGACACTGAACATAATATCAGGTCTACTAGCAGTTAAATACAAAAGAGATCCAATAATACCTCTATATTCCTTTTGATTCACACTTTTACCATTTGAATCCTTGTCTAATGAGAGTGATGAACTCATAAGAGTTTTAAGTACCTTGGACTGTGTCATATTGTACTTGTTCAATAAGTCCTTGGTATACTTTCCTTGATGTACAAATATTTCTTTCTTCATTTGTAAAATATGAAGTCCAAGAAAGAAATTTAGTTCTCCTATTAAGCTCATCTCAAACTCCCTGCACATCAGACTAGAGAACTCTTTTGAAAAAGCATCATTAGTAGCACCAAACAAAATATCATCCACATAGATCTGAACTACTAACAAATCAGTATCATGATGTTTAATAAAAAAGAGTTTTATCTACTAGACCTCTCTTGAAATTATTGTCAAGTAAAAATTTTGAAAGTCTATCATACCAAGCCCTTGGAGCTTGTTTTAAACCATAAAGAGCTTTTTCTAGTTTGTAAACATGATCAGGGAAGTTTTCATCTTCAAAACCAGGAGGTTGTGCTACAAAAACATCTTCTTGTAAATAACCATTCAGAAAAGCACATTTGACATCCATCTGATAAAGTTTTATGATTATGAGATGCAAATGCAAGAAGTATTCTAATAGCTTCTAACCTGGAAACAGGAGCAAATGTCTCCTCACAGTCTATACCTTCTTCCTGATTGTATCCCTGTGCCACAAGTCTGGCTTTGTTCCTTACCACTTTGTGTTGGAATAGATGCCCTAGAGGCAATCTAGTTTAGTATGAATTTGTATATGGCTAGAATATTCATTTATTATTTATTGGATATTTAATATAATGAAGTCCTTAGATTTACAATTGTGTTGTTTATCTTAAATATCCCTAGTCAAGTATAATGATTAATTGGGACAATCATCTATAGACTAGTATGGGGTTGGATTGATATGGAGATATCACGACTCAACACATAGGTGTGCATTACGGAATGTTGCACTGGATTGACCCATCTCCGAGAAGGCTACATACATGTTATGTTGAGTCACAAGCGCTTCTCGCGGTGCAATGGTATTGTCATCCTTAGACTTGAAGTCACTAGATATTCTAGTTGTGGATCATTGTGATCTTGGTAGCGTTAAACGCTACACCGTAACTGGGTAGTTATAAAGGCGTGTACTGGATACAATGAGAAGCAAGCTTAGAGATCGTAGTGGACGTAGAGAGGATTTGCCCCTCCCACATAACGGGAGCAAATATCCTAGGCCACTCGAGGGATAGTGCTTATAGAATGTCTGGCCAGACTCAAATAAATCAATATGGGATATTGATGTTATTTGCACGAATAAGGCTATTCCCATGGATCGAGAAACTATGGATTGGATATACGAGTGTGACTTGTATGTCTCGTGTCCAATCCGGATATGGAGGCAAAGGGATGAGACAATTACTTGTACAAGGTTGTCAAGATGACTATTCTATTAGTTGGCTAGAATGGATGTTTTGCTAGAAACCGCTCCATATTAGCAAATAGTTGCTACCAACTAGATAGAACCTATGGGGTCACACGCTATATAGAGTTGAACTAGATTTGGGAATTAATTAATTGGATTAATTAATTAGAAGGATCACTTTGCAAACCCTTGCAAACTTAGAAGGGACTAATTTGCAAGGAAGGGAATAAATTGAATTCTAGTTGGACTAGAATAAGTCCTTTAGGTAGTAACAAGGAGTTGTTGGACTATATAAAGGACCCTCCTTCCTTCCTTACTTATAACTTATGCTCATTAGTGAACATAACAAGAGTGGGAGAGAACAAAGGAGAGAGAGCAAGCAACAAGGAGGGCCCGACGCCGCCCCTTGCCGCCGCCCTCGTCCCCGTCGGCCAAAAAGAGGCTGAAGCCCTCTTTTTGTCTCGTTTTGCGTGATTCATTCTTCCTCTTCCTAATCCGGGCTAGCACCAACGAGTTTGGGAGATCTAGGACCAACTCTAGGCGTGGATCAACTATAGAGAACGTGACATTATTCGCGTTTGAAGTCATCAAGGAGAACCCAAAGGTGTGTTTATGATTTCTTACCTTTACTATCGTTATGTCTCTAGACTTGTGATCCTTGGAGGGTTTTGCATGGCTTATGTTTGATTATGCTTCCGTTGCGCGATCCATGAATCAAAACCCTACAGGTCATAGAGCATAAACGTAGTTTATGTGTTACGTTTTTGTTGTTTTACACCTTAATTTGATTGTTTATCGCGTAAAACAAGACAAATCAAGCATGGGATGCAATTTGTCAATAACTAAGCATAACAAGATCCAATTTTTGCATTGGATGCATGAATTGGTGAGTTTGAGAAATTTTAGGATCTTAGATCTAGGGTTTGGGCATCCTTGGGGAAGAAGGAGTTCTCCCAAAACAAGGAAACAACCAAACTTGGGCACCAAGCAAGGGAGTTGTTTTGGAAACAACTCCCATAGAAGGGTTCGGCCCCCCTAGGGACCGCCCCCCTTGCTTGCCGCCCAAGCTTGGGATCCCCTTAGGGCCGGGCGGCCCTAACCCGCGGGCCTAGCTTGCGGGTTTTGGGCCGGGCCGGCCCTAGGGCCTTGTGGTTCACTTTAATGGGCCCGGGCAATTGGATTGTTGGGCCCATGGACCGTTTTAACCCTAGAAATCCTAAAATCAATTAAAATTGACCAAGCGCGTTAAAATTGGATTTTAACTGTTTACTAGGGGATTGCCCGTGCCCGGGGGCACTACCCTAAACAAACTGTAAGATTGCTTCAGTAAAAGTAATGGCAACGAAAGGAACGATAACTATAATTTTGTTAAATAATCAAAAAATGAAAAAGAGAAACCATGTAACTAACTAAAAATTATACATAGTGAAGCTGTTTCACAGAAACAACTAAAATAACTGAAATAGCTTCCACCAAAATTATTAATAAAAAGTTAGCATGGTTTTTACTGTGAGGAGGGTCAACCATATATAAACAGAGATCCAAATTGCAGTAGAGGATTTCACCAAATCTGAACATAAATATCTGCACCATAGTGAGCTGCTTTCTCACATCGATGTCTTCCCTTAGTTTTCTTGATCACTCTCCCATATGAGCTATAGGGCATGACTACATTCACCAAGTTTTCATCAACCATTGTAAAATTTGAGTCTGAATGTTCAAGAACATCATTACAATAATGATATGTCAAGATACAGAAATGCAAACACAAATCTATTGCAAATCACAATTAAATGGAGAAAACATTGTACCCACATAAATCAGCAAAAACAACCAAACAAACAATCTTTCAGGAAACACATATAATGCCTCTGTAGTTACTTTTGGAGTATGTTGGCCTATTATGTTCTTCAGTACAATCGACATGAACAAAATATTAACCATACTAAGCAACCAAGTACTGTATTTAGAAATTTAGATAGATAGGGTGTCGCATTTTGACCATAGGGGAGCAAAGATTAGTGCGTTAGTAAATAGAGGGTCAGTAGAAAATCAAAACATGTCTACCTGGTCGGTGCCATAAGATTTTCAGAATATATAGAGCAGATCCAGCAAGCCAGAGAAATTGGAACTTCAAGAGAAGCAAAGATTGAGTCGGAGCAGACACACCTATGTACAGGTAGAAGTGAAACCAAAGTGGTATAGCACCAGAAAAATACCAACATTCATGGTCATGGCTGTAAAATGAATGCCTGGTTGAGGGAAACAAAAGTCAGCGAACAAACCCCAAAACTGTAGACAACAAAACTAACAGACTGTAAGAGGTCAGCTTAACAGATCAATGTTCAAACCCCAAACCACATTTTGTATGTTTGCAACATAATGTTCAAAAGTTACGTCAATGTCGACCTACTTATGTTGTTCTTAGCAATAATGCAGATAGAAAATTTTCAATATGAGAACCTGTACGTTTTACAAAACTCTTTTCTTGAAAGGTGAACATCGAACACTTAAAAACAAACGAACTTAATGCTTGGATACTTGTCTACAATATTAATTCAAGGGTTATAGACTTTAAATCTACAGTCTGATACACAAAAGTTACGTAGCAAGTGAAAATTGTGATGTAAAATCAACAGTTAATCAGTCCCAAATAGAGAAAGGAAGTTTGAAGGTAAAGATAAGAAGATCAGTAAGCCAGAGATACATAGAAACGAACTAAAACCGTAGTTATCTCAAGCTTCGCCAAAATCAAGAACTTTAATTCACGTGTGTTTTAAGAATATACAACTAATCATTCCTATTTTTAGTTTCCATACGATAAGCATTTGAACTTAACTCTCAAGTTGCAATGGTACTGAAGTACCGTTAAACAATGAGAAGTTTGCGCTGCCTGAGACTTTCGTATGCACTCAAACAGAGAATACCATGGAAAGGGCACAATAGCTTCGATTCTTTTCAAGCAAGTTCACAGTCACTGGATTCACTAAGAATGATGTGAAATCGGGGCAAGCTATTAACAATATGTTGAAGCTATTAAATAGAGGGTGTCGGTTCCTCTAGGAAGAACAACATTAACAGATCCTTCAGGGATGAAAACTGAGAGAAATCCTAACAGTCATTGAAGCCCAAAATTACAAAACCCTACAATTTTCAACCCTAATGTACCTGGGCTTCCATTTTCTTTCGCCGGTTCAATCTCGATGCTTGCCGATGGTTCTCTTCTTTGCAATAGCGAGAGAGAGAGAGGTGAGGCCAGTGAGGGAGATGGTATCAAATGAGAACTGTTAATACAATGGGAATAACATGATCAAGAGCCATTTCACTTTCTTGGTCTTCTTTCTTCTGCTTCTCATGCCTGCAAACAACAAAAACAAATATGGATTTCAAAAACCCGCTACTGACAGAGTAAACATCAAATCGTGGGTTCAAAAATTGCATGAGCAAAAACCAAAAGACTCATACACTATCTCACAAAACCAAACAAAAGGTCTTAGAATCGAAAGAGAAAATGTGCATATAGCTAGGTAAGAGATTAAACAAACCTAGCAATTGAAATTTCTCCAATTGTTGCCGCTTACGTTGCGCTGTGAAGAAAATGTCCATTCTACCAAAAAATCAAATCCCCAATCAGGGTGATACTAAGAAAATCCCTAATTCAGATTAGGAACGAAATACACCTCGCGAAGAGAAGGAGCAGAAGGTGAAGAAAGCAGCCACCATCGCCTGTTTCAACTGGGTTCGCTCTGCAACCATCGTTCCTTTTCTTCGTCGAATGGACCTGTTTCAACTGGGTTTGATATGCAACCATCGTTCCTAGGGTTGGGAGAAGTTGGAGAGAGAAGTCGAAAAGGTAGGGTCGGATATTGAAATTGAAATTGAAAAACGCCTCCCCCCCTCGTCCCTGGTGGTAGACGACGACTGGTAGTTGCGAATTACACACTGATACGAAAGAAATCCAGAAAACTCTTCAAACCGAACATGCACCAGATAGAGACAGGAGATGTACCTGGAAGTTTTTCCGAGAGAGAAGCTGAAATCGGACCTGCCATCGGCCAGTTGGTGAGAGAGACGAATTGTAAGAGAGGGGAAGGTGGAGGGTTCGTGGGCTTCTTCCAGGTCGTGTGAGAGAGAGGGGAAGGTGGAGGGTTCGTGGACTTCTTCCAGGTCGTGTGAGAGAGAGGGGAAGGTGGAGGGTTCGTGGACTTCTTCCAGGTCGTGTGTGATAGACGATTTTTTCTTTTGGCATATAACTTACTGTAGTTTTTTTCTCCCTAAAGTAGGTGGGATCTAAAGGCTAGGGTTGTTTCAATCTAACGGCTGAGATAAAGTCAACCTTTCTATTTTATAGAATAGATGTGCAATTCGCATGGTGATTGGATATGGCCTTAGGATGTGGTTTGATGTGGATGTTTAATTTTGTGGTTTGGTTTTACGGCCTGCGAGCTGATCAATTAATTGTAATAATTAATTAGGGTTTGTGGCCTGCGTGCCATTTTTTTTCTCAACTTGTGAGATTTATTTTATTTAGTATAGATTTTAGCTAGTGCTAGATAAAGTAGATTGTTAGCCAAGATTGGAGAAAAGAAGCCCAAAGCCAAAGAAGACACAAAAGATGGAGCATGGAGCAATCCACAAGACTATGAAGGATGGACCAAAAGATCAAGACGCATGGAGATGTGTTTGCTTAGGGTTCATAGATAATTCCATTGGCTTGGAATTATCTTAGTCTAGAAAAGGCCATATCCACATCACGTTTAATTTCTATTTTGTGGTTGTTTATTTATTGTCTTATTATTTGTGTGGTTGGTGTATGGATGATGCATGCAATTAGGATAATAAGATAAATAGACAACCCGGATCTATTATTTGGAGTTGTGCCCAAACTCAAATAGATAGATTAGTTGATATTGATCAACAAAACAATTAAAATTGAACTTAAAATCCCTCAAAATCCAAATATTGTGTTCTTGCCTTCTCGTTATTTAAACACTCATTATCATCATTATTTATCAAGCTCGTGCGTGCCAAAGCATGGCGACTTGGTTCATAATGATGGAATGCGATGGCACGTAACAATGTGCAATTGTTTAGATAAGAGGTTGAACACAACTAGGCTATTAATTTGATTAAGAAACCTAGAGGCAATCAATTGGGATTATCCATATGGATGGATAAATAAGGAGTTATTTGCCCGATTGAACCAAGAGTTGCATATGGGATGCAATTGGAATTGTTCCTACCTAAAGTAGTCAAATTATGGGTGACTTGCCAAAGCAAGCTCATAAGGATATGAAAGATGGATCTTGGCCCACTAGAAAATATAAGGATATTTTCCGCATTAATATCTTGAGGGTTATTAATCCGTAGAAAAATAGTGGGAGCTATATTTAATAAACTAGCCATTATTAAATATAGTCAAAAATTCACAAATACTAAAACTTGCGTATTTTCCTTCTTGTAGAATTCCAAATGGCAAACAACTCATCGAGTTCACAACATTCCCTACGATCTGTCCTTGAGAAGGACAAGCTCTCTGGAACCAACTTTCTTGATTGGTACAGAAACTTGAGAATTGTTCTCAAGCAAGAGAAGAAACTGTACGCAATAGAGGAGCATGTTCCAGAAGGTCCTGAGAACCAAACACCTGCTGCCTTAAAGGCGTATCAAAAGCGTGTTGATGACGCTAATGATGCGGCCTGCCTAATGCTTTGCACCATGACTTCTGAGCTTCAGAAGCAACACGAAAACATGAATGCTGTCGATATGATCGAACATCTAAAGCAGCTCTTCCAAGAGCAGGCGAGGGTAGAGAGGTATGATGTCTCAAAGGCACTGTTCAAATGTCATCTGGCAGAAGGGAACCCGGTGGGACCCCATGTACTCCGAATGATCGGGTACTTGGAGAATCTCGCCCGACTTGGGTTCCCGGTCGGCCAAGAGTTGGCAACCGATCTCGTGTTGCAATCGTTGCCCGAGAGTTATGGACAGTTCATTATGAACTATAACATGAACGAGATCGTTAAACCACTGCCAGATTTGCTCAACATGTTGAGGACGGCTGAACAGAGCATCAACAAGGGTAAGGGCAAGGCCATTATGATGGTGCAGAAAGGAAAGGGCAAAAGGTTTGCCTCTTCCTCCAAGGGCAAAGGCAAGTCAGTTGCCAAGTCCAAGGAACCAGCCCTTAAGCCTGTTGGTGGCATTGCCAAGGCCGTGACTAAGGGTGAGTGTCACTACTGCAGTCAGCCTGGACACTGGAGGAGGAACTGCCCAAAATATCTGGAGGACAAAAGGCTTGGAATAGTGATTCCACCACCACCAGGTATTTTTGTTGTAGATGTCAATTTAACTGTCTCTACATCATGGGTATTAGATACTGGATGTGGATCTCATATTTGTCGAAATATGCAGGATCTAAAGAGAAGTAAAAGATTGGCTAAAGGGGAGGTAGATCTGCGCGTTGGGAATGGAGCAAAGGTTGCTGCGTTGGCCATAGGCGTGTGCGAGCTATCTCTGCCTTCAGGATTAGTTTTAGAATTAAATAATTGCTATTTTGTGCCTGCTATGAGCAGAAACATTATTTCTATTTCTTGTTTGGACAAGGAAGGTTTTATTATTTCAATAAAGAACAATTGTTGTTCCTTTTATTTGAATAATATTCACTATTTTAGTGCGCAATTATTTAATGGACTTTATGTCCTTGATCTAAGCAATCCTGTCTACAACATTAATACCAAGCAGATTAAAATAAATGATTTAAATCCTGCTTATTTATGGCACTGTCGTTTAGGCCACATAAATGAGAAACGTGTATCTAGACTCCATAAGGATGGATTACTAGACTCATTTGATTTTGAATCATATGAGACATGAGAGGCTTGTTTATTGGGAAAAATGACAAAGTCCCCTTTCAATAAGAAAGGTGAGAGGACTAGTGAGCAATTGGCGCTCATACATACCGATGTGTGTGGGCCATTTGCCACGCCAGCCAGGGGTGGTTATGTCTACTTCATTACATTTACTGATGATTACAGTAGATATGGATTTGTGTACCTTATGAGGGAAAAATCCGAATCCTTTGAAGTGTTCAAAGAATTCAAGAATGAAGTAGAAAAGCAACTTGGCAAAAGTATAAAGGCTCTACGATCGGATCGTGGAGGAGAATACTTGAGCCAAGAGTTTGACGACTATCTTAGAGAGTGTGGGATCGTGTCCCAACTCACTCCGCCCGGAACGCCACAATGGAATGGCGTGTCTGAGAGGAGGAATCGAACCCTATTGGATATGGTTCGATCTATGATGTGTCAAACCGATCTTCCATTATCATTTTGGGGCTACGCTCTATTAAGTGCAGCTTTCACCATTAACCGTGTTCCATCTAAATCAGTCATGAAGACACCATATGAGATGTGGAGTGGGAGGCGTCCCACACTGTCGTTCATGAGGATTTGGGGCTGCGATGTCTACGTAAAATGTTTACAATCAGACAAGCTAGGGCCTAAATTGGATAAGTGTAAGTTTGTGGGGTACCCTAAGGAAACTAAGGGATACTACTTCTACAATCCAACCGAGAACAAAGTGTTTGTTGCTCGGACCGGCGTGTTTCTAGAAAGAGAGTTTGTCTCTAAAGAAGCAAGTGGGAGGAATGTAGAACTTGAAGAGGTTCAAGAACCACAAATCGCTGAACCGATTATGGAACATGAACAGGAAACACAAGCAGTTGTGGAGCCACCTGTTCAGGTAACACAAGAGCTTCGTAGATCTAGTAGAGTGCGCCAGGAACCCGAGAGGTATGGACTTCTCGTAACCGATTCCGGTGACACGATGCTCATAGATGATGAGCCTACTACCTATGAGGAGGCCATGAGTGGCCCAGACTCTCAAAAGTGGCTGGAAGCCATGAGATCCGAGATGGAATCCATGTATACCAACAAAGTATGGACTTTGGTGGAACCACCCGATGGGGCGCGGCCCATAGGGTGCAAGTGGGTCTTCAAGAAGAAGATCGACATGGATGGTAATGTGGTTACCTATAAGGGTCGATTGGTGGCTAAAGGGTTCAGACAGATTCATGGTATTGACTATGATGAAACCTTTTCACCAATCGCTATGACCAAATCCATCCGAATCCTACTTGCAATTGCAGCATACCATGACTATGAGATTTGGCAGATGGATGTCAAAACAGCATTCCTTTATGGGAATCTCCTCGAGGACGTGTATATGATACAGCCGGAGGGTTTTGAGGATCCAAAGCAAGCCAACAAAGTCTGTAAGCTGCAACGATCCATTTATGGATTGAAGCAAGCTTCTAGGAGTTGGAATCGACGTTTTGATGAAGTGGTCAAAGAGTTTGGCTTCATCAGAAACGAAGATGAGTCTTGTGTCTACAAGAAGGTTAGTGGGAGCTCTATAGCTTTTCTGGTCTTGTATGTGGATGACATACTACTCATTGGAAACGACATTCCCATGCTGCAATCTGTGAAAGATTGGCTAGGAAAGTGTTTCTCAATGAAGGACTTAGGGAAAGCAGCCTATATACTCGGTATAAAGATCTATAGAGATAGATCTAAGAGGTTGCTAGGCCTAAGTCAAAGTACATATATTGACAAGGTGTTGAAGCGGTTCAACATGCAAGATTCCAGGAAGGGATTCTTGCCCATGTCACATGGAATCACTCTTTTGAAGAGTGGTTGTCCTTCCAATGAGATTGAGAAGGAACGCATGAGTAGGATTCCCTATGCCTCGGCCATAGGATCTATCATGTACGCCATGTTATGTACTAGACCAGATGTGTCATATGCCTTGAGTATGACAAGCAGATACCAATCCAATCCGGGTGAGAGTCACTGGATTGCAGTCAAGAACATCCTAAAGTACTTGAGAAGAACTAAGGATGCGTGTAAGGGGTTACACTGATGCAAGCTTCCAAACTGACAGAGATGAATTTAGATCACAATCGGGATATGTGTTTTGCCTGAATGGAGCAGCGGTGAGCTGGAAGAGTTCCAAGCAAGAGACGGTAGCTGATTCTACAACAGAGGCTAAGTACATTGGTGCAAATGGCGCAGCAAAGGAGGCTGTTTGGATCAGAAAGTTTGTTTCTGAACTTGGTGTGGTCCCTAGCATTGCGGATCCAGTGGAGTTGTTCTGTGACAACACTGGGGCGATCGCGCAATCAAAGGAACCAAGATCGCACCAGAAGTCCAAACACGTGCTCAGGAAGTTTCATCTGATTCGAGATATTATTGATAGAGGAGACGTTCGGATATGCAAGATTCCTACAGATGATAATCTGCCAGACCCGCTTACGAAGCCTCTCACGCAGTGGAAGCATGAAGGGCACACTAGGAGTATGGGCATACGAGATGCGCCAGATTGGCTCTAGTGCAAGTGGGAGACTGTTGGAATAGATGCCCTAGAGGTAATCTAGTTTAGTATGAATTTGTATATGGCTAGAATATTCATTTATTATTTATTGGATATTTAATATAATGAAGTCCTTAGATTTACAATTGTGTTTTTTATCTTAAATATCCCTAGTCAAGTATAATGATTAATTGGGACAATCATCTATAGACTAGTATGGGGTTGGATTGATATGGAGATATCACGATTCAACACATAGGTGTGCATTACGGAATGTTGCACTGGATTGACCCATCTCCGAGAAGGCTACATACATGTTATGTTGAGTCACAAGCGCTTCTCGCGGTGCAATGGTATTGTCATCCTTAGACTTGAAGTCACTAGATATTCTAGTTGTGGATCATTGTGATCTTGGTAGCGTTAAACGCTACACCGTAACTGGGTAGTTATAAAGGCGTGTACTGGATACAATGAGAAGCAAGCTTAGAGATCGTAGTGGACGTAGAGAGGATTTGCCCCTCCCACATAACGGGAGCAAATATCCTAGGCCACTCGAGGAATAGTGCTTATAGAATGTCTGCCCAAACTCAAATAAATCAATATGGGATATTGATGTTATTTGCACGAATAAGGCTATTCCCATGGATCGAGAAACTATGGATTGGATATACGAGTGTGGCTTGTATGTCTCGTGTCCAATCCGGATATGGAGGCAAAGGGATGAGACAATTACTTGTACAAGGTTGTCAAGATGACTATTCTATTAGTTGGCAAGAATGGATGTTTTGCTAGAAACCGCTCCATATTAGCAAATAGTTGCTACCAACTAGATAGAACCTATGGGGTCACACGCTATATAGAGTTGAACTAGATTTGGGAATTAATTAATTGGATTAATTAATTAGAAGGATCACTTTGCAAACCCTTGCAAACTTAGTAGGGACTAATTTGCAAGGAAGGGACTAAATTGAATTCTAGTTGGACTAGAATAAGTCCTTTAGGTAGTAACAAGGAGTTGTTGGACTATATAAAGGACCCTCCTTCCTTCCTTCCTTATAACTTATGCTCATTAGTGAACATAACAAGAGTGGGAGAGAACAAAGGAGAGAGAGCAAGCAACAAGGAGGGCCCGACGCCGCCCCTTGCCGCCGCCCTCGTCCCCGTCGGCCAAAAAGAGGCCAAAGCCCTCTTTTTGTCTCGTTTTGCGTGATTCGTTCTTCCTCTTCCTAATCCGGGCTAGCACCAACGAGTTTGGGAGATCTAGGATCAACTCTAGGCGTGGATCAACTATAGAGAACGTGACATTATTCGCGTTTGAAGTCATCAAGGAGAACCCAAAGGTGTGTTTATGATTTCTTACCTTTACTATCGTTATGTCTCTAGACTTGTGATCCTTGGAGGGTTTTGCATGGCTTATGTTTGATTATGCTTCCGTTGCGCGATCCATGAATCAAAACCCTACACTTTGCCATTCTCATCAAGCTTATTTCTGAACACCCATCTGGTTCCTATAACTGATTTCTCTTTTGGTCTGGGAACCAGATTCCATACCTTGTTTGTTTCAAATTCACTCAGCTCATTTTGCATTGCAATGATCCAGTCTGCATCTTCAAGTGCTTCCGTAGTATTCTTAGGCTCAATTAATGATACAAAGGCACTAAGGGCACACAAATTCTTCAACTGTCCTCTTGTCTGAGTTCCAGTTGTTGGATCAGATATGATATTGTCAGCTGGATGATCTGCAAGGTACTTAAACTTCTTTCTTGGCATACAGGAATATGTTCCTTCAAGGCTTTGAGTGCAACAGCCCGCGAATTCCCAAGCCTTCCATTCCGGACCGGAAAGCCCGGGAGGGCGATGCTATAAGTAACGGCGGAAATCAAAAGCTTAAAATCCCAAAATATTTATTTATTACACAACATTAACGTCATGAGAGTCTCTAATTATTACACAAGCGTTCCAAAACTACTACATTATTCTGGCTAACCATGCTAGATTCGACTCGTGACGTTATCCTTCTAGGTGAGTCTCGTACCCGGCTATCCCTTAGTCTTCAACTCCTAAACCTGCGGTGGGAAGGAAAACAGGAACCGCGGTTTCAAAGTCAGCATTGAAATACTGAGTAAGTGACACCCAAGCTCGTAAAACAGAAGACGAAACATAACTTTATTTTCACAACAAATATATAGAGGAAATAAAAATGTAAGCTTGCAGAGTAAATCAGGAATTCAAATAATAACTGTAAAACTGAACCTGATGCATCCAGTAAGAACACTTAAAAGAAATTCTCATTCTTTTGATCTTCCTTTCTCAACTTTCAAACGGGGAGAATTAGTCACAATCTCTTTCTTCTTCTCTTTCTTAAATATCCAAATCTCATAGAAACTGTATTATTAACTGTGTTGATACGGGGAAGAATCTACTATTCTATCACTAGCAACCATGACCTTAACTGCCGGCAGCCCCCTAAGACTTCTTGCGGCCAGAGAGGTGAGTACATGGAGCGATAATAATAATCACGGGCCGAGTCAAGCTCGACAATAATAACCACGGGCCGAGTCAAGCTCGACAATAATAAAATAATAACCACGGGCCGAGTCAAGCTCGACAATAATAAAATAATAACCACGGGCCAAGTCAAACTCGACAATAATAAAATAATAACCACGAGCCGAGACAAGCTCGACAATAATAAGCTTCTCCCGCACAACTCTTTCTACTTTATGTTATTACGCATTATTAATTTTTGTATGACAATATCAAATCAAATCAAATCAACATCTTTGAAAATGCAAGAAAAATCAAAACCAGGTAAATAAATAACAAAAATCATTTTGAGACAAGTATTAAAATCATATGACGACACAAAAAGAGCTAGGCACGCAAGGCTTGGCATGTTCACTTACCTTAATATTCAGCAAATAGCACGTAAAGTCCCGTTAGAAGAACACGTAGCCTTCGTCTATGAACTCGTCACCTACACATAGTATTCTCTCATTCGGTCGCAAATTATGCAATTATGCAAGTAAGAATTGCCATAAGCGTAACAAGTCCTATTAGGAATCACTTAAGTCCCTCAACACTTACTAATTTTCTTAACATTATACAAAAGCCTAACTTCAAATTAAATTTTATATTCAATTCAAATTTTATTCTTAAATTGCCATGAATATTTTTAAATAGCGTAGTTATAAAATAACCACTTGTTGGAGAGTTTGTAATATGTCTTGGAAATAAAACACTTTCTATCAAATAGGAAAAAGCTAATTTAAATTCTAAAATTTTCTAATTAGATAGCCAACCCATTTTAAACAATTATTTATTTTAAAGAAATAACTACGAAATATCCTTAACTCGTAAATTTTCAAGAAGGCAAGTTTTATTCAACTAGCAATATTTTTGCCCATATTTATTAAATGTTAAATTGTACTTTAATTTCAATTAAAAAGATGGTTAGTAATTGTAGGAAACAATTTATATTCAAAATTTCATATTTTATCTTTATTTTTACTATTTCATATTTGTTAATTAACAAGAAAGCCCCCTAAGAGTTCATAAAACACAACCAACACCCCCTTTATTGTGTTATAATCTTTCCGAAAAAGACACTTTAACCCCCCCAAACAAAAACCACCAATTCGATCGATCCAAACTGTAATCAAGCAAGCAAGACATGATTTTGTCTACATAAATCAACTCACGGCAGAGAGTAGTGCATACCGGAACCAAAAATCGCTCGAAACGGTCGAGTTATGAGTCGGGTCGAAGAGCACTGCGTCGTCGCCGGAGATGAGCTTCGTGGCCAGATTTAATGGCTTCCTCCGCCACTTCTGAACCTTCTACTGACTTAGTCGGGGTCCAAGGAGCCCACTGGAAGCAGAGAGATGAAGCGGGTGTTGCTGCGGAGCCTCGGTGGTGTTTGGCCGATGCTTTGGCCGGCAACAATGGCTGCCGACGGTGGAGGCAGTGGCTTCTGTTGCTGCTGCTTCCCTCTGCTGGTCCTCTTTTTCTGGACAGGGGAGTTGGAGACACGAAATAGAGAGATAGGAAAAGGCAGGGGAGGAGAGAGAGAGAACTGGGGTTTTCTTCCGTCGGAGAAAATGGTGGCAGCGGAGGAGAGGTGGCTTCTGCAACTTCTCTTCTTCTGCTGCTGCTGTTAGTTTCTGAACACAGAGGGAGAGAGATAGAGAGAGAGTCGATGGTGGTGGCAGTGGGTGCTCTTTCTCGGGTTTTGCCGCCGGCAGTTATGGCGACAGTGGTGGTGGTTAGCTGCTGCCACCACTGCTCTGCTTTGCTGCTGGTGGTTGCTGTGAACAGAGGGAGGCAGGGAGGGAGAAGTAGGCTGCTGGGCTTTGAGAGCAGAGAGTGGGAAGTGGTGGTGATGTTGAAGATGACGATGGTGGAGGGAGGTGGTTGTGATGGTGGCTGCTGGCGTGAGGAGGTGGCTGGGGAGTGTCTTATATAGATGGGTTTACTTGGAGCCCAAGTACGAATGATGTGACAGGGGCGGTGATGGTGGCTTCCCGAAGGTGGTGGTGAGGCGGTGATGGTGTCGTGTGGAGGAAGGAGATGAGTTCTTCCTGGAAAAGCTTTTTAGTTTAAATAATATTTGTTGGTAATAATTGGGTGTGGGTGGAGTACTATGTGGTTGGGTGATTGGGTGTGCCAAGCCTATCAATCCTCGCGGTGGACGGACACGCGCTAAAAATTAAATTAGCTAAGATTTTTACGAAACGTATTTTGTATTAATTCTACAATACTATTCTATTAGTCTTCTAAATTTTTATACAAACAAAACGTAATAACTTACCCAAATATTATTTTGAAGAGAAAATTATAATTAGGTTTTTATAATTACTGTTTTACCCTTGTTAATTAAACGGGATATTACATCCTTCCCCCCTTAAGCAGAGCTTCGTCCTCGAAGCTAATATCACACAACTAATCAAGATGCTCGGACGATTTATCACGCAATTATCTATTAGAATAAAGATCACACAGAAGACAGGTAATTTCACAAATCATAGCATATAACCAGGTTCTGAAATGCACATAATATCAAATAAATTCGTTGTCACGCCTGTCTACTTAAGTGGTCACAGTCTCATTCGGTTACTAAGTCTCAAGGGTACTAAGATCGTAACACAACTTATCAAAAGGTTGACGTCCCTAGATCTTGACTCAATCTTCGAAAAATACGATCCTTTGGTACCTGATCAAGTAGGTTTTCAACCCGATGTTGGCTGCTCATGGTTAAGGAAATCACCCGTGCCAACTCCATATTCAGCTTCTGCCTCAGCCTTGGTTAGCACAACAATTCTTCCTATATTGGCATTCTGAGTTCCTGCGTCACCTGCTCCTCCATTGTTGTTTCCAATCCTGGGTCGAGCTCCGTTCTGTCCTGCATTGCCAGGGCTGTAGTTCTGCTGCCTGCCATAGCCATTGCCTCCATTGTTGCGGTTGTTCCGGTTCCCATTCTGCTGGTTCCCAAACTGCTGGTAGTTGTTCTGTTGTGGCCTTCCAAAGTTGCCTCCTTGATTCATTTGCTGGTTCCCGACTGGTTGTGACCGGCACTCGTAAGCTCGATGTCCCGTCTTACCACAGTTGTGGCAGATGACTGGGTTCCCCATGCAGTCAACTCCAGGATGGTTCTGCTGACACCTGTTGCAAATATAACGGCGATGTTGCTGTCCTCCTGAATTCTGTTGATTACCTCGGTATAGCCCCTGGTTACCTTCCCCATTGTCGTACTTGTAAAACTGATTCCCCTTTGCAAAGTTGTTACCTCCTCTTGTCTCATCTAGCTTGCGTTTCTTGTTTTTCTCTTCTTGAACGACACGAACTCGCCAGATATCCGCAGCTCTGTCATAGGCTTCGTGGAGAGTAGGGTAGGTTCTGCTCAACAGGGACTCCTATAGCCTTTCATGCAGTCCAGAGATGAATTTGGAAACCTTGGACTCTTCGTCAGGAACCATGCTTCCTACAAACCTTGTCAATTCCGTAAATTTCCGGAAATACTCCGTTACTGAGTCATTTCCTTGCTGCAGGTTCTGGAATTCTATTTCCTTGCTCCTCTTCACATGGTGAGGGTAGAAACGAGCTCTGAGCGCAGTTTGAAGGGCTTCCCAGTTGAATTTGGAGTCGGCTAGCAAAGTTTCTTGTGCATTCCTCCACCAGAGATGTGCTTCACTTTTTAAGTAAAAGACTGCACAGTTGACTTTTCCATCATCAGGACAATCTACCGTCTCGAGGATCTTGTCCATTTCTATAATCCAATCCTCTAATTCCACAGGATCCTCTTTCCCTGTAAACTCCCTTGGCTTCATGTCTGCCACTTGCTTGGCCCAGTTAGTTCCTGTCTGACCTCCATTACTCATCATCTGAGTCATTTTCACGAAGAACTGCTCCATGGTGATGTTCTCAGCCATCTATTCCTGTCAAACTTCCCTAAAGTGAAATCGTAACGGTCTATCAGTCTCACCCTACGGTACCCTGGTTTATGGTCCGGAAATCTCAACAACTTCCTCATAATTTCATAATTAGCAGTACCTCTAACACATAGCACGCATCACATAGAAATTTCACAATAGAACACACATAATTTGTGTCAACAAATAGGATAATATAACTCTTCTCTGCACAATAAGCAGAAATCAAACTCCATCTCCATCCTTATTCTCATCATGAAAGTAACAACTATCCATAATCACTGAAATGAATTTCAAATCAAACCAGATCACATAAAACACAACAGTCTCAAAACGGGATGAGGGTGGGCGGAAATAATCAAAACTTATCCTTAGGCTACTCATAACCCGAACGGCTTTTCCAATTTTAATTATCTTGCCCTATGTTCATTTTAAGTTACCCTACAGGTTTTATACTGGAACGAATGCTCTGATACCACCTGCAACAGCCCGCGAATTCCCAAGCCTTCCGTTCCGGACCGGAAAGCCCGGGAGGGCGATGCTATAAAACGGCGGAAATCAAAAGCTTAACATCCCAAAATATTTATTTATTACACAACATTAACGTCATGAGAGTCTCTAATTATTACACAAGCGTTCTCAAAACTACTACATTATTCTGGCTAACCATGCTAGATTCGACTCGTGACGTTATCCTTCTAGGTGAGTCTCGTACCCGGCTATCCCTTAGTCTTCAACTCCTAAACCTGCGGTGGGAAGGAAAACAGGAACCGCACTTTCAAAGTCAGCATTGAAATGCTGAGTAAGTGACACCCAAGCTCGTAAAACAGAAGACGATACATAACTTTCTTTTCACAACAAATATATAGAGGAAATAAAAATGTAAGCTTGCAGAGTAAATCAGGAATTCAAATAATAACTGTAAAACTGTAAAACTGAACCTGATACATCCAGTAAGAACACTTAAAAAAAAATTCTCATTCTTTTGATCTTCCTTTCTCAACTTTCAAACGGGGATAATTAGTCCCAATCTCTTTCTTCTTCTCTTTCTTAAATATCCAAATCTCATAGAAACTGTATTATTAACTGTGTTGATACGGGGAAGAATCTACTATTCTATCACTAGAAACCACGACCTTAACTGCCGGCAGCCCCCTAAGACTTCTTGCGGCCAGATAGGTGAGTACATGGAGCGATAATAATAATCACGGGTCGAGTCAAGCTCGACAATAATAACCACGGGCCGAGTCAAGCTCGACAATAATAAAATAATAACCACGGGCCGAGTCAAGCTCGACTATAAGAAAATAATAACCACGGGCCCAGTCAATCTCGACAATAATAAAATAATAACCACGGGCCGAGACAAGCTCGACAATAATAAGCTTCTCCCGCACAACTCTTTCCACTTTACGTTATTACGCATTATTAATTTTTGTACGACAATATCAAATATAATCAACATCTTTGAAAATGCAAGAAAAATCAAAACCAGGTAAATAAATAAAAAAAATCATTTTGAGACAAGTATTAAAATCATATGACGACACGAAAAGAGCTAGGCACGCAAGGCTTGGCATGTTCAATTACCTTAATATTTAGAAAATAGCACGTAAAGTCCCGTTAGAAGAACACGTAGCCTTCGTCTATGAACTCGTCACCTACACATAGTATTCTCTCATTCGGTCGCAAATTATGCAAGTATGCAAGTAAGAATTGCCATAAGCGTAACAAGTCCTATTAGGAATCACTTAAGTCCCCCAACACTTACTAATTTTCTTAACATTATACAAAAGTCTAACTTCAAATTAACTTTTATATTCAATTCAAATTTTATTCTTAAATAGCCATGAATATTTTTAAATAGCCTAGTTATAAAGTAACCACTTGTTGGAGAGTTTGTAAAATGTCTTGGAAATAAAACACTTTCTATCAAATAGGAAAAAGCTAATTTAAATTCTAAAATTTTCTAATTAGATAGCCAACCCATTTTAAATAATTATTTATTTTAAAGAAATAATTACGAAATATCCTTAACTCGTAAATTTTCAAGAAGATAAGTTTTATTCAACTAGCAATATTTTTGCCCATATTTATTAAATGTTAAATTGTACTTTAATTTCAATTAAAAATATGGTTAGTAATTGTAGGAAACAATTTATATTCAAAAATTCATATTTTATATTTATTTTACTATTTCAGATTTGTTAATTAACAAGAAAGCCCCCTAAGAGTTCATAAAACACAACCAACACCCCCTTTATTGTGTTATAATCTTTCCGAAAAAGACACTTTAACCCCCAAACAAGAACCACCAATTCGATCGATCCAAACTGAAATCAAGCAAGCAAGACATGATTTTGTCTACATAAATCAACTCACGGCAGAGAGTAGTGCATACCGGAACCAAAAATCGCTCGAAACGGTCGAGTTATGAGTCGGGTTGAAGAGCACTGCGTCGTCGCCGGAGATGAGCTCCGTGGCCTGATTTAATGGCTTCCTCCGCCACTTCTGAACCTTTTACTGACTTAGTCGGGGTCCAAGTAGCACACTGGAAGCAGAGAGATGAAGCGGGTGTTGCTGCGGAGCCTTGGTGGTGTTTGGCCGAAGCTTTGGCCGGCAACAATGGCTGCCGACGGTGGAGGCAGTGGCTTCTGCTGCTGCTGCTGCTTCCCTCTGCTGGTCCTCTGTTTCTGGACAGGGGAGTTGGAGACACTAAACAGAGAGACAGAAAAAGGCAGGGGAGCAGAGAAAGAGAACTGGGTTTTTCTTCCGCCGGATAAAATGGTGGCAGCGGAGGAGAGCTGGCTTCTGCAACTTCTCTTCTTTTGCTGCTGCTGTTAGTTTCTGAACACAGAGGGAGAGAGATAGAGAGAGAGTCGATGGTGGTGGCAGTGGGTGCTCTTTCTCAGGTTTTGCCGCCGGCAGTTATGGCGACGGTGGTGGTGGTTAGCTGCTGCCACCACTGCTCTGCTCTGTTGCTGGTGGTTGCTGAGAACAGAGGGAGGCAGGGAGGGAGAATTAGGCTGCTGGGTTTTGAGAGAAGAGAGTGGGAAGTGGTGGTGATGTTGAAGATGACGATGGTGGAGGGAGGTGGTTGTGATGGTGGCTGCTGGCGTGAGGAGGTGGCTGGGGAGTGTCTTATATAGATGGGTTTACTTGGAGCCCAAGTACGAATGATGTGACAGGGGCGGTGATGGTGGCTTCCCGAAGGTGGTGGTGAGGCGGTGATGGTGTCGTGTGGAGGAAGGAGATGAGTTCCTCCTGGAAAAGCTTTTTAGTTTAAATAATATTTGTTGGTAATAATTGGATGTGGGTGGAGTACTATGTGGTTGGGTGATTGGGTGTGCCAAGCCTATCAATCCTCGCGGTGGACGGACACGCCCTAAAAATTAAATTAGCTAAGATTTTTACGAAACGTATTTTGTATTAATTCTACAATACTATTCTATTATTCTTCTAAATTTTTATACAAACAAAACGTAATAACTTACCCAAATATTATTTTGAAGAGAAAATTATAATTAGGTTTTTATAATTACTGTTTTACCCTTGTTAATTAAACGGGGTATTACATTGAGTTCTTGAAACGGTAGAGGGAGCATCATAGAAAGTTTCAGTTTCAGTCTCAAAGCTTTGAGATTTTGGCTCTGCAAGGGGTTCAAGGCCTTGAGATTCTATTGATTGATTCTGCACTTTAGTTTTCATTTTTCCTCTTTCACAGCATCATCATCAGACTCATGCTTGTTCAAATTTAGATCTGCAAAACTTTCACTCAGAGAATCCTTACTACTTTCATCAAAAAAACACATGAATACTCTCTTCCACAATCTTGGTCTTTCTGTTGTAAATTCTATAAGCTTTGCTAGTTTGATAATATCCACGAAATACACCTTCATCACTTCTAGCATCAAATTTACCAAGATTGTCTCTACCATTATTATGCATAAAACAGATACAACCAAAAAGGTTTGAAGTAAGAGACACTAGGCTTCCTACATTTAAACAGTTCATAAAGAGTCTTTTTCAAAATAGGTCTAATCAAACATCTATTCAACACATAATTGGAAGTATTAACAACTTCTGCCCACAAGAACTTTGGCAAATTACTTTCAAGTAGCATGGTTCTAGACATATCCTCAAGTGTCCTATTTTTCCTTGGGAGGAACAAGGAAAAATAGACCAAGTGTAAAAGCAAAATCTTTCAAGGCCTTGAGGATATGTAGACATATCCTAATAGGTCTAATCAAACAGTGGCTGTTCCTCTAGACATATCCTCAAGTGTCCTATTTCATAAAGATTTTTCTGCTGCTCTAAAGAGAGATTTCTTTCCACTCAGATGTTAGGAACAGCCACTGTCTAATATCCATTTTTGATCTTTCAAGGCCTTGGTGACATCCTGCAAAAGTAAATCATTGCCTTAAGTGGCTGTTAGACCAAGTGCAGAACTTTGAGTCATACTCAGAATCAGCCATGTTTGGTGGTCTAATTCCTTTTAGAACCCAAATCTGCCTAACCTGTCACTTAAGCTGATAAGGATAATAATACCTCATAATGTGACGTTCTGATCTTCTGAAGGGACAAGTTAATCTGATATTACCAATTTTTCCACAATAATGACATTTTGGAGAATGCCTGCTACCAGATTTGATAAAAGCAGTTTGGCTTTTCTTTGGAAAATTTGGATTATAGCCAATCCCACATTTATGCATTGATTTCAGACTTCCTCCAAGAATGAGATTTAGATTATGTTCTGAGCCTGTAAAACTGGCTAGGACCTTTTTAGACTCTTGAAGTTTCTCAGTCAAAGAACAGATTTTTTGTTCTAAATCATCAGAATGAGTCTTTAGATCAGCATATCTTTCAGTTAAAAGAGTGTTTTGACCAACAATCTTTTATCTGAGCCTTCAAGGCTTTGAACCTGCTGTCCAAGGCCTTGAATTCCTTTTCAATTTTTCTCTTAGAAACTTCAACAATTTTGTTGGCAAAAACTAGGTCTAGGTTTTCTTTTACCTTCTCATGAATCTTAATATCTAAAGAATAAATCTCATTTCTATAACTTTCCTAATTTAAAAACATACACTTGAGAATTTCTGTAAGTACAGAAAGACTAGCAAGAAGATTTTTTACCATTTCCTCAATATGTCTGTCTGATGACTTTTCTTCATCATGTTTAGCCATGAAGCACAAATTTGCTTGATCTTCTTCTGTGTCTGAGTCACTTGATGAATCGGAATCACTCCAAGAGGCCATCATGACTTTCTTCCTTCTGTTGTCACTGTCTTTCTTTTGAAAGTTCCTGTTCTTCTTCTTTTGTGGACAATCCCTTACTAAATGATATGCATCACCACATTCAAAACAATTCATTACTTTAGTTTATGTAACTGTGATGAAGACTTACCTTTGTAGTCCTTGCTTCTTGAAGGTCTTGATCTCTCTCTGTTGTAGTCCCTGTTACGAGAGTTTCTTTTCTTCTTGAGAATCCTGGCCAAGGCCTTGGAGATCAATGTTAAAGCCTCTTCATCATCATGCTCATCTTCAGTCTCAAGGCTTTGAGATTTTTCATTGTCTTTAGCCTTGAGTGCTAAGTTCTTGATGTTTTCACTCAGATCACCTTCTACATCTTTCATAGACATTTCATGATTGAGCAGCTTTCCTTGTAGATCATCTAGCTGAAGAAGAATTAAATCCTGAGCTTCCTCAAAAGCTGTTGTCTTTGGCTCCCACTTGGCTTTTGGCAAGCTCCTCAGAATTTTCCTGACCTTTTCCTCATTTGAAAACTTCTTTCCCAATGACTCCAGATTATTCACCACATCAGTGAATCTTTTGAACATCTCCTTGATAGTCTCATCTGAGTTCATCTTGAACAACTCATATTGCCTTAGAAGTATGTTAATCTTGGTCTGTTTAACCAGGCTTGTTCCTTCATATGTTACAACCAGTTTGCCCCATAATTCTTTGGCACTTTTGTAATTTGACACTCTGTTGAACTCATCTGCATTAAGAGCATAGTATAACAGATTCATAGCCTTGTAATTTTTTGATACCTTTTCCAGTTCAGTAACTGAGAGGTTTTCTTCAGACTTGATGCATCTAACTCCATCTATGGTAGTGTAAACCTCATGAGGACCATTTTGAACTATTGACCACAGTTCCATGTCTTGATCTATGATGAACATCTTCATCAATGCCTTCCAGTGCATGAAGTTATCACCACATAATATTGGAGGTCTGTTTGCTGCCCTTCCTTGTGAGAATTCACCATCTCCTACATTACTCATAGTCACAAGATTGTTAGATCTATATTACATACCCAAGCTCGGATACCAATTGAAAGTTTGGAATGTAGACTGGCTAAATACATGACCAAAATACTCTAGAAGGGGGGGGGGTTGAATAGAGTATGGAAACTTTTTGCTAAACACAAATTTTAACTAAGTAACTATGTGAGAAACTCAGATCTCAAGGCCTTGAGATTTTAGAAAACTAGTCAGAAACTTTCTAAGGCAAAACAGAAAGCTTCAAAGCTTTGAACTACAACCAGTTCTGAACAGTTTATAAACCCTAGTTTGATTTGAGTTGTTTGCAACAGAAAAAAACAAAACTGTAAAGTAAAGAACACAAGACAATTTACAGAGTTCAGTCCTAATGGACCTAATCTCTGCCTGAGGGATCTAATCCCACCAGTATTGGACAAACACTTCTTATTACTCACACAGAAAGAGCCCTATATCACCAAGCCTAAGTGAATTCCCTTACACCTATACAGCTTGTGGTTCCAAACCTATCTAGTATCAGATACTAACTGTTGAGCTAACAAGAACCTCTTGTTGTTCACTTGAACAACCAACCACTAAGTTTAGTGGGGTTTTAGATATACAAAATATAAGCAGATTACAAAACAGAAGAAGAACACAGTAGAAGAATAAGCTTGTGAAGGCCTGAATGTGTTCTTCTGGAAACTGGAACGATTGTTCTTCTGAAATCTGGAATTGAAGCTTGAATGTCTGTGTGTTTGAATGACTTATCTCCCACGAATGTTTCACACCTCTCTCAGTTTTCTGCAAGCCTCTTCTTCTTTCAAAATTCAAACCAGTCTTTTATCTACTCACTGCAACTGAATGAGAGATTTTAGGATCTCAGTTCCTATAAATCCTCTTCTTGTTTCAACTGCAATTCAAACAGCTCTGATTAGATATCCGTTGGAGTTTTTTGAGATTGCATTTGCACGTTTAACAAACCTGCAACAACATTAAAACATAGCAACAACAAAATCCAGAAATATAACAGCACTAAGTTTGTTTGGATTTCCAGTTTCTGAATAAAAACTGGATGAAAGAATAAAACAGTAATATGATTAACCTATGAAACATATAACTCATGATAAACTAGTTTAAGAATCTTAGAAGTCATTAAAAAATCACAATAATAAAGATCAAACCCTGCAAGAAAGAATCAAATTAATTCTGTAAAGTTGTCAACAGCTCAAGGCATATCTCAAGGCCTTGAAGCTCTGAACATGCTTCATAGTCTTTCAAAGTTAAAACCATAAATCTTTGATTCTCCCTGATCAGGATATCTGCAATTGTGTTATATATATGGAGAATATAAAACATAAGTATTTTCAGCAAATCTCTTATCTATATAATCAGATAGCCAATCTGCAACACAAGATTGTTAGAACATTCAGCACAATAAAGCTACTATCAAGGCTTTGAAGCTCTGTCAGTATCAGTATCTCATGAGTATTTGTGTCGGAATTAGGGGTTATCTTTTAGCCTGATTTCATGAGTATTTGTGTCGGAAATAGCGGTTTTTGCCGGAAAATGCCTTAGAATGCCTCGGGAATCTAGAACGAGACGTTTATTTGTACTTCCTGGATTTCTGTTTATTTTTTGCTATATTTGGATATGATCGCGGGTTTTCGTTCGTGTTGCCTTTTCAGGAACAGGTTCGGGAGGTGCATCGGGAAGCGTGCCGGGACCAAGCCGGGACCGTCTCGGGAAACGTGCACAAGACCGGGTCAAGACGGAAACACGGAAAAGCAGGAGAACACCGAGGGAGGCAAACCGGGAGCGTCGGGCAGAAGAGTGGGACCCAGGGGACCCAACCAGGCCCACCAAAGGACCAAGCAGGGCCCCATCTCCACCCCCCTGCCTGCGTATATACGCAGGCAGAAGGGGGAGGTGGGGAGGTGGATACAGGCCCTGGTTGCGTATATACGCAACCCTGCGTATATACGCAGCCAGTTTGACTTTTTGGTCAAAGACGGTGGACCGATGGCAGATTCCGTAATTTCGGGCGCACGCGTTTCGGGGAAAACAGCACTATTTAAAGACTCGTCCAGACTCGTTTTGAGGACATGGAGACACAACACAATTCTCAGCACAACCGAAGGGCAAGTCAGAGCATTCACGAAGAGCACGAAAGCGCGATTCGAGATTCGAAGACTTAGTTTGATTTCGTTCTCTCTCTTTATATTCAGAAACTGCATTTTGTATTATGTCTAGTCGTAGCTAAACTTCTCACCTAGGTTCTCGGTGAACCTAGGGTTTCGTATCCAGATTTTATGACTACTTCGTTTATGGATTCATGATGACTATCTTAATTCAGCAAGTTATATCTGTTATTCTGGTTTTGATTATTATCGTATATGCATGATAGGATTGATCACCCAGAATTGCTATAGACCCGAGCTTGTAGGTGAAAACGTCAAGTTAGGGTTAGGAAGAAAAACCAGGATTTAGTACCTTACCCTGATAGACCGACCAGAGAAAGGGAGATAGGGCTAGCATCGAAAAACGTGAGACCAACTGTTAGAGAATTTGACCCGGGCCATTTGGACAGGTTAGAAACCCTAACAGGATTAGACCGAGACTGCAGATTTAGGCTGCTTAACAAGAATCTGAAAGTCTGCAGGATCGGGATTACGTGTGGAATCCGAAAAGTCACTGCACAACTGGTACGTTGCACATATATCGAAACTGCTGAGTGTTTTCATAATCGAACGTAAAACTAAAATCTGTAGAAACCCTAGGGGATCCTGGAACCTAGTTTTCATCTATTATCGTTACAACCGATTCAACTTATTTCAGAAAACGTCACAAAAAAATATTTACGTTTACGTTTTTAATTTCTGTTTTTAGTTTAGCCACTACAATCACAACCTACTCCTCCTTGTTACTACACTCGGTTAACCAAAACTGACAACGTGAGTAAACCCGAAATAGTCCTCGTGGGAACGATCACCCGAGTCTAATTGCACCCGGTATTACAAGATTCGTACACTTGCAACAGCACGTTAGTTTGCGCATCAAGTTTTTGGCGCCGTTGTCGGGGACTTTTTAGGGTCTATTTAGTTGTTAGAATTAGTTTTCTGAGTTTTTGTATATTTTCAGTTTTGTTATTTTTCTTTTTATCTCACTGCGTTTTTGAATCTGCGTTTTCAGGACTGTCCAGTTGATGCCCAGATTGCCTCGCGATTTGGTGTCACCACTCGACAACCCGGAAAAACTGTATAACGAACAGAACCGCAGAAACCGAGAAAGCAGGATGGCAACCAACCAGAGAGATACGCCCGAGAACACCGAAGCCGGTGGACAGGAACGAGAGACACGTACCCCAGCCCAGATGGCTCGGTACATTGAGGAACTTGTCACAGCGGGACTTGCTGCCCGAAGCAACCAGAGAACATATAACCGATCTGGGAAGGCATTGGTGGAAAATTTCGAAGTCCCCACCGGGGGGCATGAGCGAGCTATTGTGGTGCCCGAGATCACCGCCGAACACTTTGACATCAAACCATCCACCATCCAGACGGTACAAACTCTCTGCCCGTTTCATGGCAGGGCCGACGAAGACCCGAACGATTTTATCGGGAAATTCGAAGATTACTGCAACAAGGTCAGATACAAGGGGGTAGAATCAGAGGCACTCATGCTGATCTTATTTCCATACTGTCTTTACGGAGTAGCCAAAGACTGGCTCGAATCCCGACCACCCCGATCCATCACCACATGGGAGGAGTGTGTCGCTGATTTTCAGGCGAAGTTCTATCCCGCCTCCCGAGTCATACAGTCACAGAGCGAGATCCTGTCATTCAGGCAGAAGATGGGGGAGACGGTGGTGGACGCATGGGACAGGCTCATGAGATTGGTTAAACGGTGCCCGAACCACGGTTTTGGAGACGCGAAAATCCTGCAGGTTTTCTACCATGCCCTAGACAGGGAGAACGCCGACAGGATTGACAGAGAGGCCGGGGGAAACTTCTTGTATCACGTGGACAAAGAAGGTGCGTATGACCTGATGAAGCAGTTGGCCAAGCAGGACACCCGACTGTTTGACAATCGCAGGATGGCGGCTAGAGCCGAACCCACAGAGGATGACTGTATAGACAACCTGGCCAAGATCGTTCATGACTTGGTCAAGAAAGTCTACTCGGATAAGAAGACTGTTGCGGTAGTCGAAGAACCTGATCTGGACACAGCCATTTAGGAACTAAGGACCGAAGACACCAATTACGTACAGCAGCAGTGGGACCCGAGCCGGTACCGACCGGGTACGAGAGACCATCCCGGGTTTCGGTACGGAAACCCGAACGCATCAGTTTATGCACCGGGATTCCAGCACAGGCCACCAGCTCAGCAGGCTGCCCCGGCCCAGCAGGCTCAATCAGTCCCATCCGCACAGCAGTACGACGCTCAGATGAAAGAGATAAAGTCCATGTTCCAGACCATGGAGTCCCGGTTCAAGCACATGGACACCCTGACGGCAGATATGCAGACAACCAAAACGTCACTGCGCGCTTTGGAAGTGCAGGTGGGGCAGTTAGCACAACAGCTAACAGAGAGACAGCCAGGAAACCTACCCTAGAATACAGTAAACAATCCACGGGCTCAGATCAATGCTATCTCCACTCGGAGTGGATTGGCACTGCAGGATCCACCATATCCCAGCCACGCACGTGCAGAAAATTCGAAAGAAGTAGAACGCAACTTGTCGGGCCAGGATAACAGCACAGTCGACCGCTCCCAGCCGAAGGGCTCGGTTGAGCAGGATGCAGTGCAGAACGAGACATGTGCAGAAACTGTACCAGTCTCCAAGGAGGTCCCGTACCCCTTGCGAACACGAAAGAGGGATGACTCAAAGACTACGCCAGGTTTCTCGAGATGTTCAAGCAGCTGCAGATTAACATACCTTTTGCTGAGGCTTTGGCTAAGATGCCCACTTACGCCAAATTCCTCAAGGACATATTGTATGGAAGGAGGCGAATGAGCGACTTCGAGACTATAAACCTGACGGCAGAAGTGAGCAATTGTGTGAAGAATGGGCTACCGAGGAAGAGAAAGGATCCTGGCAGTTTCGTTATACCAGTCACCCTAGGTAACGCTTACACAGGAAAGGCTCTGTGTGACCTAGGGGCCAGCATCAACCTGATGCCGTTGACGATTTTCAAAAGTTTGAAAGTCGGTGAACCCCGACCCACCAGAATCATGCTGCAGATGGCAGACAGGTCCGTAAAACAGGCTTATGGGGTTATCGAGGATATTCTGGTCAAGGTCGGCGAGCTGATTTTTCCGGCAGATTTCGTCATCCTGGACATGGAGGCAGGGGAGGTACCGCTCATACTTGGCAGGCCGTTTTTGGCCACAGGCGAAGCAATGATAAACTGCAAGAGCCGGGAGCTGACCATGCAGATTAACGAGGAAAAAGTGAAATTCAACGTTTTTAAAAATCTGCAACTGCCAAATTACTACGACAACGAGGACATCTTTGCTATAGATGTGGTGGACGAAGGCTGGGAAAACGAGGAGATGGACCAATTGTGGGAAGAGATCGACAGCATGTACGGGGAAGAAAAGGAGAAGACTCGGTGCGAGCACGCCATGAGAGCCGAGGACTGGACCACCTTGCACCGGGACGAAGGCGGCGGGCAAAAGATGATTCTGGTCCCGTCACTCAAGGAGCCACCCGCACTGGAGCTGAAACCGCTCCCGAGCCATCTCAGGTATGCGTATATTGGTGAAAATAGTACTCTGCCCGTAATTGTTTCGTCTCGTTTATCTCAGGAACAGGAGCAGAAACTGCTGGAAGTATTGCGAGAGCATAAGGAAGCAATCGCCTGGACGATTGCAGATATCAAGGGGATCAGCCCCTCCTACTACATGCACAAGATCCGAATTGAAGAAGGCAAGAAACCGGTGATTCAGCCCCAGCGGAGACTGAATCCGAACATGAAGGATGTTGTGCGAAAAGAGGTTATGAAGTGGCTGGAAGCGGGAATCATATACCCCATATCGGACAGCACGTGGATCAGCCCGGTCCAGTGCGTGCCCAAAAAGGGGGGTATTACGGTGGTGCAGAATAACGACCAGGAGCAGATTGCGCAGCGTACCGTTACAGGCTGGCGGATCGGCATGGACTATCGGAGGTTAAACGACGCAACACTGAAGGACCACTTCCCGCTACCATTCATGGACCAGATGCTAGACCGGCTCGCCCACCACGCCTATTACTGTTTTCTGGACGGGTACTCCAGGTACAACCAGATTTGCATAGCCCCAGAGGATCAGGAAAAGACGACGTTTACCTGCCCATACGGTACGTTCGCGTTTCGGCGCATGCCGTTCGGGTTGTGTAATGCTCCTGCCACATTCCAGAGATGTATGATGGCGATTTTTTCCGACATGATCGAGAAAAATCTGGAGGTCTTCATGGACGAATTTTCACTATTCGGAGACAGTTTCGATGACTGCCTGTTCCATTTGGGCCAGGTTCTGATCCGATGCAAAAAGGCGAATTTGGTGCTCAATTGGGAAAAGTGTCACTTTATGGTCACCGAGGGGATCGTGCTGGGTCACAGAATTTCCAGCAAGGGACTCGAGGTGGACAGGGCTAAGATCGAGGTGATAAAGCAGCTTCCATACCCGACAAACGTAAGGGCGATCAAGAGTTTTCTGGGACATGCAGGATTTTACCGAAGGTTTATCAAAGACTTTTCCAAGATCACAAAGCCACTCTGCGCTTTACTAGGAAAAGACGTACCCTTTGATTTCGATGCAGCATGTCGGCAGGCTTTTGACCATTTGAAAGAGAAGCTGACCACAGCCCCGGTTATAACCACGCCAGATTGGTCACTCCCGTTTGAGCTGATGTGTGACGCCAGCGACTACGCAGTCGGAGTAGTTCTGGGACAGCGAAAGGATAAGGTCTGCCACGTCATTTACTATGCAAGTTGGGTACTCAACGATGCCCAGCTCAACTATGGCACGACAGAAAAGGAACTGCTGGCCGTGATGTATGCCCTGGACAAATTCAGGCCCTATTTGGTCGGGTCGAAAGTTATCGTTTTTACCGACCATAGTGCCTTGAAATACCTGCTGGACAAGAAGGACGCGAAACCAAGACTGTTGAGGTGGGTACTACTGATGCAGGAATTCGATGTGGAAATCCGGGACAAGAAGGGAGTCGAGAACGTGGTGGCGGATCACCTATCCAGACTTGAGAACGTGAAGGTGGACCCGGTGCCGATCAAGGAAAAATTCCCGGACGAACACATCATGGCAGTGAAAATCGGGAGACCGTGGTACTATGCCATAGCCAACTACTTGGTAACTAGCACGCTTCCCGAGGATCTCACCCCGTCGCAGCGAAAAAAGTTCATTGCCGAAAGTCGACAGTATTTCTGGGACGACCTGTACTTATTCAAACAGGGGGCCGATAACATCCTGAGAAGGTGTATCCCGACCCACGAGGCCTGGAACGTGATCCGACACTGCCACTCATCACAGTGTGGGGGTCATTTTGGGGGAACGCGAACAGCTCATAAAATACTGCAGTCCGGTTTTTTCTGGCCGACAATCTTCAAAGACTGTCACGACTATGTGCAGGGATGTGATAGATGCCAGAGAACAGGAAACACGTCCCATCGGGACGAGATGCCGATGACCGTGTGGCAGGAAGTAGAACCTTTTGACGTATGGGGGATTGACTTCATGGGTCCGTTCCCGTCTTCGATGGGAAATCTTTACATTCTGCTGGCAGTAGATTATGTGACAAAGTGGATCGAAGCGATCGCGTGTCAGAAAAACGATGCAGCTACCGTTGAGCGTTTTCTGAAACGTAACGTTTTCACTCGTTTCGGGACTCCCAGGGCAATTATTAGCGACGAGGGCTCTCACTTCATCAATCGAGTTTTTGCGAAAGTTCTGAAACAGTACGGCGTGTCAGTTCATAAAGTCTCGTTACCTTACCATCCGCAGACAAACGGGCAAGCCGAGGTTTCGAATCGAGAGATCAAGAGCATACTCGAGAAAATAGTGAATCTCGGCCGAAAGGATTGGTCCGTCAGACTGGACGATGCGCTTTGGGCCTACAGGACTGCTTTCAAAACACCGCTGGGAATGTCACCATACCAGCTTGTGTTTGGGAAAGCGTGCCACTTACCGGTGGAATTGGAGCACAAGGCGTATTGGGCCATCAAACTGCTCAACTTGGACCAAAATCTAGCAGGAGATAAGAGGAAGATGGCACTTCTGGAATTAGAGGAATTCCGAAGAACGGCTTTCGAGAGCGCCAAAATTTACAAAGAGAAGACAAAGAAGTGGCATGATCACCGTATCACGCCAAAGCAGTTTAACGAAGGCGACAAAGTGCTTCTCTACAATACCCGGATGCGGTTCTTTCCAGGAAAGTTGAGGTCTCGTTGGTCGGGACCGTTCATCATCAAGCAGATTTTTGCCTGGGGGGCATTCGAACTGGAAAATCCAAAAGACAAGTCCAGTTTCAGGGTGAACGGGAACCGGATCAAGCCGTATCTCGAGACCGCCGAAGTCGTCAAAATAGACCCAGTCTATTTTGATGACCCGTAAAAGGTAACAAGGTCGGGCCGTCGACCGTAAATCACAAGGCGCTGTTTGGGAGGCAACCCAAAGTTAATCGTTAATTAATTTATTTTATTATTTTATTACGTTATTATGTTCAGTTCTGAATTTCCGAGAGAGGCGAGATGAGCGGGTTTTTGACTTTGAATTTGAGAATGTGCAGATACAAAAACATCCAAAACAGCCAGAACCCGGAAAACAGAGGAAGAGAGACCATTTGAAAAAAAAATGCCTCGGGTTGCGTATATACGCAGCCCTGCGTATATACGCAACCAGGGGCCATTTTTTTTTTATTATTTTTTGTGTTTTCTTTTTGATTTCTGATTGAGTATATACGCAACGCAGCCAGAAAGAAAAAAAAATTGTAATTTTTTCAAAACCCAAGGTCAATTTGGTCATTTTACACTTTTAGGGTTTATAAGGGGAAGGGGGCCGGCCACCTCCATTGTTGGCACCTTCCTCTCTCTCTCTCTCTTCCTCCATTTCCTCCCACTTGAAGAACAAAGATTTTGCGTCGAACCTCCGAATCAAAATCCGGGCACATTTCTGGAATCCCCTCGTCGCAAGGAGCAAGTTTCATCCATCAAAATCCAGAAACAAGCGAAAATCGAGCGGGCATTCTCATCAAAAAGTGAGGTGTTCTTGAGGAAAAGTGCAGATTCGAAGGTGTTAGAGAAAGAACTAGCAAAAACCGTACAAGGGAACGTGAACGAGGAGATCGAGGGCTTCGATTTGGTGGGTTCGGATTTCAATTCCGGGCAGTTACGTTTTCCGGCGATTTTTCCGGCGACCGCCGGCGACTTTTCCGACGACTTTCCGGGCAGAATCTCCGGTCTTCACCCCTGTTTAGGGAAGGTCGAAAATCTCATCCCTCGCTTTATTTTCCGTTTTGGCACGGCCCGTAGCCGGGCCCGTTATTTTCGGTATTTTTGATTTTGGAGCGGCACTTGCCGTGTGGACCTCTGGTAGCTCTTAGGTGGACTATCTATTGAGACACACTTGTTTTGTGCACGTTTCACGTTTTTGCTTTATATTCCCGAGTCGGCACGTTTTACGAGGTTGTGACTGTTATGGAGTTTACGGTACCGGTCCTAGACCAAGACCGGGACGAGATCCCTACTGACTATGACGCGGATGAGATCACCTCTAGGAGGTTTGACAGTTTTCGGTTCGTGAACCATCACGCTCAGTTTTACTTTTTGACCGGAAGCAAAATGGGTCATAGACTTCCCCTAGACTACCAGTTTCAGGTCGACCATATGAACATGCCGCCAGAGATGGCAGATTTTGCGAGTCGGCCGGAAGTTTTCGGACAATCCCTAGCGGGGTTTCCGGATGTTTCTAGTTCCTCCTTGGTGCGTGAGTTTTACGCAAACCTCATGCATAAGGGGGCGGGTGAGGCCAACGGGGATGTCCGATGGGTGTATTGTCGGCGTCAGTTTTTGTTGATCACGGCGGATACCATCCGCCAAGCATATGGGATCCCGTTGCGCCATTTTTCGTGCGCATATGCTGAGTGTGCAAATTACCCGACTAGCGATTCTGAGCTGTTGCGGGTTGTGACTAGTGGGTACCCGGGTGCCCATTTCGAGAGAGAGGGGACTGGCGAGATAGGCAAGAAAATGCATTCTCATTTTATTACCGGACCGCCACGTTGGTGGGCCGAGTGGGTAGTAAACAGGGTAGTGGGTATTAAGCATTTTACCTGCCTTGACTATGAGTACGTACTCCTAGTCTATTGCCTTGTTCTCCGACGAGAGGTCGACATTCCTCGTCGCATATGGGTATACATGCAGGAGCGGAACTGCACCGCGAGCCACAAGGGGTTGCGGTACGCCAACCTCATCGCCAAACTGGCGCGGGAGTTTGAGGTTCCGATGCACGATGTTGAGGGTGATTTACTTCCTCCTAGGCCACGACCTTATAGGAAGAGCATAGCCCGTAACCCGGGCCCACCACAGCCGGTCGTTGACCTCGATGAGGATGACGATATTATGGATGAGGACCCGGCTCCTGCACCTGCCCCTGCCCCTGCCCCTAGGAGGCGTTCGACTCAGGAGCGACCAGTCAGTCGCCAGGCATCGGCCGGACTTCGGCGGTGTCGTACTAGTAGAGAGAGTGAGCGTCCCGAGTCGAGTCGACAGGGGACTGAGAGGAATGCCCCGACCCAGCCAGCCCGACAGCGAGGTGCGTCGGCCCCACGGGCCGTCCCGACCCCACGTCCTGGACCAGTCTCGCCACGTAGATTGCCCCGCGTTGACGAGAGATTTGAGGGGTGTCGTGGCGGACAGAAGTCCATAGGAGAGAAAGTGTTTGAGAGCGTGGGCAAGCTTTGGAGAGCTTTGACGCATAACCGCCGGACTCAGCGGAAGGTCACGAAGGACACCCAGGCTTCCCTAGCTAGTATTCGAGAGGAGCAGCGGGATGCGGCTCGGCACGCAGGCCGAGAACCGCCATTCCCGCTATATTTTCCCCCTACCTACTCCAGCAGCTTCACCGAGGGTTGGTCGGATGACGGGGACTCTAGTGAGTGTACATCCGCTCCACCTCCCCCGACCCAGCCACCTCCTCCGACTCAGCCATCACCGCCACCTGCCCGACAGGAGAGACGGAAGCCTGGGACACGATCCCGGCAGCCTACGGGCCGTCAGACTGGGTCCCGTACCCAGCAGCCTTCGAGACGCAGGACGACATTGCGATCCCAGCCACCTAGTAGTTGGACTGGGTCCGAGTCGCAGTCCTCTGATTAACGGCCCCGTACACGTGCACGTCAGCCGGTCGTCTTCAGGTCTGATTCAGGTAGCAGCTCGCCGGGTAGCATATCCGGTACGTCCGAGACCGGGTCAGACCCGACATTTTTTCCGGACGAGTGAGTGCCATGAGGGCATGCCACCTCTTAGTGTGGGGGTGGTAGTCGTGTCTGCATTAACCCGGTCTGCACGTTTTTTCGTATTTATTTGCAGTTTTTATTTTTATTTTTGAGTCAGCATATTTTCTTTATTTGAGTCAACCCACCACAAACATTCTGGCCGTGCATTGTATATATTTAAAAAAAAATGAAAAATTAAAAATTTTTTATGCTGCTGGTTGGGTATATACGCAGACCTGCGTATATACGCAAACAGCAAGTATAAATTATTATTTTTTTCGAAAAAAAAAAGTTTAAAATCAGAAAATTTTGAGAAAGGGCAATCGAGATAACGAAAACAGTGAAGAAATTGAGTTTGAATCCTTTGAAAGAAAAGAAAACTTGCACCGAGGTATAGTAGATAGGTGAGAGCCAGCGACCTTTGGAATCCGCAAGTAATTATCACCTGAGCTAAAAATCCGACTAGTTGCTACACCACCGTCACATAGGTAGTCGACAACCCGCCCACGGGCGCCGTCACGGTCATCGCATTTTTCGGTGGAGTGACTGGCTATCAAGGGACCTCACGTCCTGTTTCTTACCCCTAGGTCCAATTAGTCAACCCGTTTGAAGCCATTTACCCTCTTTCTTCGTAGCCACTTTAGCCTAGGCAGCCTTCTTTGCGACCTCATCAGTCGATAGTTGGCTATTCTACGTGTTATGACGGAGGGAGTGAGTAGGGTGGTTTTTAGATGGGAGAGCTTCATGAGTTATCAGTTTTGGACAATTTTGATATCGACACGTTTTTCGAGGGAAGGACAGGGTGAGTTAGTGGCGACAGTGCATTAATTTGCAGAGGTGGATCACTTCACTACATAGTGACCACAGGAGGAGTTAGTCGCGTGCGAGCATCTTTTCGCACAAAACGGGGTTCCGGGGGGTTGTAGAGTCAATTGGTGGTTGTGCCGTTTTTCTACATCTTTGGTGATGAGGAGGTTCGGTGGGACTGCACGGTATTATCTCGACTACAGGATCAGCGCTTCAGGATTAGTGTGGGGGTACTTCATATGAGGACATCTTACGTACCCCACGACAGAGATTATTTTCACTCACTCAGCTTTAGTCAGTTTAGTATTGTCAGTATTCGTGTACGTTTGTATATATAGTGTGTTAAAATATATATATATATAATAAAATAAAAAAAAGAATAGAAAAAGAAAAAGAAGAAAAATCATGATCTAGTTTTTAGTTTGTTTTATGTTTTTTGTTATTTAAATAAAAAGCTGAGTGAGTGGCACAATTTTCGAGACGTTTGCACCGCTTCACATTTGTGGCCGCGAGCACGGCGGAGACACACGGGGGGACAGGAGAATTGGGGAAAGAAGGAACTTAGGTGTTTCGGGCAGTTTTTCGGGATCTCGGTGAGGGGTGTGAGTTTGGTAAATTGTGAGAATGTCATAACAAGTAGGATTATGCCGTACCTTGATACATATATTTATCCTACCTGATTAGACGTAGATCCTTTCGGAAACAGCTCAGATGGTAAGTTAGCTAGGGATTTGCTCAGTTTGATAACCAAAGTAATAGTACTTTGGTCCAGTGCTTAATTCCACCATATAAATCTGTTCAGACTTACCGATCGCTTGCAGGGAAGTACATTCTGAAAAGGATGAGATCACGAGGACACACTGTTTATGTTTTTGAGGTTGCCCGATCTCACCAAAAATATTTTTGTAATTAGTCTGTTTTGAGTCGTTTGAGTCTGTGTGTATTCTATCCGAGTCAGTTTTTCTATCGAGTCGTCCGGTTGAAAGGTTCGGGTCGAAAGCGTATGCAACGGTAGGGTATGTACAGAGTCAGTCACGAGGACAGAAATGCAGGCTAGAGTTGGCAGGATTGCTCGGGGAGAGCAATGTTTAGTGCGGGGGTATTTGATAACGCCCAATTAGGGGTTATCTTTTAGCCTGATTTCATGAGTATTTGTGTCGGAAATAGCGGTTTTTGCCGGAAAATGCCTTAGAATGCCTCGGGAATCTAGAACGAGACGTTTATTTGTACTTCCTGGATTTCTGCTTATTTATTGCTATATTTGGATATGATCGCGGTTTTTCGTTCGTGTTGCCTTTTCAGGAACAGGTTCGGGAGGTGCATCGGGAAGCGTGCCGGGACCAAGCCGGGACCGTCTCGGGAAACGTGCACAAGACCGGGTCAAGACGGAAACACGGAAAAGCAGGAGAACACCGAGGGAGGCAAACCGGGAGCGTCGGGCAGAAGAGTGGGACCCAGGGGACCCAACCAGGCCCACCAAAGGACCAAGCAGGGCCCCATCTCCACCCCCCTGCCTGCGTATATACGCAGGCAGAAGGGGGAGGTGGGGAGGTGGATACAGGCCCTGGTTGCGTATATACGCAACTCTGCGTATATACGCAGCCAGTTTGACTTTTTGGTCAAAGACGGTGGATCGATGGCAGATTCCGTAATTTCGGGCGCACGCGTTTCGGGGAAAACAGCACTATTTAAAGACTCGTCCAGACTCGTTTTGAGGACATGGAGACACAACACAATTCTCAGCACAACCGAAGGGCAAGTCAGAGCATTCACGAAGAGCACGAAAGCGCGATTCGAGATTCGAAGACTTAGTTTGATTTCGTTCTCTCTCTTTATATTCAGAAACTGCATTTTGTATTATGTCTAGTCGTAGCTAAACTTCTCACCTAGGTTCTCGGTGAACCTAGGGTTTCGTATCCAGATTTTATGACTACTTCGTTTATGGATTCATGATGACTATCTTAATTCAGCAAGTTATATCTGTTATTCTGGTTTTGATTATTATCGTATATGCATGATAGGATTGATCACCCTGAATTGCTATAGACCCGAGCTTGTAGGTGAAAACGTCAAGTTAGGGTTAGGAAGAAAAACCAGGATTTAGTACCTTACCCTGATAGACCGACCAGAGAAAGGGAGATAGGGCTAGCATCGAAAAACGTGAGACCAACTGTTAGAGAATTTGACCCGGGCCATTTGGACAGGTTAGAAACCCTAACAGGATTAGACCGAGACTGCAGATTTAGGCAGCTTAACAAGAATCCGGAAGCCTGCAGGATCGGGATTACGTGTGGAATCTGAAAAGTCACTGCACAACTGGTACGTTGCACAGATATCGAAACTGCTGAGTGTTTTCATAATCGAACGTAAAACTGAAATCTGTAGAAACCCTAGGGGATCCTGGAACCTAGTTTTCATCTATTATCGTTACAACCGATTCAACTTATTTCAGAAAACGTCACAAAAAAATATTTACGTTTACGTTTTTAATTTCTGTTTTTAGTTTAGCCACTACAATTACAACCTACTCCTCCTTGTTACTACACTCGGTTAACCAAAACTGACAACGTGAGTAAACCCGAAATAGTCCTCGTGGGAACGATCACCCGAGTCTAATTGCACCCGGTATTACAAGATTCGTACACTTGCGACAGCACGTTAGTTTGCGCATCAGTGAATAAAACAATAATATGATTAACTTCTGAAACATATAACTCATGATAAACTAGTTTAAGACTCTTAGAAGTCATTAAACAATCATAATAATAAAGATCAAACCTGCAAGAAAGAATCAAATTAATTATGTAAAGTTGTCAGCAGCTCAAGGCACATCTTAAGGCCTTGAAGCTCTGAACATGCTTCACAGTCTTTCAATATTAAGACCAGAAATCTTTGATTCTCTCTGATCAGAATATCTGCAATTGTGTTAGATATATAAAGAACATATAACATAAGTATTTATAACACACAGTTTTCTAATTGAGAGTTGCTCCGAGAAGTTCGGAGCGAAACCCTACGGGAGGAGTTTTCGCGGAAGAGCGGCGGCAGCAAAGCAGACGGCATGGCAACTAGGAACCCGACCGATCACACGGCAATAGAGAGCCAGACGATCCTGTTTGATGATGAGTTTTGTGCAGAGGCGGAAAGCAACTTCTCCTACTGTCTCATAGGGTTGTTTGCCTCGGATGACCGAGTAAACGCCGGGGCTATGAGAGGTGTGTTTCGAAGATTGTGGACGGGGGGAGAAGACATCAACATCCTTGAGGTAGATTTCAACACCTTCCTCTTTTGTTTTCCGGATCTGACAGCTAAAGAAAGGGTGGCTTCGGGGGGACCTTGGATTTTCAACCGTAAAGTACTACTGCTACAAGATTGGGAGTTGGGAAACCCTACGAAAGATGTCCCATTCACCAAGGTTGATGTATGGGTCCAAGTACTAGGGTTACCAATACAGTACGTCAATGAGAAATCTGCGAGAAAGCTTGAAGCAAGTATAGGGGAAGTCATGGATTCTGATAACAGAATCTACAGCGAAGGAGATGATGGCAACTATGTTAGGGTCCGTGTTCGGCTCCCAATTTCGGATCCACTCCCCAGGGGAGTTCATACTTTGATCCGAAAGAATAGAACCTGGATTGATTTTCGCTACGAAAGAATACCAAGTATATGCTGCTGGTGTGGATTAATCACTCATGATGAAACCCATTGCGAGGAGCTATCACCCGGGGACAAAGAAAAGCTTGAAGAAGGTTATGGCAACTATCTTTTGTATCATCCAGGCTCGAAGAAGAACACGGCCAGCAAGATGCCTGAAAATCATAAAAACCCCCCGACTCCGAACACTGGTGACAAGGTCACTGATCCGGGCCAGAACGAGATGAGTATGGAGATAATGGAGAAAGTAGACGGAGCCACTATCGCAACAGACACCACTGGTGCGGATATGACAGTATACGGCAACCCGTTAGATTGCGGCAATGAGTTAGAAACTCAATCTGCAACAGAAGTGCAGAGGATAAACCCTAAGGAGAATCAGAATCTACCAGTGTCGAAGACCCCGAAAGGCCCCTCAGCAAAGGCAGTAGTGAGCTCGTCCACCAGCGAGATAAACAAGTCAGTAAAGGATCGGGTGAACAACCTCAACCATGCCCTGAGCAATAAACATTGCAATCTAAAGGAACAAGCAAGACAACGAGCCAAGCAAGTTGCCGAAGTGGCGGACGCAGATCACACCAAACATAAGGGGTCAACCACTGTGTTCTCTCCCCCAACAAATACATCTGCGATAGAGGTGTTTTCCAACAAAAAAGGGAGGCAGATTGTTTTCCCTGCCTTGGCACATACCGATGGAGAGTCTATGGACCAGGACGGGAGCTCCTTAAACGCTCCAAACAAGTCAGAGGCGGCTGATGCTACGCATCACCGCCTATCGCAATGATTCTCTTCAGCTGGAATGTACGGGGTTTGGGGAATCCCTGTACATTCCAAACTCTTTACGACGAAGTAAAGATTCAGCTCCCCGACATGGTGTTTTTGATGGAAACAAGACTTAACAGCAGCCAGATGAGCAGACTCCAAGAAAGACTCAATTACTCCGGTGGACTCCACGTCAGTAGTGTGGGGCAAAGTGGAGGTTTGTATCTAATGTGGTCTTCTCAAGTTGTTTTTAAGTTATATCGTATGTCAAAGCATCATATTTCAGGATGGATATGCAATAGTAATGGTGATAAACAATGGTTCCTAACTTGTTTTTATGGGGACCCAGATGTTAATCAGCGACACAACTCATGGGAACTTCTGGGTCGTCTCAAACCTAGACCAGATTTCCCTGGTGTGTGCTCGGGGATTTTAACGCAATAGTGTCGAGTAGTGAGAAGGAGGGAGGCAGAACTGTGCGTTTTAACCAAGTCGAACCGTTCATTCGGGCTCTTGATAGTTGCGAGTTGCGCGACTTAGGATATGTTGGTATCCCTTACACGTGGTCCAATCGAAATAGTGATGGGACGCTAATCAGGGAACGATTAGATCGTGTAGTAGCAAATCCCTTGTGGAAGGATATGTTCTTTCGATCGTCAGTGTACCATCACGTTTTGCCTAATTCAGATCATGTGGCTCTAGTTCAGAAAATCAATGTGGGTAAAAATTTATCCCAAGCTAGGAGAAGGTTCCAATTTGAGGCATTTTGGACAAATAGTCCAAACTGTAAACCAAATGTGGAACGAGCTTGGGCTAATCACCATCCCGTGGACAGCAAGCTCAAAGACTTGGCAGGACAGTTGAAACAATGGCAAAGACAAGAATATGGCAACATCAGGGAACGCATTAAGGATCTGAAATTGCATCTCCAACAGCTTTGGAATTCGGTCCAGCATGCCGAAACCCAAAGACAGCAATTACAAGTTGAAAGAGAGCTAAAAAAGATCTATAAATTAGAAGAGCAACTCTGGCATCAAAGAAGTCGGGTTATGTGGCTCAAACATGGTGACAAAAACACTAGTTTTTTCCACCACAAGGCATCCAATCGCAAGCAACGAAACAAGATCAGTGGGTTAATGAAAGACAATCAGTGGGTTGATTCAGCTGAGGGGATTTTCGATACTCTAGTGGATCATTTCAGTGAAGTTTACCGCACACAAAATCCCACAGCAGAACAGATAGCAGCGGTCACAAATCATGTTCCAAGATTAGTTTCAACCGAGGCCCGAGAGCTGATGGACCAAGATTTTATTGCGGATGACATTACTTTGGCTTTAAAAGGAATGCACCCCCTTAAAGCGCCAGGTACGGATGGTTTCCCTGCGTTATTTTATCAAAAATATTGGGATGTTGTAGGTCCTGACATAACAAAGCTATGTTTAGCTGTTTTGAATGAGGGCAAGCCGCTTGATAGTTTAAATGATACGCTCATCACACTCATTCCTAAAGTCCCGCAACCTCAACTTCCGTCTGATTTCAGACCAATAAGTTTGTGTTCTGTCGTCTATAAGATTATAGCCAAAGCAGTGGCCAATCGTATAAAGCCTCATCTTAATGATTTAATCGGGGAAACGCAAAGTGCCTTCGTTCCAGGACGACAAATTTCTGACAATATACTTGCGGCGTTTGAGATTATGCACACAATGAGGACGAGGGTCAAAGGAAAGCGGGGGTATGTGGCCTTAAAAGTAGATATGACGAAAGCATACGATAGAGTCTAGTGGTGTTTTCTCCGTGACATGATGGTTAAGTTGGGTTTCGGCAGTAAAATTGTGGACATAGTTAATCGTTGTGTTAACTCGGTGAGCTATTCCTTCAACATTAATGGAGCTACTATGGGAAGAATCATACCTGAGAGGGGTCTTCGACAAGGGTGCCTGTTGTCCCCGTATTTATTTCTTATTTGCAGTGAAGGCCTCTCTAGGCTGGTATCCTTGGCAGTTTCCGAGCGAAGACTATCGACAGTGCGTGCTTCGAGAGGAGGTCCTCTAGTCTCTCACCTATTTTTCGCTGACGACAGCTTATTCTTTACAAGAGCTAAGGAGGAGGATATTACATGCTTATTACAGATTATTAATACATATGAAGTGGCATCAGGCCAAAAAATAAATTTATCAAAATCAGCGGCTCTCTTTTCTGCTAACGTGCCGGACGAACAGAAACATCTCATCAGCTCCTTGTGTGGTGTTCCCCTTGTTGACCAGCATGAAAAATACCTTGGCCTTCCTACAACAATTGGACGGGATAAAAAGATTACTTTCGGATCCATCACAGACAGAATCAGGAAGAAAGTAAAAGGGTGGAAGGAGAAGTACCTATCAGTGGCAGGGAAAGAAATCCTTTTAAAGGCCGTGGTGCAAGCTATACCCAACTACGCGATGTCTTGCTTCCTCCTACCGATAGGAACCTGTGATCAAATTGAACAACTTATGCGTCAGTTCTGGTGGGGTAATGGCCAGAAAGACGGGATTAATTGGATGGCCTGGGAAAGAATGAAACAAGAAAAGAGGCGGGGAGGATTAGGCTTCAAAGATATGCTTCAGTTCAACAAAGCTCTTTTGGCGAAACAAGGATGGAGAATGCTCATAAACCCCAGCAGCTTATTTGCAAGGATTTTTAAAGGCAAGTATTTCCACAATAATGATTTACTCAATTCTGAACTGGGAAATCAACCATCATTTGCGTGGAGAAGTATTCACGAGGGTATTAAGATCTTAAAGCTAGGCTTAAGGAAAAACCTGGGTGATGGCAGAAACATCAATCTCTTTGAAGATCCATGGCTGCATCGCTTCCCATCTTTCAAAGTGTATTCAACGAAACCTGCAGGTGCAGATACTTTTGTCAGAGATTATATCAATGTGGAAACAAGCAGCTGGAATGTGGAAAAATTAAGAGCCAACTTATCTGATGTTGATGTGGAAGAGATCCTCCGTATACCAATCCCCATTCAAGGAGAAGATTGCTGGTCCTGGTTTTTTGAAGACAGTGGAGTCTACTCGGTGAGAACCGGTTATATGCAGGCGGTAATTCAACCACCCCCCTGTTGGTAATTCTGGGGAATCAGAGTATGACAATCTCAACTGGCTCAAACAGCTCTGGAAGTTACCCATTCAAAAGAAGATTTGCTTCTTTCTATGGAGGGCTTACCAGAACATAATCCCCACTAAAGATAAGCTAGCCAAAAGAGGAATAGATGTGGACTTGAAATGCCCTTTTTGCGAGGAAAAAGAAACAATTCAACACTCTCTGGCACAGTGCTATACTGCAAGGCAATTTTGGGATTTGTTCCTTCAACCAGAGGCGAAGGTTGTATTTCAGAAATTCTTAAAATCCCCAAATTGGATCGCAGATATTTTCACCAGATTGGGAAAGGAAGACAGAAAAGCTTTTGCTATCGGAATCTGGACTCTATGGAACAATCGAAACTCAAAAATTTTCAGGGGAAACTCATCAGAGGCACATCACCTGAAATCAAGAGCACTCTTCCACTTGTCTGAAACAGCTATTCCCAGCAACGATTTCAACATGCACTCAGATTATAGCTCCACAATTCTTCATGTGCAACCGCAGGAAGCAGATGCATCAAGAATATGCTTTGACGGCTCCTGGTCTTATACTCGGAGAGTTGCCGGCGCCGGAGTAGCAATCTATAATCATCACGGTGCTTTGATCTTTGCGGCTGCAAAGAGACTTGCATGGAGCAATCGAGCAAAGGAAGCGGAGGCACTTGCGATGGAACTCGCCCTAGATCTGGCAAGAGAGCAGGACCTCCGAAACATTATTGTTACCGGCGATGCCCAAGTTCTCATTGACCAAATCTCAGGCAAGAACAACGCTCAGGTAGAAGATCGAACTTTTGCTAGAGTGATTTGTGACCGAATAAATGCCAAGGCTGCGGAATTCAACAACATCTCATGGATCTGGAACCCTCGAGAAGGTAATGAGTCTGCACACCGACTCTCGAGAATGGGAATGGAGCTTGGAGAACAGGAAATGAAGACTTGGACTGTTAGCTTCCCTAGAAATATTAATTAAATGTAACCCTGTCTCCAATGCCGTGTTTGGCTTCCAGTTTTAATACAAGTTGATTCTCAAAAAAAAAAACATAAGTATTTGCAGCAAATATCTGATCTTAATTATCAGATATACAACCTGCAACACAAGATGGTTAGAGCATTCAGCATGATAAAACTATTCTCAAGGCTTTGAGGCTCTGGTCAGTATTTCAAGGCCTTGGAGCCTTAGAAATACTTTGTCTTTGTCTTTCATCACTCAAAACAGCTATCCCTCAAAACACACTTAAAAGTCTTTGAGTCAACACAATTGTTTGTCACTATTGTAGTTGAGTTTGTAGTTTGAACATTCTCATTATGCTACTAAATTCTATTTCCACAACAATTCTGTTGGCGGAATTGTGATTGACAGATATCGAAATAGAAACCTCTTCGACATACCTAATGTGTTCATTTGCGCGCACCTATAGCACTTTTGACATGGTGTGAAGTCTAACAGATTGGTTGGAGAAATTAGCTGGGAGTTTTTGGATACATTTGAAAGTATGTTTATGAAACTATACTATTGTAGATTTAATCGTATTTTTTAACAAAGAGTATAGATACAAAAACTGCAGTCTTCTATGGTGATAAATTTTTAGATGCTTAATTAATTCAAGAAATTAGTTTATTTATAAGTAGAAAACTGAGGATCGCGTCCATGTGATCCTATTAGCCTTCTAAATATTATTATTTATTAAGACGTTTTCTATTTACAAAGATGCTATATGTACTCATGAAAGACAGATTAAACAACAAAAATCATGCGTTCACTTTTTGAGGAGATGTGTTCATTTTTGTAATGTCCTCAAATGTATCCAGGAAAATTTACTATTTTCTCAACTATATTCTAAATTCAAATAATTTATAGAGTCTATGTACGTGTATGTAGCTACTAAGTAATCAGAATATATTGTATTATATTTTATGGTCGGCGTGCAGGTTGTACAAGTATACATTCTCGACAAGCTTGTCGAGAATCAACAATCTACCAGTAGTACGGAGAAGATTTTCGGGGATAGATTATCTGGAAAGTCGATTCATTTCCCCGGTCTTATGCTTCTTTGTTGCACGGTGTTAAAGTAGTAGTGGTAAATCGTCTTTTATTTGTTAAATTTTCAAAGTACCTACCAACCAACTACCAAACGTTATCTTTTAATACGCGTAAGTGTATGTAACTGTTTGAATATTTGGAACATACATATAGTAGAGATTGAGACAGCTACAACTACTACAGCTAGCTAGCTTGCGTAAGAAAAATGAGAGAATTTTAACTTGTCTCGCACTCCAAGAAGTGCGTGCACAACGAAACAAAGTCATGACCTGGATATTATGGAAACAACATCCCCAAGCCCCGCGTAAAATATAGTTGAACTACATTTACATAATAATTTAAGACTTTCCTCAAAAGAAGAAAAAAATTAAGACTGTGCAAGTTACCACTACACTTCACACACCAACACCTGCAAATTGTACAGACGCCACAACATCTATTCTACTCTTAGCACCAATTGTGGTCATGCTACTACTAACATTTGAAGCTACAACCCACTTCTTAGTGTAATAAAATATTGTATCCAATTAAAGTAATGAATTTACATAGTTAGTCGGTAACTAGGCAATGTGGTTAGGAAAAAAATTACTCCATCACCAAATGAGAAAGCGAAATCACGAAGTTTTGTTTCATAGAAACAAGGAGATTAAGAATAAAATATGAATAATTAACAATTTCTTTTGCTAAGAAAGATATGAACCAACAATATGCCGTCAGTAAACTATCTTTCCGACATTTCATCTTTTTTTATGTGATTCTTTTTAAGAGATCCAGATAGTAGGGTGGCATGCCCACATATATCTTTCTAATTTAATACGTAAAATAAAACGTCAGAAGTTGTAATAGCGAAAAAAATGATATGAGCCTAATACACAATTAAAAATGGCTTCCACACGAAATGTAAGATAGTTCAGTGATAGGCCATTTAAAGCCACTGCATGAGATTTCGGGTTTGAACCCGAGAAAAAATATAATTCTAAAAAAATGGCTTCCACAAAAGCAACAAGCTAGAAAATAGTCAAAATAGAGATTTGTTTAGGTGATGAATGTACAAAAGATCAAAAACGGTATATCCACAGAGTCTCTCTCCGAGGGAATATGTAACGTGAAGTTTCCAGATAAGGAAATTGGATAAGTACAGGTGGAGCTTAGTCACTCGTGCTCGAATTACAGGTAATCAAGAGTTAACAGTCTAATAAGTACACGGATAGATCAAATGGCCATAGAGAAATAAAGGAAATGGGGTGGAAAAAGCAGTATCCTGAGGAGATAGACAAGTTGTTGGTAGCAATTTGTAAATTCACAAGGAATATTCCAAATTATGAATGGAAAGAAGGCATTGTAATATTTATACTAGTGAGACTAGTGCAACCTGTTGTCATGGATCTCTACCGCACGATAAATGAAACGAACAAGAATTGAAGAAAGGAGACAAGATCTAACGTGCTTCGTTAACTACGTCCATGGGCGAAGTACCTTTATTTTCTAGAGAAATGTGTACAATTGACCTATGCTACGTTATAAGACAAAGCGCTCTTAAATAGACCAAGAGAATACAAGAGGAGTTGTTTCCATAACGAATCTGCAGACCTAGCCCCGAAACTAGGTCGTGCGACCTGTGCCAAAGGTCATGCGACCTGGCATAGGTTGTGCGACCTACTCTGCTCCTGAACTTCTTCATCTCTATCCAGGCATGCACCGAATGACTTGTTCTTGATCCAAACCCTGCAGAAGCTTGTTTCAACAAGTATTCAAGACACCACCCAACAAACCTCTACCTTGACTTGAATCTTTTTGGCAACCCCGAAGCATTTTCCACTTGAAAAAAAGCTTGATCACCTTCGCACCCTGATGTCTCTACCAAAATAGACTCACTAACCTCGAAGGTCCCGATAGCCCCGAAGGGCTCTAGTGACTCATGATGTTGAGCAATTCCAAGAAATGTTGGAATTCGCTCCCAGGAAGAGGTTTCGTGAACATATCTATAGGATTGTCAATTTTTCTAACCTTCTGCACCTTGATCCTCTTCGCATTTCTCAGAAAGTGATATCTAACGTCAATATACTTCGTCCTCTCATGATGCATTTGATATCTAGTGAAGCATATTGCACTTAGACCGTCACAGAGCACTATAACTTTATCTTAAGCCAAGCCTAGATCATTGACCAACCTTTAAATTCAAATTCCCTCTTTTGCTGCTTTCGTTAAAGCCATTTACTCCGCTTCTGTGGTTAAAACAGTAACCGTCGGCTGTAGCTCGCCTTCGAACTCACAACAGAATCTCTCAGAGTGAAAACATAACCAGTCATTGATCGCCTAGCGTCCACACCTCCAGCTTAGTTCGAATTCGAGAAACCTGTGACCAATATCTACTGATCATCTCCATAAAGGAGACCTATATCAGCGGTGCCCTTGAGATACCTGAAAATCCTCCTTACTTCCTGCCAATTCTCTTTCCCATGCTAAGCCATGAAACCACTAACTACACTTACAACAAATTCTAGGACCGGTTGAGAACAAACCATAGCATCCATAAGACTTCCGACCGCGGTTTCGTATGGAATTCTGGACATGTAATCCTTCTCCTCATTAGTCTGAACGGTGTACAATGGAGTATCTGTAGAATTTGCTGAAGAAATCCAAATCATATTCAAGATATTCTTGTTGTATCCCGCTTGGGATAAGAAAAACATCCTTTCTTCATGTCTATATAAATCTCTACTCTAAATATTTTTTGAGCTGTACAAAGATCCTTCATCTTGAATTCTGCACTAAGAGACCCCTTAGTTTCTAAATGTCCTCCTTATTCTAAGATGGAATCAGAATATCGTCCACATACATAACTAGGTAGGTGTGAGAATCCCCATGCACATAGTACACACATCAATCATATGATAACTTTTAATAGCCAAGTTGTAGCAGGTAGCTATCAAAGCTCTTATACGACTGTCCAGGCGACTGCTTAAGTCCATAGAAATATTTCTTCAACTCGCAGACACATAATCTTCTTTACCTGGAACTTGGAATCCATCTGGTTGGCTCATGTACATCTCTTCTTCCAAATCTCGATGTAGGAAAGTTGTTTTAACATATAGTTGTTCAAGTTCCAAATCCCGATGTGCTACTATTATAGCGATTGAAGTGTGCATAACAGCTGGAGAAAAAACTATCGGTGTAGTGAATTCCCACTTTTTGAGTAAAACCTCTAGCAACCAATCTTGCCTTATACTTGATGCCCTCTGCAGGTGAAACTCATTCCTTCGTCGTAAAAACCCATTTGCAAGTAACAATCATTCATCAAACTGCCAATTTTACAAGATCCCATGTCTGATTCTTGCTAACTGACTCCATCTCTTATCCCATAGCGGCAATCCATTGTGCTGACTAATGTATTGAAATATAAGCCTTATAGGTAGAGGCCTCATCATCCACCTCTTCTGCTACTTGCAATGCATAAGCCACCATACCGTCATCCCTGTATCTTGCTGGCGGCTCTATAACCCTCCTTGGTCGTCCTACAATAATAATTTGAGTCACCGGTTCCTCAAGTGGTGCATTCTCAGACTCTCTAGCTTCTTGCTCTTCTGTAACTAGTGGTGGAATTGTCTAAGGGGTATGTTCTTCTTCAGGAACCTCAAATTCCTCTTTTTCATCAACAACTTCGTCTCCACCTTACCGATGGTTATGGTACCCATCATCGAACTTTCATAAACGACTACACTTTGACTTATTATAATCTTGTTGTCCGACCAAATCCAAAACCCCTTCACACCTATGCAATAGCCCATGAAACTCTCTTCTTTGCTCTAGCTTACGCTCATCCTAGTGATAATAGGCGTTGCAGCCAAAAACCTTAGATTAGAGTAATCTGCAACTTTTTCCGGTCCACTCATCGGAAGGTGTTTTGAAATTAATTTTTGTGTGCGGGCTCCGATTTGTGAGATGACACGCTGTTGATACTGCCTCCTCCATAACCTCCTAGGAAGACCCGCATTCGAAAGCATACACCGTGCCTTCGAAAAAAGTGTCTAATTCATTCTCTCGGCTATACCATTCTGTTGTGGTGTGTCCCGAACTGCGTGATGGCTAGAAAAAACCTAATCCTTGCAGAATTTATCAAAATCGATGAACAAAACTCCAAGCACTGTCCGTGTGCAACCTCTTGACAATCTTCCCGACTTGACTCTCTACTAGCGTCTTTTATTCCTTGAACTTGCCAAAATCTTCACTCTTGTGTTTCATTGCGAATATGCAAGTCATCCTGGAGTAATAGTCAATGATGCTCAGAAAGTACATCTGACCTGCAACCCATGTTCGCTCATTTGACCGAGTCTCTAATGCTATGGCTTGGTTTGATCAGAGTATTTTACCTCGGCTGAAGCAACTCAGCCTTGTAGCACATAGAAAGTTCCGCTCCTAACCCCCTTGAGAATCACATTTGGACCCTTGCATACGTGTAAATCTCAACCTTCACCCTTGAAGTTATAACCCTTGTTGTTGAGAAGACTCAAGGATATAAAGTTCTTTGTGATAAGAGGCATGATTTCCTTCAATGTGAAAATCTTTCCATCATGTGTTTTGAACATAACCGAACCTCTCCGGTTACCTTACAAATAACTCTATTTTCCATAAATACACTACCCCGATCTGCAGGGCTGTATGTCAAAAATAGCTAATTGTTAGGGCAAATATGATAAGAAGCCCCTGGGTCAAGATACCACACATCAGAATGATGTATGGCATTATCCGTAAGTAGAACATAATCATCCACTGAAGAGATATTATAATAGTCAAGACATGATACATCGCATGCTTGTAAACAAATAAATAACACAATTCAGAGGCAATTGTCCTTCTTCTACATTGCTAGCACAAACAGTAGAGGGAGTTCTAGTTGGAAATCTTACGGTGTGTATATCTGCAGAGGCATGCAGATCAATTCTACGCAGTGAGGCGTGCAGATCAATTCTACGCAGTGAGGCGTGCAAATCAATTCTACGCAGTGATCACTCATATTAACAAGGTGATCATATCTCCTTTTTTATCTCGTTATGAATGCTTCACCTGCGATTCATGGAGGGTTTTGAGCAGAAAATTTTGTATTTCCACTGCGTATCATGCATCAAAACCCTACATGAAGTACATGTGACCACCCATCGACTCAACTCGAGATGAACCCAGCAGTCTGAATGAATGCAATCCAAAGTCCCCTTAGTCCCGTGAATTTCCTTTGGAAACTTGCTATGTTGTAGCTTCCGAACACACAGTGCTCACAAAACCCTAGGATCTTGGTCTTATGCCCATCGAGAAGCTCCTTGTTGAGAGTATCTACAACCCATGTTCACTCATATGACCGAGTCTCTGATGCTATGGCTTGGTTTGATCAGAGTCTTTTACCTCGGCTGAAGCAACTCAGCCTTGTATCAAATACAAAGTTCCACTCCTGACTCCCTTGAGAATCACATTTGGACCCTTGCATACGTGAAGATATGAGACATCACATGCTTGTAAGCAAATAAATAACACAATTCAGGGGCAATCCAGAGCTCACAAGCTAGCGATAGAGGGAATCTGAGTCTAAAGAAAATGAATCCGAGAGGACGAGTCAGACTGCCCCGCCAAAAAAACTACTCTGGGTAAAGTACGAGGCAGATGGTTGAGGAAAAGAGTATGAAAAGGGTACCAAGCCCATGCGGTGTAGCGTCGCACAACTAGCAAGTGACTGGTGGTCCCCACTGCCGGAGTAACACAACAAGAACATGTGAAACCATATGTTTGCTAAGTGAATTGATGCGGTCATCGGTTGGGATAGACTGAAGAAGCAAAATGTACATGGACATTCCTCCACATTTGTAGACAGTCGAAGTATCGAAATGTATGAGTGCGTGGTAGGGGAATGTGCTCTAAACTACTTGAAATACGTATTTCACCCTTGGTACAAATGAATTTCACAAGTATTTAAAGTAGTTAGTCATTATGATTTTAAACTGCACCCATTCAGCTGTACATATTACTTACAGAGTTCCTATATTTACTGCGCATCTCTATTTTGACAGACACAATAAATGAAATTGCAATGGTTGAGTGCAAGAAGTTTAATTTTTGCGCAAAATACAGGACGACGACACTAGAAACACTTACTGGTATGTAGTATTTTTTACTATCAGTACTCTATTTGCCATCCAGTCTCAAACTGGTAAAATGGATCGGAGAAAACATAAATACTGGAAAAGGAAAAGAATTAGGTATATTTTACTACTACTCCATTTTTCATCAGTGGAAAGAAAACATAAAGAAATGGACGAATAAGTATGAAAGAGGCAAAAAGTATTGGGTGGGAATTAAAATGCGCACTAAATGATAAACAGTGACCCAACAAAACAAAAATACAAAGGAAGAACAAGAAAGGGGGATGATCAAGAAAGAAGAAAGAGGCCCCAAAAGGCACAATTTTTGAATCAAATAACAAGCAAGCATATCCTCCACTACAACCACAACAACACTCTCCCCATCATCATCATTGCCATCAAGAAAGGTTTCCCACTATCACATTTCCCACAAACAAAACACCACCATTAATTCATTGAAGAATATCTATCGAAACCCATTTCACACTGTAGTAGAACTGGACGATTGAAAAGTTATCATTCTTGTGTTTCTCATTGGAGGGATGATTTCCCATTTCAAAGGCTCTTACGTGGTGAGGGTGAGAGAGAAATAGCACTGAGAGAGATAGAGAGGGTTGGTGATAATGGGCTGTTGTTGCTGCTGGTTCTAGCAAGGAAGGAAGGAAGGGTTTGCTTGTGTGTGTGTGTGGGAGAATTATGGGAATTTGCTGGTGTAAGTGCGAGCCTCCAGTTTACAGAGTCTCTTCTAATGCTAAATCAGGTTGGTTTTACTTGTACATCGCCCCCTCCTCTATGTTTAATTTAATTCCTTGTTTCTTCTTCTTCTTCTTTTCTTCTTCTTCTTCTTCTTCTTCTTCTTCTTCTCAATATGAACTTCTGAACCTATGTAAATTATTCTCTGACGATCCAATCTCTGTATATATTTATCCTCTCTTTCCCATGCTCTCTCTATCAAGGATAGAATTTATAGAGAGACCAGTAGCAGTGGCGAAGCTAGGAAATCAAACTAGCCGGGCCTAGAAATAAGTCAAAGGTAGAATTGATAACTTTTGATTTTAACCAGGGCGAGAATGTATTTTTCATGATGATGTACTCGTTAAAAACCTATTAAAATAGGGGTACTAGTGGAGATTTTGAAAATTCAGGGGAGCAAGTGCTCACTCTTTCCTGTTAGTGCATCCGCCCCTGACCAGTATTCCCCTGCAATAGCCTGCAAACCACAGAAAAAACTTGAAAACCAATTTAGGCTGTCATAGCTGATGGACTCATAGTTAAGGGTCTGGGTCACCAAGTTGACTGCCCAACCGACTCAACTAGACCTGAAAGAAAGAAAGAAATTTGACCTCTTATTCCTCATTGTAAAGGCTAAGACCATTCCATTACTGAATCTTGAAGAAAAGTAAGATTTCCAAGTCTTTTTAGAAAGTGTTCCTATAACTAGCAGTAGTTGGATTTGGTCATTCCAAGGGACAAGAAGGACATGCTGCTTTCCTTTTATCTGTTTTTGTTCCATTGTTTTGTCTGTTTTTTGGTCTTGGAGTTTCACAGAAAGGAGCAGTAACTAAACTAGAGCCACTTGCTATGGCAAAGTTTCTGGAAATATTTCACTTTGATTCTGAGGGTTGATTTATTATTATAATATACACTTTACATTTACTCATAAATTAATATCAAGTTGGCCCAATAATCGAATAGAAATTAACTTGTGATAAGACAAAGATCTAATTAATTGACCCTCTTGTTTGTGTTAGTGTGACTGTTTCCAATAGAAAGTTCTATATTCTAATTTCCGGAAAATTTAAGTTAATGGGACCACTTTGTAATGAATTTGTTTAATCAATACCTAGGTGTCTATCTTAGTATTTGATAAATATGTTTACCGTGTCGTGCTTGATTAACCCGAGTTCATATCAATTTTTATTAGGTCCTCTTTATATACTTCAGTCTCTATGAATAATACACCAGTCGGTTAAATAATTGTGAATATTTGAATTCTCTTCTTGTTCAAGTTGGAGATTCTCATGGATTTCATATATAATTCGATCAATGATGGATGACATGGTTTTGAAATGATCAGAATCACCAAAAGAAGAAGAGGTCCCGCCGGTGAAAGAGAGGAGGGTTGAAAATAAGTTGCCTTCAAATCCGGAAGAAGTAGAACACTTGCGTCGAAGTTCAGCAGTAAACCATTTGATTGTTTTTACCTATGACGAACTGAAGACAATTACTGGAGATTTCAGACAAGATCACATGCTGGGTGGAGGAGGATTCGGAAATGTTTACAAAGGGTTCATCAATGATGATCTCAAGAAAGGAGTTGAGCCCATTACAGTAGCGGTTAAGGTTCATGATGGCGACAACAGCTATCAAGGCCATAGAGAATGGCTGGTAATTATCTCCCAAATAATGAAATATTTTTCGACTTTCTTTTTTTGGGTTTTATCAGTTAGTTAAGAGTTTTTGGTGGATAATAGGCCGAAGTTATCTTCTTGGGGCAGCTTTCTCATCCGAATTTGGTAAAATTGATTGGGTACTGCTGTGAAGATGAATATCGAGTACTCATTTATGAATACATGTCTCGTGGTAGTGTGGAGAACAATCTATTCTCAAGTAAGTACACCATTCACCTGTTTTTTATTCCATGAGAAAGCTAAGATGTCGTGTCCATATATAGCAATTCTTATTACTCCATTTCATTAAGTGGCTGTTCATTTTTCGTATAATAGCAATTTTCAGAATTTAGCATCTAGGATCGGAGATATTAGTTCAATTTGACTTGCTACCCCTTGGTATGCACCAACAGCCAGTATAAGTGAGCAACCTATGGTGGTTGCCAGAGTTAGTGAGAACAAACTCATCCAAATATTTCTTTTTAAGTTCCAAAAATAGGGAAATTTAAGAACAAGCCCTTCAAATTGGGGCTTCGTACTTTTTTCACAAAAAAATAAAAATGAATGGGTGATTAAGAACTTAGATATGTTTTCTATCATTTGTCTTTCCAAGTGGAATGTAGTAGTTGGCTTCTTATTATTCCATTCTTGAATGCATAGTTTTAATTCCTTTCATCGTTCTATATTTGGCTAGAGTTTTGCATGTATTCTTGTGTGTCTCGCCGTCTTGTACAAGTATCCACACCTTGCAGCAATACATGATCTGATTTGCTTTCTTGCATAGAAGATGGGTTTGCTGATAACTGGTAGTTTACACTCAACTTGCTGAATGTAACTGAATTATATAGTTTGCGGGAAGGTACAAGTGACAGACAAGCGTGAAGTTCTCATTATGTATTATTGTCATGTTTAGCTTTGAACAAGAAATATTTGTTCTTGTGCTTCTTCTCTTTCTTTTTTCTTTTCGCTTTCTGGAAGCATCGAGGATACTATGCGTATTGTTTTTTATTGCAGGGGTCTTGCTTCCTCTTCCATGGTCCATAAGAATGAAAATTGCATTTGGTGCTGCAAAAGGACTTGCATTTCTCCATGAAGCCGAGAAACCTGTCATTTATCGCGATTTCAAGACCTCCAACATCTTACTAGACCAGGTTAGAGACACACGTTCCCTTTTCCTTCAAGACTAATTACTCTTATTTGATTTCGATGAAAACACTCGCCTTTCTGTTTCTGAAATACTTCCAACTCCCACCCTTGATTTGCCAAAAAAAAAAATCTATTTGACAGGACTACAATGCAAAGCTCTCGGACTTTGGACTTGCAAAAGATGGACCTGTGGGGGATAAATCTCATGTTTCGACTCGCATCATGGGAACTTATGGCTATGCTGCACCAGAATACATTATGACAGGTAAGATGCTGAGCTATAGCAGCACTCTGTGATAATACTTTGTTCCTTGCTCTCTGGATTGAATCTAACTACAACACCTGCTGTTCATCACTCTCTGTACTTTGTGAGTGAGCGTCTGGTTGTAATTTCCTTCCCGCTTCATCTCATTCATAAAACTCTAGGTTCCTAAATAGACACCTATAATGAGCGTCTTTGCTGCTATTGGTTGAAGAGCCAGTTTGGGTACCAATACAATTGCTTCCTGACAGCAAAAGCAGGTTCACAGTTGATTTTACCAAATACAAAATTACTATATCAATATTTCACCGCAGCTTTCACGTAATATTTACCTAACAACAAGTTATCTAAAATTCACAGCAGCTTTCCCCCTGTAAATTTCACACAGCAGAATCTAGCACCGCCTCAAAATGCCCAAACTTGCCCGAAGTAGGCTTACCAAAACCCATGTCTTACGTTTTGGTTGCAGGGCATCTGACTCCGAGAAGTGATGTCTACAGCTACGGAGTTGTTCTCCTTGAGCTTCTCACCGGAAGGAAATCTCTAGACAAATCAAGACCAGCCCGTGAACAGAATCTTACGGATTGGGCCATCCCTTTACTTCGAGAGAAGAAGAAGCTTCTCAACATTGTGGATCCGAGGTTAGAAGGAAACTATCCGGTGAAAGGAGTGAACAAGGCTGCTATGCTTGCTTATCACTGTCTCAACCGCAACCCTAAAGCAAGGCCTCTAATGAGAGACGTCGTGGATTCCTTAGAGCCTCTGCTGGTTTCTGACGAGGTCTCCAATGAGAAACCTACTCTTATGGTGATCAATGGGAATCCAGATGTAAAGCTTTGAACAGACAGGGGAATAAGAGGCAGAGACCTACTTACATGTTTTCTTTTTGTGTATTTTTTTCACCTTTTAACTTTTTCTCCTAGTATGGTGCAGAACTCGTAGTGTCTGTTTTCCTTGCACCACATACAGCATATTTTGTGTTTTTATCACAAAGAAATAAATATAACCTTTTCTTTTGCATTTGCATTTGCATTTGAAAAACTGCAAAGAGACTTGGAGGAGTAATCCAGAAAACAGATTAATTGTCCTTTTTGTAGTTATCGGCTTATCCTGGTGGACGGACTTGAACTGGTAATTAACGGAAGCCAAGTAAAGCTTAAGTTTCAAAAGTAAAATAAATAATTTGGGGCATCTTATGTTTTTTTCCCAGATCGTGTGGTGGTAAGATTTGTTGTGAAATGAGAAATTTAAAGGGTTGTGTTGTGACGAGATCAAGACAATAACGATGAACAAACGACGAAGAGACAAAGATTTAGCTAGCGGCGAAGAAAGAACACTTTATTTATGAGAGAAACCAGCCAAGTTACACGACACTAATGCTAGAGACCAATAGTTGCTTTTATAGTGCCAAAGAATTCCAAAAAACCAAGGAAACATACTTGGAACTGCCTCAGCCGCCTGTGATCGCACAATGACGCGTTCCTGATCGCACGAATCAGGAATGCTGATCGTGCCAAAACAGAAACCCGTATCTTGACCATAGGACCACAACAACTAAGAATTCTGCTGACACTTGTGATCGTACGATCTGGATTTTCAGATAGCACGAGCACCTGGATTTGCTGAACTTGAGAGCTTGATTCAAGGCACATGTTTAGCAGGTTGATTGCAGCATTTTAACTTTCCAAGACAGATAGTGAAGTTCCATATTGCAGCAGCCAATATGGAACAGATGGTGATCATATCCAGCAAGGCCAATAACATGAATTTACTACCAAGGAAGAAGAAGGAGAAGAAGAGGCAATAAACACAGAAATAATATGTATATAAATGTGCTTCCAAGATCATAAGTGGAAGAACAAATGAACGAATATACAACCAAAACATATCCTCCCGTGCTGTGTGAATCGTCACTAATAAAGGAATTGCTGCAGAAGAAGCACGATACAATCCTCAAAGAATTGTGCAAACACATGTTCTGTTATTCATTTCATTGTCGCTATCTCTATCGCTGCCAACAAACAACAACAACATACCACAAGATTAACAGAGTTAAATATACCTATTTTGAGAGAACTGCAATCTTTAAAAAAAAGTCCCAAATTCAATATTTAACGATAACTGATTGAAGGAAAGATGAATCAACCTGGATTCAAATTCCTTGATCTGAACAAGCTGCTTGCCCAAGTTGTCCATCCATCTTACTTTCTTCTTCCAAACCACCTCCTGTTCTTCATCAGGATTACCAGATTCTGGCGACAGCTTCCTTAAACAGCTTTTCAAAGCAATAATCTGAGCCTCCTCATTCCTATCTTCAGTCTCTACTTCTTCTTCTTCTTCCTGATTCCCATCTGCAGCTTCAATGGACTTGCCTGAAAACTGTCCATCATCATACTCATCCTCATCACCATCAACAACATCATCACCTTCACCATCAACAGCAGCAGAGGAAACTGTTTCTGTTGTTGTTGAATTAGGAGGGAGATGAGGAGCATTTTCCAATTTCAAAGGGCCAGGATTGCAAAGATGAGAAGCAGCAGCAGCAACAACAGAAGAGGATGGCTTACAGAAACAAATGAATGATGGACAGTCAATCTTGCTGCACAACAATACCCTCATGAATATACTAATCCTCCTCCTCCTCCTATTACTCTGATCATTCATTCACCACCACCAACAACAACTAGTACAACTCATCTTCAACCTTACCACATCTCCACTAGAGAGATGGATGATGGTTTTCCCAAATATCCAAGAAGAGCAACCAACAGGTAGATGCCTCCTCTCAGAAGAGTAAAAGAAAAGCTTTTGACAATTATTATTATTATATTATCCACAAAAACTCTCTCTATCTGGCTCCTCTATGGAGAGTTGAGATTGTTTAAGGAGGATGAAGAGAAGAACAAGCCAACCACAGGAATTATTCTTGTCCTGTCCTAAAAGGGACTCCTCTCTCATTCATGTCATGAATCTGCAATTACCATCCTGCCCCCCTGTGACTTATTCCAATCACACTCATCCACAATAACAAATTGCAATTTCTATTTTCCAAACAAAAGAAAGGGAAAGATCTCCTTCTGTCTATCAACACAGGTATCAATTATAAATTAAAAAAAAAAAAAAAAAAAAAAAAATCTTATCTGGTAGGATAGACTAGAGCAGATCTAAATGCACCCATTTCAAAACAAAAAACACCCACCAGTTCATTGTAGCACTTCAACTCCTTTACCACTTAGCTCTGTCGAGTTGGCATGATAAAAATACTCCATAAGTGTCGCATTATATTTCATACTAATATAAGAAGTTCTGGTTAGCCATTTCAACTTGTTCTGGATTACATAGATTGTCACACAAACATATTGGATGTTCATATTGATTGATTCATGGGTCTAATACACCAGTTTTCGCCTGAGAGAGGTTGTTATAGATGCTGGAAGATGTTTTAAGGAGCAGATGACTTAGGTTTTTGTAGATTGTGTCTGGCATGGCTGGCACATTCGTAAATGGGAGATCATGAACATGGGAGCGAAGAACATGGGGGATCCAAGTGGTGGGAACCAAATCAAGTGGTAATTCCAATCATTCATGCCCCACCTACCAGACCACATAAAGGCCATTTCATTTCATAGGAGTTCTTAATTGCATTTCTTCATACAAGTGGGGGGCATCAGCATGATGAAAGATGATGATGGGATGGAGGAGAAGAGCATGCAGAAATGTAATTTGACTGTTGGTACAGAGGGCAATCCTGTACTCCAGCATCATAATGAGGACCAGCCAGCTGGAGATCAGCCGGCTGCTATCAGGGGAGGGCTATAAAACGGTTGGAAGTACTCGTTAGCTATGTTAATGGGGGCAGTCACATCATAACCTGAAATAGTAGTACTACTATGTTCCCTTTCTTTCTTCCTAAATTAATTTTTACCACTATTCATTAGGTAACTTTGACCCAGTGATTTGGATAATGTTAGCCCCTTCAGTTGATGGATGACGCCGGTGCATCGAAAAGCTCACTGCTTCGATGTGCTTGGCACGATCGTGCTGACAGAGAGGAATTTGGCTAACGGTGCTGAACTGTTAGTCCAACTGCATGCTTGGTGGTGCAGTTAGTTGCCTTCGGTTAACCCTGGTCCCTTTGGCTCGTGGCATGTCCCTTTGGTTCGTGTCTTTGGCTTGGTAGTTGGTACATGCGCTGCTGACAAATTTTGTGGATAGTGGGCTGAGATAGTGGGTAGTGACCAGATCATGGGGTCTGTCCATGACTGGCGGTTACTTTGTGCAACTGCTTGCTGTATTTGTTTCCTGAACCAGCACCATTGTTGGCTGCTGAGTTCGTGGAAGAATTTGTAAGCTTTCCTTCTAGTTCACGGGTAATAGAAGGTTGGGAATTTCTCTGTATATCGCCGCATTCGTTCATACATAACTCATACATGGCGTACGTTAAACAAACGTGAGAATCGAGTGAGAGATTGGTTGAACCAAACTTGGTGTTTGGTGCCATTACATAGCCAAATTCGTGGTTGAAAGTTTGACCCTGTAACAACTGATATCAGAGCCCGCTGCTTTGTGTTTCGCGGTGCGTCGCTGTTTGATTTCTACTATTTGCTTCCATGGCTAACGTAGAGATTCGTTGAAGACTGACCCGTTTGGAAACGACGGTTGGAACCCTTGCCGATGGAGACCCCTCTAAGTCGTACGCGGAGAGAATTTTGACGGTTGAAGGTGGCTTTGAAAACCTACGAAATTCTCATGATGCCGAGGCAGGCGTCCAACAGTCCAGCTACGAAGAACTTCGCAAACGCTGCGAAGAAACCCAGTTCCGCTATGAAGAGTCCCATTCCCAATTCGAAGTGTTGCAGAAGGAGATGACGGTGATTTGTATGGCTTTGGCTAACATAAATTTTGGTGGTGCAGGCGAACGACGAAAGGTGAAGGTCCCTGAACCGAACTCATTTGTAGGCACGAGATGTACGAAAGAAATAGAGAACTTCCTCTGAACAAGGGGCGGTACTTCGACACTTCTCATGTCGCATATGACGAAAAATTGAATATCACGAGCATGTTCTTGACCGCTGATGCGAAACTATGGTAGCGGACTAGACGGAATGAGGACGCTAGTGCTGGCCGTTCTAGCATCAATTCGTGGGATGCCTTGAAGAAGGAACTCAACGACCAATTTTTGCCGAGAAATTCGTCTTGGTTTGTCATGAAGGCCTGCTATGTTTGAAGCAGACCGGCTCCGTTCATTAATATGTGAAGGAGTTCAGTTCACTCATGCCCGATGTCAAGGAGATGAGTGAACTGGACGAACTGTTCAATTTCTCGAAGGGACTACACATGTGGACTCAAATGGAATTGAGAAGGCAAGGTGTGAAGGACTAGAACGCTGCTATCTCAGCCACGAATGCTTTGGTTGATTTCAGAACCAAAAAAGACCCTATTGTTGAAGAAAGCTAAAGGCAAGAAGAATGATGTGTAGAGGCACGAAAAGAAAGGGGGACTTGACAAAGGGAAAGGCAAGGTTGGTGAAGCCTCTTCCATGACGGATTCTGGAAATAAAAAGATGCAAGGTGTGTACAAGGGAATCCTCGAGAGATGCCCAAGTGTACACCTCAAGTAGGGAATAAGAACACAGGGAGTTGTAAGGTGTGTGTAGGGAGAGAGTAAGCACTAATAACTGTGTGTGAGAGAGAGACAGTAGGCTATGGTGCAAGACTAGTGTGTCTTGTTGTCTTATCGTGTCGAAACGGAGAGCATAACGATCCTATATATAGTGGGGAAGTGACCGTTAAGGGGTTTAGTGCACCATAAATGGAGGCTTAATGATAGAACCCCCAACGGCACGTGCGACCGTGTGTATAGGAACCGTTACATATCTGCCCGCAAGTATCGGAGACCGTTATGAGATCAGCCGCATTAATGGGACACGTAAGCCTAGGACCTCTCTGTTAGTTACCATAGGTCGAGCGCAAGCTTGGTTGTCGCATGCGCGCGACGGGCCTTACCCTAGCCTACAAACCACTAAGTCCCTACAAGTCCCGTGTTATGGTGCGCGGGGGCTCTGTCTCGTAGCCCCCACGGGGATCAGCACGGGTGGTGATCCGGTGTGGATGGAGCACAGCTAGGTGTGCTGGATGGCTGCCACATGGCGATGATCCTTCTGTATGGAAAGCAGTATCTACAATAGCCCCCTTTTGTGCGATTGTCACGCGCCCTTCTGTTGTCCAATCGCGCAAAATCAATCGTCCGTGGAGATCACGCGGGCCCTTTTTGAATTTTAAATTCGAATCCTTATAGCCCCCAGTCTCAGCTATGATTTCCTAGGGTTTGGATAACGCCGTCTAGCCTTTGATGAAGCGTGGCTTCTGTTTGAGTTAATCAATCACCCTCCAAATTCGCCTATTTTCGAGGCAGGGACAGATCAAGCATCAAATTTTCCGGATTCCGAAGCATTTTGCTGACTCAGCGGTACCCAAGGGTTGCGACTCTTCGGTTTTTTATTTGAACCCTTCTATGCCTTTGATGCAGATTTTCCTGCCTTTCCTCCTCTTTAAACAAAACATCCACTCAAGCATTTTTTTTAGCAATGGCTCCCAAGCAAGCTGCTGTAGTTCCAGAACTTCCTAGCGAATTGTGGTGCAATGCCCCCTACCTTGGGGGTGACGATTTTTATGCGGCCACTATTATGGCGTCCCTCCTCCAAGCATGCCCGTTGAATGATTCCTTGCAACTTGCTCCCGAACCAGTGAGATCTGATTGGGACGTGATTAACGCAAGGGGATGTGCAACGCCTCGGCGTAGAGGCCGGCTTGTATGGTTTTATCGATATTCTACCGCAGTCCTTCATGGAGGGTTTTGACTGGATGGATGAATGGACGGAGCATATCCTTTGCGATTACGCAGCCGACTTGAATCGTGCTAATATTTTCCACGCCGTACGTGCAACCAAGGGTCATCATATTTACCATGATAGTACCATGCTTCAGGTGTTATTTTCCAGGTATTCCCGGAAAACACCTTGTGGGGAATTCCCACGTACATCCTCTGGTCCGAGGAACACATGGTCAAAATGGCTCATGTACTTTTTTAGAGACTTTGTCGACCCTTCCGTGGCTCGTGAATGGCGGGAAAAAGACCCGGAAGCGGTCATTAGTGTTGCAGGGAAAGGGTTTCATTTTACCCTATGTGGCTATCTCTGCGTATGGCTATCGCGTTACTTGATAGACGGATTTCCCCGTGACGGAGTTTTTATGCACGTGCTTCTACTTGCGGTAAGATTATCCCTCAGACAAAAGGTATCCCTAGGCCCGCTCGTCCTGGGCTCCTTATACCACCGTCTTGACTTGGCTGCTGCTCATGTCGAACAGTCACAAGGAAGAGTCGACGTTTGTACTTTTGTTAATACCGCCTTTCTGTCTCTGTGGGCTTTTGAGAGATGGCCTGGGTATGCCCCCATTCCTGTGAAAGTGGGCCTTTGGAATACCCCTAGCGTTCCTCGAATCTTCCAGAGTCCGCGAGCGTGGCGCTGGTACAATACAGAAGCTCCCCAACGGACATTCGCCTTGATTATCGACGACGCTCGTTTCTTCGCGCGTCGCCCCTATGCTACCCGTTTGAAGGATGAGAACATAGACTTCTAGGAAGACTTATATCGGAAGCATGACATCATTCTTTCCATTCATCTCTTATCTACAGGCGATTGGTCTCTTAGTAGGTTTGTGAACTGGGTTCGAAGGGGGTTTCTTCCCGTTCTACCTAAGTATGTATCAGATATCGAATTTTCTGGTGACTATGAACGAATTACCGTGCCGTTCGACCCTGTTCCCGTTAGCCCCTCAGTTTGGGTATGACATCGTTGATCCTTCGTTGTGGCCTGAATCCATGGACTGGGGATGCTATGACAGTCTCTTATGTGGCAAGGGGCGTCTTCTCTGTATGCTGAGCTTCCTTTGATCCAACCTTCGCGTGACAGAAAGGGACGAAATACCCCAAACTGGGTATCTTTCTGGAACCTCCAAACTCGGGGTCTGCTCAGCCTTCATGATATCCCCTCTCCTAACAAGCTACCCATTTTTTCAACCAGCGAGTATCCCTTCAAGACCCTTTGTAGTCGTGACGACTGAAACTATGGATATTTTTCCTTGCTGGCAAAAGACCGGCATCTGTGCGCTCAACTAATTCTTGAGGAGAAGACTGAAGTTGCTAAACACAAATCCTTCACGCTAAGGCCAAGTATGCTCATTCCTTCAACCAGGTACATTTATATTTCATTGCTCACTTTATTACCATGAAACTCTCTTGCTTTTTTCCTTCTAACTGATTCCTTGCTTTTTAGTGTTGTTTGAGGTGCTTCGCGTCTAGAGACAGAAGCACGAGTTTCGCTGCCCGTGTACAAGTAGAAAGGGCAGCCTTGCGACACTTTTCGGCTCTTGAAAAGCGTATTGAGCCAGCCATGCATATGCTCCCCGATATTCAGTAGTTAGTTCCTGATGCACTAGCGACCTTCCTGGCCTCTAACGGGAAAAGCCTAGTGAGGAAGAGGCTTTCTTATGAAACTCCCTCCCGTGAGATACCTACACGAGAGTTAAAGCGTTCTCGTGTTGAGGCAATTACTCAAGGCGGCTCAAAATCCTCAGCACGTAAGAGACATACTTATTTCCCTAGTGATCATGCCTTTGTGAAAGTCTTATTTTTTATTTTGCAGCAGGAGAAACTCCTGGCAAAGGAGAGACAAGGGAAGTGATGGTGAGTGATCGTGTTGGGCCCCTTGCGCACATCAGAGAACAGCATCAAGATCCCTCCATACTTATTTCTTCAGATGAGAAAAACTCTTCCCAGGACTTACGCGCTGCCCGAGGTGCGTCTCCTGTGCATGACGCTGTTCCCGAAGAGGGTTTTGGGGAAATCGTTTCTCCCAGACATGTTGTGGTGTTAGGAGAACTTGTTTCTGTCCGGTGGGAACTACTGCTAATGCCCCAGCTTGTAAGTGTACCCCTGTTTCTACTAAGGGTACTGGTACGACTAAATTAGCAAGGAGTTAGACGAGGCCGTGAAGCGTCATGAAGCTAGCAAGGCTCGTATTGCAGAGCTCGCTGCCAATTCCCTCAAGTTGTCGGCGCAGGATTCCCTGTTGAAAGCCTTTTTTGAAGAATGAGGTCGCCTTTAAAAGGAAACATCTGTTGTCCTAGTTTTGCTTTGTGCCTACATTGTATGTCTTTGAAATTTAAATGATACAAACGCTGTTTCGCACCCTTTTCATGGGCTAGCATGCTTCTGTGCACATTTCTTTTTCTTGACATTATGACATGCGAAGCTTTTGACTCCCTTTGTAGTCATTCTTGTAGGTCGTCCTTTTTCATATGGCCCCCCAATTTTTACGCTTATGATTGTTTCCTAATAAGATAGACCTGTTAGACCACACTTCGGGTGGTAATCCTGCTATCTTATGAGATGGGCTTATTATTGCAATCATGTGAGATAGGCTTTTCACCCTATCATGTGAGACGAGGTTGCATTGCTATCATAGGAGATAGGCTTTTGTCGCTATTTCGCGAGGTAGGTTTATAGGGCTACCATATGAGGTAGGCTGCTATCATGTGAGATAGGCTTGTATTTCCCTCTTTTTGGGATGAACTTTGTTCCACGGCTATCACAGGAGATAGGCTTTTGGGCTTGCTACCGTATGAGATAGGACTAGACTGCTACCCTATGAGATAGGCTTACGTCTCAATGTTGCGGTCAATCTAGTGACCCATTTAGAGAAGTAGATTGACAAAATTTGATAAAAGTGCCCTAAAATTGAGGGGGGTCGTATTGGTCCAATAAAATCTAGGGACCAAGTATGAAATGGCGATGGGGTCCCTAACGCGTGTAGATCGACTGCGGGAGCATGCACCAAATTACCATGAAATTGGCATTGCGGGCATCTTCTGACCTTTGCGCGACAGTCGGCCTCCATGGTCGGCCAGAAGTATCCTACCGTCAAGAGTTGTCGGCATAATTTTGCACCCCTTGGTGTTCCACCTGGTGTGACATTTCCATGACCTCTTGGGCTTCCTGTCCATCCAAGAACTTGAACAAATTTCCATTGTGCCCCTTTCGCCATAGTATGTTTTCTTGGAAAACGTATCTGTTGGCCTTTCTTTTGAGCTTTTCGACTTCCTTTCTGGCGTCAGGCATAGCTCCTCCTTGAAGATAGTCGATTAAGGGTTGTCGCCAATCGTTCTCTATTGGAGCAATTTCCAGGGTGGCTTTGATCAATGCACACTTCTCGCAGTTGCTTTGTATGATGGCAGCGAAATACGACATTTGCGGCCAGTATATCCCATACCTTTGGTCTTTCCTGTAGATGGAGATCTCATTATCCCCACAAGAGTTTTGGTGAATCTTATCCAAAGTTGCTTGGCCCTCTTTTTCATTTACGCACCTCGTAAGGATACCCCCGGGCCCCTTGTGATAAAGCAAGCCATCATGTATGCAAAATCCCTTGGTAGAAACCCATTTTTCTTTGCTGGTTCCATCGGCCATCGCGCGCAGAATAGGTTGCCTCTAGTTCGAGTCTTCCGGAGGTTCCTCTTCGCATAGGTCTTTTACTAACGACGAAACTGTCTTCACCTGAACCGAAATTTTGGCAGGGCATTTGTCTAAACTGATCTTTGACCCTAAAGTGGCCAATGCATCCGCGTGGCGATTGTTAGATCTGGGAGTGTGCTCGTACTTGACAGACTCGAAATTCTGAACCAGCTTCTGCACAATTGACCGGTACTTTAGTAAATTTATCTCTTTTAAAGCATATTCTCCCGAGGTTTGTTTGAAAATCAGTTTTGAATCTCCCATGATGACGAGACTATTGACCTCCAAGGCTCTAGCTGCAAGGAGTCCTGCGATCAGGGCCTCATATTCGGCTTCGTTATTGGTCACTGCAAAGTCCAGTTTCGTGGACATCTGGATAACCTCCTGATCAGGTTTGATGAGTACTACTCCAATTCCCCCCCCCCCCCCCCCCCCCCGATCTTATGGATGATCCGTCAAACTGCAACTTCCAGTATTCATTGTTGATGGCGTATATTTCAGGTCCTTGAAGCTCCTCTGGCACCGGCTCATGCCTCTCATCTGGGAACTGTTTTAGTAGATCTGCTAATGCTTGTGATTTGATGGCTTTGGGCCGCGTGCATGTGATATCATATTGGGAAATGGTCATGTACCACTTCGCGAGCCCTCCTGAGGGGAGTGAGTGTCCTAGGAGATATCGTATAGGGTCGTTCTTCGTTATAACTACAACTTTATGAAAAGCAAAGTAGTGTCTTAAATTCTAAATCGCGAGGAATAAAGCCAAACAATTCCATTCCATGTCTGTATATCTTGATTCTGCTGATTGAATCATGCGGAAGATATAATACACCGGCCTTTCTTGCCCCTAAAACTCCTGGGCCAGTAACACTCCAATCGACCTTTGAGTTGAGGTGAGGTATAATAGTAGAGGTGCTACCAGTTGTGGTGCAATCATAACTCTTGGTGATGTCAGCAGTCTCTTCAACTTTTCGAATGCGACTTGATGTTCCTCCGTCCAGACGAACGGTGCATTCTTTTTGAGCAAATTGCTGAAGCAGAAGGTTAGCTCTGGAATTGTCGGTATAAACCTCCGCAGGTAAGACAGTTTCCCTAGGAATGCCTTCAGCGTGGTTTGGGATTGTGGTGCTGAAAGATTTGTGATTGCTGAGATCTTGGCGGGATCAGGCTCGATTCCATGCCTGTGAATCACACAGCCCGGAATTTGCCAGATGTTACCCCAAATGTGCATTTCATAGGGTTCATCTTTAGCTGAAATGCGCGACATCTGTCAAAAACCCTTCTTAGATTTTTCAAGTGGTCTTCCTTATTCTTAGACTTGACCACCAGATCATCCACGTAGAATTCGGCTTCTTGGTGCATCATGTCGTGGAACAGTGCCATCATTGCACGTTGGTACGTGGCCCCTGCGTTCTTTAGTCCGAACGGCATGACTGTGTAGTTGAAGACCCCCTACCGGTGTTATGAATGTCGTTTTCTTCGCATCCTCAGGGCCATCTTGATCTGGTTGTAGCCACTGAATCCGTCCACAAAGGTGAACATCTCATGACTTGCAGTAGATTCAATCAAGAGATCCACGTTTGGCAAAGGGAAATCGTCTTTTGGGCAGAACTTGTTCAGGTCTCTGAAATCTACACATATTCGAAGGCTTCCATTTTTCTTTAGCACAGGGACTATGTTTTCCAACCAGGTGGGATGATGGTTAGGTTCTATGAACTTGGCATTCAGCAGTTTGATCATCTCCTCCCTAATTTTGACATTGATCTATGGACGAAAAGTCCTCGCGCTTTGCTTGACTGGTTTCGATCCTGGGATGACATCTAGGCGATGCATAGTAATGTTTCGGTCAAGCCCCGACATTTCATCGTAATCCCACGCAAACACATCCTTGTATTCTTTCAGTAGCTTGACCAGCCTTTGTTCTTCCGTATCGCTAAGGTCTGAGCTTAGGAAGACAGGTCTTTGTTTTTCCTCACCTGGGCTGAGGAATACCTCCTTAAGTTCCTGCTTTTGTGCCTTTGGGCGGTCTTCCATGCACTCAGGTGCCTCTTTGACTTCCTCGACTGACGGGCCTTCCTCGCTTATACTGTAGACTCCTGATAGCTTGCAAGCTTGCGTGGAGACGCCCATGACGCGATAAAACATCCTACTTTTGGGGGGATAATCCGTCATCCGCTCTTCGATGTGGCAAGTATCATGTTGCAAAGTGTGGACGCGTTTTCTTTTTTTAGGGATGTCCTCCCCCGCGGGCCGCTTTTCCTTAAGCTCCCGTGTTACTGTTGCTCAAAGCGGCGGCTGGCTCTGAATGTCCTCCCATCTGGGCAAAGGAGTTGGTCGAAACGGGGCCGGGAGCGGCCTATCCTCCATTTCCGTAAACCAAACTGCTTCAGGTAAGTGTGCCTCCAAAAGATTGAAAGGATTCACCGAAGCGGGTATCGTGACCACCCTTCCTTTCCAGATAGCCTTCACCACCTGATGGGCCGTCGAGGGTACAGCTTCGAAGCAGTGAATCCATGCTCGCCCAATAATCATGTGGTAAGCTGTTTGAGCCTCAATACATGGAATTTGGCAGAACAATTTATCTGCCCAATTCGGACTCCCAAATTGATCCAACCCAAAGTCATTATGGAGCTACTTCCAAACCCTATTAAGGACAATGGCCTCCTAACCATTTTGTGCCCAGGAACCCCTTCCATGTCTAGGGTGGCCAAAGATATGACGTTCACCGCAGCTCCACCATCGACAAAGGCTCTTTTGAATTCAACGTGGTTGATCGTGGCCGTGACATATAATGGCCTCTGATGATTTGCACTAATCCCTTTGTCAGACTCATCGAATGTCATGATGAGCCCCTACGGTCTGGTGGTTTCGATAGCTTTATCATTTGTGGTAAGGCATTTCTCTCCATACCTTTCTGCTACACCTAGAACTGCTCTCATCAACCCCTGTCTGCATCCCTCCGAAAATTTCATCTGTAGGGTTTTGATTCATGGATGCACAACGGAAACAATAATTAACCATGCAAAACCCTCCACGGATCAAAAGTCAAGAAACATAACGATGGTAAAGGAAGAAATCAATAACACACCTTAGGGTTCTCCTTTGATGACATCAAACGCGAATTGTGTCACGTTCTCTATAGTTGATCCACGCCTAGAGTTGATTTCTAGATCTCCCACTCCTTGGTGCTAGCCCGGAAATAGGAAGAGGAAGAAGAATCACGCAAAACGATACGAACCAAAGGAGGTTTCGGCCTCCTTTGGGGCCGACGGGGACGGGCGGCGGGCTAGGGGAGCGGCGGCTCCTCTAGCTTGCTTTCTCTCTCTCCTTTTTTTCTCTCCCATTCAAGTTATGATCAATTATGAGCATAAATGTGGGAAGGAAGGAAGGAAGATCCTTTATATAGTCCAACAAATCCTTGCCAACTACCTAAAGGACTTATTCTAGTCCTACTAGAATTCAATTTAGTCCCTTCCTTGAAAATTAGTCCCTACTAAGTTTGCAAGGTTTTGCAAAGTGATCCTTCTGATTAATTAATCCAATTAATTAATTCCCAAATCTATTTCACCTCTATCTAGCGTGTGACCCCATAGGTTCTATCTAGTTGGTAGCAACTATTTTCTAATATGGAGCGGTTTCTAGCAAAACATCCATTCTAGCCAACTAATAGAATAGTCATCTTGACAACCTTTGTACAAGTAACTGTCTCATCCCTTTGTCTCTATATCCGGATTGGACACGAGATATACAAGTCACACTCGTATATCCAATCCACAGTTTCTCGATCCATGGGATTAGCCTTATTCGTGCAAATAACATCAATATCCCATATTGATTTATTTGAGTCTGGCCAGACATTCTATAAGCACTATCCCTCGCGTGGCCTAGGATATTTGCTCCCGTTATGTGGGAGGGACAAATTCTATCTACGTCCACTACGATCTCTAAGCTTGCTTCTTATTGTATCCAGTACACGCCTTTATAACTACCCAGTTACGGTGTAGCGTTTAACGCCACCAAAATCACAATAATCCACAACTAGAATATCTAGTGACTTCAAGTCTAAGGATGACAATACCATTGCACCGCGAGAAGCGCTTGTGACTCAACATAACGTGTATGTAGCCTTCTCGAAGATGGGTCAATCCAGTGCGTCATTACCCCTAATGCACACTTATGTGTTGGATCATGATATCTCCATATCAATCCAACCCCATACTAGTCTATAGATGATTGTCCCATTAATCATTATACTGGACTAGGGATATTTAAGATAAACAACACAATTGTAAATCTAAGGACTTCATTATATTAAATATCCAATAAATAATAAATGAATTTCTAGCCACAAATAAATTCATACTAAATTAGATTGCCTCTAGGGCATCTATTCCAACAGTCTCTCACTTGCACTAGAGCCAATCTGGCGCATCTCGTATGCCCATAATCCTAGTGTGCCCTTCATGCTTCCACTGCGTGAGCGGCTTTGTAAGCGGGTCTGACAGATTCTCATCTGTAGGAATCTTGCATATCCGAACGTCTCCTCTATCGATAATATCTCGAATCAGATGAAACTTCCTGAGCAAGTGCTTGGATTTCTGGTGTGAACTGGGTTCCGTTGATTGCGCGATCGCCCCAGTGTTGTCACAGTACAACTCAACTGGATCCGCAATGCTAGGAACCCCCACCAAGTTCAGAAACAAACGCCATTTGCAGCAATGTACTCAGCCTCTGTTGTAGAATCAGCCACCGTCTCTTGCTTGGAACTCTGCCAGCTCACCGCTGCTCCATTCAGGCAAAACACATATCCCGACTTTGATCTAAAGTCATCTCTGTCGGTTTGGAAGCTTGCATCAGTGTAACCCCTTACACGCAACTCTTCCTCACCGCCAAATATCAAGAAAGCATCCTTAATTCTTCTCAAGTACTTTAGGATGTTCTTGACTACAATCCAGTGACTCTCACCTGGATTGGATTGGTATCTGCTTGTCATACTCAAGGCATATGACACATCTGGTCTAGTACATAACATGGCGTACATGATATATCCTATGGCCGAGGCATAGGGAATTCTACTCATGCGTTCCTTCTCAATCTCATTGGAAGGACAACCACTCTTCGAAAGAGTGATTCCATGTGACATAGGCAAGAATCCCTTCTTGGAATCTTGCATGTTGAACCGTTTCAACACCTTGTCAATATATGTACTTTGACTTAGGCCTAGCAGCCTCTTAGATCTATCTCTATAGATCTTTATACCGAGTATATAGGCTGCTTCCCCTAAGTCCTTCATTGAGAAACACTTCCCTAGCCAATCTTTAACAGATTGCAGCATGGGAACGTTGTTTCCAGTGAGTAGTATGTCATCCACATACTAGACCAGAAAAGCTACAGAGCTCCCACTAACCTTCTTGTAGACACAAGACTCATCTTCGTTCCTGATGAAGCCAAACTCTTTGACTACTTCATCAAAACGTCGATTCCAACTCCTAGAAGCTTGCTTCAATCCATAAATGGATCGTTGTAGCTTACAGTCTTTGTTGGCTTGCTTTGGATCCTCAAAACCCTCCGGCTGTATCATATACACGTCCTCGAGGAGATTCCCATAAAGGAATGTTGTTTTGACATCCATCTGCCAAATCTCATAGTCGTGGTATGCTGCAATCCCAAGTAGGATTCAGATGGATTTGGTCATAGCGACTGGTGAAAAGGTTTCATCATAGTCGATACCTTGAATCTGTCTGAATCCTTTAGCCACCAATCGGCCTTTATAGGTAATCACATTACCATCCATGTCGATCTTCTTCTTGAAGACCCACTTGCACCCTATGGGTCGCGCCCCTTCGGGTGGTTCCACCAAAGTCCATACTTTGTTGGTATACATGGATTCCATCTCGGATATCATGGCTTCTAGCCACTTCTGAGAGTCTGGGCCCTTCATGGCCTCTTCATAGGTAGTAGGCTCATCATCTATGAGCATCGTGTCACCGGAATCGGTCACGAGAAGTCCATACCTCTCGGGTTCATGGCGCACTCTACTAGATCTATGAAGCTCTTGTGTTACCTGAACAGGCTGCTCAACAACTGTTTGTGGTTCCTGTTCATGTTCCATAATCGGTTCAGTGATTTGTGGTTCTTGAACCTCTTCAAGTTCTACAGTCCTCCCACTTGCTTCTTTAGAGACAAACTCTCTTTCTAGAAACACGCCGGTCCGAGAAACAAACACTTTGTTCTCAGTTGGATTGTAGAAGTAGTAACCCTTAGTTTCCTTAGGGTACCCCACAAATTTACACTTATCCGATTTCGGACCTAGCTTGTCTGATTGTAAACGTTTTACATAGACATCGCAGCCCCAAATCCTCATGAACGACTGTGTGGGACGCCTCCCACTCCACATCTCATATGGTGTATTCATGACTGACTTAGATGGAACACGGTTAATGGTGAAAGCTGCACTTAATAGAGCGTGGCCCCAAAATGATAATGGAAGATCGGTTTGACACATCATAGATCGAACCATATCCAATAGGGTTCGATTCCTCCTCTCAGACATGCCATTCCATTGTGGCGTTCCGGGTGGAGTGAGTTGGGACACAATCCCACACTCTCTAAGATAGTCGTCAAACTCTTGGCTTAAGTATTCTCCTCCACGATCCGATCGTAGAGCCTTGATACTTTTGCCAAGCTGCTTCTCTACTTCATTCTTGAATTCTTTGAACACTTCAAATGATTGGGATTTAGCCCTCATGAGGTACACAAATCCATATCTACTTTAATCATCAGTAAATGTAATGAAGTAGACGTAACCACCCCTGGCAGGCGTGGCAAATGGCCCACACACATCAGTATGTATGAGCGCCAATTGCTCACTAGTCCTCTCACCTTTCTTATTGAAAGGGGACTTTGTCATTTTTCCCAATAAACAAGCCTCACATGTCTCATATGATTCAAAATCAAATGAGTCTAGTAGTCCATCCTTATGGAGTCTAGATACACGTTTCTCGTTTATGTGGCCTAAACGACAGTGCCATAAGTAAGCAGGATTTAAATCATTTATTTTAATCCGCTTGGTATTAATGTTGTAGACAGGTGTGCACAAGAGATCCCGGCGGGGAGACCTCCGCGTTCACCGTATGTAGAGGATCAGAGGTAGCACAGGAAGAGTTGGGTTGTGTGTAGGGAGAGAGTAAGGCAGTAGTAATGTCTGAGAGAGAGACAGAAGTTTGGCAGAGCTTCCGCGTATGGCTAGTGTGTTCTCCTTTGTATGGAAAGGTTAACGTCCTATATATAGCAGGGAACGTGACCGTTGTAGTGTGGTTAATGCACCCATTAATGGCGGCTTAATTAGCTTAACCACAACGGCACGTTCGTCCTTATATATAGGGACCGTTACAGCACGTTATGCGCGAATACCGGAACCGTTACGAGGTTGACCGGGTTTGACCGGATTGACCGGGTTTATGGAGCTCGTGCCATAAATCTCTCAAAAGCAGTTACTAAAGGTCGCGTGCGGGCTTGGCTCGCACGCGACTGGACTTACTCTAGCCTCCAAACCACTAAGTCCCTACAAGTCCCGTGCAGTGGTATGCGAGGGCTCTGTCTCGCAGCCCCCACATGGATCAGCGCGGCTGGTGATCCAGTGTGTGTGGAGCACAATATGGTGTGCTGGATGGTTGCCACGTGGCCCAGATCTGTCAGCTCAGAAAGCACTATCTACATTAGCCCCCTTTCTGCGCGTGAAGACTCATAGCTGTATAGACTTCCATGCGCGGAAACCAACATACGCGTTGCCGCCACGCACCAATTCAAATACGGGTAAGTTCAGCCCCCGTGCGTGCCATTATGACCTAAAACCCCTAGAGTCGTGCCGTCTGGCCTTTAGGGTTTTAGGCGTGACGTCAGCTTGTCCTGTGATTGCGCTGAGGAAGTAAGAACAAGTACTGTTGATGCTTCCGCATCTGAAAGTGTCCCTCGCCAAGAAACTTCGGCTGTCACTTCGCTTTCGGCGATGACTGAGTCAGTGGCACCTCTTCCTGCGTGGAGCTTTTGGGGCTCGCAGGTCGGGAATGCAGTCGCAGCTGGTGCGGCTTATACTCTTCCTCCTAACTATGAGGGGTTAGAGCTCGCAGCTGACAGGAGAGCTATGGAGCGAGGGCAGTCTTCGACTACTCCAGCAATGCGCATTCCTTCTCTTCGTGAGATTCTTGAAGGAACTGGTAAGTAGAGATTTGCTGTTTGCATCTCGCATTATTCATTTGCGAGTTTGATAGCGTAACTTAGCTTTGACATTGCTTTAGGTTTGAAGCAAACTGATGTGGACTGGCTAGTTCGGATGCGCCTCACCTACCCCCAATCATTTGCGAGATATCTGGAGATAGGGCCCTTTGACAGGAGGCTGTTTCTTACCGAAGCCATTTGGATTTTGGAGCAGCTGTCTGCGGCCACGCCTGCGACCATTTCTGTCCAGAGTGCCGAATTGCTTTTTGGCATGTGCCAAAATCTTCTTGCCAAAGTTCAAGGCAGACTGGGATTCAGATTTCTTATGAAAAGAGTTACCCTGATTCGCGCAGCTGTAACTTTGAAACTCGGCCACCAGAACCTCGCAGTTGAGAATCAGAAGGTGGAGCAGCAGAAGCAAAAGGCTGAAGAGGCTATGAAGCTCTATCATGAGATGAATGCCAAGTGCAAGCAATTGAAGCAGGAAGTGGAGCAGGTAGAGAATCTGAGCCATCAGTTCGCCCCTCATGATTCCTTGATCAAGAATTTGCTTTGACTTTTTGAATTTGAAAAGTAGCAAACAAATAGCAGAAACATTAATGTAATGTTACTAGAAACATTAATGTAATGTTGCTAGGGTTTCTCCCCCCTTTTCTTAACAAAAGAATGGACATGCCCGTTTTGCCCTTTCCGGGATTTGATGGAATATCTCTGTGCATATCTAATTATGACATCAGCAATTGATATTCTGCTTGATTTTCGCGCTAATTTCTCGTAAGATAAGCACGCTTTCCTTGGGAAGTCCATCCGAATCATGACCGTCCGTCATTTATTTGGATACGCAACTGAATCGTCGTAGCCTTTAGTAGGGTAATTGATCGTTACCGCTTTTCAAGGTGTAAGTGATTGACCTTACCCTCTTTTCGAATTCTGCTGACTCATCTTGGCGACTGAAGAGTCTCCACAAGGTCTATATAAACCCTGTCTTTGCCATTTGGGTCCTTCATCCCAAAAATGTTCTTTGCCGTGAGTCCTTACGACTACTGGCTTCAACGCTTGTTTTTCGTTGATTCATGGCAATTCCAAGTCATGAGACCTGAGTTTGCGCTTTGTGCCATAGAAATGGTTTCCAAGATCCGCTTTATGAGGCTTATTGATCTTTATAACCATTATAAAGAAGATGGAGATGATATCTCATGTGTGTTCGAAGAATTTTCTTCGTGTATTATGTTTGCAGGTCATGTTTCCGGCCGCCTCCCGGAGAGGTGCAGCGCCGTAGTGACCGTGCTACCGACTCGTAATGAACGGCGGAATTCTCCTCCAGCATCCCTGGAGGAGGATCTCTTGCCTCTTCGTTCTTGAACTCAGGGGGCTCGTCAATGCCCTTGTCTATCAGGACAAGGGACCCAGTACCAGAGGAATGACTGCTTCCCCTGTTTAGCACGACGGCATACGCCGGAACAGGTGGTTCCTCTGGTGCATATCTTGATCAGACAGAGGCCTTTGTCAGCTCCTGGGGTCTTGGACGTACCGTCACCCAGATCTTGCTGTTAGGGACGTAGCGAATGACGAGTTGATCTCTTCGCAGAAGCATCCCACTTGCTACAGATCTTTGGCCGCAGATCTGCGTATCGCATAGCCGATGTTAGGACCGTTGGGTTCGTCCTTTCTCAGTTAGGATTCCCTCGGTGTGTCACTGCTGGCTTGTCAGTTACTTTTCGAATGCATTGTAAGCCATGTTGGCTGCGTAGTTAGATTTTAGCTTTTTCGCTTGTAAGCTGTTATCTAGACAGATAAGTTGTAAGTCTTTTTGACTCATAATGATAAATGGCTTTTGTATCATCTGCTGTCTCGTTACAACAAAATACAATTTCGCATGCGTATCAGCATATTTCGCCTTGTGTAATGCTATATACATACTTCGCATTTGCCATCTGCCTCATTAATTCGCAGATGTCTTATTAGATCGTTCGAGATCGTGTTTTCGCAGCTGTGCCATCTTGGCAGATGGGCTTGTGGTTTACTTTCAGATTCAAATGTAAGTGCTATCATATCAGATAGACCTTTGTAGATCACTTGAGATCATTTCATATGATGTTGCTATCACAATAGATAGGCTTAAGGACGAGTTTTAGATCGCATTCGTATGTCGTTGTTATCACAGCGGATAGGCTTGAAAGATTGTTTTAAGATCATGTTCGCATATGTTGCTATCGTGGCAGATAGGCTTTAGAAGATCAATTAAGATCATTTTTCGCATGAGTTGCTATCGTGGCAGATAGGCTTTTAGAAGATCAATTAAGATCATTTTTCGCATGATTTGCTATCGTGGCAGATAGGCTTTAGAAGACCGATTAAGATCATTTTGCATAAGCTGCTATCGTAACAGATAGGCTTAGAGGATCAATTAAGATCGCATTCGCATAGGCTGCTATCACGGCAGATAGGTTTAGAAGATCACTTAAGATCGCATTTGCATAGGCTGCTATCGTGGCAGATACGCTTAGAATATCAGTTAAGATCGCATTTGCATAGGCTGCTATCGTGGCAGATAGGCTTAGAAGATCAGTTAAGATCGTATTTGCATAGGCTGCTATCGTGGCAGATAGGCTTAGAAGATCAGTTAAGATCGTATTTGCATAGATTGCTATCGTAACAGATAGGCTTAGATGATCAATTAAGATCGCTTTTTCATAGATTGCTATCGTAACAGATAGGCTTAGATGATCAGTTAAGATCGCTTTTGCATAGATTGCTATCATAACGGATAGGCTTAGATGATCAGTTAAGATCGCTTTTGCATAGATTGCTATCGTAACGGATAGGCTTAGATGATCAATTAAGATCGCAGTTGCATAAATTGCTATTGTGGCGGATAGCCCATTGTTAACAGTAATAACAAACTAAATGAAGCAAAATTAACAGCTAGAAATATGAAGTTCTCATTTGGGAGAATTCTTCCATTATAATGCTTCTCATATGGGAGAGACAAGATTACAATTCTCTCATACGGGAGAGGAGATTGTGTAAATTATAGCCATTCAGGACGTGAAGCAACGTTATAATAAAACGCATGAAATGAGAGAAGTCAGGGATAGTACTTCTTAATCCAGCGCATGTTGACTGAACTCGGGGTTGAGGTTGTGCCATGCAACCTTCGTATGCTGCAGTAGCCACTGTCAAAGACTTCTGTGACTTCGAAGGGTCCTTCCCAATTGGCTGCGAACTTTGGGTGAGCCGCTTCTCGCATGCAATGATCAGATGCGCGCAGGATGCAAATCTCCAACTGCGAAATCTCTTCGCTGGACCGTCTTATTGTAAGCACGAGCGATCCTTTCTTGATACCGCTTGTTGGTCCTTTTAGCTTTTTCTCGCTTTTCCTCCAGCAAGACTAAGTCATGATCGCGTTGATTGTCGTATAGTGCGTGAAAGGCCAATCTCGCCGAATTGACTCTCACCTCCGCAGGTACCACTGCCTCGGCCCCGTAGCATAGTAGGAATGGTGAGGCCCCCGTGGGTGTCCTTGGAGAAGTTCGGTAAGCTCACAGAGCTATGCTTAGAGAATCGGCCCATTTCTTGTGGTCATCTGCGACCATCTTGCTCAATATCCTCAACAGCGGTTTGTTGGTCGCTTCGGCTTGCCCGTTCCCCTTCGGGTAGTAAGGGGTGGAACATATTTGCCTGATGTTGTACTCTGCTAACTTCGCAGCCACCTGGCGATTAACAAAAGGAGTACCATTATCTGAAAGATGGTGTTTGGAATTCCGAACCTGCATATGATGTTTTCTTGGATGAAATTGACTACAGCTAGCGCATTTGCCATCTTCAGTGGTATCGCCTCCACCCATTTGGTGAATAGCTCAGTTGCGGTGAGAATGAAATGATTCCCATGCGAAGTTGGTCGGATGGGACCAATGAAATCCATTGCCCATGTATGAAATGGCCACGGCGTTCCCAATGCATGTAGATCCACAGCAGGAGCGTGCACTAGGTTTCCTTTGAATTGACACTCCTGGCAGCGTCGTACTTTGGTGTGACAATCAGCCTCCATCGTGGGCCAGAAATATCCAATTGAGAGGAGCTGCCTGCATAATTTCGCACCTCCTTGGTGTTCCACCTGATGAGAAAGGTCCATGACTTCTTGTGCTTCTCTTCCGTCTAGACATCGCAGCAAGTTGCCCTCATGACCTCTTCGCCAAATCAGGTTTTCTTGTACTACGTATCGAGATGCTTTCCTCTTCAATTTCTCAGCTTCTTTTCTCGATTCAGGCACGGTGCCCTGGGTGAGAAAATCAAAGACTGGCTTCCTCCAATCCGTGTCATCATCAGTTAGAGCGATGAGTAGAGAATCTTTGATCAGTGCGCAACTCTCGCACTTCCCCTGTATCAGGGCCGCGGCTGTTGACATGTCTGGCCAATGAATGCCATATCTCTGAGCCTTCCGATAGATTGACACCTCACTTTCTCCGCAAGCATGTTGGTGAATCTTTTCTAACAACAGCTGTCCCTCTTGCTCGGAGACGCATCGCATGAGTATTCCGCCAGGACCCTTGTAGTAAAGGGTGTTGTCATGTATGCAGTACCCCTTTGTGAGTGCCCAGCTTTCGCTGCTTGTGCCTTCTGCGATAGCTTGTAAGACTGCTTTTCTCCAGTCCGCGTCATCCATGTGTTCGTCGTCGCACGCATCTTCTGTCAATGCCGACGATGTTCGCACTTCGATGGAGATCCTTGCGGTACATTTATCTGTACGGACCTTGGATTCCAGGGTGGCCAAAGCATCTGCATGCCTGTTGTCTGCTCGGGGCTTGTGCTCGTACCTCACATCGCAGAACTGTTGCACCAGCTTCTGTACCAGAGTTCGGTAGGACAGAAGGTTTATCTCCTTCAAACCGTATTCGCCCGAGGCTTGCTTGACGATCAACTTGGAGTCTCCCATGACCGTCAGATTGCTTACTTCTAAAGCCTTTGCTGCCCGGAGTCCCGCAATAAGAGCCTCATATTCAGCTTCATTGATAGTGACTGCGAAGTCGAGTTTGGCGGACATCTGTATGACCTCTCCATCCGGCTTGGTCAAGACTATCCCAATGCCCCCGCATTTCCTTGTTGACGAACCGTCGAAATGGAGCGTCCAATAGGGCACGTCGATTGCATAGATTTCAGGTCCTTCGAGCTCTTCTTCGATCACGGGTTCGTGGCTGTTGTCAGGGAACTGTGCCAACAGATCCGCTACCGCCTGCGACTTGATCGCTCGCGGTCGCACGCATGTGATATCGTATTGAGAGATGGTCATGTACCATTTCGCCAATCTTCCTCCAGGAGTAGTGTGAGTTTGCAGATATCGTATGGGATCGCTCTTGGTGACCACTACCAATTTGTGCGACGCAAAGTAGTGTTTCAACTTCTCTATCACGAAGAACAAGGCAAGGCAATGACGTTCGATGTCTGTGTACCTTGATTCAGCAGGCTACACAATGCGAGAGATGTAGTAAATAGGCCTTTCTTGGCCTTCGTACTCCTGAGCCAAGAGCGCTCCTATGAACCTCCTTGTTGACGTCAGATATAGCAGAAGCGGTGATCCTAGTTGAGGTGCGATCATTACTTTTGAAGACGTCAGCATATCCTTTAGCTTTTCGAACGCAGCTTCGTGCTCCGGAGTCCAGCTGTATACGGCATCTTTCTTGAGGAGGGCACTAAAACAGCAGGTGATTTCGGCAATCGCTGGGATGAATCTCCGCAGATATGATAGCTTTCCCAAAAATGTCTTCAAGGCACTTTGGTTATGGGGCGGCGTCATGCCAGTGATGGCTGATAATTTTGCAGGATCAGGTTCGATTCCTTGGCGATGAACCACACATCCCAAGAACTTCCCCGATGTTACTCCGAATGCGCACTTCATGGGATTCATTTTCAGTTGAAAGCGTCTACATCTATTGAACACTTTCCGCACATCCGCGAGGTGGTTTGCTTCCTGCTTGGATTTAACCACCAGGTCGTCCACATAAAATTCCACTTCCTTGTGCATCATGTCGTGGAACAGGGCCATCATGGCCCGCTGATAGGTTGCACCCGCGTTTTTGAGACCGAACGGCATTACTGTATAGTTGAACACCCCCACCGGAGTGATGAATGCAGTTTTCCGCGCGTCTTCAGGGTCCATCTTGATCTGGTTGTACCCGCTGAAGCCGTCCATGAAACTGAACATGCGATGGCCCGCTGTTGAATCGATAAGCAAATCGATGTTGGGCAGTGGAAAATCGTCCTTTGGGCAGAAACGATTGAGATCCCGGAAATCCACGCAGATGCGAAGCTGTCCGTTCTTCTTTACTACTGGCACAATATTGGCCAGCCATGTGGGATGATGATTCGGCTCTATGAACTTGGCATCCAGGAGTTTGACAATCTCCTGTTTGATCTTCACGTTAAGCTCCGGCCTGAAACTTCTTGTGCTCTGCTTTACCGGTTTAGACCCTGGGATGATGTCTAAACGGTGCATAGTGATGCTTGTATCCAGACCTGGCATCTCATCATACTCCCATGCGAACACATCCTTGTATTCAGTTAGGAGTTGTAGCAGTCCTTGCTCCTCCTCACTTGTGAGGTCCGCGCTTAGAAAGACTGGCCTTTTCTTTTCCTCGTTCGGGCTGAGGAACACTTCCTTTAGCTCTTGCTTTTTTGGTCTGGGCCTATCTTCCATGCATTCAGGTGCTTCTTTGAGCTTCTCATCCGAGTGCCCGGCATTGGCTTTTCCGTTACCGCAATCTGCTCGTTTTGGTTGATTTGCCCAGGGATATCCCCATGCCCGTGTGAGGACATCCCCGCGCACCTTCATATGCGATAGCACTTCTTCCCATTGGCATAGAAGCTCTCTATCTCCTTGCCTTCGGGGTCATGCTTTGCAATTCTCTTCAGAGTGTACACGTTCTTTCGATGGTATGCGATTCGCGGTGCCTCTTCGCGTGTAGGCGGCTTTTCTTTGGCGTCTTCCCTTGTCACCATTACTCCCGCAGGTGACTGGTCCTTGATGTCCTACCATAGAGGTAAAGGAGTAGGGTTGAATGGTCCCGGTGTTTGCTCGTCCTCCATCTCGTTGAACCACACTGCCTCGCTAAGATGTGCTTCATCCAGGTTGAATGGATTCGTTGAAGCCGGTATCTCGACTATTCTGTCGTTCCAGATAGCTTTCATGACTTGGTGAGCCGTTGAAGGAACCGCGTCAAAGCGGTGAATCCAGGCTCGACCTATGATCATGTGATACGTAGTGTTCGCATATATGACATAGAACTTCGCTGAGCACTTGATTTTGCCAATCTAAACGCCCAGGCGGATCCATCCGATCGTCATTCTAGAGTCGCTCCCGAATCCCATCAGCGGAGATGGACGCCTGACAATCTTGTGCTCGGGGATCCCTGCTAGCTTCAGTGTGTGGAGCGAGACGACGTTGACCACTGCTCCTCCGTCTACAAATGCTCGTTTGAACTCAACACCATTGATGATGGCTGTCACATACAAGGGCCTCTGGTGGCTCGCATCTGTCCTTTTGTCGCTGGCATAAAAGGTCATAATCTTTTCTGTAGAGCGGGACGCCCTGATGACTTTCCCGTTGGAGACTACAAGATCCTCCTCTTAGTCCTCTGCTATCCTCAAGATTGCTTTCGTCATTTCTGTTCGGCACTTCTCCGAGAAGTTCATTTCGTCGAAGAATCTGCTGAAGCCGTGCGACCATTTCATCCGGTCGGCACGTTCATCCTCTGTGTCTACACTGTAGTTCTCGTCATCATGGACTTCGGCAATGATGGGTAGACCATTGTAGATAGTGCTTTCTGAGCTGACAGATCTTGGCCACGTGGCAACCATCCAGCACACCATATTGTGCTCCACACACATTGGATCACCAGCCAAGCTGATCCATGTGGGGGCTGCGAGACAGATCCCTCGCATACCACTGCACGGGACTTGTAGGGACTTAGTGGTTTGGAGGCTAGAGTAAGCCCTGTCGCGTGCGAGTCAAGCCCGCACGCGACCTTTAGTAACTGTTTTGAGAGATTTATGGCACGAGCTCCATAAACCCGGTCAATCCGGTCAAACCCGGTCAACCTCGTAACGGTTCCGGTATTCGCGCACCACGTGCTGTAACGGTCCCTATATACTCGGACGAACGTGCCGTTATGGTTAAGCTAATTAAGCCGCCATCAATGGGCGCATTAACCACACTACAACGGTCATGTTCTCTGCTATATATAGGCCGTTACCCTTTCCATACAAAAGAAGAACACACTTGCCATACGCGGAAGCTCTGCCAAACCTCTGTCTCTCTCTCAGACATTGCTACTGACTTAATCTCTCCCTACACACAACCCCACTCTTCCTGTGCGATCCTCAATCCTCTACATACGGTGTACACGGAGGTCTCCCCGCCGGAATCTCTTGTGCACATTTTGGTGAACCCGACGTGAACTTACCAGCAAAAGCAACCATGTCTCAGGAGGATGATATCAGTAACAGATCACCTTCCATCGAAACCGCCTCGGGAGAGGGGACCCGCCGTACTCCTACCACTCCCGGCGAGACACCGACGCTAGAGTCTTTGGACGCTACTGTTCAAGTCCATGCGAAAGCTCTCAAGGCCCAATCCGAGCAGCTAGAACGGATCTTGGCCGTCCTGGGTACCCTTGCACCAAATCCTTCGTCGGCCACCGCCGTCTCTCAAGGAGGAGGAGCCCCTACCGCTCCAGGACTGGGAGTGTCAACCACACCTGTAATACCCCGATATTTTAGGGGGTATTTTAGGGAGTTTAACGAATTTTTTCGGACCGTTATTTGAAGTTACAAAAGTTGTTTTCGTTCACTAAAAGTTGTTTTTCATTATTATTACTATTATTATTATTATTATTATTATTATTATTATTATTATTATTATTATTATTATTATTATTATTATTATTATTATTATTATTATTATCAAAAGTTTTATTTTAGATGACACTTTTTATTTTGTTTTTTTTTTGTGAATTAGTGGTTGAAGTGTAACGTGTTGTTTAATGTTTTTAGCGTGACAAAACATGTCTTTTTAGTAACTTTTACATAACCAACCATCGCGTCATACCGTGTGCCCGCCACACCGTACACCTTCCCACATCATCTCCTTCCTCCATTTCTTTCTAGCAGAGCTTTTCTCTGCGATTTCTCCGGCAAAAATCACCCACGGCAAAGGTCACAAAAATTGACCTTCTCTTCACCTAAATTTCGTCCCGGTTCATTCCCATGGTGAGAGACCCAAGCTTTGTATTCAATTTCGCCAAAATTGATTCCCAAATCGAAGCCGAAATCCCGTCGATTTCTCAATCGGGTTCACTCAAGAACAAAACCCAGTTCTCTCTCTCTCTCACACACACACACTCCCTCTCGCCATCTCTCTCGCACTCTCTGCTCTCTGTCGAAACCGCCGCCGAACCCAGCAGAGGCGAACCCGAGTCCCGTCGCCTCCCTCTGCCCGTCTTTCGTCAGCTTCGCCCGACGCCGCCCCCTCTGCTTCGTCCGCCATCACCACCACCGTTCGTCTCCCCCTGTTCGTCTCTCTCTGTTCCGCCGAAGCCCAGACCGCGGCAACAACAAATCACCGCCACAACCGACTTCTCCTTCGTCTTCTCGATCGGTAAAACACAAAAGCCATTCTTTGTTTTGTCATTTCAAACTTCCAATTACCCATTATGCTCCATCTTAATATTTAGTCTTGTTGTTTTGTATGAATGGGAATGTGTGGGTTTCTGAATCGTGTAGTTACAGTGGGTTGGGGGGGTTTGAATTTCAGTTTTTGTTGTTCTCTAGTAAAGCATTGGAACAAAAATAATGGTGTTGTGGGTTTGTTAGGTTAAGAGTTACAGTGGGTGGCAAGTTTGGGGGAGAAACCAAAATGAGTTTTTGCTATAATTGTGAGGGTAGCTTTTGGGTGATCTGAAACTTATGGGGGTTGAACTTGATGTTACATAAACTTGCAATGGGCATGTAAATGGGTTGTTGCCTAGTACCTAAATCTGAAGGTGAATATTATATATATATATATATATATATATATATATTTTATTATTATTATTATTATTTTTACAAAACAAGTTCATATTGGGTGCTAATTTAGTTGTGTTTTATAATTGAAGTACTTAAGCCACTATTTCGTTATACTTTACAATTGACACACCGTTTTCTTTTAAAAGTAGATATATAACTTTGTAAGTGATAAATTATTATTTCATGGAAAATAAATAAACAATAGTAATTTTTTTCTTAACAACTATATATTATTGCTTTGTATATACTGACAATGTTTTCTTTTCATTTAATAACATTATTTTCATTCATACAACTTTTGTAATAAAGATTGCCAACTTTTAAGCTTAAGTAAAATAGTCTTTCTTTTTATTTATAAATATTAGCCACTATAAATATTTTATAATACTGCATAAAATTTCCTCACCACAATTATTTAATTTATATTTATACACCACTATTCTTTTTAATAAATATGTACAATAATCGTGCAACTCGTAGTTAGTGAAATATATTTTGTTTGGGGAATTAATTGGGGATTTCACTTGCATTTCATATAGGACAATTTAATTGAAATTTGTTGTGTGATGTATATGTGTTAATATAGGATTATGTGATTATTGTAGATACCGAGTTCGTAGGAGGCGAGTTCATCGAGGACCCCTACTACTAGTTCAGTGCTAGCTTGTGTGTGTGAAGTTCTCACCTCATTCCAGGTAAGTTTATGCGCACAATACCTTAACTATCAAAATATGTCTTGGCGTGTGTTACTCGTGTTTCGAACAACTATTTTTAAGTCTCAAATTTTGACAATCTCTCTTGCAAATATCCTTTTGAAAGATATGTGGTTACTTCTGAATTTCGAACCGATGTTTATAAAATGATCTTGTGGAATATAAATGAACGATAAATGATATGGGGCGATGTACAGAGGATGTGTGTGAAGGCTATGGCCGGAGGCGCACGTGAGACGACCTCCTAGGGTTTCATACCCTACCCTATACGGGTTTATAAAATTGTGAAAGCTATAGAGTACTACCTATGCATGTGTGGGTCACAACTGTATAGGGGTGTCGACACTTAAGCTCCTTTAGCTATGTGATGGGCGAGGTAGTGTCGGGCTACCTACAAACGCCCTGGGTGAATTGGGATGGACTGTGATATCCCAAGAGGTACCTGTGTGATGATATTATTGCATCGTGACCTCTCTGTGGGCAATCGTTACCCGCTGGGCTCTAATACGCCTCAGCTCAACTAATAATTTAAAATGTGGAATCTCTTCAGTTACATTCTTTTCATTCTTTCAGCCAAAAACTCTGTTTTACATATTGTGGTATATTCTTACTCAGTTTTCACTGACAAATGTTTTTTCTGCGTCGGCTTTTGCCATTTGAAAACCCGCAGGTTATGAATAAAGGTGGGGGGAACGCGCTCACGCAATTGAAGGCGAATAAGAAGCTAGGAATCACCTAGTTAAATTGTTAACATTTAGTTTGAATTTTTTTGAGAATTCAAACCTTGTCATCGTTGTTTCCTTTTAAAACTTTGTAAGGAGGGTTTCTCCTTTACTTTTATGTCAATAAAGCACTCTTGGATATCGTTAAGTTGTACTAGCAAGGAACCGTAGGTTCCGGGGTGTTTCAGTTGGTATCAGAGCCGACGGTTCCAACGCTAGTACGACTTCTCGATTTCCATTAAATAAAGATTCAAAATAACTGGAAGCTTTTCAAAAATTTAAAATGGACATAGGATAACTAAAAAATGGAATTAAAACTAAACAAGCCGGGGATGTGGGTTAACATAGTCGTGTTTTCCTTCTTGGTTCTCAAATGTTTGTGTGATTATTTGTTAATCCCCACTATTTGTGAACGAATAGTTGCTATGTGGCCGAGACTTGTTAATTTGTCATGTTACATACTTGCTTTAAATTATTTAAAATTATTCCCGTTGAGATTATGAGTGTATACGCGGTCTAGTACACTTCCGAGACTCCTTTTCTCTTCTTTCTGAACATGGACTTGGACGAGGACCAAGGATATGGGCAAGACCAAGTTGAAAACCAAGATGAGGACGCATAGGAGGAGCTTATAGATTGGGATGCCGATATGGATGAGATCGATGAGATTGACGAGAAGGAGCATGAAGGAAACAATGAGGCGGAAGAAATTAGATCGACGCTGCTGATAGCGAGCTCATGCTCCCCACTGATGACGAAGAGTAGATAAACACCCACCCACCCTTACGATTATCATCTACTGCATTTCTTTTATCACGAGAGCGAACGTTTAGCTTACCCTAGGAGTTACTATTTACTTTATAGAATTGGGTTGTTCCTTACCATTTAAATGTTTATGTGGATTATTTGATGGATGGATAAATGTATGCTTAAATTTTGAAACTTATAGGCTGCATGTATGTGAACTAGAAGTATAATTCTTTTCGACCTATATTAAGTAAGGTTATATATTTAAACAAAGGTACAATGCAATATTATACCAGGAGACGTGCAAGAGAAGTAGGAACAATGAACCAGGGAGGTCAGCAAACCCATGGCGGCCAAGTTCCACCTGTGGACCCCATTGAATTTTAGGAGATGCGTCAGGCAACTCTAGCTCTCACCCAAATTCTACAGAATACCCACAACGGAGGGGGGAATGTTATGAGTAGGGTAGCTGAACTCCGCCCGGACTTCTTTTATGGGACGGATGACCCCACCACCTTGGAAAACTGGATTAGGGACTTTGGAAAAGTCCTAGTATCTGCGCGCTGCCCTGAAGATCAGCGTGTCGAAGTAGCCCTCTACTACTTCAAGAAGGAGGCTGACAACTGGTGGTCAGCCAAGGGAGAAGAACTTCTCGCCCAGCAGGGATTTGGCTGGGAGCAGCTGAAAGCAGCGTTACGAGAACGTTTCTATCCTGAACATGTCAAGGATAGGAAGTTCAAGGAATTCATGAACTTGAAACAGGGAAGTGACAACCCTTATGATTATCATCAGAAATACATGGAGTTGAGAGGTTTGGAAGGGAACTGGTGCCGACCGAGGCAAAGAAGATCAAGAGGTTTATAGGAGGTTTAAACTTCCAACTCCGAATGGCCTTGATTGCGACCCGATTTGACACCCTTATGGACGCTTATGGGGCAGCTCAGGACGCCCAGAATTTGATTGATGAGAATAATGAAGAAACTAAGAAGAGGAAGTCTGAGGCACTGGCAGGGACAGGTTTCCAGAATCGTGGTTCAGGAAACAATAGCGGAGATAAAAGGTTTCGTCCCAACCCAGCCCCCACCAATCAATTTGGAAACCAAGGCCAGGTACGAATCTACAACTGCAGGCAATGCGGCATGAACCATCCAGGAGTGGACTGTCGGGGGAACAAAGTTAACTGCCTCAATTGTGGTAAGCTAGGCCATCGAAGGTTTGAATGTCGTTCAAGACCCTCAATGAACAACAGCGGTGGAAGCTTCAACAACAACAACTTCAATAACTCCGGGAATAACAATGGTGGAGGATATGGAGGAAACAATGTGAACCGCCAAGGGGGAAATGGAGGATACAACCGTGGAGGAAACAACTACGGGGGGAATAACAGCGGTTATAATCAAGGAGGCAATAACAACCGTGCCAATCAGTATGGGGGAAACAACAACAATGCTGGCAACAGAAACAACAATGGAGGAGGCTATAACCGAGGTAACAATTGGCAGGGAGGAAATGGTTACAACAACCGACCCCAAGGAAACAACAATGCTACTTCGGCAACCACAGTAGCAGGCGCACCTGCACCCGCAGCCACAGCACGCAGCGCAGCTGGAACCATCAATGTGATGAATCAGACTCAGGCAGCACAGGCCAACGTGGTGACTGGTACATTCCTAATCCATTCTACCCCTGCTTTTGTGTTATTTGATTCTGGAGCCACATTCTCTTTCATTTCATCTACTTTTGCTAAGAAATTAGACTTACCAAATCCTACCCCAATATCTATATCCATCTCTACCCCAAGTGGAGAAGTCACACCTTGTAATACAATGTACCCTGGAGTGAACCTAGAAATATTAGGAGCCAAGCTACCTTCTGATCTAATTCTTTTCGATCTCGGCAACCTAGACGTCATCTTAGGTATGGATTGGCTTAGCAAATACAAAGGAACAATAGTGTGTGCCACCCAAAAGGTCAGGTTTCGTGGACCAAAAGGCGAGCGCCTATCCTATAGGGGTATAACTAGAGAACCCAAAATCCAAATTGTGTCAGCCTTAACCATCCTCTCCGATGTGAAGAAAGGGCATAGGGCATACCTCTGTACGATCCATGATCAGGAGAAAGAAGGGGAGAAATTAGAGGACATCCCAGTTGTGAATGAATTCCCAGATGTCTTTCCAGAAGACCTTCCAGGAATGCCACCTAAAAGAACCATAGACTTTGCGATAGACTTAGTACCAGGTACTGGACCAATCTCGAAGGCACCATATAGGATGGAACCAGCCGAGTTAAAGGAGCTTCAAGAGCAACTGAAGGATTTAATGGACAAGGGTTTCATTAGACCTAGTGTTTCACCATGGGGAGCACCTGTTTTGTTCGTGAAGAAGAAGGATGGTAGCCTAAGACTTTGCATTGACTACCGTGAATTGAATGGAGTAACCGTTAAGAATAAGTACCCAATTCCAAGGATTGACGACTTGTTCGACCAGCTACAAGGAGCCGATACCTTTTCGAAGATCGATTTGAGGTCTGGATATCATCAGCTTAGGATAGCTGAACAGGATATTCCTAAAACGGCATTTCGAACTCGCTATGGCCACTACGAATTTACGGTAATGCCATTCGGTCTCACTAATGCTCCAGCAGCATTCATGGAGTTGATGAACCGCGTTCTTCAGAAGTACCTAGACAAGTTTGTTGTCGTTTTCATCGATGACATCCTAATCTACTCGAAAGGGAAGGAAGAACATGCACACCATTTGAGGGAGGTGTTAGAAACCCTAAAGGAAGAGAAGTTGTATGGGAAGTTGTCAAAGTGCGAGTTTTGGTTGGATAGAGTTCCTTTCCTAGGGCATATTATATCCAAAGAAGGTGTGTCTGTAGACCCTGGAAAGATATCGGCGGTAAAGGGCTGGCCCACACCAAAGAGCGTAACGGAGATAAGAAGTTTCTTAGGATTGGCTGGTTACTATCGAAGATTCGTGAAGGATTTCTCCAAGATAGCAAAACCCATGACGACGTTAATGAAGAAGACAAGCAAGTACGTGTGGGACAACAATTGCGAGGAAGCATTCCAAACCCTAAAGGATAGGTTAACGTCGGCACCTGTGTTAACGTTACCCACTGAAGGAGGAGAATTTGAAGTCTACAGCGATGCGTCCAAGCACGGGTTAGGATGTGTTTTGATGCAAGATGGTAAAGTGATTGCGTATGCTTCAAGGCAACTAAAGTCCTACGAGGAGAATTACCCCACTCACGATTTGGAGGTGGCGGCCATAGTGTTTGCATTAAAGATATGGAGGCATTATCTTTACGGTACGACGTGCAAGATCTTTACCGATCACAAGAGCCTAAAGTACATATTCACTCAAAAGGAGCTGAATATGCGACAAAGAAGGTGGCTAGAATTGGTGAAAGATTATGATATCAAGATCCAATACAATGAAGGGAAAGCCAACGTAGTAGCGGATGCATTGAGCCGAAAGACGGAGCATACGGTAAATGCAATGTGGGTTTTACCACCTAAGCTTTGTGAAGAGTTTCGAAGACTGGAGATTGAAGTCTGCACGAAGGGAACAACGAACATGTTGTGTAATATGACGATAGTACCGGACATCTTCGAAGAAATAAAATAAGCACAGAAAGAAGACGCTTTCCTACAAAAGATTAAGGAGAAGATCAACAAAGGCGAAGCACCCGATTTCAAAGTGGAGGAAGACGGAAGCGTGAAATTCAAGGGAAGATGGTGTGTACCAATAAAATGCGCGGAGGTAAAGGAGAAGATTATGAGGGAAGCTCATAACACACCTTATTCGTTACATCCAGGAGGAGACAAGTTGTACAAGGATTTGAAGAAGAACTTCTGGTGGAAAGGTATGAAGAAGGAAGTAGCTGATTTTGTATCTCGATGTTTGACGTGTCAAAAGGTTAAGTTCGAGCACAAGAGACCAGGTGGGATGTTACAACCATTGGAGATACCGGTATGGAAATGGGATTCCATCTCAATGGATTTTGTTACGGCCTTACCTGTTTCAACTAATGGGCTGAACCAGATTTGGGTGGTAGTCGATAGATTGACGAAAACTGCAAGATTCATTCCCATGAAGGACACGTGGGACATGGAAAAGAGGGCGGATGCATACATCAAGAATGTAGTAAGACTTCACGGAGTACCTAGCTCGATTATTTCTGATAGGGATCCAAACTTCTTATCACACTTCTGGAAGGAGCTACAAAAAGCCATGGGTACCAAGCTAAGGTTCAGCACAGCGTTTCACCCAGCTACGGATGGCCAGACAGAGAGAACGATTCAAACGTTAGAAGACATGCTACGAGCTTGCATTTTAGACTTTGGAGGTTCATGGGTGGACAAGTTACCACTTATCGAATTCTCTTATAACAACAGCTACCATGCTAGCATAGGGATGGCACCCTACGAAGCACTGTATGGGAGGAAGTGCAGAACACCGCTGTGTTGGAATGACATCAGCGAGACTATCATTCTTGGACCACAAATGATCGAGGACTCGACAAACCAGATTCGAATGATCCAGCAAAGGATGAAGGCGGCCCAGGATCGACAAAAGTCTTACGCGGATTTGAAGAGAAGGCCATTGGAATTCAAAGTTGGTGACAAAGTGTTCTTAAGGGTTTCACCTACAAAGGGGGTTATGCGTTTTAATCGGAAAGGAAAATTGAGTCCCAAGTTCATTGGACCCTACGAAGTACTGGATCGTATAGGAGAGGTTGCCTATCGCCTGAATCTTCCAAACAGCCTAGGTAGAGTCCATAACGTCTTTCATGTGTCCCAACTCAAAGCTTATGTACCCGACCCGAGCCATATCATTGATCCGAGCCTGTTGAACTCGATCCCTCTCTTACCTTTGAACAACAACCAATCAAAATCCTTGATACAAAGACCAGGAACACCCGTACCAAGTCCACCACGCTGGTCAAGGTTCTTTGGTCAAACCACCAAACGAAGAGGAAACTTGGGAAGCCGAGGCAGACATGAGGAAACGTTACCCACACCTCTTCGACAAGGTATGAGCCGAGTGACGGGGACGTCACTCCTTTTAAGGGAGATGTGATTTAACAGCCGTATATTTAATTACCTGTCTTGTCTTGTTATTATGTGCACATTAGAATTGCATACCACATACTTGCATTGGGAGATTCGATTTACTTTAAGCTTCGGGGACGAAGCTTTGTTTTAAGGGAGATGTGATGTAATACCCCGATATTTTAGGGGGTATTTTAGGGAGTTTAACGAATTTTTTCGGACCGTTATTTGAAGTTACAAAAGTTATTTTCGTTCACTAAAAGTTGTTTTTCATTATTATTACTATTATTATTATTATTATTATTATTATTATTATTATTATTATTATTATTATTATTATTATTTTTACAAAACAAGTTCATATTGGGTGCTAATTTAGTTGTGTTTTATAATTGAAGTACTTAAGCCACTATTTCGTTATACTTTACAATTGACACACCGTTTTCTTTTAAAAGTAGATATATAACTTTGTAAGTGATAAATTATTATTTCATGGAAAATAAATAAACAATAGTAATTTTTCTCTTAACAACTATATATTATTGCTTAGTATATACTGACAATGTTTTCTTTTCATTTAATAACATTATTTTCATTCATACAACTTTTGTAATAAAGATTGCCAACTTTTAAGCTTAAGTAAAATAGTCTTTCTTTTTATTTATAAATATTAGCCACTATAAATATTTTATAATACTGCATAAAATTTCCTCACCACAATTATTTAATTTATATTTATACACCACTATTCTTTTTAATAAATATGTACAATAATCGTGCAACTCGTAGTTAGTGAAATATATTTTGTTTGGGGAATTAATTGGGGATTTCACTTGCATTTCATATAGGACAATTTAATTGAAATTTGTTGTGTGATGTATATGTGTTAATATAGGATTATGTGATTATTGTAGATACCGAGTTCGTAGGAGGCGAGTTCATCGAGGACCCCTACTACTAGTTCAGTGCTAGCTTGTGTGTGTGAAGTTCTCACCTCATTCCAGGTAAGTTTATGCGCACAATACCTTAACTGTCAAAATATGTCTTGGCGTGTGTTACTCGTGTTTCGAACAACTATTTTTAAGTCTCAAATTTTGACAATCTCTCTTGCAAATATCCTTTTGAAAGATATGTGGTTACTTCTGAATTTCGAACCGATGTTTATAAAATGATCTTGTGGAATATAAATGAACGATAAATGATATGGGGCGATGTACAGAGGATGTGTGTGAAGGCTATGGCCGGAGGCGCACGTGAGACGACCTCCTAGGGTTTCATACCCTACCCTATACGGGTTTATAAAATTGTGAAAGCTATAGAGTACTACCTATGCATGTGTGGGTCACAACTGTATAGGGGTGTCGACACTTAAGCTCCTTTAGCTATGTGATGGGCGGGGTAGTGTCGGGCTACCTACAAACGCCCTGGGTGAATTGGGATGGACTGTGATATCCCAAGAGGTACCTGTGTGATGATATTATTGCATCGTGACCTCTCTGTGGGCAATCGTTACCCGCTGGGCTCTAATACGCCTCAGCTCAACTAATAATTTAAAATGTGGAATCTCTTCAGTTACATTCTTTTCATTCTTTCAGCCAAAAACTCTGTTTTACATATTGTGGTATATTCTTACTCAGTTTTCACTGACAAATGTTTTTTCTGCGTCGGCTTTTGCCATTTGAAAACCCGCAGGTTATGAATAAAGGTGGGGGGAACGCGCTCACGCAATTGAAGGCGAATAAGAAGCTAGGAATCACCTAGTTAAATTGTTAACATTTAGTTTGAATTTTTTTGAGAATTCAAACCTTGTCATCGTTGTTTCCTTTTAAAACTTTGTAAGGAGGGTTTCTCCTTTACTTTTATGTCAATAAAGCACTCTTGGATATCGTTAAGTTGTACTAGCAAGGAACCGTAGGTTCCGGGGTGTTTCAACACCTCCCAACCCCAACCTGCAAACTCCACCGGCGACCGCGCAGCTGCCTTCGATTCAGGGGTCAACGGCTCAGATGTTGCCTCTCACTGCTCACACTTCTCAGCCCTCGGCTTTGGCGTCTAACCCGACTCTGCAGTACCCTTTGCCTCCTCCAACGGCGATCTGGGGCAATGCGAGCAGTCCATATGTCCCCAATCCTTCGACGCCCTATGTGTCGCCTCCGCCTGCGGCAACCCCTCCTTCAACGACCGAGGGAAGCATTCCAGAATGCATGACGTCTCTGCAGAAGCGCATGGACACTATTCTGGCTCATCTGTCATTCGCGGATACCATAATCCCGAAGCTGGACAATGATCCACCCATTCCACGAGAGATCTATCTCATGCCCAACCCGGCGGGGTACAAAGCTCCCAAATGGGACAAGTTCGAGGATGTCAATGGAAACGCTCATGAGCATGTCATGCGTTTCATTGATGTCATGGGGCCATACGGAGCTGATTCCAAACTGCTGATGCGAGAGTTCCCAAAATCTTTAGGGAACGTGGCGTACAAGTGGTACCGAACGTTGGAAGTCGGATCCGTGAAGACTTGGGACGACATGGTCCAGAAGTTATACACCAAATTCTTCCAGATGGAAGAAAAGGTGACAATGATTCATCTCTCGCGGATGTATCAGAAGCGCGAGGAGGACGGGATCACTTTCATCAAGAAATTCAGGGCGAAATCCTTGGAATGCAAAGATCCAATGCTCGAAAGCCGGCTCGTAGAGATATGCCTGCAGTGCATGCGAGATGAATACAAAGGTATGCTCATTAATTTGCAAACACCTACGTTTTCAAAGCTAATTGAATGCACGAAGAACATCGAGCCTATAGTCGAGAGGCAGAAAAAGAAGAACGCTCCGGAGCGACCTCCGAGCGCCACCACCTATAAGATCGGGAGGTTCGGTTACAAGAGGGGACGCGAAGCTGAGGTCAATGCAGTTTCACCCCAGAAGCAAGCGAAGGTTGTGAACTTCGACGTACCACCCCTACCATGCTCGGTAGAGGAGGCAAGCGACCTCTGCAGGCAGTGGCGTAAGGACGGTGTCCTACCGCCGCTCGAGAAGATACCTTCCAAGGAGATGGTGAGAGACCCCAAGTGGTGCGAGTACCACGGCAAGGTCATGCACCCCACGGCTGAATGCAAGAAGCTTAGGTTCGCGTTCGACCAGAAGATGAAGAACGGCGAGCTTATCGTCAGCGATCCCCGGAAGGATGTGCGCAACAACCCGCTTCCTGCTCATGCGGAGCAGGGCTCGAAAGGCAAAGAGGTCGCCATGATCTCGATCGTCGACTTGGAAGAAGTCGCAGAGGATGGTCTACCCATCATTGCAGAGGTCCATGAAGACGAAGACTACAGCATGGACACGGAGGATGAGCGTGCCGACCGGATGAAAGGGTTGCACGGCTTCAGCAGATTCTTCGACGAAATGAATTTCTCGGAGAAATGCCGGACAGATATGACGAAAGCGATCTTGAGAATAGCAGAAGACTACGAGGAGGATCTTGTAGTATCCAACGGGAAAGTCATCAGGGCGTCTCGCTCTACAGAAAAGATTATGACCTTTTCTGTCAGCGACAAGAAGACAGATGCGAGCCACCAGAGGCCTCTGTACGTGACAGCCATCATCAACGGCGTCGAGTTCAAACGAGCATTCGTCGATGGCGGAGCAGCGGTCAACGTCGTTTCGCTCCACACACTGAAGCTAGCAGGGATCCCCGAGCATAAGATCGTCAAGCGTCCATCTCCACTGATGGGATTCGGAAGTGACTCTAGAATGACGATCGGATGGATCTGCCTGGGCGTTCAGATTGGCAAAATCAAGTGCTCAGCAAAGTTCTATGTCATAGACGCGAACACTACATACCACATGATTATTGGTCGAGCTTGGATTCATCGCTTCGATGCGGTTCCTTCAACAGCTCACCAAGTTATGAAAGCTATCTGGAACGATAGAGTAGTCGAGGTACCGGCTTCGACGAACCCATTCAACCTGGACGAAGCACATCTCAGCGAGGCGGTGTGGTTCACCGAAATGGCAGATGAGCAAACACCGGGACCATTCAACCCTACTCCTTTGCCTCTCTGGGAGGACATCAAGGACCAGTCACCTGCAGGAGTAATGGTGACAAGGGAAGATGCCAAGGATAAGCCGCCTACACGCGAAGAGGCGCCGCGTATCGCATACCATCGGAAGAATGTGTATACTCTGAAGAGAATCGCAAAGCACGACCCCGAAGGCAAGGAGATAGAGAGCTTCTACGCCAATGGGAAGAAATGCTATCGCATATGAAGGTGCGCGGGGATGTCCTCACACGGGCATGGGGATATCCCTGGGCAAATCAATCAAATCGAGCAGATTGCACTGACGGAAAAGCCAATGCAGAGCACTCCAGATGAGAAGCTCAAAGAAGCGCCTGAATGCATGGAAGACAGACCCAGACCGCAAAAGCAAGAGCTAAAGGAAGTGTTCCTCAGCCCGAATGAGGAAAAGAAAAGGCCAGTCTTTCTAAGTGCGGACCTCACAAGCGAAGAGGAGCAAGGGCTGCTACAACTCCTAACTGAATACAAGGATGTGTTCGCATGGGAGTACGATGAAATGCCAGGTCTGGATACAAGCATCACCATGCACCGTTTAGACATCATCCCAGGGTCTAAACCGGTAAAGCAGAGCACAAGGAGCTTCAGACCGGAGCTTAAAGTGAAAATCAAGCAGGAAATTGTCAAACTCCTAGATGCCAAATTCATAGAGCCGAACCACCATCCCACATGGCTGGCCAACATCGTGCCGGTGGTGAAAAAGGACAGCTCCGCATCTGCGTGGACTTCCGAGATCTCAATCGCTTCTGCCCCAAGGACGATTTCCCACTGCCCAATATCGATTTGCTTATCGATTCAACAGCGGGCCATCGCATGTTCAGTTTCATGGACGGCTTCAGCGGGTACAACCAGATCAAGATGGATCCCGAAGATGCGCGGAAAACTGCATTCATCACTCCGGTGGGAGTGTTCAACTACACAGTGATGCCGTTCGGTCTTAAGAACGCGGGTGCGACCTATCAGCGGGCCATGATGGCTCTATTCCACGACATGATGCACAAAGAAGTGGAATTCTATGTGGATGACCTGGTGGTTAAATCCAGGCACGAAGAAGATCACCTCGCAGATCCACGGAAGGTGTTCAACAGATGTAGGCGCTTTCAACTAAAGATGAATCCCATGAAATGCGCATTTGGGGTAACATCGGGGAAATTCTTGGGATGCATAGTTCATCGCCAAGGAATCGAGCCTGACCCTGCGAAAGTATCAGCCATAACCGGCATGACGCCGCCCCATAACCAGAGTGCATTGAAGACATTTTTAGGAAAGCTATCCTATCTGCGAAGATTCATCCCAGCGATTGCCGAAATCACATGTTGTTTAAGCACTCTTCTCAAGAAGGACGCCGTGTACCACTGGGCTCCGGAGCACGAAGCCGCATTCGAAAAGCTGAAGGATTTGCTGACATCCTCAAAAATAATGATCGCGCCTCAACTGGGATCACCGCTTCTGCTATATCTGACATCAACAAGGAGATCCATAGGAGCACTCTTGGCTCAGGAGTACGAAGGACAGGAAAGGCCTATCTACTACATCTCTCGCATTGTGCAACCTGCTGAATCAAGGTACATGGACATCGAACGTCATTGCCTTGCCCTATTCTTTGTGATAGAGAAGTTAAAACACTATTTTGCATCACACAAAGTGGTAGTGGTCACCAAGAGCGACCCCATACGATATTTGCTAACTCACACTACTCCTGGCGGGAGATTGGCGAAATGGTACATGACCATCTCTCAATATGATATTACATGCGTGCGACCGCGAGCGATCAAGTCGCAGGCGGTAGCGGATCTGTTGGCACAGTTCCCTGATAACAGCCACGAGCCCGTGATCGAGGAAGAGCTCGAAGGTCCTGAGATCTATGCAATTGACGTGCCCTATTGGACGCTCCACTTTGACGGCTCGTCCACAAGAAAAGGTGGAGGCATTGGGATAGTCTTGACCAAACCAGATGGGGAGGTCATACAGATGTCCGCAAAGCTCAACTTCGCAGTCACAAACAATGAAGCAGAATATGAAGCCCTCATAGCGGGACTGAGCGCAGCAAAAGCTTTGGAAGTAAGCAATCTGACGGTCATGGGAGACTCCAAGTTGATCGTCAAGCAAGCCTCGGGCGAATACGGTTTGAAGGAGATTAATCTTCTGTCTTACCGCACCTTAGTGCAAAAGCTGGTACAGCAGTTTTGCGATGTGAGGTACGAGCACAAGCCTCGAGCAGACAACAGGCATGCGGACGCTTTAGCAACCTTGGGATCTAAGGTCAGCACAGACAAATGTCCCGCGAAGATCTCCATTGAAGTACGAACATCGTCGGCAATGGCAGAAGATGCGTGCGACGACGAAAACATGGACGACACGGACTGGAGGGAGCCACTATTTGATTTCCTCACCCAGGGCACCGTGCCCGAATCAAGAAAAGAAGCCGAGAAATTGAAAAGGAAAGCGTCTCGATATGTGGTACAGGAAAACCTGCTTTGGCGAAGAGGTCGCGAGGGCAACTTGCTGCGATGTCTAGACGGCAGAGAAGCACAAGAAGTCATGGACCTTTCTCATCAGGTGGAACACCAAGGAGGTGCGAAATTATGCAGGCAGCTCCTCTCAATTGGATATTTCTGGCCCACGATGGAGGCTGATTGCCGCGCCAAAGTACGACGCTGCCAGGAATGCCAGTTCAAGGGAAACCTGGTGCACGCTCCCGCCGTGGATCTACATGCATTAGGCACACCATGGCCATTTCACACATGGGCTTTGGACTTCATCGGTCCCATCCGACCGACGTCGCACGGGAACCATTTCATTCTCACCGCGACTGAGCTATTCACCAAGTGGGTGGGAGCAATACCACTGAAGACGGCAAATGCGCTGGCTGTGGTCAACTTCATCCAAGAAAGCATCATATGCAGGTTCGGAATCCCAAACACCATTCTTTCAGATAACGGTACTCCTTTTGTTAATCGCCAGGTAGCTGCGAAATTAGCGGAGTACAATATCAGGCAGATATGTTCTACCCCTTATTATCCAAAGGGAAATGGACAAGCCGAAGCGACCAACAAAACGCTGTTGAGAATTTTGAGCAAGATGGTCGCAGATGACCACAAGAAGTGGGCCGACTCTCTAAGCATAGCTCTTTGGGCCTACCGAACTTCTCCAAGGACACCCACGGGGGCCTCGCCATTTCTACTATGTTATGGGGCCGAAGCTGTGGTACCTGCGGAGGTTAGAGTCAATTCGGCGAGGCTAGCCTTCCACGCACTCTACGAAAATCAACGCGATCATGATTTAGTCTTGCTGGAGGAAAAGCGAGAACAAGCCAAAAGGACCAACAAGCGATATCAAGAAAGGATTGCTCGCGCTTACAATAAGACAGTCCAGCGAAGAGATTTTGCAGTTGGAGACTTAGTCCTGCGCGCATCTGACCACTGCATGCGAGAAGCGACTCACCCAAAGTTCGCAGCCAATTGGGAAGGACCCTTCGAAGTCACAGAAGTCTTCGACAGTGGCTATTGCAGCATACGAAGGTTGCACGGCACAACCTCAACCCCGAGTTCAGTCAACATGCGCTGGATTAAGAAGTACTATCCCTGACTTCTCTCATTTCATACGTTTTATTATAACGTCGCCTAATCTCTTGTATGGTTACGATTTACACAATCTCCTCTCCCATATGAGAGGATTGTAATCTCATCTCTCCCATATGAGAGCATTATAATAAGAAAATTCTCCAAAATGAGAAACTTCGTATTTCTGGATGTCGATTTTACTTTATTAGTTTGCTATAACTGTTAACAATAAGTATCCGCTACAATAGCACTATGCGAATGCGATCTTAACTGATCATCTAAGCCTATCTGTTACGATAGCAGCCCATGCGAATGCAATCTTAATTGATCATCTAAGCCTATCTGTTACGATAGCACATGCGAATGCGATCTTAATTGATCATCTAAGCCTATCTATTACGATAGCAGCCCATGCGAATGCGATCTCAATTCATCATCTAAGCCTATCTGTTATGATAGCAGCCCATACGAATGCGATCTTTATTGATCATCTAAGCCTATCTGTTACGATAGCAGCCTATGCAAATGAGATCTTAATTGATCATCTAAGCCTATCTGTTACGATAGCAGCCTATGCAAATGCGATCTTAATTGATCATCTGAGCCTATCTGTTACGATAGCAGCCTATGCAAATGTGGTCTTCATTGATCCTCTAAGCCTATCTGATATGATAGCAGCCGATGCAAATGCAATCTGAATCGATCATTCAAGCCTATCTATTACGATAGCAGCCAATGCAAGTGCGATCTGAATTGATCATCCAAGCCTATCTATTACGATAGCAGCCAATGCAAATGCGATCTCAATTGATCTTCTAAAAGCCTATCTGTTACGATAGCAACTCATTCGCAAAATGATCTTGATAGATCTTCTAAAGCCTATCTGTTACGATAGCAACCCATGCGGAAATACGATCTTAATTGATCTAGTAAATCCTATCTGTTACGATAGCAACTCATGCGAAAATGATCTCAATTGATCTTCTAGTAAAGCCTATCTGCCGCGATAGCAACTCGCACCACTTAACGACCTTAATTGATCTACTAAAGACTATCTGCTACGATAGCAATATCGTGAAAATGATCTTAAGTGATCCACAAAGGCCAATCACAAGCCCATCTGCCAGGATGGAACAGCTGCGAAAATATGATCTCGAACGATCTAATGAAACATCTGCGAATTCATATGGCAGATAGCAAATGCGAAAGCATTACATAGCATTATGCAAGGCGGAATATGCCGAAACGCATGCGAAATTGTATTTTGTTGTAAAGAGACAGCAGATAATACAAAAGCTATTTATCATTATGAGTCGGAAGGACTTACAATTTATCTGTCTAGATAGCAGCTTACAAGCGAAAAAGCTCAAATCTACCCGCGCAGCCAACATGGCTTACAATACATTCGAAGAGTAACTCACAAGCATGAAGTAACACGTCGCGGGAATCCCGACTGAAAAAGGATGAACCTAACGGTCCTAACACCGGCTATGCAATACACAGATCTACGGCCAAAGATCTATTGCAAAAGGGATGCTGCTGCGAAGAGATCAGCTTATCATTCGCTACGTCCCTAGCAGCAAGATCTGCAAAATGATACGTCCAAGACCCCAAGGGGTGACAAAAGCCTCTGTCTGATCAAGATAGGCACCGGAGGAACCTCCTGTTCCGACATATGTTGTCCTGCAAAACAGGCGAAGCAGTCATTCCTCTGGTGATGGATTCCTTGTCATGATAGACAAGGGCATTGGCAAGCCCCCTGAGTTCAAGAACGAAGAGGCAAGAAATCCTCCTCCAGGGATGCTGGAGGAGAATTCCGCCATTCATTACGAGACGGTAGCACGGTCACTTCGGCGCTGCACCTCGCCGGGAGGCGGCCGGAAACATGACCTGCAAACATAATACACGAAGAAATTTCTTCGAACACACATGAGAAATCATCTCCATCTCCTTTATGATGGTTATAAAGAGCAATAAGCCTCATAAAGTGGATCTTGGAAACTATTTCTACAGCACAAAGCGCAAACTCAGGATTCACAACTTGGCGTTGCCATGAATCAACGAAAAACAAGCGTTGAAGCCAGCAGTCGTAAGGACTCACGGCAAAGCACATTTTTGGGATGAAGAACCCAAATGGCAAACACAGGGTTTATATAGACCTCGTGGAGACTCTTCAGTTGCCAAAGATGAGTCAGCAGAATTTGAAAAGAGGGTAAGGCCAATCACTTACGCCTTGAAAAGCGGTATCCATCAATTACCCTACTAAAGGCTACGGCGATTCAGTTGCGTATCCTAATAAATGACGGATAGTCATGATTCGGATGGACTTCCCAACGAAAGCGTGCTTATCTTTCGAGAAATTAGCGCGAAAATCAAGCAGAGTATCAATTGCCGACGTCATAATTGGATATGCACAGAGATATCCTATCAAATCCCGGAAAGGGCAAAACGGGCAAGTAAATTCTTGTTGTTAAAAAAAAGGGGGAGAAACCCTAGCAACATTACATTAATGTTTCAAACATTACATTAATGTTTCAGCCATTTCCTTGCTATTTTCAAAATTCAAAAAGTCAAAAGCAAGTTCTTGATCAAGGAGTCATGGGGTGCGAACTGATGGCTCAGCTTCTCCACCTGCTCCACTTCTCGCTTCAATTGCTCGCATTCTGCATTCATCTCATGATAGAGCTTCATAGCTTCTTCAGCCTTTTGCTTCTGTTGCTCCACCTTCTGCTTTTCAGCTGCGAGGTTCTGGTGGCCGAGCTGCAAGGTTACGGCTGCGCGAATCAGAGTGACTCTTTTCATAAGAAATCTGAAACCCAGTCTGCCCTGAACTTTGGTAAGAATATTTTCGCACATGCCATGAAGCAATTCGGCGCTCTGGACAGAGATGGTCTCAGGCGTGGCCGCACACAGCTGCTCCAAAATCCAAATGGCTTCGGTAAGAAACAGCCTCCTGTCAAAGGGCCCTATCTCCAGAGATCTTGCAAACGATCGGGGGTAGGAGAGGCGCATCCGAACTAGCCAGTCCACATCAGTTTGCTTCAAACCTGAAGCAATGTCAAAACTAAGTTATGCTATTAAACTCGCGAATGCACCATGCGAGATGCAAACAGTGAATCACTACTTACCAGTTCCTTCGAGAATCTCACGAAGAGAAGGAATGCGCATTACTGGGGTCGTTGAAGACTGCCCTTGCTCCATGGCTCTCCTGTCAGCTGCGAGCTCTAACTCCTCATAGTTAGAAGGAAGAGTGTATGCCGCACCAGCTGCGACTGCATTCCTAACCTGCGAGCCCCAAAAGCCCCACGCAGGAATAGGTGCCGCCGACTCAGTCATCGCCGGAGGCGAAGTGACAGCCGAGGTCGCTTGGCGAGGAACATTCTCAGATGCAGAAGCATCGGCAGTATTTGTCCTTACTTCCTCAGCGCCAGTATGGGCATCTTCATCCATTAGCACAGCACCAGCTTCAGCATCGTCGGAAAGTTCGATGATGTCCTCGAAAGGCTCACCTGCATGATCAGTAGCTGCGACGGGCTTCTCAGTATGGGGGCTCGAAATCGGAACATAGGATGCAGAAAACTGACTTCTTTGCTCCGGCGCATGTTCTTCAACATTGCCTGCAATACAAATGCGATGGTATGAGGTAACTCGCATCGAACAATATTTTGCTATCTTTACTTAAGCTAAGAGCAAGCACCTCCACACGAAGGTGGGATTGAAGCCTCTTCGTCATACACTAAAGACGAGGAACCATGTCCTATTAGTGTGTCCTCACTAAGCAAGTCTTTAAGAGGAGCGTGACCTGGGATGCGAATAAACCAGTCATGATTCTGTCTCAAGTTGCTAAAGCCTAGTACATGCGTATCGCTCAAATAATTACCTGAGGGTTCTCCGCATTTGTCTACTAACCAACGGCGAATGTCAGCCTTTGACACAGCATGCTTTAATGCACCCACAATAACATCTCTATAAGTTACTGCGAGATTGAAGATCTCACCTTTATCGCCGCCGGCGATTTCTTCAAAGTCCGCTTGGACTTGCTCCAGGGCTGCTGCATCCTCTTCTGGAATCGCATCCTCCTCCTCCGCTTGGGAAGCCACCTCTTCGGGAAGCTCATCTTCCTCGTCAACCGGACGCACTAAGTCGTCAACATGCTGCTCTTCGAGGCTCCGCTGTCTCACACGCTCGAGCTCCTCCTCTTCTCGCTGCCTTCTTCTTTCAGCAGCCTCCGCGGCTGTCTTCCTGGACTCAGCAAGAATGTCCTCGCTTATGGGATCGTCTGGAATGCCAGAATGGGTATCTCTCTTTTGTATCTTGGCCAAAAGGCCACCAATGGTCTCATCATCATCATCATCTGCGAAGATATGATTGGTTTAAGAAAAGAAGTGCAAAGAAGTTACGATAATGGGAAAGGAAATGCGACGGGGGTACCTCCTGATTCCTCCTCATGTATCACAACTGTTCTTTCTTCTTCTTCATCACTTTCTCTGGGCTCCTGCCTCTCTCCTTCTTCCTCTTGGTTGAATGGAACGAAAGTCTCAACTGCGAGCTCTTTCCGCACTTTGCTGGGCATGCGACCTTTGCCTTTGTCCTTGACAGAAAGGGATCTCACCGGAGGAGAAGTTGGAGCACTTCTAGGGGAAGAAATTGTAATTCCCTTTTGCCTAGGTCTTTTCACTCTCGGCGCCGCAGCCGCTGGAGGGGACGGATCATCTCCGGGAGGAGACGAGGCCGGAGCATTGTCTATCAGCGAGTCAGCAAAAGCATTCATGACTGCGCGGATCTTGGTCTCGACCTCAGGGTCCATCCTCCATGCTAGCCGAAACAACTGCTTTTGTCTTCTAGTGGCAACAATGGCGCTAACCAATGACTTGGAGCGATCACCAGATGCGAACCGTCGCACATGACACTACAGCAGATAGTACAAAGTAAAGGTGTCAGCATAAGGAAATCAAAAAGCTTAACGCACGCTAAGGAATTGCTTACCTCTGCAAATGCCTTGCTGTATCTGACGACATGCGTGTCGCCCTTCTTAACTGCGGCGACCTTCTCCTTCGGAATGATGTCAGGACACAAATGGTTCTCGCGATCCAACAGTGAGTAACAACCATACTCAGACTCGCTCAGACTGCAATTGGGGCGAAACGGGAAAGAATTTCTCTTGATCAAGGGGGCTCTACTTGGCTGCGCGGCCGACTGCGTCTCAATCCTCGTTTGCTGGGCGATCCAGTATGCGAGCCAGTTCTGAGAACAACCACCCTCGCGGGTCCCTGCAGGCTGCTCAAAGGGAAGATTGTTCATGAATACTGTCTTACACTCCTTTGTCAGCAAGCGCTTATAGCAACCTCTGATGATGGACTGGGGCCAGATTGATGGTGCCACTGCATCAAAGCCAAACTGGGGAGAAACTCGAGTAGGGTCAACATCCACGGTAATCCTCTCATACCTTGGCGCGAGCTCACAAATATGCTCTGCGAGGGCAGGGAGAGAACCTCGTAGACACCAGCAAAAGAACTCGCGATAGCGTTCATGGAAATCCGGTCCCTCTTCGAAGAGGAGTTCTTCTGAGAAGACAACACCCTTAGAGGGGTACAGCTTTGGAAACCATCGCACGTTCTCAACACGTGTGGCATAGGGCCTGGCGGTGAACTCTTTCCGTTTGTCGCATATCAAGCTCCAAACACACTTGGTGTTGCTCGCTCTGAACCACCTCGCAGCTCTACCGCTGTTGCGCGCCTCCGTCTCACCTGGGGGACACCACTTGTCGGGTTTGAGAGCAGTTGGGGCATAGGATGGCCACCGCTCAAAGACCCACATTGTTAAAAAGGAGATGTTAACAAAAGTCAGTACATCGAGGCGGCCACGCGACTCTTTCATGGCCAAAACCAACTGATCAAGCCTGTAATACAGAGTGCCCAAGACCAAGGGTCCGAGTGCGACTCTCTGGCCAAGGGCGAGCCTCACAGCAAGTGGCAAAACATGGTAAAAGACCCCATCATGGGGGTGGCCGTCGATCAAGTACCTCGACAACCAAGCACAGAGGAAAGCACAGAGGGTCAAATGATAGCCTTTACCCTCCACATAATTCTCGGCGTCTGGATTCTCACTCAGAAGTTTCTTAGTGATGCTGGTGTTCGCATAGTCTCGAAAGAAATACTGCAACCATTTGTTCCAGGTATTCTTCGCAGACGTATCAACCAACTGCCAGTTTGGAAGGGCTCTTGTAGTAGTCCACCGGGTGGAGATTTTCTTTACCTCTGCCAAGCATTCCTCCATCTGCGTGTACAAGGCAATCTCCGCAGGCGTCCTCAAAGGACTCAAAGGGTCTACCTCACCCATGGGGGAAAGATCGTACAGCATCTGCACGTCCTCGAGTGTAGGAGCAGCCTCGAACTCAGCAAAGTGGAATGTGTGAGTCGCAAACGAGTAGCGGGACAGAAGGTCTAGAAGCATGGACTGGTCCAGCTTCACGGCAGCACCCTTCATAGCACGGATAGCAAAGTATACGCCGGCTTCATCGAGAGTCGCGGCATGATTGTCCAACACATGGTCAATCCACTCATCCATATAGTCTAATTTCTGGACGAAAGCCTGGGTAGAAATCGCAGTGTAGGGGAAGTACCCGTTTTCGACCCCCAATCGAACCACATCCTCGGAACCAATCAACTCGAGCAAGGCTGAGTTAACTGGGCGAGTCAGTGTCAGAAATCTCTCAACCGGGACAGGATCAGGCATCTTCTTCGCCTTAACTCTCGCATGATAGAAATCTTGGCCACCTAGATAGGGGGCTTTTCGCCACAAGGCCTGCGGAAGGTCGGGTATCTCTTCATCCTCCTTGACGGGTTTGTTTCCCTTTGTCTTGGCCATTCCTGCGGAAGAGCAAGAAAAAGGGGGGAGAAAGGTGCTACGCTCAGTTTGAAATTCGAAATCCAAGATCTATTATGAAAAGAAAGATGAACAGTTTCTGGTATCAATTTCAGAAATTAAGGGTTGCATTATCAGTGAGTTCAAGATCTCACATCCGAAGCCCTTATTATCGAAGGATTAAAGCAAAAGTGGGTTCAAAGATCAAAGCTTCTTCGCAAGTTTCAACAGATTATATGTTCTGGGCTTACAGATTCAACGCAGTTCAAGGCATACACTGGTATCTTAAATCAAAATCGGACAAGGCCAACCTTGTTTTCTTGAAGCCTGCTTGGATATGCACAACTGAAGAACACGATTTGCAGTTCTGAGCTGATGATTGATTATTTGAATCTGCTCTCGAAGATCTCCGGGTACCATTCACTTTAAGAGAAAGAAGTGATGCTTTGCAACAGTGGATACAAAGTATTTATCCAAAAATAATGAAGGGTTGCGTCCTTTCAGTAGTCGAATCGCAACCGTCACCGTCGAATCACGCAATCACAGGATAAGCTGACGTCACGCCTAAAACCCTAGAAGCCAGACGACACGACTCTAGGGGTTTTAGGTCATAATGGCACGCACGGGGGCTGAACTTACCCGTATTTGAATTGGTACGTGGCGGCAACGCGTATGTTGGTTTCCGCGCATGGAAGTCTATACAGCTATGAGTCTTCACGCGCAGAAAGGGGGCTAATGTAGATAGTGCTTTCTGAGCTGACAGATCTTGGCCACGTGGCAACCATCCAGCACACCATATTGTGCTCCACACACACTGGATCACCAGCCAAGCTGATCCATGTGGGGGCTGCGAGACAGAGCCCTCGCATACCACTGTACGGGACTTGTAGGGACTTAGTGGTTTGGAGGCTAGAGTAAGCCCTGTCGCGTGCGAGTCAAGCCCGCACGCGACCTTTAGTAACTGTTTTGAGAGATTTATGGCACGAGCTCCATAAACCCGGTCAATCCGGTCAAACCCAGTCAACCTCGTAACGGTTCCGGTATTCGCGCACCACGTGCTGTAACGGTCCCTATATACTCGGACGAACGTGCCGTTATGGTTAAGATAATTAAGCCGCCATCAATGGGCGCATTAACCACACTACAACGGTCATGTTCTCTGCTATATATAGGCCGTTACCCTTTCCATACAAAAGAAGAACACACTTGCCATACGCGGAAGCTCTGCCAAACCTCTGTCTCTCTCTCAGACATTGCTACTGACTTACTCTCTCCCTACACACAACCCCACTCTTCCTGTGCGATCCTCAATCCTCTACATACGGTGTACACGGAGGTCTCCCCGCCGGAATCTCTTGTGCACAACCATCCTCTGCGACTTCTTCTAAGTCCACAATCGAGATCATGGCGACCTCTTTGCCTTTTGAGTCTTGCTCCGCATGGGCAGGAAGTGGATTGTTGCGCATATCCTTCCTGTGATCGCTGACGATCAGCTCGCCGTTCTTCATCTTCTGGTTGAATACAATCTTGAGCTTCTTACATTCCGCTGTAGGATGCATGACCTTGCCGTGGTATTCGTACCACTTCGGGTCCCTCACCATCTCCTTGGAGGGTATCTTCTCGAGCGGCGGTAGGACACCGTCCTTGCTCCACTGCCTGCAGAGGTCGCTTGCCTCCTCCACCGAACATGGCAGAGGTGGTACGTCGAAGTTCACAACCTTCGCTTGCTTCTGGGGTGAAACTGTATTGACCTCAGCTTCGCGTCCCCTCTTGTAACTGAATCTCCCGATTTTGTAGGTGGTACCGCTCGCAGATCGCTCCGGAGCGTTCTTCTTTTTCTGCCTCTCAACTATAGGCTCGATGTTCTTCGTGCATTCGATTAGCTTTGAAAACGTAGGTGTTTGCAAGTTGATGATCATACCTTTGTATTCATCTCGCATGCACTGCAGGCATATCTCTACAAGCCGGCTTTCGAGCATTGGATCTTTGCATTCCAAGGACTTCGCCCTGAATTTCTTGATGAAAGTGATCCCGTCCTCCTCGCGCTTCTGATACATCCGCGAGAGGTGGATCATTGTCACCTTTTCTTCCATCTGGAAGAACTTGGTATAGAACTTCTGGACCATGTCGTCCCAAGTCTTCACGGATCCGGCCTCCAACGTTCGGTACCACTTGTACGCTACGTTTCCCAAGGATTTTGGGAACTCTCGCATCAGCAATTTAGGATCAGCTCCGTATGGTCCCATGACATCAATGAAACGCATGACATGCTCATGAGCGTTCCCGTTGACATCCTCGAAATTGTCCCATTTAGGAGCCTTATACCCCACTGGGTTAGGCATGAGATAGATCTCCCGCGGGATGGGTTAATCGTTGTCTAGCTTCGGGATGATAGTATCCGCGAATGATTGGTGAGCCAGAATAGTGTCCATGCGCTTCTGCAAAGACGTCATGCATTCTGGAATGCTTCCCTCGGTAGCATAAGGAGGAGTTGCCGCAGGCGGAGGCGACACATATGCCGCCGGAGGATTAGGGACATATTGGCCGCTCGCGTTACCCCAGATCGCCGTTGACGGGGGCAAGGGATACTGCGACGCCGAATTAGGTACCAAAGCCGGAGGCTGAGGAGTATGAGCAGTGAGAGGCAACATCTGAGCCGTTGACCCCTGAATTGAAGGCAGCTGCGTAGTCACCGGTGGAGTCTGTAGATTAGGGTTGGAAGGTGTGGTTGACACTCCCAGTCCTGGAGCGGTAGGGGCTCCTCCTCCTTGAGAGACGGCGGTGGCTGGTGAAGGGATTGGTGCAAGGGTGCCCAGAACGGTCAGGATCCGTTCTAGCTGCGCAGACTGAGCCTTGAGAGCTTTCGCCTGACTTTGGACAGTGGCGTCCAAGGATTCTAGCGTCGGTGCCTCACCGGGGGTCGTAGGAGTACGGCGGGTCTCCTCTCCTGAGGCAGCTTCGGTGGAAGGCGATCTGTTGCTAACATCATCCTCCTGAGACATGGTTGCTTTTGCTGGTAAGTTTCACGTCAGGTTCACCAAAATGTGCACAAGAGATTCCGGCGGGGAGACCTCCGCGTACACCGTATGTAGAGGATCAGAGGTAGCACAGGAAGAGTTGGGTTGTGTGTAGGGAGAGAGTAAGGCAGTAGTAATGTCTGAGAGAGAGAAAGAAGTTTGGCAGAGCTTCCGCGTATGGCTAGTGTGTTCTCCTTTGTATGGAAAGGTTAACGTCCTATATATAGCAGGGTACGTGACCGTTGTAGTGTGGTTAATGAGCCCATTAATGGCGGCTTAATTAGCTTAACCACAACGGCACGTTCGTCCTTATATATAGGGATCGTTACAGCACGTTATGCGCGAATACCGGAACCGTTACGAGGTTGACCGACCGGGTTTGACCGGATTGACCGGGTTTATGGAGCTCGTGCCATAAATCTCTCAAAAGCAGTTACTAAAGGTCGCGTGCGGGCTTGGCTCGCACGCGACAGGACTTACTCTAGCCTCCAAACCACTAAGTCCCTACAAGTCCCGTGCAGTGGTATGCGAGGGCTCTGTCTCGCAGCCCCCACATGGATCGGCGCGGCTGGTGATCCAGTGTGTGTGGAGCACAATATGGTGTGCTGGATGGTTGCCACGTGACCCTGATCTGTCAGCTCAGAAAGCACTATCTACAACAGGATTTCTTAGATCAAGGACATACAGTCCATTAAATAATTGCGCACTAATATAGTGAATATTATTCAAATAAAAGGAACAACAATTGTTCTTTATTGAAATAATAAAACCATCCTTGTCCAAACAAGAAATAGAAATAATGTTTCTGCTCATAGCAGGCACAAAATAGCAATTATTTAATTCTAAAACTAATCATGAAGGCAGAGATAGCTCGCACACGCCTATGGCCAACGCAACAACTTTTTCTCCATTCCCAACGCGCAGATCTACCTCCCCTTTAGCCAATCTTTTACTTATCTTTAGATCCTGCACATTTCGACAAATGTGAGATCCACATCCAGTATCTAATACCCATGATGTAGAGACAGTTAAATTGACATCTACAACAAAAATACCTGGTGGTGGTGGAATCACTATTCCAAGCCTCTTGTCCTCCAGATATTTTGGGCAGTTCCTCGTCCAGTGTCCAGGCTGAATGCAGTAGTAACACTCACCTTTAGTCACACCTTTGGCAATGCCACCAACAGGCTTAAGGACGGGTTCCTTAGACTTGGCAACTGACTTGCCTTTGCCCTTGTAGGATGAGGCAAACCTTTTGCCCTTTCCTTTCTGCACCATCATAATGGCCTTGCCCTTACCCTTGTTGATGCTCTGTTCAGCTGTCCTCAACATATTGAGTAAATCTGGCAGTGGTTTCACGATCTCGTTCATGTTATAGTTCATGATGAACTGTCCATAACTCTCGGGCAACGATTGCAACACGAGATCGGTTGCCAACTCTTGGCCGACCGGGAACCCTAGCCGGGCGAGATTCTCTAAGTACCCGATCATACGGAGTACATGGGGTCCCACCGGGTTCCCTTCTGCCAGATGAAACTTGAACAGTGTCTTAGAGACCTCATACCTCTCTACCCTTGCCTGCTCTTGGAAGAGCTGCTTCAGATGCTCGATCATATCGACAACATTCATGTTTTCGTGTTGCTTCTGAAGCTCAGAAGTCATGGTGCATAGCATAAGGCAGACCGCATCATTAGCGTCATCAACACGCTTTTGATACGCCTTTAGGGCAGCAGGTGTTTGGTTCTCTAGACCTTCTGAAACATGCTCCTCTATTGCGTACAGTTTCTTTTCTTGCTTGAGATCAATTCTCAAGTTTCTGTACCAATCAAGAAAGTTGGTTCCAGAGAGCTTGTCCTTCTCAAGGACAGATCGTAGGGAATTTTGTGAACTCGATGAGTTGTTTGCCATTTGGAATTCTACAAAAGGAAAATACGCAAGTTTTAGTATTTGTGAATTTTTGACTATATTCAATAATGGATAGTTTATCAAATATAGCTCCCACTATTTTTCTACGGATTAATAACCCTCAAGATATTAATGCGGAAAATATCCTTATATTTTCTAGTGGACCAAGATCCATGTTTCATCTCCTTATGAGCTTGCTTTGGCAAGTCACCCATAATTTGACTACTTTAGGTAGGAACAATTCCAATTGCATCCCTTATGCAACTCTTAGTTCAATTGGGCAAATAACTCCTTATTTATTCATCCATATGGATAATCCCAATTGATTGTCTCTAGGTTTCTTAATCTCATTAATAGCCTAGTTGTGTTCAACCTCTTATTTAAACAGTTGCACATTACTAGCTTGTGCCATCGCATTCCACCATTATGAACCAAGTCGCCATGCTTTGGCACGCACGATCTTGATAAATAATGATGATAATGAGTGTTTAAATAACGAGAAGGCAAGAACACAATATTTGAATTTTGAGGGATTTTTCAATTCAATTTTAATTGTTTTGTTGATCAAAATCAACTAATCTATCTATTTGAGTTTGGGCACAACTCCAAATAATAGATTCGGGTTGTCTAATTATCTTATTATCCTAATTGCATGCATCAACCATACACCAACCACATAATAATAAGACAATAAAGTAAACAACCACAAAGCATAAATAAAACGTGATGTGGATATGACCTTTCTAGACTAAGATAATTCCAAGCCAATGGAATTATCTATGAACCCTAAAAGCAAGCACATCTCCATGCGTCTTGATCTTTTGGTCCATCCTTCATAGTCACGTGGAATGCTCCATGCTCCATGCTCCATATTTTGTGGCTCCTTTTGGCTTTGAGCTTCTTTTCTTCAATCTTGGCTAACAATCTACTTAATCTAGCACTAGCTAACTTCTATACTAAATAAAATAAATCTCACAAGTTGAGAAAAAAATGGCTCGCAGGCCATAAAACCCTAATTAATTATTACAATTAATTGATCAGCTCGCAGGCCGTAAATCAAACCACAAAATTAAACATTCACATCAAACGACATCCTAAGGTCATATCCAATCACCATGCGATTTGCACATAAACAGTTAAAATCCAATTTTAACGCGCTTGGTCAATTTTAATTGATTTTAGGATTTCTAGGGTTAAAACGGTCCATGGGCCCAAAAATCAAATTGCCCGGGCCCAAAAAGGTGAACCGCAAGGCCGCGGTCCCCTAGCCCACGCGGCTAGGCCGCGGGCTAGGGCTGCCCCGGCCCCTAGGGCGGCCAAGACTTGGGCGGCAAGCAAGAGGGGAGGTCCCTCTAGGGGGGACGAATCTCTATAGGGAGTTGTTTCCAAAACAACTCCCTTGCTTGGTGCCCAAGTTTGGTTGTTTCCTTGTTTTGGAAAACTCCTTCTTCCCCAAGGATGCCCAAACCCTAGATCTAAGATCCTAAAATTTCTCAAACTCACTAATTCATGCATCCAATGCAAAAATTAGATCTTGTTATGATAGATTATTGACAAATTGCATCCCATGCTTGATTTGTCTTGTTTTACGCGATAAACAATCAATTTAAGGTGTAAAACTATGAAAACGTATCATATAAACCACGTTTATGCTCTACGACCTGTGGCTCTGATACCACTGTAGAGTTTTGATTCATGGATGCGCAACGGAAACAATAATTAACCATGCAAAACCCTCCAAGGATCACAAGTCAAGAAACATAACGATGGTAAAGGAAGAAATCAATAACACACCTTAGGGTTCTCCTTTGATGACTTCAAACGCGAATTGTGTCACGTTCTCTTTAGTTGATCCACGCCTAGAGTTGATTTCTAGATCTCCCACTCCTTGGTGCTAGCCCGGAAAGAGGAAGAGGAAGAATAATCACGCAAAACGAGACGAACCGAAGGAGGTTTCGGCCTCTTTTGGAGCCGACGGGGACAGGCGGCGGGCTAGGGGGGGCGGCGGCTCCTCTAGCTTTCTTGCTCTCTCTCCTTTTGTTCTCTCCTACTCAAGTTATGATCAATTATGAGCATAAATGTGGGAAGGAAGGAAGGAAGGTCCTTTATATAGTCCAACAAATCCTTGCCAACTACCTAAAGGACTTATTCTAGTCCTACTAGAATTCAATTTAGTCCCTTCCTTGCAAATTAGTCCCTACTAAGTTTGCAAGGTTTTTCAAAGTGATCCTTCTAATTAATTAATCCAATTAATTAATTCCCAAATCTAGTTCAACTCTATCTAGCGTGTGATCCCATAGGTTCTATCTAGTTGGTAGCAACTATTTGCTATTATGGAGCGGTTTCTAGCAAAATATCCATTCTAGCCAACTAATAGAATAGTCATCTTGACAACCTTTATACAAGTGATTGTCTCATCCCTTTGTCTCTATATCCGGATTGGACACGAGACATACAAGTCACACTCGTATATCCAATCCACAGTTTCTCGATCCATGGGAATAGCCTTATTCGTGCAAATAACATCAATATCCCATATTGATTTATTTGAGTCTGGCCAGACATTCTATAAGCAGTATCCCTCGAGTGGCCTAGGATATTTGCTCCCGTTATGTGGGAGGGAAAAATTTAATCTACGTACACTACGATCTCTAAGCTTGCTTCTTATTGTATCCAGTACAGGCCTTTATAACTACCCAGTTACGGTGTAGCGTTTAACGCTACCAAAATCACAATAATCCACAACTAGAATATCTAGTGACTTCAAGTCTAAGGATGACAATACCATTGCACCGCGAGAAGCGCTTGTGACTCAACATAACGTGTATGTAGCCTTCTCGGAGATGGGTCGTCATTACCCCTAATGCACACCTATGTGTTGGATCATGATATCTCCATATCAATCCAACCCCATACTATTCTATAGATGATTGTCCCATTAATCATTATACTGGACTAGGGATATTTAACATAAACAACACAATTGTAAATCTAAGGACTTCATTATATTAAATATCCAATAAATAATAAATGAATTTCTAGCCACAAATAAATTCATACTAAACTAGATTGCCTCTAGGGCATCTATTCCAACATCATCTCATCAAAGAACTTGGCGAATTTGATGGGGTCCTTCATTCGTCCAGTTCGAGCGTCTTCGCCACATTCCTTATTCTCATAGAGTTCCGAGATTACAGGGACTGCCGTTTCTGCCATGTCTGTGATCAAGATCATGGCGATCTCTTTCCCCTTGGATTCTTGTCGCGGAGAAGGGCTACCTGTAACGCCTTTGGCTGATTCCTCAACAACTAAATGGTCCTTTGTTGTTCGCTCCTACACCATCCACCTGAGTTTTCTGCATTCCCTAGTTGGATGGGAGACTTGCCCGTGGCATTCGCACCATTTCGGGTCCCGGAGTTGGTCTTCTGTAGGTCTGTGCTCAAATGCTGGCAAGATTTCGTCTCGTCGCCACTTTTTGCGAAAGCCAATGGCGTCCCTGATCGATATGGACAAGGGTGGTGGCTCTTGAGCTGTGAACCGCCGTTGTTTTGCGGGCGCAGATACCGCGTGCATATTGGCGCATCGTGACCGTTTGGATAGGCCGTCTCTAAAGCTGGGGTTCTTCATCCTTTCTACTAGCGGCTCAATGTTCCTGGTGCAGTCGATCAATTTTGAAAAGGTGGGCATGTTTAAGTTAATCAGCATGCCTTTATACTCTTCGTGCATGCCTTGTAGGCATATCTTGACCAGACGGCCCTCCAAGACCTCGTCACTGCATTCCAAGGACCTGGCTCTGAATTTCTTAATGAAGGCCACGCCTTCCTTGTCAGGCTTTTGGTACATGCGGGAGAGGTGAATGGTGGTGACCCGTTCGTCCATATGGAAAAAAAATTTGTAGAATTTCCTTACCATGTCATCCCATGTACTTACAGATCCCGCGTAGAGGGCTCTGTACCACTTATATGCAACAGTTCCCAGAGATTTTAGAAACTCGCGCATGAGTAGCCGAGTATCTGCTGCATACGATCGCATCACATCCATGAACCTCATCACGTGCTCGTGGGCGTTCCCACTGATTTCATCGAACTTGTCCCACTTGGGAGCTTTGTACCCAGCGGGGTTTGGAATCAGAGAGACATCCCGCGGGATGGGAGGCGCACTATCTACTTTTGGAATGACAGTGTCCACGGAGCCCTGGTTGGCGATGATACTGTCAATCCTTTGCTCGAGAGCCGCCATACTAGCAGGTGTTCCTCCGTAGGAAGGGGTTGTTGGCCCGAAACCCGGAATGTAGGGCATACCGGGGTTATAAGGAGGCGGCGGTGGAGGCCCGTGGCTTTCTAGGGGTCTGCTTGCGTATAGAGACAACGCAGGGTACACAGCGTGGTTCCCCATCGTTATGAAGGACGAGCCTGATGAGAACGGTGGCGTTTGACTCGCCAGGCCACCCGAAAAGGAAGTAGGGGCGGCAGAAACATGCACTACCGAGGTGCTTATTGAGGTAGACACCGTCCCTGGTAGCAAAATCGGCAGCAGCGGGGAAGAAGTCCCCGGGGCAACGTTCGGAGCCACCTTTCCTAGGATTGCCATGATCTGAGCAATCTGCTCGGACTGAGCTTCCATGGCTCGGGCTTGAGTCTGTATCGTGGCTTGGAGAGACTCTAAGGAGGGTTCTCCCTCAGTGAAAACCGGAGCCCGAGTGTTGAGGGTGGTATTGAGCAGTCCGTCCTCTCCTGAGGTCTCCTCATGAGAGGGAGATTGGTCTCTGTGACGAATGATTTGGTCCGAAGACATTATAGGCAAATTTGAGGTTTTTGAAGGTGGATGTTCACGTCGGGTTACCAAAAATGTGTACAAGGGAATCCTCGAGAGATGCCCAAGTGTACACCTCAAGTAGGGAATAAGAACACAGGGAGTTGTAAGGTGTGTGTAGGGAGAGAGTAAGCACTGATAACTGTGTGTGCGAGAGAGACAGTAGGCTATGGTGCAAGACCAGTGTGTCTTGTTGTCTTATCGTGTCGCAACGGAGAGCATAACAATCTTATATATAGTGGGGAAGTGACCGTTGGGGGGTTTAGTGCACCATAAATGGCGGCTTAATGATAGAACCCCCAACGGCACGTTCGACCGTGTATATAGGAACCGTTACGTATCTGCCCGCAAGTATCGGAGACCGTTATGAGATCAGCCTCATTAATGGGATACGTAAGCCTAGGACCTCTCAGTTAGTTACCAGAGGTCACGCGCAAGCTTGGTTGTCGCATGCGCGCGACGGGCCTTACCCTAGCCTCCAAACCACTAAGTCCCTACAAGTCTCGTGTTATGGTGCGCGGGGGCTCTGTCTCGTAGCCCCCACGGGGATCAGCACGGGTGGTGATCCGGTGTGGATGGAGCACAGCTAGGTGTTCTGGATGGCTGACACGTGGCGATGATCCTTCAGTCTGGAAAGCAGTATCTACACAAGGCTGCTACTTGTGGACGGTCCATATCGTGAACATGATTGTCCTAAGAAGGGAAAGTTGAATGCTCTCTTTGCTGAAGACAGGCAAAAGAACCAAGTGCAAGAGTCGAGCAATTCTTTGCATCTCTTGAATCACTTGGAAGTGTTGTCCAACGTAGTGAGACCGCGGCTCAGACCCGACTGATGCGAGTGCGGGTGAAACTGAACGAGAAAGAGGTGAAAGATTTGTTTGATACCAGAGCTTCTCACACATTCGGGTTAAAGCGGACTGCGAAGTAAATTGGACTGCCGGTTAGCAAATGTTCCAGTGTCCTAAAGTAGCCCGATGCGAAGGTACAGTCGGTCGTGGGAAACTGGGAATGACTTACGATGTCCCGTTTTTGGTTGGTGCAATCACATGTATTGTCCATATGCTCGTCATTCCTTTAGACTATTATGAATTAATACTTGGCAAATTTTCTGCGTAAGACAAAGTTGGTACTTGTGACTTATGTGGGAGGAATCATGGTTATGCAGGTTGCTAGTCCTTGTTTCTTTGCTCGTGTACATGATAGAGAAACTGGAAAAGGAAAGCAGACTGAAACTATTACAGCCTTGTCAGTGGCAAAGGGGTTGAAGAAGGGCTAGGTGACCTATTTGGCTGCGCTGCTTCAAGTGAAACCGGATATGAAGGTAGAGGTGCAAGACACGGTGGCTAACTTTTTGAAATGGTATTCTGATGTGATGCCCACTGAGTTGCTGAAGGAGTTGCCACCAAGGAGGGTGATAGACCACAAGATTGAGTTGGTTCCAGGTTTTGTGCCTCATGCACGTCCACCTTACCGCATGCCACTGCTAGATTTGCCGAATTGAGGAAACAATTGTCCGATTTTCTTGATGATGGGTTCATACAACCTTATAAAGTTCCATTCAGAGCCCCTGTTCTCTTTTAAAAGAAGCAGTTTGGTTCGTTGTGGATGTGCGGAGATTATCCTGCACTGAACGAGGTGACCATTCGGAACAAGTACCCCGTGCCGCTGATAGAAGACTTGTTGGATAAAATGAGCAGATCATGTTGGTTCATGAAGCTGTACTCGTGGTCAGGTTATTGGAAGGTCAGAATTGCTGAAGGTGATGAAGCTAAGACGAAGTGTGTCACTCGATACGGTCTGCTCGATTTTCTAGTCATGTCGTTTCGCTTGACAAATGCCCCTGCCACATTTTGTAACCCTATGAACGATGTACTACATGATATGCTAGATAACTTTGTAGTGGTGTTAGACGATATCGTTTTATATAGTACTAACTTTGAAGAGCATTTGAGGCATCTTGAACAGGTCTTGGTTCAATTGAGGGAGCACCAGTTGTTCGTGAAGATGGAGAAGAGGGAATTTGCAAAGCAAGAGATTGCATTTTTTAGCCATCCAATTGGGAATAACCAAGCTCGTATGGACCCCAAGAAAGTGCAGGCCATTGTGGAGTGGCCAGTCCCAACGAAGGTCCTTGAACTTCGTTCGTTCCTTGACCTAGCCAACTACTACCGAAAGTTCATTGTTGGTTACTGGAAGCATGTTGCACCGTTGACCGGTTTGCTCAAGAAAGAAGCTAGGTGGCAGTGGACAGATTCGTGCACGGAGGCCTTTGAGAAGTTGAAGTCTGCGATTGCCTCCGAGCTCGTGCTGAGATTACCATATTTTGAGTTGTCGTTCGAAGTGCCTACAGATGCATCATACAAGGAAATTGGTGGAGTTCTGGTCCAGGAACGCCACCCGGTTGCATTCGAAAGTCGGAAGCTTAGTCCTACCGAGCAGCGCTATTCAGAACATGAGAAGGAAATGGTTGCCATTATTCATTGTCTGCAGGTTTGGAGGGTCTATTTTCTGGATACCAGATTCGTTGTTCGCACAGACAATATGGAAAACACCTACTTCACAACCCAAAAGAAGCTGACCCCGAAGCAAGTTCGATGGCAGCAGTTAGAGCTGCACTTCGAGTCGGTTAACCGCCCGATTCCGGTTAAAACTGACCCGAATTAACCGAGAAAGCGTAACCGAAAACCTGAACCGAAGTAGGAGGACTGAAACCAAGTCGTGACCGTTAACAGGCGGTCACGGTTCGGTCATACCTTTTAGAAACCGACCAAAGAACCGGAACCGAATTTTACTTGTAACCAAACCCCGTTTCTGGTTAACCGAACTGAACCGATAACTGGTCGGTTGATCGAACCGCACCCAAATATTTAGATCTCCCCTTAGCCGTTATGACATGTCACATCAATCTGCCAATTTTTTACCCATTGTCAACGCGTCAGAACGAACATTTCTCACTTTTTGATATTTGCACTCACCCCCCTCCCTAACTCCTCTATAAATACCACACAATACACCTCATTCATCCTCACTAAAATTCACTCAACACCCTCAATTCTCTCATTCTTCCTCACTTAACACTCTCAATTCTCTTATTCTTCCTCATTCAACACTCCAATATTCTCTCAATCTTTCAACAATGTGAACGGGGAATTTCTCTCATTCTTCCAACATTGTGATGCAACGATCAAGCAATACATCCAACTCCTCCATCCAACTCAATCTTGGAAAGCTCTTGAAGTTTGTAAATTTTATTTTTTGTTTAGCATTTCCTTTGTTATTAATTGTTATTTGTTAGGTGTGCAATTCACTTAAATATTAATTTTTTCCAATCTTTTTAACAACAAAATGTCTTCTTCAAACATAGATGAAACAACCTTTAGTGCAGGTAAACGAGTGTTGTGGGACAAACTGGCGTGCCTAACATCGGAGATGTTGGAGGTTCTCATATGCTCAAAGGATTGAAACGATGCCGACAATTTGATACAAGACGTTCGCACTTTGGACATGGCTGTTCAAGAATTATTCAAAAGCTTAGGATTAGGCCACAAAGACACGGAAAATCAAGGCGCCTAGACGACAAGACGAAAACTCAAGACGATTATTCTTGTTCATTAAAAGTTAGTATACAATGTAAGTTAGTAAAAATGAAAATGATAAATAGTTGAGTGGGTGTCAACCTCGTTGGGATGTACTTAAACTATAGTAATGTAATTTTTTCTAATATTTTCTTTTTTGATAAATAATACAAGTTATGTTTTTTTTTATGTATATTTGGCTAACTTTATGTTTTTTAGTACTATAAAACTATACAAACCAAAAAAAAAATCAAAAAAGAATAAAAAATGTCTAGAACCTGACAAGAACCGGAACCGAAACCGAACCGATGAACCAGTTCCGGTCCTACAATTCCAGTTCGGTTAAGCATATTAGAAATATTCGATTCCGGTTAACCGAACCAATAAGCCTATTTATCGGTTAACCAAACCGAGAACCGGGCGGCTATGAAATAACCTGTCCGGTTTTGGTTAACCGAACATGAAGCTCTAGCAGCAGTATTTGGCCGAGTTTGATTTCGTTTGGGAACACAAAATGAGAAGGCACAACCAGGTGGCTAATGCTCTTAGTCGGAAGGAAGTGTTCACGAATCAATATGCGATCACTTGTGTTGAAACAGATTTCTCTGAGAAGTTGAAAGCCCTTACACCGACGGATGTTGCTTATGGGAAGCTCGTTTAGCAAGTGAAGGAAGGAAAATTCGACGTTTCTACATTGAAGATGACCTCCTTGTCTACAAGAGAGGTCGCCTATTTATCCCTGCAGTCGGTGGGTTAAGACGCGAGTTGATGAAGGAGACTCACGATTCAGTGCAGGCTGGTCATCCCGGTGCTGGACGGATGCTAGCTCTCTTGTCCCGTTCCTACTTCCGGACCAAAATGGAGGAAGATGTTGCGATGTATGTGAGAACTTGCCTTGTTACAGCCGCCGCCGTTTGCTATCGTCCTTGGATTTCAGTCTCTATGGACATTATTAGCGGTTTCCGAAGATTGAAGACAAGACATCAATCATGGTTGTGGTAGACCGCTTATCGAAGTATGTTATTTTCATCGCTTTCCCACCAATATACTCATCCGAAGTTGCTGCAGATTTGTTCTACCGGGATGTGGTGAAGTACTTCGGCTTGCCCAATGACATTGTGAGTGATCGCGATGCCAGATTTACCGCTCGCTTCTGGACTTCATTGTTCAACATGATGGGGATTGTATTGAAGTTTTCCACTGCAAATCATCGCAGAGTGATGGGCAAATCCAGAGGATCAATCATCTTCTATAAGAGTATTTGCGGCACTACGTGATCGCGAGTCAGAAGAATTGGCTGGGTGTGTTGGACAGTGCACAGTTTTGTTACAATCTGCACCGATCGTCGGCCACGGAGAAGAGCCCGTTCGAGCTCGTTCTCTGACATCATTCGTGACTCTGTTGGAGATTGGAAAGAAGAAGTGTGATGGGAAATGTCCAACATCGTATCGGTCAGTTCGCGAGAAACAAGAGCTACTTGAGGAAGCGCAAGACAGTTTGAGGTAGGCACAAAAGTGAATGAAGAAGTATGCTGACCAAAAACAAAGAGTTGGAGTTTGATGAGGGTGACATGGTGTTGGTCAAGCTTACTCCGCAGATTTGGAAGATGTCGAGCAAGACAGTTCATCGTGGCTTAATTCCTAAGTATGATGGTCCGTTTGAAATTGTTGAAAAAGTAGGAGTTGTTTCGTACAAGCTAGCATTGACCGAAATGTTCAAAGTTCATCCTAATTTTCATGTGAATTTTCTAAGGCGGTTCCATGCAGACAAGGCAGACTCGTCGCGGTACAAAGCTCGGAAATCTCCTCCCGTGATTAGAAAACTGTTTTAAGATAAGGTTGAGCGCATATTGGATTACTGAGTACTTGGGCAGAGCAAGAATAATCACAGGACGTATTTCTTGGTTCAATGGAGAGGGAAACCTGAGATTGATGCCACTTGGGAGCGTGATACTAAATTGTGGCAGTTGAAGATCAAATAAGGAGTACTTGCATTCGGTCTCGACGAGGACGACGAGCTCAGCCGGTGGGGGAGGTTTGTTAGCGCCTCGAGTTGATGGATGACGTCGGTGCATCGAAAAGCTCGCTAGTTCGATGTGCTTGGCTCGATCGTGCTTACGGCCAGGAATTTGGCTAACGGTGCTGAACCGTTAGTCCAGCTGCATGCTTAGTGGTGCAGTTAGTTGCCTTCGGTTAACCCTGGTTATTTGGCTCGTGGCTTGTCCCTTTGGTTCGTGGCTTTGGCTTGGTGCTTGTGCTGCTAACTAATTTCGTGGATAGTGGGTAGTTATCAAAAAAATTATCATTTTGCGATCCAAATCACCATTTGATTTAGATACGAGTCAAAAAGTCATAGTGGGGAGAAACAGAGGAACAAAGTGGTAATAGTAGTATTAGAATAGGATATGACTCATTACTCCTAAGATACTGGACACAGATGCACTGCACACAACATATAGAATAGTATAATAGATGAGAATGTGCAAGTTGTGAAACTTATTTAAACAATGCATAGTGGGATGCAAGTAGGAGACATCTCTAGGTTGGCTCAGGATATGTAAGCTCCAAAGAATTTGGTTCAGGGTCAAACCTCCGCCAAAGTAACTATTTGGTTTGGTGGTGTCATCAGGTGCGTCCAACTCAGATTTATCTCCTTTGTATGGTGATTCCATCGATCTCTATTGAGGCTGAGAGAGATATGGAGGTCGAAAGGAATGAATCAATGGATTAGCCATTTCAGTGAAACCCTAATATATATGTATATAGTGTGTGTTATTTTGCACATCTAGTCCCTATAGAAAAGTCATTTTGGTTTGAGGGGCGGTTCTGACATGAAAATGTGAAGGAAAATCCAGACCACCTTCCTTGAAAAGGAGTGCGAGTCAACCTCATCCGATCCAGTGCTATCCTTTGAACTCCAAAAGAAACCCACAAATGGCGATAAACAAACCCCTTACACCAAGAAATAGGGGTACCAAGGTAATGTAAGGGGGAATACTTATAAAGGAAACATTACCACTTTGACTAAGAACAACAAAAATTAATAAACAAAAATGTAAGTGGTACTGTAAAAGAGTACTCTTCACAAAGTATTTTGAATAGGCTATCCTGGTATGTAGCATGATAGCCTATTTTTTCTAATGAAATTTGTTGGAATGAAAATCCATATTTGAGAGATCTGTCCCAATGTTTATTTTACAGGACCCTTGACCAGTTACAGCTTCATATTATCTGATACATGAGCATGTGTTTTGGTCAGACTTTGATGGATAGCTTATTGGCAAAGAAAGATTTCAACAATGACACCAAGTCCATTTTAAAGGAAATAAATTGAAACCAGATCAGCTGCCCTGCTGTACCTCTAGGTCAATGTGGCTGGTCTCCGTGGTTCATGCCACATGTCGTCCCAAAATCTCAAAATTTTATAACGAATGAAGAAATGTTCAACCAATGAGTTTATTCGTATGATGTAGGTTATGGTTTTATTCTATGAGAGACTTCTCATCTCTGACTGGGTTTGCTGTAATGTCAGCTGGTGGATATATTTTTTTGTGGTAAAGGATGAGTTGAATAATCCTTAGTCATCCTCGATATACATAACCACAAGTTGTTTATTCGTAAACATGCTGCGATAGTCGCTGGTTTGATTTAGTCAACTCATGCCAATGATTCTTCACCAATGTTAATGTTAACGTAACTAGTATCTTCAAAGGATCCTCATCACATTCTCTCTTGTTCTTACAAACAAACACCCACAAGTAGTTTAGCTTCCTGTACGTATTCCTGATCAGGACAGGATATTGAACAAGGTAATCTCTGGTACTATTTGAACTAGTTGCTGTGCCTTCTTCTCTATCTTTTTTGTATCTCCTCTCTGTCTTTTATACATTTCTTAAGAAAGCAGTGTAAAAATAGAAGAGATTCATGGTGATATGTCGTGAAATCCAGTTTTAGAATCTCCCCATAGACTCTGGGGAAAAAATGTAAGAAAAAGGAAATACATATGATTGAACTTTTGGGTCTTGTTTTGGGAGAAAACCACTTTCCAGATCTTGTTCTTTCTTTCCTTTCTGCGTTGCTCAAAGAAGAATGAAATAATATAACGACTTGATTTTACTTTCTTTAATCTCTTAATGTTACCCTGCGGATTGTAGATTAATTGGGGATTATTTATGGTTATCCAGCTTGTGGAGCAACCGGATTCAAAGTGAAAAGAAAAATGGATTCGAACACAGTCAGAGGAGTTTGTATCAAATTTGCAATGATGCTCGCATATGTCAATGCTCAAACGTTTCCATCTGATTTTAGCCCTCCTTCTCCGGACCCGTACTTGGATAAAATTCCTAGTGCAAGCAGCTTCAATGGAGTGGTCATTGCTGGTAAGCTTCCTTAAGTATGTTACATTGATCACCTTAAACATGTGCCTTGAATCAAGCTCTCAAATTCAGCAAATCATCGTACGATCATGAGTGTTAGCAGAATTCTTAGTTGCTTTGGTAGTGCGATCAGGAATGCGTGATCGTGCAACCACAGTCGGCTCGGGCAGTTTCAAAAACGTCTCCTTGTTGGTTTTTTCGAATTCTTTGGCATTATAAAAGCAACTACTGGTCTCTAGCATCAGTGTCGTGTATCTTGGCTGGTTTATATGATAAAGCGTTCTTTCTTCTCCCTGGACGTTGTTAACGGAATCCGTTAGCGAACCACGTTAAATCTTTGTCTCTTGTCTCTTCGTCGTTTGTTTATCGTTCTTGTCTCGTTCGAGCACTTCCATATTCTGATATCCATAACTTCCCATGCTTGTTCTTGATTTTTTTCCAGGAATTGTGTCATCACTAGTAGGACTAGTGATCATTGCCATCATCGCGTGTACTTGTGGGAAGAGAATCGGGCAGGCGATTCATTCAACAGCAGAGCGAATTACTATTAATCCTCCACCATCTGCCCCTTCCCCTGCCCCTTTGAATGATGTTCAAATGTGGCGAAACGAGTGCCCAACAGTGGAGAAGTTCCTCCATGACATGGCAATGGAGAAGCCCCTCAGGTTCACACCCCAACAGCTCAACAATTTCACAAATAATTACTCGAAAAAGCTGGGTGCTGGAGGATTCGGGACGGTTTACCAAGGACAGTTCCCGAACGGTGTCAACATAGCCGTGAAGGTGTTGATGAACCGTGGATCGGGGAGAAGAGAAGCTGACCAGGAACAGTTCATGGCAGAGGTCAGCACCATTGGAAGAACATACCACATAAACTTGGTCAAACTATACGGTTTCTGCTACGACAACGTCATGAGCGCGTTAGTGTACGAGTACATGGAAAACGGTTCCCTAGACAAGTACCTATTTGGAGGAGAAACACAAGCGATAATCGAGTGGGAAAAGTTACACGAGATTGCACTTGGAACAGCCAAAGGCATTTCCTATCTCCACGAAGAGTGCGAGCACAGGATCATACACTACGATATCAAACCCGGTAACGTTCTACTTGACCAAAAATTCTTCCCTAAAGTTGCCGATTTCGGGCTTGCAAAACTCTCAAACAGAGACAACACCCATGTTAGCATGGCTGAATATAGAGGGACGCCGGGCTACTCGGCGCCTGAATTCAATCTCAGAAATTTCCCAATCACACAAAAGTGCGACGTCTACAGTTTTGGAATGCTCTTGTTTGAGATACTCGGAAGGAGAAAGAATGCAAAAGCTGCTGAAAGTGAGAATGCAAGTATGGATTGGTTTCCAAAAAATGTATGGGAAGAGTACGAGAAGGGGGAGCTAGAGGCGCTGACGTTGTCGTGTGGAATAGAAGACAAGGACAGGGAGAAGGCGGAGAGGATGGCGAAGGCGGCGTTGTGGTGCGTTCAGGACTCACCCGAGCTAAGGCCGCCGATGAGTGCGGTGGTGAAAATGCTGGAGGGAGGAGTGGAGATCATGCCGCCGTCGAAACCATTTCAATATCTGTTTGCTTTAGGGGTGAACATGCCGAATTCATCAAATGCGTCTAATGCAAGTGGCAGCACTTTCGGATCAGACAGTAGTAGTAGTCAGAGTAATAATTCGAAATGGTATAGACAGAAAACATCTTCAATCATGGCTAAGCACGGGATACAAGTCGCGAGTTCTTCCTCCTCATCGTCATGATCGGAAACCATTTCCATTTCCTTAATTTGTTTGTCCATTAGAAGAGTTTGGTCTTGGATTTGTTACAGAAATGAGCAAATAAGAATTATGATCGTTTGCACCTTAGTATCCATGTCAAGTATACATATACACCTGCAGTGTCTATTCTAGTACTCGTCTTCAAGTTTCTTAATCAAAGGGAAAATTAAGAAAGAAGAAAGGAAGAAGTAATTGAAGCATCGAAAAGTCTTTGATTCAACAAAAAGAAAGGAAATATGAGGGGAAGGCTCAAGTGCGGATGGAGAACCTCCAGTTGACAAGTCCAAACTGATGGTTTTGTCAAAATAATTACGTTGAACGTTATCTGCTTAGAATGGACTTGTCGATATATCTTCACTGACTGTTCTAGGAAATACTTGGAAGTTCTTTAACCATTCTATTTAATTAATGTCATGTTACAGTATTCAGAACTATTATAACTTAGCAGGAACTATGAGCAAATAAACAAGAACACACAAATAATTAACGTGGTTCCAAGCCATGTTGCTAGCTACCTCCATAGACCGACAAAATGATTTTATTGGCCGAAAACACCCAATTGCAACCCACATACTCGCATAAAAGTTTAGCCACGACCTTAGACTCTTATGTAGACCTAGACAAAGCTTGTTACCCAAAATAACCCGGAAACATTACAAAACGCAACAAGGAAATAACCAAACATGTCCAGCCCCGACCTGGTCGTGCGACCACCCCCTCGGCGTACGACCAGCAGAAATATATGTTGCTTCTTCTTCATTTTCCTTGTCTTTCCCGCTTTGTTGTTTGCCCGATTTGCTAGTCGTTTTGAGTTATCCCAATAAATCTCCACCTTAACTCAAATCGTCCTAGCAACCTGAATCCTTGTCGAGTCTTGATTTCTTTAATTCAAGACAATGTTCCACATTTTCTTAAATCCTCCCAACCACCCGAAACCGAAACATGATGCTTCTCTTAAGAACCTGAACCGGATCCGTCTCCAAGAACCAAAACGAGCACGCCTCCCATATACGCCGAATGTTGTTCCAACTCTAACGAGTTCTTGCAACGTGTTATGATCTAGAACGAGCTTGAGAACCATGATAACGATGGACAAGAACACACCTGATATAATGTGATTCACTAACACGATGTTAGCTACCTCCACGACCCCAAAGAAACCTTGTTTATTAGAGAGAAACGATACGAATACAACCCACACAATATGAAGCACCACATATAGCCTTTATATATGCCTACTATACAGCTTGTGCCCAAAGAAATACCAAACCCGAGCTAAAAACCAACAAGGAAACAATTTGGCTGCCTCCAGGATTTTGTTCGTACGAACACCCGATGTGTTCGTACGAACACTCGGAGAGTTCCCACGAACAGGCAGCCTACCCCTGGATTCTGGTCTTTGTCTAGATCCTCTGTTTGGTATGTTTCTTTTCCCGCTTCGTCACCAACTCCTCGTCAAGCCCAAGTACATTCAAGGTACCTTGATTCCCAACACAACGAATTTTCTAGATTAGAGGATACACCTCCATAAGAAGAAACATGTGCTCCACCTTGAACCTGAATTGAATGCATTCACTGAGACATGACCGAATGCATTCCTTATGCGCTCCAAATAGTGTCAGAGCCAGTGCACCACCACAAGTTCCAAGAGCGATGCGAGACCAGATGCACCATAAGTGGTTAGGACAATTGGCTCCAAGTTCCAATATAATTGCTATACTATCTACATGCATATGACACTCGATGGTTTAGTTTTCTAACACCAACCCAACATTCCCAATTAAACCCGATACAGTAGTGGTTAGGACAATTGGCTCTAGGCTAACCACACAACTCTACTAACATCGTTCAAGATGAACATCCCCTTTAAGCTATTTAATTCTATCTAAAGAGATCACTAACTAACTAGGTTCACATTACACTAGTCACAACTTCGAATTCACCCAAACACTTGTACTTAGGTTCAAGACTTCAAAACAAGTGTTAAAACTCCCAAAATCCAACTAATTTCCATGTCTAGACTCTCTTTAACAAACCCATCAGCATTACTGACAAATTCAGCATCTTTTGACGACCAAAAATTGTCCTATAACGACCAATTCTAACCTTTTAACGACCGGACAGATTGTATATTAACCCTAGAACATCAAACTAAGTGTCCAACGGTCACGATTTCGACTCGAATTCAATTAACCTGCGATTACCATTTACCTAACCAACCCAACAAATCAAACAAGTGATGACTTCTAATTAACCTATTGTTTTGGCTTGGTTTTACCTCCTACATAACCTAGGGTTTATGGGTTATCATGAACATGAATGATTTTAATGATTTATGATGAATAGCCTGAAATCAATCCAAGTAAAGGATGATAATAAATCTGAAAATTAAGGCTACATGCTACGTACATGAATCGTAAGCAAGAGATCAAGAGAATAAGAGAAATTAAGAGAAAAAAGACCAAACATAACGCCCATGGAGGGTCGGACGGAGAGAGAGAATCGAACGGAGAGAGAGAGAGAGAGAGAGAGAGAGAGAGAGAGAGAGAGAGAGAGAGAGAAAAGAGAAGAAGAAAAAGAGAGAGAGAGATTACCTGATCGGAGAGAGAGAGGGACGGCGGCGGTGGTGATGATGCCGCTGCTGCTCATGGCGTCGGGGAAGAGAGAGAGACCGAGAGAGTGAGAGAGAGAGAGAGACGGGTGAGGGAGAGAGAGGCGTGAGAGATAGAGAAAAAAAAAAGAGAGTGAGGGTTTTTGTGAGAGTTGAAAAAAAAATCAAACTCATAAGGAAGGAAACCCTCTTGAAATAGGAAACTTTACGTAGGAAAGAAAAATTGGGTCAAAATAATACCAATCTGTGGTAAAAGACACTTTTCCCCCCTAGTTTAGCCAAAAAGACAACTACTTCCCCCAAACTCAATTAAAAGACACTAAAACTTTTAGATCAAAGTCACAAAGATCCCCCAAACTCTAGTAACCATTATAATTAACTCTCGACAATTAAATTAACTCCCCAACACTTATAAGAATAACAAAAAATACCATAGTCACAAAACGGGATATTTCATTATAATTACTAGCAACACTAAGAAAAGAGTAATCTTGATAAAGAGTAATTTTAATTAGCTAGAAAGGCTAATTTTGGATACACGATATTTAATCTAAACAATATACAAGTTGACAAGTTAACAAGTAAAATAATTGTGATACACTATTTAATTAAAACAAATATTATTTTCCACATAAAACCATTGTCTCCCAAGAAAACAATTTATTATGCCCAATTACTAAAACACGACACTTTTAAAACACTCCTCTTTTCTTTTAGATATTTGAAATACAATTTATCAAATATTGCGAATAGTTGTAAAATAATTCAATATATGACAGATAGAGGTTGTAGAAACTATAGTTAGTTCCTCACTAGATTCCCCATAGGACAACTCAGCCCCTAACCGGTTTTATTAAAGACAACTCCCTCACCATAAGTTTCTGAAAATTTGCAAATTGACCCCACACGAAGAACACTCATCCTCTCCCGTTCAAAACACATATTCGATCTTCAAAACAGGATATTGATTAGCAGAATTCACTCAGAGGATGATTTAGAGCGTACCTATGTCAAAAATCATGATAAACAGTGGAGGAACACGGCGGGTCAAGTCGCTGAAACCCATCGCCGGAGGTGGAGCGCGACGGGGCTTCTCCGGTGGCTTTTGGACTTGGTTGAGGCCTCCTAGGGCCTGATCGATCCTCCTGGATGCTAGAAGAACAAAGAATGAATGGTGGGTGGCTTTGGTTGCGTTGGACCCAAGGTTGCGCCGGTTTCGATGGAGTTCCGACGGTGGCCGTGCTCTGCTACGGCGGCTGTGAAGCTGCTTCTGCTATGGTTCTTCTTCGTCCTCTTCTTCTGGTCGCAAACAGATAACCGGAGAGAGAGACTCAGAGGTGTAGAGGGGAGCATGGTGGATTTGGTGTCTTTCCCGGTGGTTTCGCGACGATGGTAGCAGCGGTGGTGTTGCCTTTGGCCACCGCTACTCGTTTATGTTGCTGCTCTGTTCGAAACAGAGAGAAAGAGAGATGGAGAAGGAGAGAGAAATGGCAGAGAGTGCAAGTGATGGACATGGTGGTGGGTTTACTTCCGAGAGGAGCTTGGTGGTGGTGGAGGTGATGAGGATGGTGGTGGAGGCATTGGAGGTAGTGGTGGCTGCTGGGGTGGCTGTCGTGAGGTTGCCAGGAGGATGCATATCACTTAAATAGAGGATGAGAGGTGGTGGTGTGGAGGCTGCAAAGTGAAGTAGGCGGTGGTGATTGCTTTGTCGTAGAAAAAGGAAGAAGGAGGAGAATAATCTGGTGAAGTGAAATTCAAATTTAAAATATGAGTATTTGGAAATAATTAGGTGTAGCACGCGTATCATTTTTCGCGGTGGCCGCACACGCGGTCACGATTTAAAACAAATAAACATTACGTATTAACTACGAGTATTAACCTAACTTTTCCTATTGCTTACCCGAAATTCTCAACTAATAAAACATGACCTTTCCATGTTTGTGCATGTTGGAAAGCAACACTATGTTTCAGAATATCCCAACAATGTTGCAAATGCAATAGTTTTCCTTTCTCATTCTTCTTGTAAAATTGTTGCGCCAAGTTATACTGTTTACAGAAAATTATTAATAATTATAGTTGCATACATAAAATTTGTATAAAATGAAACTAACTACTACTTACTTCTTCTAACATATTTGTTCTCGTCGCTTCGAAAATGCGAGCTCTTTCCAGACATTCCTTCCAAGTCATACATTGGTCTCTTATTTGTCTCTTCCAGCCTGACCGGCAAGCCTGTACAGTCCGACGAGTGTTCCTACAGTGTACACCAGCATCAAGGTTGACGTACATGGCTGTGAGAATTCTTCGCCAAAATTTACCCTCATCTTGATTGGAACCTACAATGGGGTCATAAGAAACATCAGTGTAAGGATAACACAAAGCCTGATCTTCAATTTGAGACCACGCAGTAGCATCCTTCGTAGCAGATATTGTTTTTTTTTTTTTTTCGAAAAGCAGATATTGTTTTGTAGTGTATGATAATAGCTAGAAGATTTGTTTTGAAAATGTTTGCCAAAGTATAACATAATTATAGTGAGAAGATAAGAACATTGGTTGGAAATGAAACATGTTGTGTAGTGTATGATTAACTTGAGAAGATAGGGAAAGTTTGATGGGATTGAACACTGGTTGGCTTGTAGTGGCATGGGAACAAGAAAAGAAACATGTCGTGTAGTGTATGATTAAAGTGAGACGATATGGAAAGTTTGATGGGATTGAACACTGGTTGGCTTATAGTGGCATGGGAAGAAGAAAAGAAATATGTTGTGTAGTGTATGATTAAAGTGAGAAGATAGGGAAAGTTTGATGGGATTGAACACTGGTTGGCTTATAGTGGCATGGGAAGAAGAAGAGAAATCTAATGTGTAGTGTATGATTAAAGTGAGAAGATAGGGAAAGTTTAATGGGATTGAAAAATGGTTGGCTTTGTATTGGCATGGGAAGAAGAAGAGAAACCTGTTGCGTAGTGTATGATTAAAGTGAGAAGATAGGAAAAGTTTGATGGGATTGAACACTGGTTGGCTTGTAGTGGTTGATACAATATGTAATCTATATGTGGGATTTTGTATATGTATATATGGTTGATACAATATGTAATCTATAACAAATCAGACTTAAGCACTAGAAGTTTATTTTCCATCTCATTTCCATGTCGAAAAATTGTGATGAAATTTGGCAACAATTGTTTCAATTACAAAGAATTACTTGATGCAATAGATTCAAATACTACATCAACAATGACAAATATTCTATCCGTAGTAGAAAATGAAGAAGGCGAGGGTTCTTCATCTCGTCAAACAGGGGCCAGGCGGCGAATGAAAGAGCGTCACTGTGAAGCCGGTGATGCACAACTTATGAATGATTATTTCGTTTTCAATCATGTGTACTCCAATGATGACTTCAAAAGAAGATATCGGATGAGGCACCCAGTGTTCTTACGGTTGCTAAAATTTATTCACTAACAAAATCCTTACTTTGTGCAACGTAGGGACTGCACAAATCATTTGGGTTTTTCCGCCCACCAGAAGGTAACAGTTGGATTAAGAATGTTAGCTTATGGCTCATCTGCAGATGCTCTTGATGAATATCTTCGAATGGGGAAATCAACAGCCCTAGAAACCCTTCGTCAATTTTGTGCAACAGTTGTCAGCATGCACAAGGACGAGTATCTACATGCCCTACTGCACCTGATCTTGAAAGACTACTCTAAAAAAGCAGAGCGTCGCGGGTTCCCCGGAATAATTGGTTCACTTGACTGTATGCACTGGTGTTGGAAAAATTTGTCCTACAGCATGGAAGGGAGCCTTCACGGGAAGATCACGTAAGCCAAAATTATACTAGAGGCAGATTCTAGTCACGACACTTGGATCTGGCATGCATTTTTTGGTATGCCTGGTTCACATAATGATATTTCTACACTTGGTTGCTCACATTTGTTTGACACGTTAACAAAAAGTGAAGTTCCAAGCGTTCACTATGAAGTCAATGGTCGGGATCACCATATGCTATACTACCTTGTTGATGGGATTTATCCTAATTTAGCCACACTTTTCCAATCTATCAAGAATCCAAGAACTCCTAAAGAAAAACACTATTCTAGAATGCAAGAATCGTATCGCAAAGATGTTGAACGAGCATTTGGTATTTTACAAGATAGATTTGCAATTGTCAAACAACCAGGTAGAGGTTAGGAGCCTGTCGACCTACACAACATTATGATGACATGCATAATTTTGTATAACATAATTGTGGAGGACGAACGAGATGGATACAACGATGACGATTCTGATGATGAACAGACCGATATCAATAGGTCACGAAGAGCGTGCGCTTTTAGTTACGAGGGTGCTAGTGTTGATCCCAATCCGACAACTGGAGATGTCAATTTAGAAGAGTATATGATGTGATACGATGCAATACTGTCTCAACTGACAAACAAGCAACTATAACAAGATCTTATTGCGCACCTTTGGACAAGACTCGGACATGGGAACTGGAAAATGAGTGGCGGTATTGTTGTACTTTCTAGTATGTATTTTTCCTCTTTTTTTTTAGTATTTTTAATTATGATTTTGTACTTTTGTGTTCTAAAAAGTGCGAATAAAACGTAAATTTACGTGTTATTATTAGTGATATACTACTAATATTATGTTATAATATTTATTACATACTATTAAAAATTAATATGAGCTATTATTTAGACAATATACATAATTGAGACATTAATGTAATAAAAGAAACTAACATTTGTAAGGAATAACCAAATTAGGGGGGGGGGGGGTTTATGTAGTTAACCATACGTTATAACAAACTGGATCTACTTTAGAAATAAACAAAAAAAAAGAAAAAAAAATTACATACACCACTAGCCCCTCGAAAGAGGTGCGCCTGCGGGATTATCTCCCCCGTCGCCCTCGCCTCTTCGACCTTCGTTAAGCTCCCCACCCACCGACTCACCCACTGTTGGAGGCGCTAAACAGGGGGTGTGGGGAAGGCTTCGACCACGACCGCGGTAGGTCTTACACCTCACAATTTCTTAAAAAAACTTACATTAACTCATGGAGAAAGGGAGGATATACACCCAAAACAGGGTATACCTCCTCCAACTCTATCAGACAATAGAAGACCGCTGAACTTGGTCGCAGGCTTCGGAAGACCGGAGGGAAACCCGATCAGCCTCCTCCAAGCCCCGACCCCACCCCAATCCATCCTCCTGGATGGTGTAATCTTCCTAATCGAACTCCCGAGCTCCGGGCGCCCCTCCTTCTGCGGATGGTCTAAATGAATTCTCGCGGTTGGTGGGATATTTCTAAATACGATATTAGGTGGGTTTCTCGGAGCCATAACTAGCTGGCACATGAGATTGCACCAAGTAGTTTAGGTGTACAAGATGTAATATCTTTTTTTTTGAGGGAATAAAAGATGTAATATCTTGGTGTGATCTTGGTGTATTAATTGCATTTTACCCCCTGTGGTTAGGGTCATGTGCGAAACACCCCTCTTGGGTTCTAAATGATGCAAATAACCTCACTGTGATTTCATTTATGTGCGCAAGGGATTTATTTCCCGTTAAGTAGATCAAAAAAGACCAAAATGCCGTTAGCTATATACCATCACCTCTTTCATTTTCTTCTAATTTTTCTCACATCTCTCTCTAGCGTCTTCTCTCCCTCTCCTACCATAAAACAAACCATGAGTCTGTTACACCATTAAGAAAGCTCGACACAGATTGGAAGAAGAAAAAGAAAAAGAACGGAGAGGACGACTGTTCATATGTCGCCGACGTTGGTGGCCGTACTCGGCGGCGACGACGTTCTCCTTCCAGTGACTTGACCCGGTCCTCCTCTTCCTCTTTCATACAGATCTGATTCCCCCCCCCCTCTCTCTCTATCTTCCCGAGATCAACCTCGATCAACTAAGATCCGGCGAAGCTTTTCGACTAACATGGCTCCGACGACGACCTCAGGCGGCATCATCTCCCTCTCTCTGGGTTCAGAACAAGATTAGAAGTTGAAACTGAATGTCACAATCTGTGTTCAGAACACATTATCTTGTCATCCTCTTCTAATTTCTTCTTTGTTGCGGTTGTTGGTGAAAAATTCATGGTTTTGATTTGAGAAAAAAGATCTAACTTTCTGGTCTGATTTTTGAGATCTGGTGAAAGATTTGAGTGAGTTTTTATGTGTTTAGTTATACAATGCTAAAGGAGAAAGAGCTGTATGGTATTTGAGGGAGGTGGAGGAGTTCTATGCTTTGAACTTTTAAGCCGAATTTATCAGTTTTGATTTGATATTGGTCTTTTTTTAACAAGAATTTGATAAAGATAATTGAAAATGTTATTTTTTATTTTATTTTATTTTATTTTATTTTTTTTTAAATCTGGGATCTGTTGAAGAAGATGGAGAACAAGATGTAGATGGGAAATGTTAAAAGTGGAGGGCAAAATAGACATCACAGCGTCTACAATTTGACAGATTCCGTTAATATTAACGTAATCGCACATAAACCAAACCACAGGGAGGTGTTTTGCATTATTTAGAACTCCAGGGAGGTATTTCGCACATGACCATAACCACAAGGGGGTAAAATTCAATTAACTAATAATATTACTTAATCTATATTATAAAATAGCATGATTTAACTAACTTATGATTTTTTAACCATTAGATTAAATCAACCCCAGATCTCACATACTTATTACATCTCTAACTACCCATCTCATTGGACATTCCTAACTACCCACTCTGTTTTGACATCGCTAACTACCCACTCTTTTTGGACATCCCTAATTAATGGGAGAAATATTTTCTCAACTGCATCCCTAACTAATAGGAAATAGGTTGTGAGTGATTTCCATGTTCATCCCAACCTTGTAAGTTGTTATTTTTTTTCCCACAACATTTGTAAATATAATTTTTGGATAAAATCTCTAAATTTATTTAAAAAAATAACACCTCTAAATTTAAAAACTATCCAATAGTGCCCTCGTTTAGTTATTAAATAAAAGTCCTATTTCTTAAAAAATCCCACTTTAAAATTGAACCTACGAATAATATGGCTCGGCAATGTTATACCCACCTCTCGGAATAGTCGGGCGCCATTTCGCACGAGGATTCTGCAGGCCAACCCTAACCTGGTAAGCGGAGCAGCGAGTGGTCTTGTAGACGAGCAACATCCGAGTCGATATCACAGGTAGTTGTTACTCTATTCCGGTTTCGACTGGTTTCATTTCACTTTTTTACTGTTTGATCTGGCATATGATAAACAAACAATCAAGATCCGCAGATGTTCACTAAAAGCTTTTTCTAATTCAAAATTACAGGTTGAGTCCCTTATATCTGTCTTCAAATCTTTGATCTGTTTTGGGGACAAACGTAATCTATGTTACCATGTAATCTTGTTCTGTTCTTGCCACTGTGAAAATATACACCAAGTGAATCAATTGAGATTATAGTTTCGATCAGCTTGTGACATTAGTTTCTCTTTAGAATATTTTGTCCATGAATTCTGGCATTGTGAAATTCCAATTGGTTTCTCTTCAGTTCACAGCAGTCTAAATGAAGAAAATCAAAATTATATCTATACTGCAATATCATGTGAGAAATTATTAATTGCTATGATTTTCCATGTGTTCATTTGAATATTGCTGCTTGCTTATGTTTGAGTTCTAAGTGTTTGTCTTCCAATCTCTTTTAGCTTTCAGGACAAACCAAAACTACAACAGAATCTACAGTTATGCAAGTTAATGGGAATTAAAATAGACATTTTCTTTTGTTTAAGATTCCAAACATGTTGTCTTGTTGTGTTCTTAACCCGTGTGAGACCTGTTTATCTTTAGGAGGAACACTGTGTTTACGATGGATTCTGACATTGGAAAGAACATGGATGGGCTCAGCAAGTTACCAGACGCCATACTCTGTCACATTCTTTCATTGCTCCCCACAAAGTATGCTGTCGGAACTAGTGTTCTTACCACCAGATGGCGATATCTTTGGACCTGTGTAACTACGCTTCACTTTGATGATACGAATGATCTCTTCCGTGAATTTTGTCAGAGGAGTTCTGATGATCAGGAAGAAGTTGTGTTGAAATTTACGAACTTTGTGAATAGAGTAATGCTTCTCAGTGAAGCGACGCGCCTGGAAAAATTTGACCTCTTTATTGGGTTACTTGAGAATTTTGACCTTGTGAATACCTGGATTGAGACTGCAATCAAGCGCTATGTTAAAGAGTTGAGTATTACCTACTCTATGGGCGACGAATCTTATGTAGAATACCCTGTTCTGTTGCCTGGTGCGGTCTTCAATAACGCAGCACTGGTACGTCTGACCTTGAGTGGAGATATCATACTTGAAGTTCGAGGTTCTGTTTGGCTACCTAGTCTTAAGTTTCTAAACCTTGAGGATGTTAAGTACGCCCGTGAAGATTCACTAGATACACTCCTCTTGGGATGCTCTCGTCTTGAAGATTTGTATATTAACAGGTTCCTTGCACCTCTTCCACTGGTATTTAACATTAAAGTGCCGACGTTGAAGCGCTTGACAGTCAACCGAGACGAGCATCCCTATTTTGAAGAAGATTATAATGATGAGTTATATACGCTTGCTGTTGATTCTCCCAAACTTGAATATCTGAACCTTGGAGATTATGTGACGGAAGAATTCTCGTTCGGGATTTTTTCGGCCTTGTTGAAAGCGTATCTTCATATTGGACCTTCCCACCTAAGACCTGCTGGATTGACTACTCCTGATGAACGCATTTATAAGCTGCTCACTAGTGTTGCAAATGTCAAGTCCCTCAAAGTAAGTTTCTGCCTATTCTCTTACACATTATTATTGATCAAGGTATTTGTATGGTGCTTGCCTGTTTGGGATTATTGGATTATTTGTTATCACATTTCTGCTAGCTATGTGGCATTTAAAATATTACCTTTTTTGAAAATGGTCAGCAAAAGCGCAATTTGGATGTCGTTAATTGGAATCTGGCAGGATTAGGGTTTGGATAGTAAGATCACTTACGATCTGAAGACCTGGCAACATGGGCTTTTGCTGTGGGATTTATGCAACCCATCCACATATTTAATAAGTTCACCCCAATCATTTGATAAATAGTCTTTAGTTGGGTTATCCATCTAACCCCATTAATTTAGATGGATTAAGGTGGACTACACTTAAATTATTGGGTACCCATTTACTACATGGCCCTCAATCAATATCTCTGAAAGGTTTTTTAAAGTAAACTAAAACACATCTGCTACAGTAGAATAAATCATGTATGCAAAAATGTTATAAAATTATCACATAAAAAAGAAAAAAGAAGTGTCACATAAATAGGAAATGAAAACAGATGTCGAAGCAGATCAAAAATAAAAAATAAATAAAATAGAAGTTGAACAGGTCTAGAGTGACATGAAACTTCGCCGCCGTCATCACCCACGGGACGACCCAAATTAAACCGCCGTTGGTGAGGATACTGAGTGACAGTTCTTAATCTGTCTGAGTTGGGACAAGAACCGCCATTCCAATCAGCTCCTGGCCTCATTTTTGTCGACAATACAAAGCCGGTGTCGGAGAAGGCTGCTTTATTGGCCCACAACAGCTATGACAGGAGACGAAGTTTGTATCCCCGTTGTCTGGGGAATAAGAGAGATTGAAGAGTATTGTCTGATTGGGGATCTAGGTGGTGGTGTAATAGAGTTGCCGGAGCTCTTGAACCTCCGATGAAACAGACCGGAGCTCGAACGGATTATGTTGAATCTAGAGCTCAAAACAATCCGCTTAGAGGATGAACACTAATCTGGTGGAATAATCGCAAAAAACAATCACTAACGAGCTAGTTTTAAGCTAGTCGCAACTGGAAATCGAGAGGAAGTTAGAAGAAAGAGAAAACAAAACTGTATCAGAATCTTTCATTGATGCCTCTCTCGAGGAAGGAGATACAGATATACGCGAACAACGTAAATGACCATTATACACAGCTAGCACAACTCTAGAATCATGACAGTCCCTACCTCTTGAAAACGGCCTCCTGGTGTCTAGCTCAGCAACTGGCTCAATCAGCAACTGCCCATTGGATCCCTGAAATGCTAATGACCCTTATACAGAAACCTTAGCTCACAGCTTCTTCTTCAAGAGAGAAACATGAAAGACTGGGTGAATTTTTGTTGTTGCAGGCAGGTCCAATTTGTAGGCCACAGCTCCAATTTTTTCAGTGAGCAGGAAGGGGCCATAATACTTGGGGTGAGCTTGTGAGTCCAGAACGCCAGATCAATGGCATACAAATGCTTATATGGTTGTAGTCTTAGATAGACCCAATCACCCACAAACAAACACTCTCAGTTCTGTGCCTATCAGCAAACAGTTTAATTCTGGCCTGGGCATCACTCAATTTCTGCTTGAGAAGGGTGTTCTTTCTGTCTTACACAAAGGAGTTCACTCCAGCCACTGGGTGTTGTTTAACTGATGGTAGCTCATTGGTGGAGGAGAGTAACCGTAGAGAGCCATGAATGGTGTGGACTGAAGGCTAGTATGGAAGTTGGAATTATACCAAAATTCAGCTAAACTAAGCCACTCAAGCCAATGTAGTGGCCTGTCACCAGTCATACACCTCAAATAGGTTTCCAAACATTAATTAACCCTTTCTGCTTGCCCATATGTCTGGGAATGATAAACAGTAGACTTGAGTAGGGTGGTATTGAGCAGCTTAAGAAGATATTTCCAAAAGGAGCTCAGAAAGATTGGATCCCTATCTGTTACTATTGTAGAAGGTAACCCATGCAGTTTAAACACATTATCAAAGAATTGGTGTGCTACCTTGAGGGGATGAGCAATAGGAATGAAATGTGCAAACTTGGTAAGCGTGTCCACCACTACCAAGATTATATCCTTACCCCCTGACTTTGGTCAACCAATAATAAAGTCCATGCTAATATCACTCCAAGGCTGCAGATGGATGGGAAAGGTTTGCAACAAGCCAGGGTAAGGGAGGTTCTCATGTTTCATTCTCTGGCATGCGTGACCCCCACACCAGAATTATAAGCATTTGTATTATATCTTGTCTAAGAGAGGTAGCAGGGCCCACAAAGACTTGATGATACTGCCATAATATGTCATTTGAAAGAGCTAGCTTTCTTGCTCATTCCTTAGGATCCACCAAGAGTTGTTGTATCCAACCCTGGGCTCAAGCATTCCCTGCCTAAGATTTATTAACCATAGTGACCCAATTTGGTTGTATCACAGACGCAGCCAAACAATGACTCTCTTCTGGCAGTCTTGACACGGCATCTACAACTAAATTTTCCTTACCTCTCTTATAAGACATGGTGTAATCCAGGCCCATAAGCTTAGACAACTATTTGTGCTGCTATTTGTGCTGCATAGAGGTGTTCAACCTTTGCTCCAAGAAATACTTAACACTCTGATGATCAGTCCTTATAGTGAAGGGTACCCCTTCCAAATAGGACCTTAACTTAGTGATTGCCTGAGCCACAACCATCAATCCCTTTTCATAGGTAGAGGAGACTCTGGTGCTTGGTGGACATAGCCTCACTGAAGATGGCAATTGGCCTATGTTGCTATATGAAAACAGCCCCAATTCCCACATCACAATCATCTGTCTACAATTCAAATGGAAGATTAAAGTCAGGCATAACAAGTACTGGTGTAGTTGACATAGCTGTCTTGAGCTTTTGAAAGGCAACCTCAGCTTCAGTAGTCCACAAGAATTGTCCCTTCTTCAACGTTTATGTCAAGGGTCTGCTCATTGAACCATATTGTATGACAAACCTGTTGACTAGACCATATTGTATGACAAACCTTCTGTAGTAGCATGTTAAGCCCAGGAACCCTCTTAGCTGTCCTTGGGGCAGGCTATTGTTGCATACACGCAATCTTCCTGCCATCTGCTGACACACCTTTTGCAGAGATGATATGACCCAAATACCCCATTTCGTCTTGTCCAAATACATACTTAGAGAGCTTAGCAAATAGTTGTTGTTCTCTGAGTTTTTGAAGGACACAACTCAAGTGTTGTAGGAGTGTCCGAGTCAGAGCTGTAGACAAGTGTCACAAGTATATCATCAAAGAAAACTAGCACACATTTTCTTAAGAAGGCCCTTAAGACTTCATTCATCATGGATTGAGAACTGACTTGAGCATTTGTCAAACGAAAGGGCTTGACTTGGAACTCATAATAGCCTTCATTGGTTCTGAATGCACTCTTGTGAATGTCTTCAACCTTCATTCTTGATGATAAACAGATCTCAAATCCAGCTTCGAGTACATGGTAGAACCATGGAGTTCATCCAACAATTCATCAATGATTGGAACGGGAAACTTATCCTTGATAGTTTTGCTGTTAAGCTTTCTGTAATCCGTACATAATCTCCAACTACCGTCTTGTCTCTTAACCAAGAGAACATGAGAGGCAAAAAGACTGACACTTGGCCTTATGATCCCACCGAGGAGCATTTCAGCAACTTTTCAATTTCATTTTTTTTTGAAATGTGGATACCTGTATGGCCAGATGCTGACTGGTTCAGCTCCTTCTTTGAGTGGTATGGCATGATCAAGCCTCCTTGGAGGTGGTAATTGAGTTGGGGGCTAAAAAATGTCACTGTATTGCTGCAACAATGTAAACATTTTGGGGTCTGGTTCTTGTGGGTTGTCTACAGTTGGGTTGAGAGCTTAGGTATCACCTTACAGCATTGACATTTGTGGTAATGTAGTTAAGGAATCCTTTTGCTCTGATGCAGCTAATGGATGAAAGGCTGGAGGCTGGCTCTTGTCAGTAATCCTTCCCAAGTAACTGTTTGGCCATGGTATGTGAACCCCAGGTGATTGAAATCCATGTTGACTGGGCTAGTGGTCTTGAGCCATTGGGTCCCTTAAACAACATCACACCAACCACCAACTTAGAGGTAGTATTCTCATGTACCACCAACCTCCCAACCTCCCAAGTGAATGCAGGACATGTGTGAGTGCTCAACACTGTGCCTCCATTTGCCATAGTCACCACAATTGGTCTTGTGTCGTGGAGCTGGCAGCCCACTCTTTTGGCATTGTTTAAGTAAAGGAAATTGTGAGTGCTGCCACTTTCAATAAGTAAAGTGATCTGGTTCTTGTTTACTTGACCCTTGACTCTTAGTGTTTCATGAGTTGTGTTGTCAGACAAAGCATTGAGGGTGATTTGCATGTTCTGGTCATGTAGCTATGGTACTGCCATGCTCTCTTGCAGTTCTAGTTCTTCCTGATCACTACACTCTTCCCCCGTAATCATGTAAATTTGCTTCTTAGTACACGGTGGCCTGGCCTATATACCTCATCACAGTAATAATACAAGTTTTTCTCTCTTTTGGGGTAATCCTCCTCACTGGCATTCTGTTGGGGGTGGTACTTGGTGGAGTGAAGGGCTTGACAGCTGTATTGTAGCTAACTTGAGCAGTAGTTGTTGCAGGAAAGTATCTTGTAGTAGAACTAGATGCTCGGCCACTTCTGATACTTTTGTCTCTTGGCAGCCAAATCATTTTTGAACTCGTACATTTTAGAGATTTAATAACCTGTGTGAGAGTTGTGGGGTTCTGAATCTGCACATCCATTTGGAACATCATCCTTAAGACCACTTATGTAACTTTCAATAAACCATTCCTCAATAAGTAGGTGACCCCCCCCCCCCCCCCCCCCCCCCATTTTGCTGTATGTTGTTGTTGAAAGATCCAATGACATTTGTAACCCCATAGTTATTGAACTTAACCACTAACTCATAAGCAGAAAGTTCCGAAGGTATTTCCCAATTTGCCTGTATGAATGATTTGAATAAAAAACTTGGCGCTTTCAAAATATACAGAAGCATGAAGCACCTTGTTCTCATGTGGCACATTGCCAATAAGAAAACAGACTTCACACTGCTGTAACCAACCGTGTACATCCTCTTCATTAAACTTTGGTATCTCCGGTTCTCGTTTAGGCACCTGAAATCCAGCCATCCAAACAGGTCTTGCACTGCCATTTAGTTCATGTCTATTCCCTGGATGTGCTGTAAGATGATGGAATAGCTACCTAAGTAGTCCTGGAAACCATCACTGGTGTAGAATTAGGAGTGAACGGTGAGGAAACCGGGATTTTTGTACTCATGAGTCATGGGATGGGGTAGGATTAAGAGCCAAACCCACTGTTTGGTGAGAGAAGTGTAAGGAATACTTATTTATAGGCTCACCAATTTATCACTATCTATCCCTCAAATGTGGAATTATGTTTACCGGGGTACCAGGTATTTATAGTGCTGCACACGGGTTAGGGTAGAAAGTCCAAGTTGCCCTTATTTTTATTCCTTGTTTTCTCTCTTCTCTTTAATGATGAGGGTAATTTGGTCAATATCATTGGTTACTCCCATCCAATCCTCCGAATCGTATGAATCGAATCGTGAATCGTAAGATTCTGGCAACTATTATGGATAGTCCACAAATCCACTTTTCATGGGTAAAAAGTATATAAACGTTTCGAACTATCAAAAAACTAATTTATGAAATTTAAACTTAAAGAAAGCTGGATTTGTGGACTATCCATAATAGTTGTCAGAATCTTAGGATTCACGATTCGATTCATACGATTCGGTTCAATTCACCCATGAAACGATGTGAACCCATATGTGCATCTTAAATGGAGAAATAATAATTCGAATCCCGATTCAAGAGCCTGAATCTTACGATTCCTAGCGATTCAGACCGATTTATGTGATTCATCATCGATGTGGGCAGGGCCTAATTAAGTTAGAGTCATTCTATGAAATCCAACTTTTCCTATTTCGGTCTGTTTTGATACCCATGTTATGTTTCAAAATAACTAGCACACGTATGTTAAGGCCGATATAACTGATTTACCTATTAACTTTATGTTATCTTGGTATCTTATGTTGCTCTACATGCATACCTTCTTATATCTGTCATTTTTTATCTTTCGGGTAGATGCATAAGGCTCCCAATAACCTATTGTGACTGCAATTTTCTGAAAACGTATGTTTACTAGTTGAAATATGAACGTACTTTCAAACATGATTACTTATTTAAGGGATATGAAATGTTCTATATTCCGAAGAAGTTTTGAACCGAATCTTTACGATTCACGATTCAATTCGATTCGCGATTCAGTAAAGTGGTATATCGATTCGCGATCTGAATCTCGATTTGACAACTACTTAAGTTCAATTACTACATGAGTCTAGGTGGATAAAGACCCAATTATAGATTATCCATGAAATCCAAATCCAACTCCACCCAACCTGTCCATTTTGCCAGGTCTTCCCACTGCTTGTGCTAATCAGCGTTTTTAGTTGGTATTCAAGCTGTTTAAAGAGTAAAATCATGGCATTGATGTGTGTACAACAACCCATTTATAAACTCAGTTTAGCAAAGTTACTCCCGAGTCAGCTAGGAATTTAGCGGATTTTTCCTGTCTGGACTTTGATGAAGAGAGAACAGACGAGGTTAGAGCCTGTCAACCTCCTTCAGCCTCCACCCGGCCGATGACAAACATCAGCGAATCTTATTTTTGGTTAATTGAAAAGTGCTAAAAATGATTTAACCATGACATTGGATGATTGACTTAGAATTTGTTATTAGTCATTTTTTTCATATTTTTTGGTGGTAAGTACTAAGTACTAGTATTAGTTATGAACTTGTGCGCACATTTGAAACCTCTTAGGGATTTGGACCTTTTTAAGCTGAGTTGGATGTGTGGTAAACCAGCAATGCTTTGTGCGCTGTTAATTTGTTTTGATGTGAATGTGATTGTGATATTGCATAGGTAATGGCATATTGGGTTCTAAGTTCATTTATTGACGAGTTTATTTCATTAAAGTTGGGTTCTAAGTTCATATATTGACGTTACATGAAAGTATATTAGTCATTTTTGAGTAGTCGTGGTGTCACGGCGCATCTTTTTTTCTTCGTCGTACAGTGGGTAGAACCTCACGAACAGGGACGGATCTACCTTTGAGATGTGGGGGCTCCACTCAACTTTATAAAATTGCAGATTTTACTTTATATTGTGTCCAGTAAATTCAGTTTAGCCCCCACTGAAATTAAATATGATCCCTTATTACTTATGTTTATTCATTAACATAAAATCCTGGATCCCCTCCTGCTCACATTACCGATAATACGATCCCAATCCTTTGGGGCAAGATGTGATCCTAAGTAGGATCGCCAAGTTGAAATCTTTGATTGTGCATGATGGTATAAGCCTGGGTTGCTGCTTTGCACTGCACTTCCGTAGACAGAGATTATTTAGTAGGCTACTTAATGAAGCAGAGCTGAGTATATACCTAATAAAAAAATGAAAGTCGGGCTGAAGATAGATTAAAATGTAAATGTAATGTGAGTCTAACCATTGGCATCATCCTGACTGTGTTAAGTGATTTTTTGTCATTTTTTTTGAGAGATACTACTGTAACTTGCAGAGGTTAAGGTTTCATATAATATATATTTTTTTGAAATTGTGGCGAGATCGTCACACTTGCTAATAATCTCTGTCATGCAGTTTGCGTCTGAGGTCAAGGATTATCGATTGCCTACTTTCAACAATTTGACCCATCTGACACTCGGTTCTAGTAGCCTGTCTTATTGGAATTTGAATTTACTGAAGGACTATCTTGAGCACTCTGTTAATCTCGAGGTTCTTGTTCTTGAGGTGCGTTCAAAACTTAGTCATATAATATTTATCGCCGTAGCTGCTACTATCTACCATTTGTTAGTATCTAACTCAATTCTGTCATCAGGGAAATCGAGATCTTGGTTCAGCTGAATCGCTTAGCCTGCCTCAAGAGGTGCCTCGCTGTTTGCTATTACATCTCAAGAAAGTCGAGATGTTGGATTTTGAAGGGAAAGATTACGAGCTTCAGATTGTTGAGTATTTGATGAGAAACTCCATTGTTTTGAACACGATGACGATCAGCTGTCGGGACTCCAAAAGTTGTTTTTGTTCGGAAGTTGCTGGATACACCAGAGGCTCAAAGAATTGTGAATTAAACTTTCTGAATTTTTAGTTTTCGTGTACCCTCTATTCAGGTATTCGGCCTTTTGATTATATAGCTAACTTTTGGTTAATGTCCTCTTACTATGTAGCTTATCAGGAAGTTGCACCCTCTCGACAAGATAATAACATTTTTAGAAGGTTTTTGTACGAAAAGTTATCTTGTACGATAATTTGACGCGATTTCTTTATTAATGTTGTTTAGAGCTTTGGTTGAATTTGTCTCTGTGTATTCCTGAATCCTGGTTTGGATGTTGTTTAATCTACTGCGGATTGGTACCCTAGCAATCATTTTGGTCACTTTGCTTTCTAGAAAGGCCTAACTTAAAAAACAGTACCTATAGTTTCTCTCGAATTCACTTTGTACACTCGTGGTTTACTTTTGATTAAAATAGGTACTAGAGCTATGAAGGTACGTTTTCATCCATAGAACTTAACGGTGTTAGTTAAAAATTTGCCACGACAGCTAAATTTATCAGAACTTTTAATTACAAATAATTAGGCTAAATTTTTATTTGTTAAACAAAAAAGGAAAATATTCCATTGCCGCACCGTAAAATGTTTTAGAAACGACTCCTTTGACACAAGTCACGACAACGGCCATAACTATGCGTGAAAATATCCGGTTGCCGCACCGTAAACCGTTTTAGAAACTAGACACGAGAGTCTTTCCAACGAGCCAAAGCCCGCTGTCAATCTCTCTGCCAATTAGAATAGTTTTAGTAGAGAAGTTGGGAAAAATTTACATAGTGTGCGACAGAACTGTTTTTGAAGTTTGGCCTAATTTATTCTATACAGCAGCATGGTTTGACTTTGAAATGTCTTTTCAGCCTTTGGATTAAATTATCTCCAGCTCTTAGATCTCACATACCACCCACTTAACTACCCACTACTTGAAATTTTACACTCTCTCTGGGATTAATTTACGTAACTTATCAAAAGTGTATAAGAAACTAAGAACATGACTTGATGGATACCATATAAAATTACTGGGGATGCCATTTTCATCTTCTCCTCCAGCAAAATCGATTATGAAACGTGTTTTATGGGTAGTGCCCTCGGACACGGGCAATCCCCTAGTAATAACTAAGGGTGTACAAAGTGAATTCGAGAGAAATCACTGGTACTGTTTTTGAAGTTTGGCCTAATAATAACTAAGGGAGTTACAAAAGTGCAAAGAGGGTTAATGCTAGGCTTTATGGAGTTTAGGTGAGTTTTAATAGAGGGCATTTGACTGAAACTATTCACTATTTAACTACCCACTTAACTACCCACTACTTGAAAATTTACCCTCCCTCTCGGATTAATTTACGTAACTTATCAAAGGTGTGTAAGAACATAACTTGATGGATATCGTATAAAATTAATGGGGATGCCATTTTCATCTTCTCCTCCAGCAAAATCGATTATGAAATATTTTCATTGGGTAGTGCCTTCGGGCACGGGCAATCCCCTAGTAATAACTAAGGGTGTACGAAGTGAATTCGAGCAAAATCACAGGTACTGTTTTTGAAATTTGGCCTAATAATAACTAAGGGTGTTACAAAAGTGCAAAGAGGGTTAATGCTAGGCTTTATGGAGTTTCGGTGAGTTTTAATGGAGGGCGTTTGACTAAAACTACCCACTACTTAACTACCCACTTAACTATCCACTACTTAAGAATTTACCCTCCCTCGCGGATTAATTTACATAACTCGTCAAAAGTGTGTAAGAACATGACTTGATGGATATCATATAAAATTACTGAGGATGCCATTTTCATCTTCTCCTCCAGCAAAATTGATTATGAAATGTGTTCTTTGGGTAGTGCTCTCGGGCACGGGCAATCCCCTAGTAATAAATAAGGGTGTACAAAGTGAATTCGAGAGAAACCACATGTACTGTTTTTGAAGTTTGACCCAATAATAACTAAGGGTGTTACAAAAGTGCAAAGAGGGTTAATGATAGGCTTTATGGAGTTTCGGTGAGTTTTAATGGAGGGCATTTGACTGAAACCCACACTTTTAATCATTAACCAATATGGAATTCTATAATTGTATGAGGGTATTTTTGGAAAAGGTAGATAGGTAGGAGACGAAGAAAACGCTCCAAAGTGCTAAACTCTTCATCTTTTTATAGTTTTTTATAGTAGCAGAGATAGACAAAATCATATTGATTCACTTAAACTGAAGTATTTTTTAAAGAACTTAGAGCTTCTTTGGTATCCTTTAAAAACAAGAAAACAGTGGAAAAAGAACATGTTGAAAATCATGTTCAAAAACAGAATCAAAAAACGGTTTGGTCTGTTTAAAAACGGTGTTTAAAGTCAAAAACACATTTGACAAGGTTACTAAATTTCAATGTTAATTTGCTCGAATATCATTTTACGTACAATACCGACATATATTTGATATTTTATGTATATAATCATAGTTGCAATATTTTTAAACACCAATAGTATATAAAAACCAAAAAACACCACATTTATTGTTTTTTTTAAAATAGATGTTTCAGCATGTTGTTTTTAAACAGACAAAAAAACAAGCATACCAAATGAGTTAAAAAAACACTATGTTTTAATCAATTTTTGATTAAAAAAAGGGATGCCAAACATGCACTTAGTGCAAGAAAAATAATGATCAGTCAAATCAACGAACCAAAATGTCTCAAGACATTTTTTAGGGATCAGATGGGTAGATCATCTCGTTTAGATTTCTTGGAGGGAAACACCTATCTGATTTATTATATAGATAACTAGTATGACACCCCGTGGCCAGGGGCCACTAAAAACTTAATAAGATCAAACTCAACCATTGATTTGTCAACAATCCAAGGACTGAAATGTAGCCACATGTTCGGTTTTGAACAGTAAAAGGTTGTCCTCTTTTTTTTATATAGATTGTTTAATAATGAAAGTTATAAAATAATAAAATAACATTGAAGACCGATAATTAAGCCCGTTGCTGGTGCAGCAACTCAAAAAGTGCTGGTGTAGAATTTAGGGCATGTAAAAATATAGTCCAAGGACAATCCAGCTGTTGGAATGTTTGACATGTTGTGGTGAAGAAATCAAGAGCATACGAAGGATCAAATGAGGTTAGTGCATGTTTGGTATCCCTATTTTTATGATTAAAACAGGGTATGTTTTTTTTAACTAATTTGGAAGCGCTGTTTTTTGTGTACTTAAAAACAAGAAACATGCTGAAAATAGTTGTTTAAAGAACAACAACTATGGTGTTTTGTTGGTGTTTTTTTAATACTATTGGTGGGTAAAGGCATTTCAACTATGATTAGATGCATAAAATATCAAGTGTGAGTGTTACAACAATTTTCAATAGAAAGGATGAACATTCTTGTTAATTGAGAAAATCACGAGTAAGTATATCATCGTAGGTTTTATTAATGGCGATCATTTCTGCCTAGTCGAAATTTGATTGTTCAAGTGCGGCCTCCACATTCTCCCTCTTGGTGTTATACTCTGACTTAACGATTGCAAATGGGAATGTAATCAGCTAGTTTTAAAACTAGGACTTGCAATGTGATAGTTTTGGCAAGGTGGGGGTTTGCATTAAGTAATTAAGCAAAATATTAACTCCTTATTCAAGTTTCACAATTGCATCACTGTATAATTGCTTAAACAAGATCAAAAAAATGGAAATGCAATATTGAACCATCTAAGACGAAAGTTAGTAGCTTGAATCATCACTCAGATCGTATGAGATACACCATAGAAGACAATCGGATACCATCGGAAGAGGGCATGCAGCGATTGAACTTCGACGAGGCCTGGTCTTACACCCGTAGGGTCCCCAGATCAGCTGTGTTTCCGGTGATGATTCTGAAGGACAGCGATAGATTATCTATTCAGGAGTTAGTTTAGAGTAATTTCATTTTATTTTGTATTTTTGTTTTATTCTCTATCTCTGTGTTTCACGGGTATCTTGTGAGTTTGTTTTCGCAGGGACGCAGGTAGAAGGAGACATTATGAGCATGAGGAGCGACGATGATTATGAGGGGATATATGAGTACCCCTACTTATGTGCTAAATGCAAAATTTGGCACACATATGACACATGCTCAATGATTTGGTGCTATAAATGCAAGAAAGATCACAAGTATGAAGACACATGCATATTTCATCCACCCCAGCTTCATCAGCACCGAGAAGACTCATCAGCGATTATGGCAGAACGACACAGTATTATGGAGGAAATCCAAGTGTGCTCCAAGGTTTTGTTCATGCTTACACAAGTGCCACAAGATGATTCAGCCATAGGTATGGAATACAGGAGGGAGATGATGGCGGGGATAAAGGAATGACTAGAGATACTGTCAACAGCAGGGGAATCAAGTATTCAAGATCCACAAGAGGATCGCTTGCCACATGACAGTGAGCTTCATATACCTTCATCATCATTTCCACAAGAGGATGTTTCGGATGAACCGCATTGACCTACATGAGCCGAGCGATGACTACAGTGTCCAGGAACCATTGGTGGACTCTGCCATTTATGAGGACTCGGACTCTGATTCAGACTGGGGTGGACCTATGTGCCCAATATGGGAGGACCTGCCGTATTGCGAGCCAAAATTGCAGGCTCCCTCACTTCCTTAGCACGAATGGAAGAAACCGACATTGGAAGCATGTAGTGTGCTAATGACAAAGCTGATGAAGCATTTGTGCCCATATCTATTGAAGTAAAAGCCCCTACTCATACTTTTGACAAATTCTATGTATCTCATATAAATCAAGTCTGTGATGAGTTGAAAAGACTAGTGTATGGAGATTCTTATGGGGAAGAGTATCATGAGAATTTTTCAATTTCTTTTCATATTGGCATTGATGATCCACACGTCATAGTTAAAAAATTGGAAACCAACAAGTGTGGGGGTGTGGATGAATTGCATGGGTCATTCGAAAAGCATCAAGCACCAAAGAGATACTACTGAGATGAATTTATGGAGAAGGATGCATGTGAGCCCAGTGGTACTTTGTGGAAGTTGATCAAGAAGATAAATTGCAAGATGAAAAGAGTTAGCTTCTACAACTCTCCACCATCTGCACAGCACAGAGGTGTACTTGAAGTCATTGAAAATAGATGGTGGAAGAACAAGAAGTGAAGGGATAAATATTCCTCCACAATCCATTTCGGTTGAGGTAACCGGGTCGGGCCGTCGACCTTAAATTAAAGCGCTCATTGGGAGGCAACCCAACCTAGGAGTAGAATTAGATATTTAGATGAGATGTTTTTAATATATTTATCTCCGTATAATATTTTGAGAGGTGAGAGAGAGAGAGACTGGTGAGTTGTCTAGTATTTGCAGGTAATGTTTTGCCAAAAATCTACCCTGGTGTGCCATAGCACTTTTGACCCGGATGGGGACTCGTGAGAAAGTTGGGGACTTTTCTTGCACATTGCTCGCAACATGGAGCAGTCTACCCCAGTGTGCGAGGCACACACGATCTTGGGGGAGCACATTATCACATGATGTCGCCTGGGGTTTGCTCAAGTGAGCTCCATCAACGTTGATTTTCCAGAAACTGTCAACGATCCACAATACCACTTCTTGTTGCAGTTTCGAAGAAACGGTTCCCATGTAGGTCCAGGCACCCCAGGTACCTCTTACTCTCTATATTTCTACGTTTTGAGCGATAACTGTGTAGATCCACCGCTCATACATTCAAGCGAGGAGGCCTCCTATTCTATCTCTAAATTGAGGACAATGAATCACTTAAGTGCGGGGGGGGGGGGGGGGGGGGGGGGGTTGGGGGGTTGTGTATAGTTATGCTAGCCATTTATGTTTTGCATCGCCTGTTACATGTAGTTGTGTCGTATTGTGTAGTATGCGTGGTTAATGTACACTGTGTTAATTCATTGCTATATTGTGTTAGATTGTGTAGAGTAGGAATTTGTTTACATTTTTACTTATTGAGTACCTTTACCCAACGGTTAGTCGAGTTGGCCTAGCATATAGAGTTAGAAAAAAATGATAAAAACGAAAAAAATAGAACAGTAAAAAAAATTATAAAAAATAATTTTTTTTAGAATATTGGCGATTGATGAAGCTTGAAACCGAAGAGAGTTCACTGAAAGAGTCTGTGAGAATAGGAAGCGTCGTAGTAGAGAAAACTTTAATTCTTAGTATCTTGCGCACTTGTTTCACGAAAGGATATCGTGGGATCTATGGAAATCTGGAAAGTAGATGTTGAACTTCGTGTAGAGTTGATTTCATGTGGTACACTGGCTTAGCCTAAATGAAGTTAGGGAGTGTACACTACCATCCCTTATGTCGGTTTCAAGAGCTAACCGAAAAAACCCACACTTAGTTGCTCTAAATGCACGACTGAAATAAAAAGAATAGAATGAAAATAAAAGAAATCAAAATCTTCTCTTGGACTAGATACGGTGAACAGCCTAATGTGCTCATGTTCGTGCAGGGAATTTGGATTCAAACCAATTAGTGTGTCTAAGGAAAATCAAAGTCAAGCCGTATTACACGGAGTTGTGTCTCCCGTCACTGGAACAATTTTCATTCAATGCAATAACGGCTAAGAGGATCTGAAAACCTCAAATGACTTGGCGAAGAAAGACTACCATAAGACTGAGGATGCCTAGACCCTCTGAGCTAAAGCACGCGCCCGAATCTTGGATTGATATTGGTGGATGTTTGGGTACCCCTTAGTGAGCTACGGCTAATGCAACAACTCTTGCTCCATTCCCAACGTGTAAGTCAATCTCCCCTTTAGCCAATCGTCCGGTTCTCTTTAATTCCTGCACATTTCGACAAAAAATGACATCTATAACAAAGATACATGGGGTTGGAAACACTATTCCAAGCTTCTTGTCTTCCAGATACTTTGGGCAGTTCCTCTTCCAGTGGCCGGGCTGACTATTATAGTGACATGGGCCCTTATCAATTCCACCAATAGGCTTCTAGAAAACTTCATTGGGCTTTGCAACTGCCTTGCTCTTCCCTTTAGGGTTTTGCGCAACCTTCTTGCATTTCCCTTATTGACCAATATTCTGTCCTAGCCTTTACCTTTCATAGTACTCTGTTCAGCGGTCCTCAACATATTGAGCAAGTCTAGAAGAGATTTGTTGATCTCATTCATATTGTAGTTCATGATGAACTAACTAAACTGTCCGGCAAAGATTGCAGGATGAAATCCTTGGCCAAATATTCTATGAATGGAAATCCTAACCTTTTGAGACTTTCAAAATGTATCCGATCATACATAGTACATGAGGTCCCACTGGATTTCCTTCCGGCAGACTACACTTGAACAGTGTCTTTGATACTTCATATCGCTCATGCCTTACTTGCTCTTGGAAGAGCTGCTTCACATGTATGATCATATCATGCGCCTCCATGTTATCATGGTTCTTCTGAAGCTCAGATTTCATGGTGCAAAGCATTAGGCAAGTCACATCAGTAGAATCATCAACAATCTTCTGATGTGTCTTCCTAGCAGCAGCAATAGCATCAGCATGTGGTGCTTCTGGAATTGGTTTCTCTAAAAATGTACAACTTCTGTTCTTTCTTGAGAACAATTCTCACATTTTCGTACCAGTCTAGGAAATCCATTCAAGACAGTTTGTCCTTCTCAAGGGCCGAACGCAAAGATAGAGTCGATGTTTGTTGATTGTTTGCCATTGGAAATATACACAGAATAAGAAATATGCAATTTTAGTATCGTGAATAATTATACAATACTTAACAATGGCTAAATTATTAAATATATAGATCCCACTATTTTTCTTGGATTAACAACCCTCAATATTAATGCAGAAAATATCATATATCTTCTAGTGGGCCAAGATCCATATTTCACCTCCTCTTCAGCCTGCTTTGGCAGGTCACACAAAATTCGGTTATATAGGTAGAGACAGATTCCATTTACATCCAATGCAGTTCTTGGTTCAATTGGGCGAATAACTCCTTATTCCTTATCTACCTCATAGACAACTCCCAATTGCATTGCCTCTAAGCTTTTAATCCTATTGATAGCTTAGTTGTGTTAGACCTCTTACTTCAGCAGCCGTACATTACTTTCTTGTGTCGTCGCGCCACCTCATGATGAATCAAGTCTTCGTGCTTTGGCAAGCCCGAACTCAATTCATTTTGATCATGATGAGTGCTAAGCAAGAGAAGGAAAAACGCAATATTTTCTTTGAGTGATTTTTCTTGTCATTTTATTTGTTGATCACATCAACTCTTCTACTCATTTGGATTGGGCAAGTCGAAATGAAAGATCTAAACAATTTTATTATTATCTGGTTATAGTTTCGCATGCATCATCCATACATCAAAATAAAACAAGATAAAAGCAATAAATAAACGTGGTGTGGATGTGGCCCCTAAAACTAAGATATTCCCAAGCCAATAAGAATATATGTAAGTCTTAAAACACTAAGCTCATCTCCATGTGATTCCATATTTAGTCCATGTGTCCTAGATTGTGTGTCTTCATCGTCTTGTGGTCTCTTTGGTCTTTGATATTCTCTCCATGTTGCTAGCTATTTCCTTCTATCTAATTCTAGCTAATATCTATAAACTAAATAGAGGAACCTCGCAGGCGAGGAAGAATACTACGTGAAGGTCGTAAAATTAATCTAATTAAATACATCAAAACCAAACCACACAAAACCAAGCTTACACACAACCAATGTCACATCCACCCACCATGCGATAAACACATAAAACAAAATTCAGTTTTATCGCTCTGGATAAATTTTAATTAATTGTGATAACTGGGTCAAACGGTGAAACAGGTCTAAAACGGTCAGACCAGTCAAACCGATCAGATCTGGCCATCGCACCTAAGGGTACGGTCGGCCACCATGGCCATACCCTTCGGACAAAAAAATCTATTTTTTTCATCCTCTATGCTGGTCGAACCTATGTGGGACAGAAAAACCCATTTTTCTTCCCCAATTCTGCCCAAACCCTAGCTCATAACCAATTACATTTTTATCAATTATATACTTAAAAAGTCATTATTTTTGCATCATAACAAAACTATTAAACCTCCACATGAATCATATTCATGGCGCATCATAATATGCATATCACTTTTATTATCGTTTACCGCAAAAACTAGCAAATACGATAATTGATAAAAACGGATAACCACATAAATCATATTATGCGCTATCACACGTGGCTCTGATACGACTGTAGGATTTTTGGTGTAGGTTACGCAGCGGAAATACAAAAAATTATGCCCAAAACTCTCCACGGATCACTGTGAAGTATCACATGATGATGAAGGAGGAGGGTTACCTTTGTCATTCTGAACGATCACAGCGCAGAAGTAGTACCATGCCTCTGTTGGTATTCACACCGTAGGATCAGCAACGGGATATTCCTCTATCGTTCGTGCTAACGGTATAGAAGAAGGAGCAATAAGGAAGCTTGATCCATTGAAGTTGTGAACAATGGAGGAGAGGGGGCCGACTCTTCTATGTCGTCGCGTATGGGGGGGGAGGGCGGTTTCGGTCTCCTCTTCTTTTTTGTCTTATGCTCTAATTTTGCATCTACATCCAGTCCAATTATTTTGGTTTGTGACCCTGCATGTTCCTATTACGTTGACAGTAACAATTACAAACTTTGAGCGGTGTCTAGAAACACATCAATGCTACCCAAGCAATAGGAATAGTCAGTGATCTGACAAACCTCTGTGACCAATGTTACCATGCTGTATAGTCCCTTTTGTCTCAATATCCGGATTGGAAACGAGACACAGATGTCACACTCGTATATCCAATCCACAGTTTCTCGATCTGTGTGTCACGCTCGTTAACCGAGGTGATTTTTTTAATATAAAATTAAAGGAACTGATCGAACAAGAGGTAAACTGAATAACTCAAACCTTTATTTCACAAACTAAAGTATATTACATAGTAGTCAGAGCTACTATCGGTTCCCAACCCCAACTATATCACATACAAAATGAGTTGAGACTCATCTCAAAAGCTATAAACAAGCTAGTACGAGAATGTTGAAATACTCACATACGAGAATGTTGAAATATTTGACTGGTGAACCCTAGTTTCATTAACTAGATCGGAGAAGACTTTGATGATATATTTGAGGTACCTTTTGATATGTTAATTTAGAAACAGGGGTCAAGGATAAATTTATTTTGGGAGTCTTTTCTGGTGATCAAAGAAAGCTATTCGAACAGAGTCCCACCCACCCTCACCTGAGAAGTTATGAAGACGATCCGTTGAGTTTTGACTTGTTTTGAATACAGTTTCACAGCCTTGGTGATTGGAAAGCTTTTGCTACGTTAACGGTTGATTGTAGTCTACTTTTCATGGTTTATATTTGGAGGGTCACGCTAGAGTGCTTTGTCATTTGAGGTTACTGTCGGTATTTAACTATTTGATGTGCTACTTGTATTCTGGTTACTCTAATGTTTCTTGATGATTGGGATGTCTATTCGGCTACATATTAAATTATAGGACTCAAATGGGAGAGACGGTGTATAAACTGTGAAAGAATTATTGTTGGTTCATTGATGATCATGTATAATATTTGGACGCACCCTATGACAGATCTAAGCAGGTTTATTATGAAGTTACACATTTAGTATTGCATTGGAGTTCTGACTGAGACTTTGAAATTTGTGTTTAGAGCCTAATAAATTTATATTTGGAGTCTCCTATTTTAAGAAGATTGCTCGAGAGATATTATTGTACGAGAAATTATGGATGCTTCTCATACATAACTATCGTATACTTGGAGTGTCGTAGCAATGCTGTTTCTCATAGTCGGGGTATGTGCTCGAATATGGGTTGTTTCTAAGGGATGTATGCTTCACATATATCATTCTAAAGTTCTATTGGGGTTAGGGGAGATGTTGTCCATTCTTCAACTTCGCGTTGTTTGGTTTATGGTGTGAGATACGAACTGTAAGAAGATGATGTTACCAGTTGCCAAGACAGAAGACGTTAAGAAAAGCTTGGAGTTCGTGTAGAAAATTGGAGGAAATACTAGCTTTATATTTGGAGGCTTGTTAGGATATAGCCACGAGGTCAGTAAGTGTTATGTTATTTGGCTAAATCCACGGTTATAAGTCGAGTAACAAAGTTGGACTAAGAAGAACTATGGATTTAAATGGTTGGTTGGAGTTCAATAAGAATACGCGGTAGAAGCGCATGGGTGATGATCGTCAAACGGAATATGAATAATTTAGTACCCTCTAGGTACAACAAGTGGTTGTAGAAGTACTACCCTAAGTTTTCTTAGGTACTGGACACATAGAAGAACCTAACATAAGAAACTCAGCTTCGTATATGACCATAAGACATAGTTAGAATCTTAGAGAGTAATCCTTCAGTGCTTGATTTGAATCAGCGTCATTTGAGATATATTTGGGTAACATGTGATCAAAGGGGGGCTCTATCATGAAGAATTTTGGAGGAACTTCGAAGAAAAATTGACAGTTGGATCAAAGGTCAGGGGACCAAACCACTAAGTTTTAGATACCCTTATCTAACTTGGTTTGGGGACATTAAGTTCGGTTTTAAGATGTCTATTTGGAGTTCTATTATTTGGATCAACCACCCTGAGGCATCTGGTTATTGATGTGGTCGGGAATTCTCTATAATGTGTATGGACTAGCAAGTTTGCGAGCTTTCTGGAGTTGTGTAACAGAATGATTTGTCTCGGTAGCCTAACTTTCCCTTCCGTGTGGTACATACTCTTCCGATAAAACTTGATCGTGGTCTTGTTGTTAATGTCTTGTTATGGTATACACTCTTCACTTAATCGAGGTTTGATTACGAGGATTGAATCTTGATAAGTTGCTTGGTAGTTCGTCTTCAGAATCGGGCCTTCTCTAATCATTTGACACGGTATTTTGGGATTCTTGGGAGGTGTAGATAGTGCTTTCTGAGCTGACAGATCTTGGCCACGTGGCAACCATCCAGCACACCATATTGTGCTCCACACACACTGGATCACGAGCCGAGCTGATCCATGTGGGGGCTGCGAGACAGAGCCCTCGCATACCACCGCACAGGACTTGTAGGGACTTAGTGGTTTGGAGGCTAGAGTAAGCCCTGTCGCGTGCGAGCGCACGCGACTTTTAGTAACTGTTTTGAGAGATTTATGGCACGAGCTCCATAAACCCGGTCAATCCGGTCAAACCCGGTCAACCTCATAACGGTTCCGGTATTCGCGCACCACGTGCTGTAACGGTCCCTATATATGAGGACGAACGTGCCGTTATGGTTAAGCTAATTAAGCCGCCATCAATGGGCGCATTAACCACACTACAACGGTCACGTTCCCTGCTATATATAGGACGTTAACCTTTCCATACAAAAGAGAACACACCTGCCATACGCGGAAGCTCTGCCAAACCTCTGTCTCTCTCTCAGAAATTACTACTGCCTTACTCTCTCCCTACACACAACCCCACTCTTCCTGTGCGATCCCTGATCCTATACATACGGTGTACACGGAGGTCTCCCCGCCGGAATCTCTTGTGCACATTTTGGTGAACCCGACGTGAACTTACCAGCAAAAGCAACCATGTCTCAGGAGGATGATATCAGCAACAGATCGCCTTCCACCGAAACCGCCTCGGGAGAGGAAACCCGCCGTACTCCTACCACCCCCGGCGAGACACCGACGCTAGAGTCTTTGGACGCCACTGTCCAAAGTCAGGCGAAAGCTCTCAAAGCTCAGTCCGCGCAATTGGAACGGATCTTACCCGTTCTGGGCACCCTTGCGCCAAATCCTTCATCATCCGCCGCCGTCCCTCAAGGAGGAGGAGCCCCTACTGCTCCGGGACTGGGAGTGTCAACCACACCTCCCAACCCCAATCTGCAGACTCCACTGGCGACTACGCAGCTGCCTTCGATTCAGGGGTCAACAGCTCAGATGTTGCCTCTCGCTGCTCACACTCCTCAGCCCTCGGCTTTGGCGTCTAACCCAACTCTGCAGTACCCTTTGCCTCCTCCAACGGCGATCTGGGGCAATGCGAGTAGTCAATACGTTCCCAATCCTTCGACGGCATATGTGTCGCCTCCGCCTGCAGCAACCCCTCCTTCAGCTACCGAAGGAAGCATTCCAGAGTGCATGACGTCTCTGCAGAAACGCATGGACACTATTCTGGCTCATCAGTCATTCGCGGATACCATTATCCCGAAGTTAGACAACGATCCACCTATTCCACGAGAGATCTATCTCATGCCTAACCCGGCGGGGTACAAGGCTCCTAAATGGGACAAGTTCGAGGATGTCAACGGAAACGCTCATGAGCATGTCATGCGTTTCATCGATGTCATGGGACCATACGGAGCTGATCCCAAATTATTGATGCGAGAGTTCCCGAAATCTCTAGGGAACGTAGCGTACAAATGGTACCGAACGTTGGAAGCCGGATCCGTGAAGACTTGGGACGACATGGTCCAGAAGTTCTATACCAAGTTCTTCCAGATGGAAGAAAAGGTGACGATGATCCATCTCTCGCGGATGTATCAGAAGCGCGAGGAAGACGGGATCACTTTCATTAAGAAATTCAGGGCGAAGTCCTTGGAGTGCAAAGATCCAATGCTCGAAAGCCGGCTCGTAGAGATATGCCTGCAGTGCATGCGAGATGAATATAAAGGTATGCTCATCAATTTGCAAACACCTACGTTTTCAAAGCTAATCGAATGCACAAAGAACATTGAGCCTATAGTCGAGAGGCAGAAAAAGAAGAACGCTCCGGAGCGATCTTCGAGCGGCGCCACCTACAAGATCGGGAGATTCAGTTACAAGAGGGGACGCGAAGCTGAGGTCAATACAGTTTCACCCCAGAAGCAAGCGAAGGTTGTGAACTTCGACATGCCACCCCTGCCATGCTCGGTAGAGGAGGCAAGCGACCTCTGCAGACAGTGGCGCAAGGACGGTGTCCTGCCACCGCTCGAGAAGATACCCTCTAAGGAGATGGTGAGGGACCCTAAGTGGTGCGAGTACCACGGCAAGGTCATGCACCCCACAGCGGAATGTAAAAAGCTCAGGTTCACATTCGACCAGAAGATGAAGAACGGCGAGCTGATCGTTAGTGATCACATGAAGGATGTGCGCAACAACCCACTTCCTGCTCATGCGGAGCAAGGCTCGAAAGGCAAAGAGGTCGCCATGATCTCGATCGTAGACTTGGAAGAATTCGCAGAGGATGGTCTACCCATCGTTGCCGAGGTCCATGAGGACGAAGACTACAGCATGGACACAGAAGATGAACGTGCCGACCGGATGAAAGGATCGCACGGCTTTAGCAGATTCTTCGACGAGATGAATTTCTCGGAGAAATGCCGGACAGAAATGACGAAGGCGATCTTAAGGATAGCAGAGGACTATGAGGAGGATCTTGTAGTCTCCAACGGAAAAGTCATCAGGGCGTCTCGCTCTACAGAAAAGATTATGACCTTTTCTGCCAGCGACAAGAAGACAGATGCGAGCCACCAGAGGCCTCTGTACGTGACAGCCATCATCAACGGCGTCGAGTTCAAACGAGCATTCGTCGATGGAGGGGCAGTGGTCAACGTCGTTTCGCTCCACACACTGAAGCGAGCAGGGATCCCCGAGCACAAGATCGTCAGGCGTCCATCTCCGCTGATGGGATTCGGAAGCGACTCTAGAATGACGATCGGATGGATCCGCCTGGGCGTTCAAATTGGCAGAATCAAGTGCTCAGCAAAGTTCTATGTCATAGACGCGAACACCACGTATCACATGATCATAGGTTGAGCCTGGATTCATCGCTTCGACGCAGTTCCTTCAACGGCTCACCAGGTCATGAAAGCTATCTGGAACGACAGAATAGTCGAGATACCGGCTTCGACGAATCCATTCAACTTGGATGAAGCACATCTTAGCGAGGCAGTGTGGTTCACCGAAATGGCGGACGAGCAAACACCGGGACCATTCAACCCTACTCCTTTGCCTCTCTGGGAGGACATCAAGGACCAGTCACCTGCGGGAGTAATGGTGACAAGGGAAGATGCCAAGGAAAAGCCGCATACACGCGAAGAGGCGCCGCGTATCGCATACCATCGAAAGAATGTGTTTACACTGAAGCGAATTGCAAAGCATGACCCCGAAGGCAAGGAGATAGAGAGCTTCTACGCCAATGGGAAGAAGTGCTATCGCATATGAAGGTGCGCGGGGATGTCCTCACACGGGCATGGGGATATCCCTGAGCAAATCAATCAAATCGAGCAAATCGCGGTAATGAAAGAACCAATACAGAGCACTCCAGAAGAGAAGCTCAAAGAAGCACCTGAATGCATGGAAGATAGGCCCAGACCACAAAAGCAAGATCTAAAGGAAGTGTTCCTCAGCCCGAACGAGGAAAAGAAAAGGCCAGTCTTTTTAAGTGCGGACCTCACCAGCGAGGAAGAGCAAGGACTGCTGCAGCTCCTAACTAAATACAAGGACGTGTTCGCATGGGAGTATGACGAGATGCCAGGTATGGATACAAGCATCACCATGCACCGTTTAGACATCATTCCAGGGTCTAAGCCGGTAAAGCAGAGCACAAGAAGCTTCAGGCCGGAGCTTAACGTGAAAATCAAACAGGAGATTGTCAAACTCCTGGATGCCAAATTCATAGAGCCGAATCATCATCCCACATGGCTGGACAACATCGTGCCAGTAGTGAAGAAGAACGGACAGCTTCGCATCTGCGTGGACTTCCGAGATCTCAATCGTTTCTGCCCCAAGGACGATTTTCCACTGCCTAACATCGATTTGCTTATCGATTCAACAGCGGGCCATCGCATGTTCAGTTTCATGGACGGCTTCAGCGGGTACAACCAGATCAAGATGGACCCTGAAGACACTCAGAAAACTGCATTCATCACTCCGGTAGGAGTGTTCAACTACACACTGATGCCGTTCGGTCTTAAAAACGCAGGTGCGACCTATCAGCGGGCCATGATGGCCCTATTCCACGATATGATGCACAAAGAGGTGGAGTTTTATGTGGACGACCTCGTGGTTAAATCCAAACAGGAAGCAGATCACCTCGCGGATTTACGGAAAGTGTTCAATAGATGCAGACGCTTTCAGCTGAAAATGAATCCCATGAAGTGCGCATTCGGGGTAACATCAGGGAAATTCTTGGGATGCGTGGTTCATCGCCAAGGGATCGAGCCTGACCCTGCGAAAGTGTCAGCTATCACTGGCATGACGCCGCCCCATAACCAAAGTGCCTTGAAGACATTTTTAGGAAAGCTATCCTATCTGCGGAGATTCATCCCAGCGATTGCTGAAATCACCTGCTGTTTTAGTGCTCTTCTCAAGAAGGACGCCGTGTACAACTGGGCTCCGGAGCACGAAGCCGCATTCGAAAAGCTGAAGGATTTGCTGACGTCCTCAAAAATAATGATCGCACCTCAACTGGGATCACCGCTTCTGCTATATCTGACATCAACAAGGAGATCCATAGGAGCACTCTTGGCTCAGGAGTACGAAGGCCAAGAAAGGCCTATCTACTACATCTCTCGCATTGTGCAGCCTGCTGAATCAAGGTACACAGACATCGAACGTCATTGCCTTGCCTTGTTCTTTGTAATAGAAAAGTTGAAAAACTATTTTGCATCACACAAAGTAGTAGTGGCCACCAAGAGCGATCCCATACGATATCTGCTAACTCACACTTCTCCTGGCAGGAGATTGGCGAAATGGTACATGACCATCTCTCAATATGATATCACATGCGTGCGACCGCGAGCGATCAAGTCGCAGGCGGTAGCGGATCTGTTGGCGCAGTTCCCCGACAACGGCCACGAGCCCGTGATTGAAGAAGAGCTCGAAGGCCCTGAAATCTATGCAATTGACGTGCCCTATTGGACGCTCCATTTCGACGGCTCGTCAAAAAGGAAAGGCGGAGGCATTGGGATAGTCTTGACCAAGCCGGATGGGGAGGTCATACAGATGTCCGCCAAGCTCAAATTCGCAGTCACAAACAATGAAGCGGAATATGAGGCTCTCATCGCAGGGCTCCGTGCAGCGAAAGCTTTGGAAGTAAGCAATTTAACGGTCATGGGAGATTACAAGCTGATCGTCAAGCAAGCCTCGGGCGAGTACGGTTTGAAGGAGATCAACCTTCTGTCTTACCGCACCCTAGTACAAAAGCTGGTACAACAATTCTGCGATGTGAGGTACGAGCACAAACCCCGAGCAGACAATAGGCATGCGGACGCTTTGGAAACCTTGGGATCTAAGGTCAGCACAGACAAATGTCCCGCAAGGATCTCCATTGAAGTGCGAACATCGTCGGCATTGACAGAAGATGCATGCGACGACGAACACATGGATGCCACGGATTGGAGAAAAGCAATCCTACAAGCTATTGCGGAAGGCACAAGCAGTGAAAGCTGGGCACTCACAAAAGGGTACTGTATACATGACAATACCCTTTACTACAAGGGTCCTGGCGGAATACTCATGCGATGCGTCTCCGAGCGAGAGGGACAACTGTTGTTAGAAAAGATTCACCAACATGCTTGCGGAGAAAGCGAGGTGTCAATCTACCGGAAGGCTCAAAGATATGGCATTCATTGGCCAGACATGTCAACAGCCGCGGCCCTGATACAAGGGAAGTGCGAGAGTTGCGCACTAATCAAAGATTCTCTAATCATCGCTCTAACGGATGACGACACGGATTGGAGGAAGCCACTCTTGGATTTTCTCACCCAGGGCACCGTGCCCGAATCAAGAAAAGAAGCCGAGAAATTGAAAAGGAAAGCATCTCGATACGTAGTACAGGAAAACCTGCTTTGGCGAAGAGGTCACGAGGGCAACTTGCTGCGATGTCTAGACGGCAGAGAAGCACAAGAAGTCATGGACCTTTCTCACCAGGTGGAACACCAAGGAGGTGCGAAATTATGCAGGCAGCTCCTCTCCATTGGATATTTCTGGCCCACGATGGAGGTTGATTGCCGCACCAAAGTGCAACGCTGCCAGGAGTGCCAATTCAAAGGAAACCTAGTGCACGCTCCCGCCGTGGATCTGCACGCATTGGGGACGCCATGGCCATTTCACACATGGGCTCTAGACTTTATCGGTCCTATCCGACCAACGTCACACGGGAATCATTTTATTCTCACTGCAACTGAGCTATTCACCAAATGGGTGGAGGCGATTCCATTGAAGACGGCAAATGCGCTAGCTGTGGTCAATTTCATTCAGGAAAGCATCGTATGCAGGTTCGGAATCCCAAACACCATTCTTTCAGATAACGGTACTCCCTTTGTTAATCGCCAGGTAGCTGCGAAGTTAGCGGAGTACAATATCAGGCAAATATGTTCTACCCCCTACTACCCGAAGGGGAACGGGCAAGCCGAAGCGACCAACAAAACGCTGTTAAGGATTTTGAGCAAGATGGTCGCAGATGATCACAAGAAGTGGGCTGATTCTCTAAACATAGCCCTGTGGGCTTACCGAACTTCTCCAAGGACACCAACGGGGGCCTCACCGTTCCTACTATGCTATGGGGCCGAGGCCGTGGTACCTGCGGAGGTGAGAGTTAATTCGGCAAGGTTAGCCTTCCACACACTCTACGAAAATCAACGTGATCATGACTTAGTCTTGCTGGAGGAAAAGCGAGAACAAGCCAGAAGAACCAACAAGCGGTATCAAGAAAGAATCGCTCGCGCTTACAAAAAGACGGTCCAGCGAAGAGATTTCGCAGTTGGAGACTTGGTCTTGCGCGCATCTGACCACTGTATGCGAGAAGCGACTCACCCGAAGTTCGCAGCCAATTGGGAAGGACCCTTCGAAGTCACAGAAGTCTTTGACAGTGGCTACTGCAGCATACGAAGGTTGCACGGAACAACCTCAACCCCGAGTTCAGTCAACATGCGCTGGATTAAGAAGTACTATCCCTGACTTCTCTTATTTCATGCGTTTTATTATAACGTCGCATAATGTCTTGCATGGCTATGATTTACACGATCTCCTCTCTCATATGAGAGGATTGTTATCTCATCTCTCCCATATGAGAGCGTTATAATAAGAAATTCTCCCAAATGAGAAACTTCATATCTCTGGATGTCAATTTTACTTTATTTCAGTTTGTTATAACTGTTAACAATGAGTTATCCGCTACGATAGCAGCCTATGCAAATGCGATCTTAATTGATCACCTAAGCCTATCTGTTACGATAGCAGCCTATGCAAATGCGATCTTAATTGATCACCTAAGCCTATCTGTTACGATAGCAGCCTATGCAAATGCGATCTTAATTGATCACCTAAGCCTATCTGTTACGATAGCAGCCTATGCAAATGCGATCTTAATTGATCATCTAAGCCTATCTGTTACGATAGCAGCCTATGCAAATGCGATCTTAATTGATCATCTAAGCCTATCTGTTACGATAGCAGCCAATGCAAATGCGATCTTAATTGATCATCTAAGCATATCTGTTACGATAGCAGCCTATGCAAATGCGATCTTAATTGATCATCTAAGCCTATCTGTTACGATAGCAGCCTATGCAAATGCGATCTTAATTGATCCTCTAAGCCTATCTGAAACGATAGCAGCCTATGCAAGTGCGATCTTAATTGATCCTCTAAGCCTATCTGAAACGATAGCAGCCTATGCGAAAAACGATCTTAATTGATCTTCTAAAGCCTATCTGTTACGATAGCAACTCATGCGACAAAACGATCTTAATTGATCTACTAAAGCCTATCTGTTACGATAGCAATATTGTGCAAAATGATCCTAAGTGATCTAAGAAGATCTATCTGATATGATAGCACTTGAATCTGAAAGCAGATCACAAGCCCATCCGCCAAGGTGGCACAGCTGCGAAAATACGATCTCGAACGATCTAGTGAAACGTCTGCGAATTCATATGGCAGATAGCAAATGCGAAACATGTATGTAGCATTATGCAAGGCGAAATATGCCGAAACGCATGCGATGTTGTATTTTGTTGTAACAAAACAGCAGATAACATAAAAGGCTATTTATCGAATCGCAACCGTCACCGTCGAATCGCGCAATCACAGGACAAGCTGACGTCACGCCTAAAACCCTAAAGGCCAGACGGCACGACTCTAGGGGTTATAGGTCATAATGGCACGCACGGGGGCTGAACTTACCCGTATTTGAATTGGTGCGTGGCGACGACGCGTATGTTGGTTTCCGCGCATGGAAGTCTATACAGCTATGAGTCTTCACGCGCAGAAAGGGGGCTAATGTAGATAGTGCTTTCTGAGCTGACAGATCTTGGCCACGTGGCAACCATCCAGCACACCATATTGTGCTCCACACACACTGGATCACCAGCCGAGCTGATCCATGTGGGGGCTGCGAGACAGAGCCCTCGCATACCACCGCACGGGACTTGTAGGGACTTAGTGGTTTGGAGGCTAGAGTAAGCCCTGTCGCGTGCGAGCCAAGCCCGCACGCGACCTTTAGTAACTGTTTTGAGAGATTTATGGCACGAGCTCCATAAACCCGGTCAATCCGGTCAAACCCGGTCAACCTCGTAACGGTTCCGGTATTCGCGCACCACGTGCTGTAACGGTCCCTATATATGAGGACGAACGTGCCGTTATGGTTAAGCTAATTAAGCCGCCATCAATGGGCGCATTAACCACACTGCAACGGTCACGTTCCCTGCTATATATAGGACGTTAACCTTTCCATACAAAAGAGAACACACCTGCCATACGCGGAAGCTCTGCCAAACCTCTGTCTCTCTCTAAGACATTACTACTGCCTTACTCTCTCCCTACACACAACCCCACTCTTCCTGTGCAATCCCTGATCCTATACATACGGTGTACACGGAGGTCTCCCCGCCGGAATCTCTTGTGCACAGGAGGTGTCGTGGAATTTTGGGTCGGTAGCTAGATTTCAAATAACAATAAGAACTGTATAATGTGAAGTCTTTTTCGAAATTTTCTTAAATTATGTTTGGATGGAATAAAGTGCTTTGAATGCTTAAGAAGTTGATAGTTTCTTTGGACATTGCTTTATGGAGTTGTGTCGCTTGGCCATCACCAGAGGAGCATAAACTTATTTTGTGTTATGTGGGGTACATTCTAATTCATTTATTGATTTATGTTATGTACTGTTGATAATATCAAGTAAGCATTACATGTGGCTTTAGTAGTTTATAAAGACTTTGGAGGTTTTTCTTGAAATAGTTCTAACACTTGGTGTAATTAGGCTCTGTCTATCGAATTATAGTATAGATTCGAGCTTCAAATAGTTAGTACGATCCGCCAGTGGAAGTGTGCAAATTAGAGTCTTATCGCTAAAGAGATATTTGGGAGCCATGAGATTATCGTTCACTTATTAGCTCTTGATGTTATATGACGTTATCAGGATACTTACGTTTCATTTGAACCAAGGGTGATAACTATTCTTTAGAAAACTATGTGAAATGGGTTATCTAGACGAAAACGACTAGTGGAGACAATATCTTTCGTGGTGGAATGGGAGATAGTTAGTGGGTAAGAGGAGAAAAGAGACTTCCTGAATTTATGGAGAACACCTGATCCAACTCAGTCTGAAAGATTAGGCATGATTAAACGTCGTAGGTTTTTAGACGATTACGAGACAGTCAGTCGACCTTGGAACAAAAATAATAGTGTCCATGAACACAACTGGCGACATGTATCCGCCAAGTATGACCATCCATTTGACTTTAGTTCCGGGGACGTCACTCTCTAAGGGGGAGAGGATGTAACCCTTCGCTTTAATCCCCTTATGCTTTGGTTAAAGTAAGCATTCCTTAGCACCTAAAATAAGACTTAACATTGACTGTTATCTCTGGTTAGTCTCGTGACATATTATGTGCATCATCGTATTGACGTATCTTTGCATCGTGTAGAGACGTTCTGCTCACTCAGTAGCATTAGCTTCGGGGACGAAGCTCTCTTTAAGGGGGGAAGAATGTAATATCCCGTTTTAATTTAGGGGTAATTGTTGGTTTTTATAACGTCTAAATGATAAAATATATGTTAAACGGGGATGTGGTTGTAGTTTGAGAAAATACAAACTAGGTAATTAAGAGGGGGTTGTGTTTTAAATTTTAAAAAACCCTAAAACCTAGTGGGTAAATGGATAAAAGTGAATTAAATAATAATCATAGAAAAAAGAATATAAAAAATTGTTCCCCGTTTCATTTTTCGGTGATTCCCCAATCCCCAAAAATTCTTTTCTCTCTCTCTCTCTCCCCGTCACTCTCTATCTCTCCTCCCTCTTCTCCTATTTCTTCTCCTTCCTCTCTTCTTCGGGAAACACCACACCACTGGGCCATCACCACCCTCACCTCCCTCTCCACTCTTAAGTCTCTCTCTCTCTCTCTCTCTCTCTCTCTCTCTCTCTCTCTCTCTCTCTCTCTCTCTCTCTCTCTCTCTCTCTGACGGCCAGCAAGCACAACAGCAGCGGCGGCGTTTTGTCGCTGCCATCCCCAACGGAAACTCACCCCCTCCGTCACCGGCCACACCACCTCCACAACACCGCCACCAAAACAGCCACAACCTCCTCCACCATCTCCCAATCTCTCTGTCTCCCTCCCTCTCACTGTTGTCTCCGGCGAAGACCCAGCAGAAGCAGCAGCGGCACAAGGCCGTTTCAGGCTCCAGCGAACAACGCCGGCACCACCACCCCACTAATCTCTCTCTCTCTCCATTATTTTACCCCCAAGACTTCTTCCCCTCTCTGTTTCGACCAGAGTAGAGGCAAGAACAGCAGAAAAAATCCAGTGCAAAGAAGACCCAGAACCGCCGCCGGCGAGAAGCTCGACCGAGCCATCCAACGCTACCCACCCCCTCAAATCAATCCCAATCGAATCCTAGACGCCCGAGGAGACTGTAATCGTTACCAATCGGAGCCAACAACACCTTAGATGATGGATTCGACCATCACCGCCGGCCACCACGACGGCGAACGCAACTGGACCCAATTCTTGACCGTTTCTCGCGATTTTTTGCTTGAGTAACTTCTTATTCACCCTCTGAGTCATTTTTTATCATGAAAATATGATATTGTTAGCTCTAGATCGAATCGGGTTGTTGGGTTGAGAAATTTATGCATATGTTCATGTTGGGGGATAGTTTTTGTACTTTCTGAAAAGTTGAGGGTATGAATTGTCACATGTGAAACTGCTATCTTAGTGGAGGGTGATTATATGTCCTTTATGAGAACTTGGGGGATCCATTTGTTGTTTCTATAAATTGAATATAAAATATGAAATTAAAAATGCAATTTCAGTATTAGAATTAATTCAAATTTATAATTATTTTTTAATTATTTAAAATAAATTTTTGTTGTTTCTCTTGAAAAATAAGCAAAATAATGATATATGTTGTTAAATAAATACTTTTAAGTACTTATAAACTAGTATTTTAAGTGAAATAGGTTATTTCTTCAATATTGATGACATAAAATGATTTAGAAAGCCAACTTAGAAAATATTCAATAGTAGAATCCTAAATTAATAATTAGATAAAACTTGATTATTATTCTTAGATATTAGAAATAATTTCTTCAACATAAAGTTATAATTATGTATGACTCATTACTTCCTCAAATAAACGTTTTGTGATTTTTTTTATAAGTTTAGTCATTTTATAGTATATGTATATTTTATGATAAATCATTAACTATATTTACATTAGCTTGAGTTAAATTTTGTAGTCACTTACAAATAAATAGGTGTATAATAAATCATTATTTTCTAAATATAAGAGTGTATAAATTTAACATGCGATTGCTTACACAATAATTTTTACGAATTAGTATTTATAACATTTGGAATATATTATGAGGAAAAGTAACTATTTTGGCACAAATTTGTTATAATGTGGTACCCTAATTATTAATGGGGTAACGGGGATAATTTCAAAAGAGTATCGTTAAGAATCGTAGCACTTTGCATACCATAATTGCACAATTGGACTTGTAATTGATTAAGAAAATATAAATTGTTGGTGGCCAGTTGATAGAAAGGGGCTACATATATCTGTAGGAGCGTTATCGTGATGTTTGCTTGGCTACTCGAGGTGAGTAAACATGCCCGTCCTAATGTGCCCGTCCTTCTTTCGTGTCCAAATGTTTTTATGATTTTATGTCTCAAAATGTGACTTGTGCTATACGTGCTCGACTTGAGATTTCAAATACTTGTCTAAACGTGTTTGGCTTGAGATTTCAATTACTTTTCCCGATGATCCTTTCAAGTTATCACATGGAAATTAATAATGCGTAATAACGTAAAGTGGAAACAGTTGGGCGGTGGAACCTTATTCGGATTCTTATATACACCGTGGAAATGATATTTGGGATGGCACGGCCACCAGACCTATTGTGATATTTTACTCAGTTGCAATTTGTTGATTGAAAGACCCTTGAATGTGTTTTGGATGGTAATTGTTTTGAGTGATGAAAGACAAAGACAAAGACATAAGCAGCAAAGCATTTCAGATATTCCAAGGCCTTGAGATAGTGACAGAGATTCAAAGCTTTGAGAGTTGTTTTATTAGCATTTCAGATATTCCAAGGCCTTGAGATACTGACAGAGCTTCAAAGCCTTGAGAGTTGTTTTATCCCTTTATATGTTATAACAATTCTGTGTTGCAGATTAGATATCTGATTATACAGATCAGGGATTTACTGCATATACTTATAGTTTACACTATTTACATATCTAACACAATTTCAGATGATTAGAACAGGAAGAATCAAAGTTTTCTGGGTTTAACTTTGAATATCTGTGAAACAGGTTCAAAGCTCCAAGGCCTTGAGATGTGCCTTGAGCTGCTTACAGTTTTTACCGAACTAAGTTGATTCTTTCTTGCAGGTTGTGATTCTTATTACTGTGATTATTCATTGACTTCTAAGAGTCTTAAACTTTTTTTCATGATTTATATGTTTCAAAAGTTAAACAGATTACTGTTCTAATCTTTTAACCAGTTTTATCAGAAACTGGATAACCAAACAGTCATAGCACTGTTATCTTTATGGATTTTGTTGTTGCTGTGTTTCAATGCTGTTGCAGGGCTGTTAAACGTGCAAGAGAAATCTCAACAAACTCCAACGGATATCCACTTAGAGCTGTTTGAATTTCAATTGAAAACAGAAGGAGGATTTGTAGGAGCTGAGATCCTAAAATCTCTCAATCAGTTGCATCTGTGGATAAAAGAGACTGGTTTGAATTTTGGAAAAAAAAAAGTGAGGCTTGCAGAATACTCAGAAAGGTGTGATGAATTCGTGGAGATCATTCATTCAAACACACACATGGATTCAAGCTTCAATCCAGATTCCAGAAGATCAAATCAATCCAGTTTCCAGAAGAACACATCCAGGCTTCAATAGCTTATCTCCCCTACTGTGTTCTTCACTTATTTTGTAATCAGTGTATCTTTTATATCTTAAACCTCACTTAACCTAGTGGTTGGTTGTTCAAGTGAACAACAAGAGGTTCTTGTTAGCTCAACAGTTAGTAGCTGGAACTAGATAGGTTTGGAACCACAAGCTGTATAGGTGTAAGGAAAATCACTTATGCTTGAAGATCTAGGGCTGTTTCTGTGTGAGTAATAAGAAGTGTTTGCCCAATCCTGGTGGGATTAGATCCCTCAGGCAGAGATTAGGTCCATTGGGACTGAACTCTATAAATTGCTTTGTGTTCTTTACTTTTCAGTTTGATTATTATCTGCTGAACACAACTCAAATCAAACTAGGGTTCATAAGCTGTTTAGAACTGATAATAGTTCAAAGCCTTGAAGCTTTCTATTTTGCCTTTGAAAGTTTCAGACAGTTTTCTAAAATCTCAAGGCCTTGAGATTTGAGTTTCACACAAAGCCATTCTGTTAAATTTTGAGTTTTGCAAAAAGTTTCCATACTCTATTCAACCCCCCCCCTTCTAGAGTATTTAGGTCCTGTATTTAGTCTACATTACACACTTTCAATTGGTATCAGAGCTTGTGTCACTGTTATAGATCTAACAATCTGGTGACTATGAGTAATGTAGGAGATGGTGGATTCTCACAAGGAAAGGCAGCCAACAGACCTCCATTGTTCTGTGGTGATAACTTCATGCACTGGAATGCATTGATGAAGATGTTCATCATAGATCAAGACATGGAACTGTGGTCAATAGTTCAGAATGGTCCTCATGAGTACTATACTACAATTGATGGAGCCAGATGTATCAAGTCTGAGGAAAATCTTTCAGTTAATGAACTGGAAAAGGTATCAAAAAATTACAAGGCTATGAATCTGTTATATTGTGCTCTTAATGCAGATGAGTTCAACAGAGTGTCAAATTGCAAGAGTGCCAAAGAAGTATGGGATAAACTGGTGGTGACATATGAAGGAACTGGCCAGATCAAGCAGACCAAAATCAACATACTTATGAGGCAATATGAGTTGTTCAAGATGAACTCAGATGAGACCATCAAGGATATGTTCAAAAGATTCACTGATGTGGTGAACAATCTGGAGTCATTGGGAAAGAAGTTCTCAAATGAGGAGAAGGTCAGAAAGATTCTGAGAAGCTTGCCAAAAGCCAAGTGGGAGCCAAAGACAACAGCCATTGAGGAAGCTCGGGATTTAAGTCTTCTTCAGCTAGATGATCTACAAGGAAAGTTGCTCACTCATGAAATGTCTATGAAGGATGTGGAAGGTGATTTGAGTGAAAACATCAAGAACTTAGCACTTAAGGCAAAAGACAGTGAAAAGTCCCAAAGCCTTGAGACTGAAGATGAGCATGATGATGAAGAGGCTTTAGCATTGATCTCCAAGGCCTTGGCCAGGATTCTCAAGAAGAAAAGAAAATCTGGTTACAGGGATTACAACAGAGAGAGATCAAGACCTTCAGGCAGCAAGGACTACAAAGGTAAGCCTTCATCACAGTCACATAAAACTAAAGTAATGAATTGTTTTGAGTGTGGTGATGCAGATCATTTAGTAAGGGACTGTCCACAAAAGAAGAAGAACAGGAACTTTCAGAATAAAGACAGTGACAACAGAAGGAAGAAAGCCATGATGTCTTCCTGGAGTGATTCTGATTCATCAAGTGACTCAGACACAGAAGAAGATCAAGCAAAATTATGCTTCATGGCAAAGCATGATGAGGAAAAATCATCAGACAGACATATTGAAGATATGGTAAAAAATCTACTTGCTAGTCCTTCTGATGTACTTCCTGAAATTCTCAAGAGTATGTTTTTAAATGAGGAAAGCTATAGAAATGAGATTTCTGCTTTAAAGATTAAGATTCATGAGCAGGTAAAAGAAAACCTGGACCTAGTTTTTACAAACAAAAATGTTGAGGTTTCTTAGACAAAGCTTGAAAAGGACTTCAAGGCCTTGGACAGCAGGTTCAAAGCCTTGAAGGCACAGATAAAAGAGGTTGTTGATCAAAATACTCTTTTAACTCAAAGATATGCTGATCTAAAGACTCATTCTGAGAATTTAGAACAACAAATCTGTTCTTTGACTGAGAAACTTCAAGAGTCCAAGAAGGTCCTAGCTAAATTTACAGGCTCAGAACATAATCTAAATCTCATTCTTGGAGGAAGTCTGAAATCAATGCATAAAAGTGGGATTGGCTATAATCCAAATTTTCCAAAGAAAGGCCAAACTACTTTTGTAAAATCTGGTAGCAGACATTCTCCAAAATGTCATTACTGTGGAAAAATTGGTCATGTCAGATTAACTTGTCCCTTCAGAAGATCAGAACCTCACATTATGAGGAATACTTATCCTTATCAGCTTAAGGGACATGTTAGGCAGATTTGGGTTCCAAAAGGAATTAGGCCACCAAACATGGCTGATTCTGAGTATGACTCAAATTTCTGCACTTGGTCTAACAGCCTGTTGAGGCAACGATTTGTTTTTTGCAGGATGTCACCAAGGCCTTGAAATATCAGAAATGAATATTAGACAGTGGATGTTCCAGACATATGAGTGGAAAGAAGTCTCTTTTTACTGAGCTTACAGAAAAATCTGGAGGAACAATCACACTTGGTGATAAAGCAAAATGCAATATCATTGGTATAGGTAGTATTGGTAATGGTTCTACTAATTCTATATATGATGTTTATCTGGTAGATGGACTTAAGTATAATCTGCTTAGTATCTCTCAGTTATGTGATAAAGATTATAAAGCTATATTTGACAAGGAGAAATGTGTGGTGCAAGATGAGAAATCTGGTGATTGCATACTCACTGATCCTAGATCATATAATCTATATGCTATGAGTACTAAAAGTGTTGCAGGTGACAAGTTAAAATGCCTCAAGGCCTTGAAGGAAGATTCAAAGCTTTGGCACAGAAAACTTGGGCATATTAGTATACACACCTTGAATAAACTCATATCAAAGGATCTGGTAAGAGGTTTACCATCACAGAAATTTTCAGATGATGAGGTTTGCAAGGCATGTGTACAAGGTAAGCAAACCAGAAGCTTATTCAAGCCAAAGAACTTTGTAAGTACTTCTAGACCCTTAGAACTGCTGCATATGGACTTGTGTGGTCCTATGAGAGTTCAGACCCCAAAAGGTAAGAGGTATATGCTTGTTATAATTGATGATTATTCTAAGTTTACTTGGGTGATGTTTATTAGAGATAAAACTGAAGCTTTATCTGAATTTTCTAGATTGTGCAAAGAGCTTCAAACTTTGAAAAATTTACATGTTGTATCTATTAGAAGTGATCATGGTAGGGAATTTGATCAACTTGACTTTTATTTGTTATGTGCAAAGCATGGCATATCACACAACTTTTCTGCACCTAGAACTCCACAGCAAAATGGAGTATTTGAAAGGAAGAATAGGACACTTGAGGATATGTCTAGAACCATGCTTCTTGAAAGTAATTTGCCAAAGTTCTTATGGGCAGAAGCTGTTAACACTGCCAATTATGTGCTGAATAGATGCTTGATTAGACCTATTTTAAAAAAGACCCCTTATGAATTGTTTAAAGGTAGAAAGCCTACTGTTTCTTATTTTAAACCTTTTGGTTGTATCTGTTTTGTGCATAATAATGGTAGAGACAATCTTGGTAAATTTGATGCTAGAAGTGATGAAGGTGTATTTCTTGGATATTCTCAAACTAGTAAAGCTTATAGAGTTTATAATAGAAAAACCAAGATTGTGGAAGAGAGTATTCATGTAATTTTTGATGAAAGTACTAAGGATTCTCTGAGTGATAGTTTTGCAGATCTAGATTTGAACAAGCATGAGTCAGATGATGATGCTGTGAAAGAAGACAAAGGCAAAACTAATGTACAGAATCAATCAGCAGAATCTCAAGGCCTTGAACCTCCTGCAGAACCAAAATCTCAAAGCCTTGAGACAGAAGCTGAAACCTTCTATGATGCTCCCTCTACTGTTTCAAGAACTCAAAGCCTTGAAGGAGAATATTCCTGGGTACCAAGAAAGAATTTTAAGTATCTTGCAGATCATCCAGCTGATAACATCATATCAGATCCTTCAACTGGAACTCAGACAAGAGGACAGTTGAAGAACTTGTGTGCTTTTAGTGCATTTGTATCTTTGATTGAGCCTAAAAATACCAAGGAAGCACTAGAAGATGCAGACTGGATCATTGCAATGCAGAGTGAGCTGAATGAGTTTGAAAGAAACAAGGTATGGAATCTGTTTCCCATACCTAAAGAGAAGTCAGTTATTGGAACCAGATGGGTATTCAGAAACAAGCTTGATGAGAATGGCGAAGTGGTAATAAATAAACCCAGACTGGTGTCTCAAGGATATAATCAGGAAGAAGGTATAGATTATGAGGAGACTTTTACTCCTGTTGCTAGGTTAGAAGCTATTAGAATACTTCTTGCATTTGCATCTCACAATCACATAAAGCTTTATCAAATGGATGTTAAATGTGCTTTTCTGAATGGCTATTTACAAGAAGATGTTTTTTTAGCACAACCACCTGGTTTTGAAGATGAAAACTTTCCTGATCATGTTTATAAAGTGGACAAAGCTCTTTATGGGTTAAAACAAGCTCCAAGGGCTTGGTATGACAGGCTTTCAAAATTTCTACTTGAAAATAATTTCAAAAGAGGCCTAGTTGATAAAACTCTTTTTATTAAACATCATCAAAGTGATTTGTTAGTAGTTCATATCTATGTAGATGATATTCTATTTGGTGCTACTAATGATGCTCTTTCAAAAGAGTTTTCTAGTTTGATATGCAGGGAGTTTGAGATGAGCTTACTGGGTGAACTGAATTTCTTTCTTGGACTTCATATCTTACAAATGAAGAAAGGGATTTTTGTACATCAAGGAAAGTATACCAAGGACTTATTGAACAAGTACAATATGTCACAGTCCAAGGTGCTTAAGACCCCTATGAGTTCATCACTCTCTTTAGACAAAGATTCAAATGGTAAGAGTGTGAATCAAAAGGAATACAGAGGTATGATTGGATCACTGTTGTATTTAACTGCTAGTAGACCTGATATTATGTTCAGTGTATGTATGTGTGCTAGATTCCAAGCAGAGCCCAAGGAAAGTCATTTAACTACAGTCAAAAGAATTTTTAGATATTTGAATGGAACCAGAGACTTAGGGCTTTGGTATCCAAGAAGATCTAATTTTATGTTGAGTGGCTATTCAGATGCAGATTTTGCAGGATATAAAGCAGACAGGAAAAGTACTTCTGGATACTGTCAATTTCTTGGATCTTCATTGATCAGTTGGCATTCCAAAAAGAAAAATTCTGTAGCATTATCAACTGCAGAAGCTGAATACGTTGCAGCTGGTGCTTGCTGTTCACAAGTGTTATGGATTGCTCAGCAACTTAGAGATCTTGGCTATAATTTCAGAAATGTGCCTATTCATTGTGACAACACAAGTGCTATTTCAATCTCTAAGAATCCAGTTCAGCACTCAAGGACAAAGCACATAGATGTGAGACATCACTTCCTTAGAGATCATGCAGAACAAGGTGATGTTGTTTTAAATTTTATCTCTAATTCAATGCAGATCGCTGATATTTTCACTAAACCTTTGCCAGATGATAGGTTTTCATCTCTAAGGCTTGAATTGGGGATGTTAAACAAGGATGCATTGGTTTAGGGGGAGTATTAGTACGTATATGTGATTATGTATTGAAATCTCAAAGCCTTGAGATTATACTTTCCAAATCCTTGAAAGTATAGCTCAAAGCTTTGAAGTTTCTCAAGCTGCAGAAAATCTCAAGGCCTTGAGATTGTTCTCCAGGTCCTTAAAACATCTGTAATTTTTTTTCTAAAAAAATGGATCATAAAATATTATATCTTATCTTTTTAGATAAGTGTATAATGTTTTAATTACTCAGAGAATTTTCTAAAATATCCAAAAATATTTTTTCAAGATTCTATTTTTGCATGTTGATTTAGCAGAGTCCTTTTATGACTCATCTCTTTCAACCTACTTAAGCTGAAAGTCAAGGCTTATTCCTGTTATTCTATCTCAATTCTCTACGACTCTCCTCTCTCTCTATCAATTTCTCTCAATCACATTCTCTTCTCAAAACCCTAAACCCCAAAATGGAGCGCAAATCAGCCATAATTCAGCAACCAGGAAAGCCTTCTGGCAGATCCAAGAAGAGGGAAAATAAGAAGGAGAAGATAGTGATTTCTGATTCAGATTCAGAAAACACTCAGAGCTTGCATGAGGACACTCCTCCTGCAAAGAAGTACAGAACAGAGAAGGGAGATGAAGGCTCAAGCGTTGATCCACATCAAGAGACACAGACTCAGGGTGGTGATCAAACTAGGTTAGAGAAGAAGAAAGGGGGAGATAAGAAAAAGACTGGAGAAGAGGAAAAGGGGAAATCTGCTCAAGAAAGCAAGAAGAAAACATCTGAAGGACAACAAGAGAAGAGCAAACCCTCAGAGAAGAAAACTAGGGTTAAGCAGGTTGCTGCTGCAACCAAGAAAGGTTGTCAAGGTAAGAATGTACTTCCTACAGAGTGGTTTGTTAGTTCTGAGGTTAGAACTGTATGGATGCAAGGTTATGCTTCTTCTAAGGTAGCTTCCTATAGTATGGTTTCTGAAGAGTTGTTAGACAAATTGGATATTGATTGCATGAGAAAATTAAGAGAAACTGCAGTTTGGAAGGTGTTAAATCCTAGTTCAAAGGTCTATCCTAGGTTAACTAGGTTGTTTTATCTGAATTTGGTTTCTGAAGGTGATGATAAAATGGTGTTAACTTCAAAAGTGGCTGGGATAGATTTGAGGTTAGATCATAGTACTTTTGCCAAAGTCTTGGGCATTCCTAGGAAGTATAATGTTGGAGATTACCCTGATAGGAAGGAGTGTCTGGATAAGGCAAAGGAGATGTTTTTCATTGATGGTGTACCCTCAGGTCCGAAGCAGTTGACACACTCTGTGCTCAACTGTGAAGCCAAAATCCTGTTTACAATTTTGATGAGAAGTGTAGTTCCTAGGGAGAACTCAAGGGAGTTGGTTACTGATAAGGTTCTCATTTGATGTAGCTGATATATCAAGGGTTTGAGATAGACTTGCCAACAGTTGTTATGGAACATATGATTTATTGTGCAACCATAACTAGAAACCATTCTCTTCCTTATGCCAACCTGTTGCCTCTTTTCTTTAAATATTTTGATGTGCCTATGAAAGGAGAGGAAAAGATTACTGGAGGTTTTGGGTTGATTGATGAGACTGCACTTCATAGGATTGGGGTTGTTCAGACTGGAAAAGGACATTGGAAGTTTTATTCAGATTTGTCAAAGGAGGAACTTGCAGAGAAGGAGTTTGTGAAGCCAAAGGGGGCTACATCAGGGAAAGGAAAAGCCAATGAGGATTATTCTTTGTTGGTTGAGAAGTTTGAAGATCAGCAGGTTGAGATTGAAGATCTCAGACAAAGGTTATTTGATCTGTCAGCTGAATTTAACCAATTCAAGGCCTTGATTAATGTTATGAATGGAAAGATGGATGTTGTCATCAAGGGTTTGAACTTGGATAAGATACCTTCTGCTACTAGTCATGACACCATTGTGGATTCAGATGAAAGGCTGGGAGATTTTCTGAAGAAGAAAAAGAAGCCAATACCAGTGGTGCTTACTTCAAAGGATCTGTATGAACAAACTGATGAAAAGATGCTGGTGAAGACAGAGGTGTTGATGCAGCAACAGAGGGGGATTCTGTGCAGGTTAAGAAGAAAGTGGATGAGATAATTCAAGAAGTGGTTGCAGAAGTGGAAGCTGAACAAGAAGGTAATCAGTCTGCTAAAGATGCTGCAAGTGAAGAAGAAGTTGGAGAAGGCTCAGAGAAAGGCCAGACATCAAAGAAGAATTGAAGATCAGAGAAGACCAAAGCCTTGACTTTCTATTTCTTTCTCTTCTTCCTTTCTGTTCTCAAGGCCTTGACTTTCAAGCAATAATTTTGTTTAAGTTTTTTTTAAGACTCTGAGTAATGATCCAACATTTCTTCATCCTTATTTGATGAAAGTCAAAAAGGGGGAGAAATTATGTTATAATTGGTGTTTCTTGCAGTACTTACTTGAATTGTAATAATGCTCAGTTGTTTTGGTTTAATCAGTTGTGTTATTATATTATTGTGGTTATATGTAAATTTTGCTGAATATCTGTGGTTTCCTGGTTATCTGTAGTACTATTGTCTATTGTATCTACAATATGTGGTTATCTAATTTTTATAACAAGTGGCAGGAAAATCTATACAAGGATGTAGGTTTTGTCTTTCATCAAGGGGGAGATTGTTGATTTAAAGACCCTTGAATGTGTTTTGGATGGTAATTGTTTTGAGTGATGAAAGACAAAGACAAAGACATAAGCAGCAAAGCATTTCAGATATTCCAAGGCCTTGAGATACTGATAGAGCTTCAAAGCCTTGAGAGTTGTTTTATCAGCATTTCAGATATTCCAAGGCCTTGAGATACTGACAGAGCTTCAAAGCCTTGAGAGTTTTTTTATCCTGTTATATGTTCTAACAATTCTGTGTTGCAGATTGGATATCTGATTATACAGATCAGGGATTTACTGCATATACTTATATTTTACACTATTTACATATCTAACACAATTGCAGATGATTAGAACAGGAAGAATCAAGGTTTTTTGGGTTTAACTTTGAATATCTGTGAAGCAGGTTCAAAGCTCCAAGGCCTTGAGATGTGCCTTGAGCTGCTGACAGTTTTTACAGAACTAAGTTGATTCTTTCTTGCAGGTTGTGATTCTTATTACTGTGATTATTCATTGACTTCTAAGAGTCTTAAACTTTTTTTCATGATTTATATGTTTCAAAAGTTAAACAGATTACTGTTCTAATCTTTTAACCAGTTTTATCAGAAACTGGATAACCAAACAGTCATAGCACTGTTATCTTTTTGGATTTTGTTGTTGTTGTGTTTCAATTCTGTTGCAGGGCTGTTAAACGTGCAAGAGAAATCTCAACAAACTCCAACGGATATCCACTTAGAGTTGTTTGAATTTCAATTGAAAACAGAAGGAGGATTTGTAGGAGCTGAGATCCTAAAATCTCTCAATCAGTTGCAGCTGTGGATAAAAGAGACTGGTTTGAATTTTGAAAAAAAAAGTGAGGCTTCCAGAATACTCAGAAAGGTGTGACGAATTCGTGGAGATCATTCATTCAAACACACACATGGATTCAAGCTTCAATCCAGATTCCAGAAGATCAAATCAATCCAGTTTCCAGAAGAACACATCCAGGCTTCAATAGCTTATCTCCTCTACTGTGTTCTTCACTTATTTTGTAATCTGTTTATCTTTTATATATCTTAAACCTCACTTAACCTAGTGGTTGGTTGTTCAACTGACTAATAAGAGGTTCTTGTTAGCTCAACAGTTAGTAGCTGGAACTAGATAGGTTTGGAACCACAAGCTGTATAGGTGTAAGGAAAATCACTTAGGCTTGAAGACCTAGGGCTGTTTCTGTGTGAGTAATAAGAAGTGTTTGCCCAATCCTTGTGCGATTGTATCCCTCAGGCAGAGATTAGGTCCATTGGGACTGAACTCTGTAAATTGCTTTGTGTTCTTTACTTTTCAGTTTGATTATTATCTGCTGCACACAACTCAAATCAAACTAGGGTTCATAAGCTGTTTAGAACTGATAATAGTTCAAGGCCTTGAAGTTTTCTATTTTGCCTTTGAAAGTTTCAGACAGTTTTCTAAAATCTCAAGGCCTTGAGATTTGAGTTTCACACAAAGCCATTCTGTTATATTTTGAGTTTTGCAAAAAGTTTCCATACTCTATTCAACCCCCCCCCCTTCTAAAGTATTTAGGTCCTGTATTTAGTCTACATTACACACTTTCACAATTAACCCCGGGCTGCTCCATGTACTCACCTCTCTGGCCGCAAGAAGTCTTACGGGGGTGCCGGCACTTAAGGTCTTGGATGCATGGGATATGGTTGGTTACTTATGAGATACTGTGATGGAATATTGTGATGGATTGGTTTGTTCCCACTACAACTAAATAATAAATGTGGATTTTCATGAGAAAATGGAAAGGAATTCTATACTTGAGATTTCCCCTAATTGGGACAGTATTATGAGATTCTCCCTAATCGGGACAGTATGGTGGTTTGGAAAGATTTCATCGGAATCATAAACAGTAATATTTTGAGAGTATTGGAAAATTTATATCTTCTCATACTTGGTCATTTTCACTACTATATTTGATTCCTTGTTATTATTCGTGTTCTTTAAAGAAAAGCATGCCTCTTTCCTGTTGACATGTTGGGGTGTTTACCTACTCAGAATTTCTTGATGACTTTGGATAATTACTGTCTTGTTTCCTTCCCCCGCAGGTCTAAGAGCTGTGATTATGGAGTAGCGGGATTCGAGACTCACCTAGTACTTGATATCACTTTTAACAAGGCGCACTCTTAGTATAATATCATCTTGTGTAACAGTGTATTGCAGACAAATTAAGAGTTGTAATATATAAATATCGAATGTGTTGTTCTTGATTTCCGACGCTTCATTTTGGAGTAGCACCCTCCTAGGCTCTCCGGTCCGGAACCGAAAGCTTGGGAAACGAGGGGTGTTACAAATATAGTACAACACCCTATCCATTACCAGTTCCTTTGAGTGTTCCCTTGGTACCACACACCTTATAAAAATGGTAAACAAAAATTTGGCTTCAACAATTAACACAGAGTGTGTCAACTGCATAGATGAGGTAGGGGTGTTTGGTAGAAAGAACTCTTCGTTTGCAAGTTTCAGCTTCACTCTTAGGAGGGTAGTTACTAGTGTCATATCTCTTAGGACAACCTAGAAAATTTTACAAACTCAGCATGATCTAGTTCCATGTCAACGCTAGCAACCTTAGTCTGGATCACTATACTTGCAGACTTCTTGACTTGTTTCATGTTTGGGTAAAAGAACTTGTTGAGTCTAGGGTAAGCTATCTCCGGAGGATATAGAATAAACCTAATAGAACTTTTCCTCAACATTTTGATGCATTTCAGATTCATACCATGTAACATAGGCATACTAACCAGACTACAGAAATCAACTGGTCTAGAGGCGAATCCATCAAGCCACTGCCCTCTAGCAACATTTGTAATAAACCGTGTACTATCAGGGACTGATTTCTTACCTGTGGATTTCTTCTTTTCTGAATAGATCTGCAGTGCCTTTTCTTTGTTCTCATCTTCTTCATCTTCTAGTTCATCCTCTGTAACTTTTTCTTTTCCTTTGCCCTTGTCTGCTTTGTCAGCCTTTTTCTTTGACTTATTTGGGCTAGCAATCCGAATACCCTTCTGTTTCTCTGGTGCAGTCTTCACTGCCTTCTTCTTCTTCTTCTTGTTGGACACTGGGGTCTCATCTTTCTAGGCCTTCTTCTTGGGAGGAGGATGAGCTATGTCTTCTGCAGTAGGGGTTTTTGAACTGGAGTCCCCACTGATGGTCTAAAACCTCTTCCACAGTAGCCTTTCTTTTCTTATCTGTTGTATCCTTTGAACCACCAGCCATCTTGATTTTTTCTGAGGCTCTTCTAGTGCTCATTAGGTTTTGGAGAAGAAAAGAGAGGTAAGATAGATACGAAGGAGAGAAATAAGGAAGGAGATAAATAGAAGAGAGTTTCAGTTTGAAAAGGAAACTAAATATTTTCTCTGATCTCTGAAGATCTTGATGAATCAAAAAGATTCAAAATTGTGTGTGCCGTTAGAAATAAAATATATAATACTATTTTGGCTGAAAAGGGGTTTTTCAAAAATGAGGGGCAACATTGAGCAATTATCTACAAACATAACACCCAATATTGAAAGATCCAGAATTATTGACTAAGTAACATGCAATCTTACTTTCAAGACTTTGGAAAAGACTTCAAGGCTTTGTGTAGAACTCATGGGAGTCTTATTATCTCTGGATTGAGACATATCATACTTTCTTAGCAAGTCCTTTGTGTACTTGATTTGACGTAGGAAAATACCCTTCTTCATTTGATGAATTTGAAGTCCACGGAAGAAGTTTAATTCTCCCATCAAGCTCATTTCAAATTCCTTTCTCATAAGACTTGAGAATTCCTTGCACAAAATATCATTAGTAGCTCCAAAGAGAATATCATCAACATAAATTTGACCAAGCATATGTTTCTCATGAGTCTTTATGAAAAGGGTTTTGTCTACCAATCCTATTTTGAAATCATTTTCAAGAAGAAACTTTGACAGTCTTTCATACCAAGCTCTTGAAGCTTGTTTTAAATCATAACGAGCTTTGTCAAGTTTGTAAATATGATCCAGAAACTTGTCATTTTCAAAATCTGGTGGTTGAGCAACATAAACTTCTTCTTGCAAGTAACCATTTAGAAAAGCACACTTCACATCCATTTGAAAAAGTTTCATGTTTTTGTGAGATACAAATGCAAGTAGAATTCTAATTGCTTCTAACTTGGCAACATGAGCAAAAGTTTCTTCATAGTCAATACCTTCTTCTTGATTGTATCCTTGAGCTACCAATCTAGCTTTATTCCTGATTACCTTTCTATTATCATCTAACTTGTTTCTGAATACCCATCTGGTGCCATTAACAGACTGATTTCCTGGTGGATGAACTATATTTTAGAACTTGTTCCTTTCAAAATCATTGAGTTCATTTTGCATAGCTATTATCCAGTCTGCTTCTTGTAATGCTTCCTTTACAGTTTTAGGCTCTACAAGAGAAATAAAAGCATTAAAAGCACATAGATTTTTCAACTGTGATCTGGTCTGTGTACCAGTGGTTGGATCAGTATTAATGTTATCATCATGATGAGATGAGAGATATTTGAATCTCTTTCTTGGTGTCCATGGTTCAGGTTCTCCAATTTGCTTCTCATGTCTCTGAGAACTTGAGGTAGTAACTTGTTCTCCTGTTTTCTCTGAAGATTCTGTTTCAAGGCTTTGAATCTTTGTTTCAAGGCCTTGAAAATGCCTGTCTTGTTCCAGTGAAATTTCATTGGATCCTTTTGAGGATTCTTCTTCAGTATCTGAATCATTCTTATTCAGATTGAGATATGCAAAACCATCACTCAAAGAACCATCATAAGCTTTCATCAAAAATAACATGAATGCTTTCTTCAACAAGCTTGGTTCTCTTATTATAAACTCTATAGGCTTTGCTTTTCTGTGAATAACCAAGAAAAATACCTTCATCACTTCTTGCATCAAACTTACCAAGATTTTCCTTACCATTATTGTGGAAAAAACATGTACAGCCAAAAGGTTTGAAGTAAAAAATGTTTGGCTTTCTTCCTTTGAACAGCTCATAGGGGGTCTTCTTCAGAATAGGTCTGATCAAGCACCTGTTAAGAATATAGTTTGCTGTATTCACAGGTTCTGCCCAATAATACTTTGGCAGCTTGTTTTCCAGAAGCATTGTTCTTGACATATCCTCAAGAGTCATGTTCTTTCTTTCAACAACTCCATTCTGTTGAGGAGTTTTAGGAGCAGAAAAGTTGTGAGAGATGCCATGCTTAGAACAGAATATATCAAACTTAAGTTGATCAAACTCTCTACCATGATCACTTCTGATTGAATCAATAGGTAGGTTTTTCAAAGTTTGAATTTCTCTACAAAGTTTTGAAAATTCAAAGAGAGCTTCAGATTTTTCTTTCAGAAACATTACCCAGGTATATCTAGAGAAGTCATCAACAATAACAAGCATGTACTTCTTACCCTTTGGAGTTGGAGTTCTCATTGGACCACAGAGATCCATATGCAACAGTTCAATGGGTCTAGTAGTACTTACAAAGTTCTTTGGCTTGAATGAGCTTCTAGTTTGCTTGCCTTGTGCACATGCCTTGCATACTTCTTCATCTTTGATCTTAATAGAGGGTAAGCCTCTTAATAAGTTCTTAGTGACTAACTTGTTCAAGGTATGAAAGCTAATATGTCCCAACTTTCTGTGCCAAAGCTTTGAATCCTCTTTCAAGGCCTTGAGACACTTCAAGTTTTCACCTGTAACTTTGTTAGTCTGAAAAGTATAAACATTGTTTGATCTAGAGGCTGTGAGAATGCAATTGCCAGATTCCTCATTCTGCACCACACACTTATCTTTATCAAAGATAACTTTGTTGTCATTGTCACAAAGTTGAGATACACTAAGCAAATTAAATTTCAAGCCATCAACTAGATATACATTAGAAATGGAATTTTCAGAATTTGTACCAACTTTATGAATACCAAGAATGTTGCATTTGCCTTTGTCACCAAGTGGTATTGAACCTTCTGATTGCTCTTTCAGTTGTGAGAATAGAGATCTCTTCCCACTCATGTGTCTTGAGCAACCACTATCCATACACCACTTTTTCTCTTTGATCTTGGTGACACCCTGCAAACACCATTCACTGCCTTACCCAGCTGTTAGACCAAGTGCTGAATTTAGATTCATATTCAGGGTCAACCATGTTAGGTGGTCTAACCCCTTTAGGAACCCAAATCTGTCTAACTTTTCCGTTGAGTTGGAAGGGAAAAGTGTTCCTCATAATGTGAGGGTCTCTTCTTCTAAAAGGAAAAGTCATTTTAACATGACCAATCTTATTGCAGTAATGGCATTTAGGATATGTTTTGCTTCCAGCTTTCACAAATCTGGTATTGTTTTTCTTTGGAAAGTTTGGATTGTATCCAATACCAGTTTTGTGAACAGACTTCAAGCTACCTCCAAGAGTTCAAGTTGTGTTCTGAGCCTGCAAGTTTGGCTTTGACCAATTCTGATTCTTGACGTTTCTCAGTCAGAGTAGTCTTTTGTTTATCCAATTCATCAACTTGATGTCTTAAATTAACAAGGCTATCACTCAATAGAGAGTTCTCAGTGACTACTTCGTTGACTTGTTATTTCAAGGCTTTGAAACTGGTTTTCAAGGCCTTGAAAACACTGTCAGTTTTCTTCAGAGAGATTTCAAGATTCTGATTAGACAAACAAGATTTAAATTTTCTTTTGCTTGCTCATGAACTTTTCTTTCAAAACTCTAATTTCTTTCAGATAGTCCTCTTCATTTAAAAGCATTGTTCTAAGATAATCAGAGAGGGATTCTGTTGGTTTTGAAATCAAACAATTCACCATTACCTCAATGTTCTTTTCAGAACTTTCATCATGCTTGGCCATAAAGCATAGGTTGGAATGTTCTTCTCCAGATTCAGAGTCACTTGAGGTATCTAAATCACTCCATGAATCTATCATACCTTTCTTTCTTCTATCATGATCTTTCTTCTAAAATTTCTTACTTTTCTTGTGTGGACAGTCTCTGATCAAGTGTCCTGCATCACCACACTCAAAGCAATTCATGACTTTAGGCTTATTATAATGTGAAGAAGACTTACCTTTGTAGTCTTTGCTACTGGAGGATCTGTGTCTTTATCTGTTGAAGTCCTTGTTTCCAAAGCTTTTCTTCATTTTAAGAATTCTGGTCAAGGATTTGGAAATCAAAGCAATTTAATCTTCATCATCATCCTCACTTTCATGGATTTGAATTGTCTCATTCTCTTTATCCTTGAGATCCAAGTTCTTGACACCTTCAGGTAGTTCTCCATCAACTTCATTCATGGATATCTCATGTGTAAGGAGCTTCCCTTGTAGGTCATCAAGTTGAAGTGATGAGAGATCTTGAGATTCTTCAACATCAGTAGTCTTTGGTTCCCATTTTTCCTTTGGAAGACTTCTTAGAATCTTCTTCACCTTCTCTTCATTGGAAATATTTTTTCCCATTGAATCAAGGTTGTTGACAATGTCAGTGAACCTTTTGAACGTGTCTCTGTTTGACTCATCTCCATTCATCTTGAATAGCTCATATTGCCTCAGATATATGTTGATCTTAGTTTGATTGACTTGGCAGGTTCCTTCAAAAGTCACCACAAGCTTATCCCATATCTCTTGGGCAGTTTTGTAGCTTGAGATCCTGTTGAAATCATCTGCACTCAAAGCACAATATAAGAGATTCATAGCTTTATAGTTCTTTGAAAGTTTCTCTAATTCAGATGAAGAAAGAGAGTCTTCATATTTGGGAGTTCTAATCCCATCCTTCTCTGTGTAGAAAGTATGAGGACCATTCTGGATGATAGTCCAGAGTTCCATATCTTGATCAATAACGAACATTTTCATCAATGCTTTCCAGTGGACAAAATTGTCTCCACAAAAGAGAGGAGGTCTGTTAGCAGCTTTTCCCTGTAAGAAACCACCATCACCTACAGTACTCATAATCACAAGATGGTCAAATAAATGCAGTGATACAAGCTCTGATACCAATTTAAGGGGTGTACAGTAGGTAGAAATGCAGGATCAATACTCTAGAAGGGGGTGGGGGTTGAATAGAGTATGCTGACTTTTGTTAAACTTTGCAAGATAGTGGTTTCAAAAAAATTGTAAAGAGATTCAAGGCCTTTAAATGAGTTTCAAGCCCTTGGAGTAAAACGGTTGGAGTGAATAGAAGAATAAGTCTATTTTAAGGCCTTGAAATGAGTTTCAAACCCTTGAAATGAAACTGTTTTGAATGCAGCAAAAGTTCTAAGTTTGTAACAGAAAAGTAAATGCAAGATACACAAGATATATAGAGTTAAGTCCACTTGGACTTACGTCTCTACCTCAGGGGTCTTCTCCCTGTAGGATTTTCAACTCAATTCTTATTAATCAACAGCTAATCCCTAGATCTCAAGCACAGAGAGATGCCTTACTCTGTTACAGCTTGTGGTTCGCACTAACCTATCTAGTACCTGCTCTAGCTATCTTATTAACTAAGAAATCTCTATTGTTCACCTTGAACAATCCTTGAGAATGTAAACCGAAGTAGTATATGAAGGATATACAAATAAAGTTCAGAACAGAAGAACACAGGAAATGAAACTGATGTGAGAGTGCAGTGTTCTTCTAAGAATTGGATTTAGAATCTGATCTGCTTCTTTGCTGCTTGGCAATCCCTGAATGTGTTTGAGAGTCTCTAGCTTTTTGCCCGTTGAGTTGTGTATTCGATGCTTCAAAATGAGCTCCTTATATACATCTCATTTGATCTGCAAATCTTCAAGATTTTCAGCAACAAACTTCCCTATTTTGTAGGCAGCAACTTTGACTTCTCTAACAGTCTTCTCCAACGGATAGTTGCTAAGTATCTTCAGGGACACTAATCTGATATTGTCCATAAACATGTTGAGAAGCTGTTAGAATCATTTTGATTGCAGAATCAAATAAACCCAGAAATTCATTCCCTGCAAAACTCAGGTTAGAAACAAATCCTGCAGAAATAGGAAATAATCTTTCCCTGCAAAACTGAGTTAAAGAGATGGATTAGATGGTGTTAAACATATCAAAATAGTTTTCCTTTCATCATCAAGTAACAATATATTAAGCACAGATGTTTAGGAGTTCAAAAAAAAACAGAAACTTCCCCTAAGTTCATGCTTCTAAGTCTCAGTCATTTTCAAGACTTTGAATGATGTTTCAAGGCCTTGAAATAGACTAGCTATTTCAAGTCTTTCAAACATTGAAACTGCTTTGAACTTACAAGGTATAAAATTGACACAGTAAAAGTTGTTTGATATTTTAAACGAATATATCTAAGCAGTACAACAATAGCATATAAACATGCAACGCAATACGGTAGGGCTATAACGTTGAAATTCCCTACATCGGTCCGACGAAGCTGCTAATAAAATAATAAGAACCTCCAGAACCTCTGAGTAATATATCGAGTATATCCTCCGGAACTCTCACTATCTCTCTCTAGTACTTGACTAAATTTTGGAATGAGAATAATTCTAACGACAAGTTCTATTTATAGGGGAGGGCGACCAATCACGTCGCGATGAGTCGCATGACACGTGGCATCCATGCAGGGAAGGAATTTCAAGGATACGACACGTGTTAGACACATGTCAACCATGCATAAAATGCCACACGATGACACGCAGTAGGGTCGTGTGTCAAGCATGCAAAGCAGGTCACCGAATCGCGACACATGTCCTCCTACGTGTCACGCATGTATAGCAGTACACCAGACTGTGACACGCGTCCTAATTTGTGTCAAACATGCAAAGACTATGACCAGTAGCATGACACTTTTCCCCCGACGTGCCACACATGCAATTAACATGTATACAAACTAACACACACTATAATACCTGTTGTTATATGATAATCATGATTAATTAAGCTAATCAACATTTAAACACATGATTAGTACTAATTATTCCTTAAATATTTTTTATCCTTAATTTAGTGATTAAAGAAGAAAATAGGACTTCCGGTGTATTTCTGGACGAGCTTAACTATTATAGTTTGACAGATATGGATACATCAATATGCTAAGTACTTAAACATGAATTCACTGAAGTAATATAAGCTTCACAAAATGCGGCCATTACATCTCTACCCCCTTAAAGAAATTTTGTCCTCAAAATCTAAAACATACCTTTTGGTGAAAACAAATGTGGATAATTCTCCCGCATTAACGCTTCTCGCTCCCGTGTCATTTCTTCAATACCTCCACGACTCCATAAGACTTTCACTAAAGGAATGACTCGTCCTCGAAGTATCTTCTCCTGGTGGTCCAAAACTCGAATAGGTGTCTCCTCGAATAATATGTCATCATATACGTCTAAATCCTCAAAATGCAAGACATGAGATGGGTCAGGCTCGTATTTCCTCAGCATAAAAACATGAAATACACTGTGAACGCCTGAAAGATGAGGTGGAAATGCCAAACGATATGCTACATCACCAACTCTATCCAGAATCTCAAACGGGCCAATGAAACGTGGCGACAACTTTCATTTCCTCCCAAATCAAATAAGACTTCTTCTAGGCATCACTTTCAAAAGCACGTGATCGCCAACCTCAAAGTATAATGGCCTATGTCTCTGATCTGCATAACTCTTCTGACGACTCTGAGTCGTGATAATTCTTTGTCTAATAAGCTTAATCTTCTCTGTTTTCTACATGACGGTGTATCTCCAACTTCTGCCCAACATAATGGCGATCGAGAAGGTCTACCATATAATGTCTCATAAGGTGCCATCCCAATGCTAGCCTGAAAACTGTTATTGTAAGCAAACTCCACAAGAGGTAAATGATATTCCCAACTACCTTTAAGATCCATGACACAAGCTCTAAGCATGTCTTCTATAATTTGGATCGTCCTCTCAGATTGACCGTCTGTCTGAGGGTGAAAAGCTGTACTAAAGCATAATTGAGAACCTATAGCATGCTGCATACTCTGCCAAAACTGCAAAGTAAATCTAGGGTCTCTGTCAGAAACAATGGATACTGGAAATCCATGAAATTAAACAATATCTTTGATATAAAGTCGACTCAAGACATCTAATGAGTCAGTCATACGAATAGGCAAGAAATGACCTGACTTGGTCAAACGGTCAACAATAACCCAAACAGATTCATGTCCTCTAGGTGATCTAGGAAACCCAAAAACAAAATCCATAGTAACGTGTTCCCACTTCCACTCGGCTATAGGCAAAGGCTGTAATAATCCTGCTGGTCTTTGGTGTTGTGCCTTAACTTGCTGGAGAGTCAAACAATAAACACAAATTGGGAAACATCTCTATTCATATCATTCTGAATGTATTGTCGACACAGATCACGATACATCGTATTCCCACCTGGATGAACTACTAAACAAGAATGGAGAAACTCTGTAAGAACTTCTTCTCTTAAATGATCCACCTTTGGAACAAATACCCTTTCTCTAAACCTCAAGCTATCATCTGCATGAATAGACCAACCCTCCTTTGCATTTCCCTCTCTTACTTTCTTTTTGACTTCATCTGACTCAGAGTCCCGTCGTTGAGTCTCAATAACTCTAGTAAGAAGAGTAGGTGTAGCAACTAAGCTTCCCAAAAAACATAAGTCGTTCTGCTCCTCTAAACTCACATTATAGCCATTAATTGAGCTCATCATACGCCATTTTCTGATCAAAATACTCGCAACAATCCCTCGAGACTTCCAACTCAAAGCATCAGCAACAGTATTAGCCTTCATTGGATAATACTCCAAAGTAAAATTATAATCCTCTAAGTACTTCATCCATCTACGCTGTTTCATGTTGAGATCCTTCTGATTAAATATATACTTCAAACTCTTATGATCAGAAAAATACATCAAAGCATTTGCAATAAAGATAATGTCTCCAAGTCTTCAAAGCGAAGACAATAGCTGCTAACTCCAAGTCATGCGTAGGATAGTTGCCTTCATGAGATTTCAACTGTTGAGATCCATAAGCCACAACTTTTCCCAACTGCATCAAGACACAACCCAAACCTTCCTTTTAGGCATCAAAATAAATAGTATAGCCCAAACCTCTTTCTAGAACCACTAAGATTGGAGCACTCGTCAATATCTTCTCAACTCTTGAAATACCCTCTCACAAGAATCATCCCAAAGAAATTTCTCTACCTTCCAAGTCAACTTCGTCAATGGGCCTGATAAACGAGAGAAATTCTCTATAAACTTCCGATAATACCCTGCTAGCACAAGAAACTCAGAATCTCAAATATAGTCTTTGGCCTCTCCCAATTCTTTACTGCCTCAACCTTTCTAGGATCAACAGCAACTCCAGATTCACACACTAAATGCCCAAGAAGCTTCACTTCAGTCAGCCAAATGTGGTTGTCTCTAAGTGATTGCAATACCAACCTCAAGTGTTTCTCATGCTCCTTTTCCGACTGAGAATAAACCAAGATTTCATCTATGAATATAATGACAAACTGGTCAAGATACGACCTGAAAATACGGTTCATCAAGTCCATAAATACCGCCGGAGCATTAGAAAGCCCAAAGGCATCACAAGGAACTCATAATTACCATATCTAGTCCTAAAGGCAGTCTTTGGTATATCTTCTTCTCTAACCCTCAATTGATGATACCCCGAACGAAGATCAATCTTCGAAAAACATTTAGAACCCTTCAATTGGTTTAACAAATCATCAATTCTAGGCAAGGGATACTTATTATTGATGTACCAGGTTGCAATAGAGATAGGTTGTGTACCAGGTTGCAAGTCAATAAAGAACTCTACTTCCCTATGAGGAGGTAAACCGGGTAACTCCTCGGGAAATATGTCAGCAAACTCGCTAACAAGACGTGGTAAGGCAATGACTTGTCCAGACTCATCTAAACCTGATAGACTAGATAAAGACCCATCCCGATGATCACGCCACTGAGAGTGTCTCAATGACGAAGGCAATACCTCTCTAAAGTTTCCGGTTAACTGGAAACGAGTACCATCTGGGGTAATTGTCGTCACCCGCTTCTCATGACAATCTAATACAACAAAGTGAGCACACAACCAGTCCATGCCCAAAATGATGTCGAACTCGGCCATGTCTAGAAATGTAATACCCCGTATTTTATTTAGAGGCAATTTGGTAATTTGTGAGGCGACAATTCAGTTATAGGGTGCGAAAAGTGATTTGGATATTTTTCAAGATTTTATTAGACGGGAACTCGGGTGAGAATTTTAAAATTTTTGCGATTTATTTCATTTTCTTGACGATCTCGCGATAGCGACCACCACGATACCCTACACATGTGCCACACCCAATCTTTTTTCACTTCTTATTATTTAATATAAAGAAAACCTTTTTTTCTCTCTTCTTTCTTCCTTGTGCTTCACGACCGCGGCAACAATCACCGCCACCAACTCTTTCGCCGCCTCCCTCATCTCACACCACCCCTCTCACACCTCCCTCCCATTCTCTATATGAACCCTCATCTCCACCCCTGCACCCATCAGCAGCCACCACCACTCTCTCTCTCTCACCTCTGTCTTCTCCGGCAAACACCACAACAACAACCGTCACAACCACCATCATCAACTCCTCCCTCCACTCACTGCCCTCTATCCCTTTCCCTCCTCTCCTTCTGATTATTTCTCTGTTTGCTAACAAGAAGCAGCAACAGCAGGAAACATCCCAGCCACCACCACCCTCGCAGCCACCGTAGGGGACGAGCCACCAACCCATCTCCACCCCTCTATTTTCTTCCCTGTTTCTCTCTCTCTCTCTCTCTCTCTCTCTCTCTCTCTCTCTCTCTCTCTATTTCCACTCTCTGTCTCGAACCCATTAGCATAAGGAGAAGAGGAAGCAGAGGCTGAAACAGAAGCAGCTCCAGCCGCCAAAAAAGATGTCGCCGTCACCGCCGTTCCTCCACAGTTTCCGGCAAAAAGCTCGAATCGGCCAAATCAACGCCACCCAGGAAGTTCTCTCAGTCTAGCTCGCCTACAGGAGGCTCGACCTGCTTCCAGAAGGCCTCAGTTAAGCCCAGAAGCCACCGGAGCGCCGCCATCGAATTTCACCACCGGCGCCATCGTCGACGAACCGAACCCGCATTGTTTCTTCATCGTTTCTCGCGATTTTTGTGACGGGTAAACTCTAAACCTTCTGAAAGTTCGTTTTCAATAGTAAAAACATAGTTTTGTGGGCTCTAAATCGATTTGGGTAGGAAGAATCATCCTCGTTCATGCTTGGGGGTCAGTTTATCTTTTTCAGAAACTTTGGTGGGTTTAGTTGCCTTTTTCCAAACTGTTAGTGGGGGATGTTTGTGTTTAAAAGAAACACTTGAGGGGCCTGGTTGTTTTTAATATACTCTATATTTATTAGTATTGATTTATTTTACTAAATCACATGAATGTTTTAATAAAGAAATAATATGTTTTAGTAATTAGTTATAATAAATCATTTTCTTGTAAAAATAAATAAAGGTATTTGTGATTATTTAAATGTTATTTTAAAACTAAATGTCGTATTAGTTTATTTAAATAAATAGTAATTTAGCTTTTTACCAGCACAAATATTTGTTTAAACTAGATATTATTTTTCTAGCCAAAGTAACTATTTGTAAATACGGAAAACACTTTTTCTTACTATTGCTACTAATTATAATGTTACTTGTTTACTTTAAATAAATATTTATAAATATTTCTTCAATTGTTTAATATAAATTCTTATTTGTTTATTTATAAGAATTCATGACGGGGAGGTTAGCATACAAGGACTCTAATCATCCGTATGAGCCGTATGCGACAATTGTTGTCGAATAAAGGTGAGATTACATGCTTAGCCTAGCGTGCCTAGCTCTTTTCGTGTCAGATTGTGATTTCTATTTACTGTCTCAAAATATACTTGTTATTATTTGATTATACTTGTCAAATATTTGCACTTTTGGCTACTGTTCTTGATAACTCTCACGCGATAATTAATAATCCATTGATGATGTAAAGTGGAAAGCATACACATGTACCAGAACCAGTTCGGGTTTAATCCCCTGGGCACAGGTCCCTAAAATCATTACGGGTGATGAATCCCTGGGCTTTGGTCCCTAAAGATATGGCATTACGTGCACCCCGACTCCTTTCGCCGTAGGCTGGAGTACTGCTTCTAGATACCACTCCTTTTATTGACGCTCTTAGGAGGGTGTTGCAACACTTAAGGTCTAGAATGTCTGATGTGGTCACTGGTCTACCCGGGTACTGTGAAATGAATAAGTGATGATTCGACTGACTGGCTGGCTTTATTATTATTGGGATGCCCTTTTTTGGCAATACTATATCCAGTTACTCTGTATCACGATTGGATTATTGATTTTTATATTGAGACGATTCTAAATTGGCACTGCTTTTTATACCGTTGCAACTCTGATAAAGTTTTACTTATACTCTGTCACTTCCACTTTATTTAACTTGTGTCCGAGCAGTTTATATTCTCTTTCCTGTTTTACATGCTAAGGTGTATCTCACTCAGTATTTATTGCTGACTTTGAAAACAACGGTTTCTGTTGTTTTCTTCCCACCGCAGATCTAGGAGCAGGAATTTAAGGAATAGAAGGGGCGCGAGACTCACCTAGACTAATAATGTCATAATTAGTTTCTAGTGTTGTCAAATTATTGTGTAATAATGAGCATCTTTTGTATAAGACTTTAAGTTTAAAGTTTAATATTATAAGTTTATGTTATGGATTGTATTGCTTTTGATCTCCGCCACTTCTATTTAGCATCGCCCTCCCGGTCTTGTCCCGAGCCGGATAAGGGAGTTGTTGCAAGAAATCTCAAGTCAAAAGTGACTCGGGTATCGAAAATACCAAGCTCGCAGCCTCTACATATTGTATCAACACGATATCTCCCACCTAACAGTGATTTCGCTCCCAACGCAGTATATAGAGGTTCCAGAGATAAGCCAAGTAATGAAACATACAAAGCAGATATAAAAGAATGTGAAGCTCCGGAGTCAACAAGACATCTACCCATGTATTGTGTAATAAAAGGTAACTCGAATCACTGAGTGATCATATGAGGGCTCCTAAATTGGATAAAAAGCAAATGCTCTCCCTTGAGACCCCTGGATTTGCCTACCAACTTTCCCTTTTCCTCGACCATAGCCCTTCTGCTGGATCCTCCAGAAGTCTGTGAAACTGGAGGCCTAACAGATTGCTCCGATGGTGGAGGACGAAACTGTGGTTGCTGGTTCACACTACCCTGTTGAGAGCCCCCTCCATAACTTGTAGCATTCCCCCGAGGTCAATCAGAGTGATAGTGGCCTAACTTACCACACCCCCAACATATAACATTCCCCTTCTCCTGAAAACCACGACCTTGTGAACGAGGAGGTCTGAAAGATTGGCTTTGGTAAGAAAATGTCTTCTTCCACTTCCTCGAGTAATCCTCCCTGTGTTCTGGTTGTCTTCCCTTCTGTTGATAACCTCGATTTTGACCTTTAGTCTCCCATATGCCATTAGAATAAACCAACTCCCTTTCAGCAACTAAAGCAGACTCTACAACCCTGGAATAAGACTCCAGGCGTAAAACAGTTATCTTGACTCGAATGGATGGAAAAAGACTCCACTCAAATAGCCTGGCCTTCTCGCCATCATCAAAAACCATATACGGGGCATATCGGGCAAGCTCAGTAAACTTTGCCTCATGATCCGTCACAGACATACCAGCCTGCTTCAAGTTCAAAACTCTCGAGCCTTAGCTGCCCGAACCACCTCTGGAAAGAAATTCTTTAAAAACATAGTCTTACAAGCTCTCCATGAAATGAGAGATATACCTAGGTTAGAGGTAACCAAGTACTTCCAACTGGAAAGTAGCTAATCTCACTCTAGTCTCATCTCCGAAGATTCCCATAGATATAAAAGTCTTCTCAGTTTGCCTTACCCAATGCTCAGCTGCAACTGGGTCAGGAAGGCCTCGAAATACTGGTGGATTCTGCCTCCTAAACTCTTTAAATGACTTCATAGTATCAAGGTTAGCACCCTTATTAGAAGCACTACTATCTCCACTCGTCCCATTCCCCAAGTTTGATGTAGCCATCTACAACAAAAACATCTAAAATGTTATATCTATAAGCTTATGAGGTAGGATCAAGTCAAGCACATAAAACGCGTAAGATTCTTAGACCATTACCCCAAGCCCGAGGTGTCTCGTATACCTAAGCTCTAATACCAAACTGTCTCCCGTAAACCGGTTGATTTTTTTTTTATATAAAATTAAAGGAACTGATCGAGCAAGAGATAAACTGAATAACTCAAACTTTTATTTCACAAACTGAAATATATTACAGAGTAGTCAGAGCTACTATCGGTTCCCAACCTCAACTATATCACATACAAAATGAGTTGAGACTCATCTCAGAAGCTATATACAAGCTAGTACAATAAACTTCTAAGAAACCTCAGGAAAAGAATCGTCACTGTAATACCCTGTATCATACACAAGGGTAAAACAGTAAATTGACAAGTTAAATACAATTTTAGTCGTAAAAGACAAATAAAATAATGCTGTAAATTATTTTATATTTCAGGAAATTGCGTGAAATTTTAAGAAATTTTGATTTAGATCCGTAATTAATTACGCGAGCAATTTATACATCTTAATCATTAACGCGGGTGAAACTACCGCGTAACTTCATAGTTATGCCACACACAATCACTCAACAAGTTGGTGTGTCGAACCACACCCAATAATTTCTAAAAAGAAATGTGTCAGTAGATTTTTATTTCTTTTTGTCTTCTTCTTCCTTGTTTCTTTCACTCTTCTTCTTCTTCTTCAATTTTTCTTCTTCTTCTTTCTCTTTTTCCTTCGGCACCTACTTTGCCCAACACAATCACTGCCCACCGCCACCTCCATCACTCTCTTC